>BSBK01001514.1:0-737500 GCA_027943335.1 Chamaecyparis obtusa
AATCCACTCCTTGCAAATATAACTTTCCTACAAACATAACTCATCTTATTATCATTTCTCTTCAAATCAATCCTATCCAATACCCTCTCACACAAGAAATCCTTCTTGTATTTAGATTGGAGGAGGTGGTTGCACGAGTAATCAAACTGATGCAACCATCCCAACTATATTAGTTATTTGTTAATAATATGGTTTGTAAAACCATTCCCGTGAAGGAATAAACAAATATTATTTAATAAGATTATAGTCTTTGTCTCCTAAATTTAAGGGTGGCAAAGTAGATAATATTATTTTTAGAAATAATTCACTAATAACCCTAGTAAAACAATTTACCAAACACATTTCCATTAAATGAAAGTAACATAGATTTATTATTATCTAATAATAATAATTTCTTTCACACAATCAATTAACAATAATATATGTTTATATATATATATATATATATATATATATATATATATATATATATATATATGTATTCATAGGCATATGTGTGCACCCATATGCTTATGTGTACATATACCATAAGTAAGGCACAATACTATTACTATTACAATTATTTAAATATTATGAAATATATTATTTATTTATACACTAATCCATATTATTTACAAAATACAATAGATATATATATATACATATATGTGTGTGTGTGTGTGTGTGTGTGTGTGTGTGTGTCTATATATATATCTATATATATATATATATATATATATTATATATATATATATATATATATATATATATATATATATATATATATATATATATTAGGTAACTACTAACATAAGTTAGAATTTACCACTATTATTAAAACATCTATTATTAATATTGCCATATACATCTTATTATTATGGATATTATAAAATATTATTAATACCATATTGATATTTAAATCACATCAATAATCTACTAACAAAATTGAACATACCCTGAAGACAATTAGAGCTACCAAACTCAAAACCTCATTCTCAATGAATGCAAAAGACAAGAAACCATCTTCAGGGTACACAAAACCAACAAACTGAGAGAACACAGAAATACATCATCCACACAAGGGACTGACTCAGGAACTCCCCACCTAAAGGTAAAAGGATCAGAGGTAGAGTTCCTTCCTGTGGAGCCTAGTGATAGATCTCCATAACAACAATAATGATAGAGGATTTTGAGGGATCGCTCAGACCTATGAAGCCAGGTGGAGATGATATCTAGTACCTACAATCCTACATCACCAAGAAAAGATACATGTATACATATGGATATACATATGAATCAAATATATGCAAACAGATGACTAGGATCGATACATCATGTGGACCTCAACTAAGTGAGTAACTACGACTTCATCCTGAGTCATGAAAACACATCAAGAACATATCCATGAAACATAAAACATCATGATAATGATTAGATTCAAATCCTTGGGTTAGCTCCATAAAACATATAAAGATAGATGGCTTTCTAATTTCATAAACCTATAAATGATAATAAAAAATGAGCATATCAATCATCTGATAAACATATCATCATCCACAAAACATAAATGTAAAACATATAGTTCTACCCATCATAATAGAATGTCCAAATCAGAAAGTCCAAGTATCACCATAGGAGAGGATATTACACATATCACCTGGTACTAAGGAAAAAACCATGTCCATCCTTTTCCTTGCACCGTTAGCCTTTGAGGACTCTCCTTCCTCAATCCTCTATTTCTTTTGAGGGGGTTCATGTGTATCCCTACCTCTGGTGCATCACTCCCCTATTCTTGAATTTTCTCCTCCATATTCTGAGGTGGGCTATCCTCCTCATAGGAACTCTGACTACCAGTCTCATACTCAGAAGATGAGTATCCCTTTTCAGCTCATTGCTTTGCATCCAACTAAGAGTCTAATTGATTGTACAAGATGTCATAGTTTTGCATCATCTTGTCAATCCTTGCTATGTATGGGTGATCAGGGAAGAAACCACTGAACGAGATCTTAGCCTTTTTCAATTGTGCCTCTAAATCCATCAAATCTTAGATTTTACCAAATCTTCTTTCAATTTCTTCCTCATATAGGATATGGCTGATGATATCCTCCAAATCATAGCCCTCATGCTCCTTAATGACTCCAATTCTTGGCATGAGAATCTTTCTAGCTATTTTGATGAAGTCCTCAAGGTCTACATATCTGTATGCTCTAGGAGCCATCATGAATTGATTTAGCCATTGAGACAACTGAGGCAAGGCCCTCTTCCCAGTTGCAAAATTTGTTACCTTAAACACTCTGGGAGTAAAGGTCCCTTTTTTGTGTGGAGCCAAGATATCTTTGTCTGTCTAGATCAACTGGAAAATAAACTCCAATTAAGCAATCCTTGGTGGCACATACTTGCGAAGAACATGAGGGGCTTGAGGACACCCATAAACCCTGAATATTGTGAACTTCTAGGTAGAAATCTCCCCAATTGTGATCTACTAGCCGCTTATCTACATATTGTCTAGGCCTCAGAAGCCTTAGCACTTTCATTGAGAGCCTTGTGACATTTGTTCCCATCATGTTCAAAAGAGGGTACACCATCCAATTTTGGAAACCATTGAATTCACACTCATTTGATGTAGAATTCCAAACCCTTAACCAAAATTGTAATGGAATTAGTTCTCCTATGTTCACTTTCCTAGGCCTCAACATGTTTATATGCATATGGTCAATATTAAAAAACATAATAAAATGCATTAACAAGGATTAGTGTAGGAACTTTGATGTCTTGTTATTGTCCATGATCAAAATCAGGCCCTCATGCATCATGTCAATCACATATTGAATGTAGTCATAATCAGTGTTGGCATGATGACTTTGCATGTCTAGGATGATCATCAACAAGTCTGCTAGAATTTTTTCTTTATCTCCATCTATTTCAAAGACTCGGCACAACCCATAAGCAAGTTATTTCATGTAGAAATTTAGGGACTGAAATTCATATGGGGCTTTCATATGGGCAGGGAGTGGGGCTATGTATTTGCCAGTTCTTGGCATACGATGGATGATTTGGGATTTTACAAGCTATATCTACTTATTATCATTTTATTTTTCCTTCTCTAGGTCAATTTATGTTGAGTAGGAAGTTTATAGGTTGAAGGATTTCATGAATGATCCCCTATATAGGGTAATTATGGCTGACTTGTCACTTCTCCGAATTGACTTAGAGATTGGATCATAGTTTCTTGCCAATTCAGTCAATAAATCTACATCTAGGAAAACATCAAGTACCACCAATTTCCCTAATCCTAGCTTCCAAGCATTACACACTAGAATGGGCTTATCTCTGTTACTATGGAAGTAATTTAAAATATGGTAGCCTGAGATACTTGAAGTAAGAGGGTCTCTACAATTCACTAGTACATTTGACCCTAAATTTTGACTAAACAATTCGACCATGAAACAAAAATGTTTAGGTTGGTCGCATTATAGAAGGAAAAATTTTGGTTTTTTTAATACATGCCTTGTGCTGGTTGCAATTTTGACTAACAACGTGTTGGTCAAAATTGAGAGCAACATGAGGCATGTATTATATAAAAAAAAAGTTTGAAACTTCATTTCATTGATCATTTCAGTGCACGTGAGTGAAGGAGGGTAGAAGCACTATTCAATAACAGAAGAATCAAGTTCCAAGTATGTTATCTTGGTTTTTGTTCATTTCTGTCATTTCTTGCCAACATTAATAGATAATAGCCTCTTTCTGTTGCAAACTTAGTTTGTTATGCAAACATGGCAATAAATTCTGTGGAGGTTTGTTTATGTCAAATTGCACAATCGGTCTTTGGAATGAAGTAAACACATGGTTTTTGTATTTTAACAAATCCTTTTCATAAAGTCTGCAGTATTGGGAACTTCACCATGGATTTTCCATACCACTAGTTGAAACCCAAATTAGGGTAATGTCATTCAAACATATCAATGCTCAAAATTGTGAAAGTGATTAAGGTGCTTCAAGGTGATGCCCTAAATTGGGTTAACCTAATATATCAATTAAAAGAAAAAAATTATTTGCTAAATTCTTCTGGTTTCTCTATCAAATGTGAATATCTGATCATCTATTTTGGAACCCATTGGAAAATGTACAATCACAATGGTCATTTCATCAAGTAGAGCCCCTGCATATCAAGAGGGTGGCATCATGCCCCTCCAATAGAATCAATTTTGGGGCTCACATTTTAAATCCGAGCTACGAATCTATCTGAGTACCAATACTGATTCTCTTGGAGGGGAAAACTATCCAAACAACCCAAAAGCTATACATGATTCCATTCACAAGAAAAGAAATCTTTTGGGCCAACTATCTATGAAGGTCGCATCTTTCCATTCCACTCTACACAAGAGCCGACTATCCTAGATAGGTTCAAGGAGGGTACAGAGCAATTCACTTGTACCAAGCGACCTGAGATCTCTGACTTGCACATTCGAGTGACCTAAAAAACATTACCCTAGGCAGCCCCCACATAGCAATCAGGTGGCTTTATGCCCCTCTAATAGAATTAGTGTTGGTGATTTGAAATCTGACCTACTCATCTATCCGCGCACCAGCAATGACTGGCACTATTTCAAACATTGCATCATGGACCCCTTATGGAGAAGGGAAACTAGGTGATCAAAGTGGTGAAGAGGAGAAATCAAATGGGAAAAGAAATGATCAATGTAATATGAGAGAAAATGAATAACATAGCATTTCTTATTCCCACATGATTGTCTCTTTGACTGCTCGGCTAACCAAATGGTTCATTGGTTTCATAATTCATTTCTTTGGTTTAATTTGCCCATTCAATGCCATAGTCTACTATCTATAATGTTTTTGGATTGAACACGTCTTTGTTATGAAAATGCTGAGATGGTACTTTTGCATAAAGGGAATGATTATTCATTATAATGTTCTCTATTTTGATTGATGTAAGTGGATGCATGAAATTGGGTTTTGGGAAGGAGTTAATAGTTTATTAAACTACATTTTGTGACAGTGATAATAAAGAATCTTTCTGATTAATCAAGTTGTATTCTTAATATATATTGCTTGAAGTACAGTGAAATTGAATATGCTTAAGTTTATAACAATTTTCTTTTTCAAGAACCGTTGATGAGTTTTAAGCCGGTTGCATCAAGTTATTGGGACTGGTTAACAAGTTTGTGCAAGCTGTAAGGAAAACCATGAGCATGTGTTTGTAGAAAAGGATGATTACAAGGATATCAAGGACCCTTGAGTTTTGTGTTTGGAATTTGTGAGTGGAGATAAGTATCAGTCTTATGTTTCAAAGAACCCAGACCATTCCCATTTGGGACCCAAGAGGAAGATGTGGGTGCAATATCAGTCACTTTTGTAAGTGACCCAAGAGCATTTGAAGATAGCAAAAATTTTTGTTCCATATCAGCATTGGAAGATGATGCAAAATATAGCAGTGTGTTATGTTATGAACAGGCTCGGGTTGGACCCGTGAGATGGAATATTTGACAGCCCCATGATTGTTTCTTTTCCCATTTGATTTCTCCTCTTCACCAAGACTCCAACTCAATTCCCATACTCCATATTATCAAGGTCCTCACAAATTGTCCCAGATACCCTTTAGACTGCTGCTACAGACTTAGAATAAGAATAACTTTACTTTTCCTCAAGACTCTTGATAGGACAATGACCTTTCTAGATACCCTTTACTAAGTTCTACAACATATCAAAATATTTCATATAGTTACTTTGGACCATTACCCCTATTCTTAACAATTGCCCTATTTCAATACATAAAATTGACCAAATTTTCAAAGGAATTATGTGAAAGAATCCACCTAGCACTTCCAACTCTTGGACAGTGGCTTCTTATGTCTTAAATCAACCCAATCCAAAAGCAATTAGCTCCCAATGCTCTGCAACATCAAAATCCCCAATTTGGGACCCCAAACCCTTGTTTATTAGGGCTCTCTCATAGTTCTATCTCCTCATGTTCCTGCATCAAATTGATGATCAAAACACCATTCATACAACATGCTAATACATTTGCAAACATACAATCCACTCCTTATTTGGATAAATCAATCACTGATATACTTTAACACTTGATTTCATTGTAATTTTCCACTGTTCTGACTGTGCACGCCTTCTCTCCACTCAACATTGCATATGAAATGTCAATTAGTCTATAATACAAGTTAAAACTACCATTCCATGAATATTTGGCCTGAACATTCATGGAATGATCCACATTGTCCCTAAACTCTACTGCAACCGCAAATTGAAATATAGAACAACTGGCGTAACTACAACTAGTGCGATAATAAATCACTGCAAGAGTTCAAATCTCATCAATAATAGATAAATTGGTTAAAAAATCCCTATCAAACCATTTAGATACCTAACCAATCATAATGAAGGTTCCAAAATGGAATCAAATTGCAGAAATAAAAGGTTTGTATTGTTGTTCGTTCATCGGTACATGCACTAGTCTTCCCCTACTCATAACAGAGAGTTCCTCTTACATATATAAGACTTCCCATAGAATAATATAACTTCCCAAAACTAATTTAACCAACTCTCATTGGTTGGATGCTTAATTTAAGCCTAGAAACATCCTAACACTAATTCCCTCCAAATACATGCATAGTCATTTGTTTTTAAATATTTGAATAACAAAATAGCTTTATTTTGATATTTAACCCTTATTCTAATATCTAGACCTATCCCATGCCCATTCTATACTTCTCAAAACATTATTGAAGCTTGGACACTTTAGTCCATTACAATGAAGTTTTTGAGTCCTTTTAAGGACATTGTAAACATAAAATTGGAGAATAACTGCTATATGGAGAATAACCATTGGATATTTCAATGTAATGATGATGCATTCTATGCCTATTGATTTTTTGAAGTACTAATCATAAGATGGTTGAGGACGTATCCCATTTTCATGGTCTTAAAACAACTCTAACTGGAGGCATTCAAAATTTAGAAGTAGAACATGACTCGTCAATATAATTCAAGCCTCAATGAAAAAGAAATATAGGATTTAGAAATAAATTTTATTATATTTAAAGCATTTGAAATTTTTTCTAATAGATTTGAAATTGGAATATATGAATACAGTTTTAGTACAATTGAGATGAGAATCGTGGTATCTTGGTGATTTCCTCCAAATTGGTATGTGCTTAAAAACTCCTACAAATTACAAGCAAAATTCTCCGAAAGATGTAAAACTGATAAATACATTCAATCATAGTACTATTTCTTCATATTCATATTTCTTCATATTTGTTCTAAATAGTGTGATGACTGTCCCAACTAGAGAATCACAACTTTATATTATAGGTTCTTCATGGCACCTTTCAACTTGTCCAATTATGCAAACTGCCTTGCCTGGGGCAGTTGTATGTAGTTGTGAGATTTTCATATCATATTTCTGTTAGAAAGTAAAGATCCCCAAGATAACTGAGAGGGGGGGGTGAATCAGTTATCAGATAATTTATCCATTCAACAACTTTAAACAATATAATCAATGTACTGATCAACCGTAGAAAGATAATCATACACAATTGCACAATAACACAAGATATGTTAACTAGGGAACCTCTTGAAAAGAGTAAACCCCGGTGGGAATGATGCCCACAAAATGATGCACTAATATGAAAGTTCCTTGTTAGAGGATGGACCCTGTTAGGAGTCTTATGAAATACATTCAGTACATATAAATCCCTGTTAGGAGATTTTGAATCCCTGTTAAAAGATTCTAACCCGGTTAAGAGTTTATGGAAGACAGAAGGACCCACTACCCAAACAGCTTCAAGGCAAGATCTCTGACCCATTTTCCAAAAGATCTTAGAATTATTCAACAGAATAATATGAAATATATTACCTCCTTCACACTGTGCCAAAACTGTACTCTTTGCTACACAAGATCACAATTCGAGATCTCTGTACTCACAAGTCTTCCTTCATCACTGAATTAGCTCTTTTCTTCACTTCATGCATATATTCACATCTCACTCTTCATAGTACATATTACAATAAGGAAAAAATTCTTTCTTATATGCCAAACTCAAATAATTACAAATGATTCAGTCCTCAATTACAAAATAATAAATTCTACACGCTACACATAGAATTCACATAAAACTATCAGCTTCCAGTTACTGTAACTTTATCCAAACATATCCTTGAAGTTTTCACTATGAACCACATCATCATTAATGAGTCTCCAACATCCCTTTAACTACGCAAAATCAGATTCCATCCCAGCTAAGAGATATCCTCCGATTTCCAAACATCACTACACAGAAACACTGTCTAAACACTGCTTTCACCAAAATGCTCATAACTCTTACAAATGAATGAATTTCTTTTTGCACTGTTAACCATAGGTTAATAACACAAAAAAGAACATACCATCAACTGCACAAAATCCAATCTACAATAAAACATGTGCGCAAAACAAAACTGTACCTACTTTCCTGCTAATATCCAGAATATCACTATGTTGACATCAATGACAATCCAAGTCATGAATGCAACAACAACTGCTACAGAATGACTGCCAAAACACTTTGCATTCATTCTTAACAAACTCCCCCATTGGCATTGATGGCAACATAGATGAAAAACATCCAATGTTCCAAAAATCCAATACTGCAACATCACTGCAAAATATCAAATCAAATCTTGCTTCATTTTCCTATTCAGCTCTCTCATACAATCCACAATGTTTTTCATGTATATCTCTCCCCCATTGACATCAATGATAGAAATTCTATCACTAACTCAACAACAACTTAATGTCAAAAGACACTTTTCAGAAAAATACAATAACAAGAGTCCTCATGACTCAGCTCATAAACTCCCCCATAGAGGAAGTTCCAACATCCAATCCAGAAGAAAGATAGGGCTCATATACCACTGGATGGATGCAATCATCTGCATCAATTCTCAAAAATAGGTTGGGGCATAACCCCAAGCATACCTCTCAGATACACAAATGTATCCTTAGGTAAAGGCTTTGTAAATATATCTGCTATCTACTCCTTTGTACTTATGTACTCCAATCTTACTTCTTTTTTTACAACTTTCTCTCTTACAACATGATACTTGATCTCAATATGTTTAGTCTTAGAATGTAAAATAGGATTTTTTGACATACTCACTGTACTGGTGTTATCACAATGTATAACAATAGGCTCATCAAACTTTATTCCAATATCTTTCAACATCTGCTTCATCCAAATAATCTGATTACAATTATTTGCTGCTGCAACATATTCTACTTCTATTGTGCTTTGTGAAGTATAATTCTACTTCTTACTTAGCCAAGAGACCAATTTACCTCCAAGAAAAAAGGCTCCACCACTAGTGCTTTTCTTTTCATCAATGCTACCTCCTCAATCTGCATCAATATAGGCACATAAGGTAAAATCATCAGAATTCTCATACCATAATCCATAATCCATTGTTCCTTTTAGATATCTCAGTATCCTCTTTACTGCTACATAATGTGATTCTCTAGGTTCTATTTGAAATCTTGCTACAATCCCCACTGAATGTGCTATATCAGGTCTTGTATGTGTCAAGTACTGCAATCCTCTAATCATAGATCTATACTTTTTCTGCTCAACTGCTGGTGTCTCATCTTTGCTAGATAACTTATGTCCAGTTACCATAGGTGTTCCAATAGGTTTAGAATCTTCCATTCCAAATCTTTTCAATAATTCATTTAAATACTTAGTCTGACTTACAAATATACCTTCCTTTCTTTGTGTTATCTGTAATCCCAAAAAATATTTCATTTCTCCAATCATGCTCATCTCAAATTCAGTCTTCATTTCATCTACAAATTTGTCACTAGCTTCATCTTCTCCTCCAAAGATAATATCATCAACAAATATAACTATAACCAACAAACCATTCTCAATTTCTTTTGTGTATAAGTTACTATCTACTGTTCCTTTTATAAATCCCAATTTCAATAAATACTTATTCAATCTTGCATACCAGGTTCTAGGTGCTTGTTTTAATCCATATAAAGCTTTCTTTAACTTACATACCATATCTTTTTCTTGTGTCAAAGGAAAACCTTCAGGCTGCTCAATGTAGACTTCTTCTTCCAATTCACCATTCAAAAATGCTGACTTCACATCCATCTGATACATTGCAAAATATGTTGAAAGAATCAAGACAAGTGTTAGTGCAATCAGAGCTTCTGGAGGAAAAATTGATGATGAAATGGTTATAAGTAAGGTTCTTAGAACATTACTCCCTATTTATGCAATAAGAGTTTCTGCTATTCAAGAAAGAAGATGTGAAGAAAATCACAATATAACTTTGGATGCCTTAGTTGGAAGATTGACAACCTTTGAACTAGATAACTATGACAACTATGTTCCAACTTCTAAAAATATTGAATCAGCTTTTGAGGCCAAACTTTGACTCAAGAAAGGGAATAAAATCCAATCAGAAAGTGAAGAAGAATCAAAGGAAAGTTCTGATAGTGATCTTGAAGTTATTGAAGCATTACTTGTAAAGAAGTATTCAAGAGGCAGAGGAAAATACGGAGGTAAAACTCCTTTAATCTATTTTTCATCTGAAGAAATTGGTCATATTGTAGCTAGGTGTCCAAACAAGCAAATAAAAGATGAGAAGAAAAATTACAAGTACAATGGCAAGAAAAATTTCAAATCATTCAAGGATAAAGGTAAGAAAACATGTTTCTTAGCTAAAGATTCAGATGATAGTGAAGAAGAAATTGTTTTCATTGCTGTAAAAGATAAATCTAATAATGATGAAGATGAGATGGCACTTATCTCTCATATAAGC
This sequence comes from Chamaecyparis obtusa, assembly GCA_027943335.1. NCBI lineage: Eukaryota > Viridiplantae > Streptophyta > Pinopsida > Cupressales > Cupressaceae > Chamaecyparis > Chamaecyparis obtusa. The sequence continues at coordinate 10,819 of BSBK01001514.1, forward strand.
AAGAATGATACATGGATTATAAACAGTGGATGTTCACATCATATGACTGGTGACAGGACCAAGTTTTAACACTTTGAAAACTTTGATGGTGGTAATGTAAGGTTTGGAAACAATGAACCCTATTGTATAAAAGGAAAGGGACGAATTTCATTAACCAAAGAACTTATATGTGATAATGCATATTGGGTTGAAGGACTAAAGCATAATCTTCTAAGTGTAGCATAGCTAATCAACATTGGATTCAAGGTTGAATTCATGAATGGCAAAGCAAGACTGCTGGATGACAAAGGAAAACTGATAGGATTAGGCAAACAAACCAAAGGTAACCTATGTTATCTTGATCTTGGTGATTACTCATGTTTTATTGCTCAAATTGAAGAAAGTTGGTTATGGCACAAAAGGTTATGTCATGTAAATTTTGACAACATGATGAAAATAAGCAAATTCAAGAAAGTAAGAGGTATTCCTACTTTGAAGAAACCTGATGTTCGTCTATGCAAGAATTGTCAAATTGGTAAAATGGGAAAGTCTAGTTTCAAAAGTAAAAACTATCAGTCTGAAGATATTTTGGAAATTGTGCATACTGATTTATGTGGACCTATTGGAATTGAGAGCTATACCGGAGAAAAATTCTTTATTCTCTTTGTTGATGATTATTCTAGAATGATGACTGTTATGTATTTAAGAGAAAAATCTAAAGCATTTGAGAAGTTCAAATGCTATTTAGCAAGAGTAGAAAAGGAAATAGGAAAAAGAATAAAATGCTTAAGATCAGACAGAGGTGGTGAATTCATCTCCCATAAATTGAATAATTTCTGCATTGAAAGAGGAATCAAAAGATAGGTATCAGCCCCGAGAACTCCTGAGCAGAATGGAATAGCTGAAAGAAGGAATAGATCTATCATGGACTGTGCAAGGACTCTAATGATTAAAAAGAACATTGCTATGAAATACTGGAAGGAAGCTATCAGCACTGCAGTTCATACCTTGAATCGAGTACAGCTGAGAAAAGACACATTCAACACTCCATATGAGCTATGGTATGGCTACAAACCAAATGTAAGTTACCTAAAAGTATTTGGTAGTAAATGTTACATCTTGAAAGAATCTAAAAAAGGAAAATTTGATGTAAAAAGTGATGAAGGAATATTTTTGGGATATTCTTGCAAAAGTAAGGCATATAGATGTCTAAATTTGTCTACTCACAAAATCATAGAAAGTGCACATGTGAGAATTGATGAGTTTGCAAAAAAGATTGAAGAAGAAAGCAAAAAGGAACCAGAGGACTACAGAAAATTTGTTTACATTGAACTTGATACATTGCCAGACACATGTAAGGAGACTACATCTACCGAGCCCAGTACAATGACTAAGTCACAAGAAGAAGTTCTAACTGAGTCACAATGTACCAAGTCTCAGTCTGAAGCTACTAAGCAAGTATCTATCGAGCCCGAGCAATCTGAACCTGAAGATGAAGAAGATGACAATGTAACTCATTCAGGAAGCAAGGAACTTGTATTAGCCAAGTACATCAGAAAGCATTATAAACCAGATTAGATTATTGGAAACAAATCAGATGGTACTATGACAAAAAGTAAACTAAAAGGTACATGTTTATTTGCTGATTTTGAACCTAAAAATTTCAAAGATGCATTAGAAAATGAAATTTGGATTGAGACTATGAATGAAGAAATAGAGCAAATAGAGAAAAATAAGACATGGACTCTTGTACCTAGGCCTAAAGATAAAAATGTAATTGGGACAAAATGGGTATTCAGAAATAAGTTGAATGAAGATGGTCAAGTATCAAGAAACAAAGCAAGATTGGTATGTAAAGGATATTCTCAAGAAGAAGGAATAGATTATGGAGAGACTTTTGCTCCTATTGCAAGATTAGAAGGTGTGAGGACTTTACTTGCATATGCAGCACATAAAGGATTTAAGGTATATCAGATGGATATCAAATATGCTTTTCTCAATGGTATTCTTGAGGAAGAAGTCTACATTGAGCAACCTGAAGGTTTTATTGATCCAGACAAAAGAGATATGGTCTGCAAATTACACAAAGCATTGTATGGTCTGAAACAAGCTCCTAGAGCATGGTATGAAAGATTACATAACTATCTTACTCAGATTAATTTCAAAAGGGCTAATGACAACAGCAATTTATACATCAAAGAAGGATCAAATAACAAAATTGTTTTGGCAGAAATATTTGTGGATGATACTGTGTTTACAGGAAATGATGATCAGTGCAAAGAATTTTTAGAACTTATGAACAAAGAATTTGAAATTTCTATGTTTGGTCAAATAAAATTCTTTGTTGGACTTCAAATTCAGCAGAGCAAAAATGGTATCTACATTACTCAATCTAAATATATCAAGGAAATACTTAAGAAATTTGGTATGGAAGATTCAAAACTAGTTGGTACAGCCATGTGTACTGGACTGAAGCTTACCAAAGATGATGATTCAAAAGAAGTAGATCAGACCTTATACAGATCAATGATTGGAAAATTACAGTATGTAGTACACACAAGGCCTGATATTGCGTTAGCAGTTGGAATAGTGGCAAGATTCTCAGCTAAACCCAGAGAAAATCACATGATGGCAATCAAAAGAATCTTGAGGTATTTAAGGGGAACTAAAGATTATGGCTTGTGGTATAAATTTGGAGGCAATCTAGATTTAAAAGTGTTTACTGATGCTGATTGGGCAGGAAACATTGATGACAGAAAGAGTTCAAGTGGTGGTGCATTCTTTCTTGGCAAGAGGTTAGTATCTTGGACTAGTAAAAAGCAAAACTGCACATCCCAATCCATAGCAGAAGAAGAATATGTTGCTGCAGTAATAAACTGCTCTAATATTATATGGTTTAAACAACTTTTGGAAGGCATGAAGGTTGAGATCAAAGAACCAGTTGTTATGTTTTGTGATAATACAAGTGCAATAAATATTTTGAAGAATCCAGTAATGCATTCCAAAACTAAGCACATTGCAATTAAATATCACTTTGTCAGAGAATTGGTGCAGGACAGGGAAATCAGATTGGAATATATTCATACAAAAGAACAAATTGTAGATATCTTCACCAAACCACTACCTAAGGATGCATTCTTGTATCTAAGAGGCAAGTTAGGGGTCACTCCCTGTCCGAGGTTCACTAAATAAAGTTTTAGTGATGCATCAACCAGAACATGTTGAAGATCAATCAGTTGATGTAGCATAGTCAGGGAATCATTGCATATGAATCAGTACATAAGGTACATTGATATTTATCGAAACTCTGTTAATTGTCTTTGGCATGTGTTGTCAAAGAGGAGAGTTTGCTATCATTTCAAGAAATTTCTAAGAAGAATAATTTGAGAAGTTAAGAGGGAGAGTTCTTAGTCAGAGAAAGAAGGTTGAAGATGATGGGAATCAGAATGAAGCTAAGGATATGCTTCTTACTCTTGGTTTCTTTGTGAAATTTCATTGTGCTATGACATGTTGTGTTGCCATCAATGCCAAAGAGGGAGATTGTTGGATACAATTTTCTGAAGGACATTGTTGGATTAGCTATGTGTTTTCTTTGATGTCACACAAATGTCATATCAATTATCGCTCTTAGTATCTACCAAGTTTAGTCGGTTAGCTAAGCGGTTCTCAGTATCTACCAAGTTCATTCGGTCAGCTAAGTGGTTCTTAGTATCTACTGAGCTCAATCGGTCAACTAGGTGGTTTTTAGTGTCTACCGAGTTCTCTTGGGTGTCTAAAGGAAACTTGACAAGATAACAGTGTTAACCGAGCCTCCTCAGTTATCGAAAGAAAATTAGTGGTTACCGAGCTCTCTCGCTCTCCAAAGGATGTTGCAGAATTCACTGTGGTTACCGAGTTCTCTCCGTCACTGAAGAAAATCTTTTCACGATCAATGTTTAATGAGCAAGGTTGGCCCTTTCAAACAATTTTGTTATTACAGTTTGTTTATCCCAGCCGACTGTTATAATAATTATTAGTGCCGACTTGACAATCTAAATGATTATGAAATGGCATATATATATAGAAGGTCAAATGGTGAATAAAAGATATACAGCGTGCAGAAATCATTTTGAAGAAAGGTGTGTGCGAATTTTGAAGGATGATCAGATATCCTTGAGGAGCAGCAAAGATTTAATTGATTAGTAAGGATCTAGTGAAATAGAATAGAGATCTATATTCATCAATTCAGTTGCAAGTTATTTCATTGTTACTCTCTAGCAATTGTAGCAGTGATATCAAAATCTCTTAACCGAGTTGGTTTAACAACCATTTTGTAAATCCTCTAACAAGGTAACAATTCTATTGAATTGTTTCAAGACCTCTTACAAGGCCACTCCTAGCAGGGTGATTAAATCCTCTAACAAGGTCACACCTAACAGTGTGTTTTATAACCTTTTATCGGGTTGGCTTCTAACCGGGCATCACTTCAGAAGAGTGAAAAATAGTAACTAGTTACATTGGTGGTTTTTCCCATATTGGGTTTCCACGGTAAATCTGGTGTCTCTTGTGTTCATGTTATTTTCTTTATTCATGTAAGTTAATCAGTGATGAATGCTTAAGAACAGTTTAATTATTACACATTTCAAGGATCAAGTTTTCAACATTTCTCTATATATTTACCGAGTGGCACAGTAAATAATTTGTTAAGATATTTAAGGGATCAGTGGTAATATTTTTTGGTTAACTGATTCACCCCCCCTCTTAGTTACTGCATCTATATTTCCAACAGAATCAGTTATCAGATAATTTATCCATTCAACAGCTTTAAACAATATAATCAATGTATTGATCAACCATAGAAAGATAATCATACATAATTGCATAATAACACAAGATATATTAACTAGGGAACCTCTTGAAAAGAGTAAACCCCAGTGGGAATGATGCCCACAAAATGATGCACTAATATGAAAGTTCCTTGTTAGAGGATGGACCCTGTTAGGAGTCTTACGAAATACATTCAGTACATATAAATCCCTGTTAGGAGATTTTGAATCCCTGTTAAAAGATTCTAACCCGGTTAAGATTTTATGAAAGACAAAAGGACCCACTACCCAAATAGCTTCAAGGAAAGATCTTTGAACCCACTGTCCAAAAGATCTTAGAATTATTCAATAGAATAATATGAAATATGTTACCTCCTTCACACTGTGCCAAAACTACACTCTCTGCTACACAAGATCACAATTCCAAATCTCTGTACTCACAAGTATTCCTTCATCACTGAATTAGCTCTTTTCTTCACTTCATGCACATATTCACATCCCACTCTTCATAGTACACATTACAATAAGGAAAAAATTCCTTCTTATATACCAAACTCAAATAATTACAAATGATTCGGTCCTCAATTACAAAATAATAAATTCTACACGCTACACACAGAATTCACATAAAAATGTCAGCTTCCAGTTACTGTAACTTTCTCCAAACATATCCTCAAAGTTTGCACTGTGAACCATGTCATCATTAATGAGTCTCCAACATTCCTTTAACTGCACAATATCAGATTCCATCCCAGCTAAGAGATATCCTCCGATTTCTGAACATCACTACACAAAAACACTGTCTAAACATTGCTTTCACCAAAATGCTCATAACTCTTACAAATGAATGAATTTCTTTTTGCGCTATTAACCATAGGTTAATAACACACCAAAGAACATACCATCAATTGCACAAAATCCAATCTGCAATAAAACATGTGCGCAAAAAAAAATTGTACCTACTTTCCTGCTAATATCCAGAATATCACTGTGTTGACATCAATGACAATCCAAGTCATGAATGCAACAACAACTGCTATAGAATGACTGCCAAAACACTTTCCATTCATTCCTAACAATTTCTCATAGCAAGAATAGTTGTGGCATAGGATCCTTCAACTGTTTGTGGACCCTTTGTCTATCTAGGAGATTTTTTTACCTTGAAACATATGAATCATTCCTGTTTGTGCATCCTCATTGTCTATCTCATATTTATGTGTAGTTGATTTAAACAATATATTTGTCACTACAATGAGAAATTTACCACCACATATCAAACATAACGTGCATTTGATTGAAATATTGGTCATTGTTTACAAGAAAAAGGGTCCACAAACAGTTGAAGGATCCTATGCCACAACTATTCAGCTTACTGAGAGAAATATGAGGGATTCTCTAGTTGGGACAGTCATCACACTATTCCCCTAAGCACTATGGCTTTTCCTTCTCATCCATAAGAAACTCTAACATCATTCTAAACTCTTCTATACTCTGCCCATATCCATTCCAATCCATTGATCCAATCCATTCATACTTTTCTCATTAACCTTTCCATCATCCATCATTACCAAACTTCTCATTTTCTAGTACTATCCTTTAGTGGACTGTCACCTTATCTTCCATACTATTAGTGATTCATGCTACTGAGCCTCTAAAATATTTCATGTACTTCTTGCAAAAACTTGACTTGATGTCTACTCTCCTTTGATCTTCCATCAAGAACTACTGCATGCTCATTGTTGTTTGGCATGACTATCATGGGGATTGTACCAAAACATGACAACTAAAAAACTTAAATGGAATACACCAAGAAGTACCAAATGATGAATTCTCAATTGTTGTAATAGCAAAGCAATATCAGAACCATCCATTTATAGTCCTAATGATTTTGGAAATTGTTGACAAAGAGTGTTTCTTTTTTTTATTATAGTATAAATGATTTTTCTATAGTCATAATGATTTTTCTTATTTCTTGTCTTTTGTCCCTTTTTTATTTCCTATGTCTATGCTTTGTGACAGGATTTTGTCACCTTCTTTTGATGGTATATTTCATTCACTCTATGTGGAATACTATTTTGTTCACTATTTTATTTCAGCTTCATATTTCTTTCATTTTTCATACACACAGACTACACATGCTGATAAAAAATGAGCTATTTGATTTAGGTTTACTTTTCATTATTGTAAATGGTTAATATTTTTGATGGTACTCTTTGGTGTATTTGGACTATAAAAATAATCATATAAAAATAATAAATGTAGTAACAATGGTGCGGTGCATTATTGATATAGGTTCGATGACTCTTTTCAATGTGTCAAACTGTCAATGTGGTGGTGGGAAGTGTGTGCTGAACACTTTACAGACATTGGACAACCCTAGATGACAATTTTGGTGCTACCCTAATTGAAAAAAGGTTGCTATGGTGTATATATTTAAAGTTTCTAATGTAAATACTATTCATTATAATATAAGAACTAATGTAGACTGGGTATCACAGGGAAATAATGGTTGTGGATACTTTAGTTGGGTCGATGACAACTCATCTGCATCTATCCACCCATCTCCACTTATCTACGATGAAGGATTTGAGTGCAAAACGTGTCAAGCTAGGGCAAATTCTAAAATTATTTTTTTATGATGCCTTCTCTATATTGTAATCACATATCTAATTTGTTGCGACCATATGCAGAGATGAACTCAGGAATTAGTTAGTTTAGTATTTTTATATTGTAACTACATGTGTCATGTAACCTAACTAATTAGTTAGTTAGGTTAGTTTAGGATTTAGGCTGGAGGTAAACTACATGTGTCATGTAAACAGCATGTGTCATGTAAATAGAATAGGAAGACGTCTTTTCTAACGTGGGCTTGACTCCTTCGACAATTAGCTTGATAATAAATGAAGTAAATGAGAGCTGAGCAATTAGCTTCCCAAGAAAAATCTTGTAAATGAACTGTGTGTACCCCAATTCCTGTGCCTTCTACACATATCTAAATGATATATTTGAAACAACAAGGGTAAATTTAGCCTTACCCTTATTGTTTCAAATATATCATTTGGGTATGCACAGAGGGCATAGGAATTGAGGTACATATAGTTCATTTATGGGCTTTTTCTTGGATAGTTAATTGCTCATCTATCATCTACAATTATTATTAATCTAATTGCCGAAGGATCTAGGCTCAGGATAGAAAGATGTCTTCCCAAACACATAAAAAACATACACATAAACATGAAAACTAAGAAACATAAATGTAGATTTCACAATCGCTGAGAAACATAATTGTAGGCATCATGGTCACAATTTTTTGGAGACAACATAATTGAGTTGTATACCTAGACGATGGAGAGCAACCTCCACTCCTCTGATTCCAAGTTGACACTGCGGGATCCAAAGACCATAGATAAGGAATAAATTGAGAGAGTGGAGGAGGGCCATAACAACAAAAATAATACAGGATGAACCTCAAGTTAAATGAGGCAACTGTAAACATTTTAATAAAATTCTATTAAAATGTTTACAGTTGCCTCATTTAACTTTAGGTTTGTCCTATATTATTTTTGTCATTATGGCCCTCCTCCACTCTCTCAATTTATTCCTTATCTATGGTCTTTGGATCCCGCAGTGTCAACTTGGAATCGAAGGAGTGGAGGTTGCTCTCCATCATCTGGGTATACCACTCAATTACGTTGTCTCCAAAAAAATGTGATCATGATGTCTACAATTATGTTTCTCAGCTGTTGTGTCCCAGGACCCCTTATGACCCTTTATGACCATTTACGACCTCTAAGAATACATCTTAGAGGTCTTAAAATGTCATAAAGGGTCATAAGAGGCTCCTAGGAGGGGCTAGATGAGCTTCCACCTTTGCGTGGTTGGCCCTGTTAAGTAGAGAATGTTAATTAAACTATTCTTGAAACATAATTGTAGGCATCATGGTCACATCGGGGATGAAACTATTCTAAGTTGACACTGTGGGATGGAGAAAAACTTGGAACCGGAGGTGCAGAAGTTTCTCTCCATCATCTGGGTATACCACTCAATTACATCATCTCCAAAAAAATGTGACCATGATGGATACAATTATGTTTCTCAGAGAATGTTAAACCATTCTCGAAACAAAGAGAAGCTGGCAACAACCAACAGAATGAGTGTGGATACCTGAAGATAAATATCAAATAGGGGAAAAGCACCTACAACAACAGAGGCAATAGCTATAGATACAGATGAGGATATCATAGAAATCCCTAATTTAGTGTTTTAGAGAACAAACGATGGACTGTGAATTAGACGTTTCTACGATATCATCATCTAAATCTATTATTTACATTAGAATGTAGCCTGCGGATATTGATACTGCACTGGTCGAGCACGATGGAGGCATCTATTCTAATGTGAATTGTAGTACTCAAGGTATACATTTTCTATTCAAATTTTGATTAATGAATATTTAATACAAGCAAACATATTCAATTTTTTAAGGTGGATTAGTTGTGACGATGAGACGTGCCATTTAGATGTTAATTGTGACAGTCTCTTGGTTTCAGGCAATGCAGAAAGAGAAGCCTAGTTCAATATGCAATCTCAATTCATATACATAGGATATCAAGTGGAGTTGAAAAACACAACAGGGTTGCATTTGTGATAGAGGTCTTTAATTGTGTATTTTAAGTTATAGACCATCACGAAAATGTAAACGTGTTGTGTTTTTTTAGCTCCACTTGCTATTCGTGCATATTCTGCTTGTGTTGCACGCACATTCTCAATTTAGAGTGGGAAAAATCTTATTTTCGATGCGAGGGAGAGAAGCCAAACACTAAGAACATTCAAATAAACATGATAGCTACAAAACATAAATGTAGGTATCACAACAGCTAAGAAACATAAATGTAGGCATCATGGTCCCAATTATTTGGAGACACAACATAATTGAATGTTATACCCAAAAAATGCAACACAACCACTACTCCTGCAGTTCTAAGTTGACATTGTGGATCCAAAAACCATATATAGATTCCTTATCTTTATTTTTGGATCCCGCAGTGTCAACTTAGAACTACAGGAGTAGTGGTTGCATTGCATTGTCTAGGTATACCACTCAATTATGTTGTGTTTCCAAAACATTGTGACCATGATGCCTACATTTATGTTTCTCAGCTGTTGTGTCCTAGGACCCCTTATGACCATTTACGACCATTTACAACGTCTAAGAATACATCTTAGAGGTCTTAAAATGTCATAAAGAGTCATAAGAGGCTCCTAAGAGGGGCCAGATGAGCTTCCACCTTCACGTGGTTGGCCCTGTTAAGTAGAGAATGTTAATTAAACTATTCTTGAAACATAATTGTAGGCATCATGGTCACATTTTTTTGGAGACAAAATAATTTAGTTGTATACCTACATGGAGAGCAATTTCTACACCTCTGATTCCAAGTTGACACTGTGGGATGGATAACAACTTGGATCTGGAGGTGCAGAAGTTGCTCTCCATCATCTGGGTATACTACTCAATTACATTGTCTCCAAAAAAATGTGACCATGATGCCTACAATTATGTTTCTCAGTAAACTATTCTCGAAACAAAGAGAAGCTCAAAGAGAAGCTGGCAAAAACCAACAGAACGAGTGTGGATACCTGAAGATAAATATCAAATAGGGGAAAAGCACCTGCAACAATAGAGGCAATAGCTATAGATACAGATGAGGATATCGTAGAAATCCCTAATTTAGTGTTTTAGAGAACAAACGATGGACTATGAATTAGGTATTTCTTTGATATCGTCATCTAAATCTATTATTTACATTGGAATGTAGCCTACGGATATTGATACTGCACCGACCGAGCATGATGGAGGCATCGATTCTAATGTGAATTATAGTACTCAAGGTATACAGGACTTCAGAAAAACCTATTTTACTTGCATCTAAGAGGATTTATATAAAAAGCATACTGACATCAACTTTATTTAAAATATGCATTGAATGATGTCACTATTGACACTTTTGAGGAAACAAAAGGCTAAGGTGGTATTAGGCATCCTATTCAGCTTAAATGACTAGGATGCCTATTTTCATGGACCAAAAATGAATGATATTTTCATAGTAAATGCTAGCTATGTTATCAAATCTTAATTTGATATTTGCGATTGTACCCATATAAAAATGGTTGTTGATTGATTCCGGGTTCTATTCAAATCCTTAACAAAATACATAATACAAAATTAACCAAAGTTTGTGGTGCAAATAGTTTTATCTAGTTGTGTATCTCTTTTTCTTGTTCAAGGTTGGGGAAATGACCAAGTGAGCACATTCCATTTTAAATACAGAAGCCAAGGTAGGGAAAACTCCATATGTTATGGCAGTTATGAATACCTGTCTAGTTGTATAGTTTAGAACTATTATAGGTTAAGAAAAGGGTGAGATTCAAGTCGAGCATCACCAGATGCAAATCAATGCACCAATAAAGTTATGTGTCATTTTATAAACAATAATACATTTTATATGAAAGGGCTACACATTAGTGATAACAGATTTTAACAATTTGTGTAAATGCTTATATGTTTTCCAGTAAATGATCAACTACAAAACTATGTTATTCTTTTGTTGTTCATAGGAAATATAGAGCTCACTCCAAGCATGGACACATTAGAAAACAATCATTCTAGAATGACAATGTAGAGAAAGCATGATTTTTATTGCTTCTGAAATCTATTAATAAATTCAGTAACAGTTCAAGTACTAGAAGTCTAGAGCATGGATCAATAATTTTCAAATCAAAATCTTATTAATTTCAATATGTTGTAAAAGTGTTAATTTTCTTGATACTTGAGACAGTTATGGGCCAATCATTTGGTGTGAAAAGGGTACAAGTGGAAAGGTTAAAGGTGAATCATATTAATTTAAGGATATCAACTAGAGATGAAATGGATGACTCTATTAAAGGGATAAGAGAGATTTGGTGGTATTTGTTTATTGTGTCTAATATGTAATGGCCTCTCAGCAACAATTGGAACTAGAATAAATAGTCATTGACAAACAATTTATCATATGTGGAGTGAGACCTTAAATTAGACTATATATACCTAAGCAATAACTAGACCATAGATCAGTAATAAAAATAAAATCTCTTGAAGTGAGGAAATGAATGTTGCAAGCTCCATATTATTTATGGTGGCAATTTTTTATTATTTGACGTGCGTACCAAAAAGATGGTGCGTACATTCTTTGATTTTCTTTTTGAAATTTGTTTGTGCAGCCAAGATTGCCCCCATAGTAGCAGAGCATCAGGCACCACCTTCAACACAATATGATCACTAGATAGGTCTGTATGTTTATTAGGCATCCTATTCAGCTTAAATGACTAGGATGCCTATTTTCATGGACCAAAAATGAATGATATTTTCATAGTAAATGCTATGGTGGCAATTTATGGTGGTAATTTTTTATTATTTGACATGCATACCAAAAAGATGGTGCGTACATTCTTTGATTTTATTTTTGAAATTTGTTTGCACATCCAAGATCGCCCCCGCAGTAGCAGAGCATCAGGCACCACCTTCAACACAATATGATCACTAGACAGGTCTGTATGTTTATTAGGCATCCTATTCAGCTTAAATGACTAGGATGCCTATTTTCATGGACCAGAAATGAATGATAGTTTCATAGTAAATGCTATGGTGGAAATTTATGGTGGCAATATTTTATTATTTGATGTGCATACCAGAAAGATGGTGCGTACATTCTTTGATTTGCTTTTTGAAATTTGTTTGCATAGCCAAGATCGCCCCTGCAGTAGCATAGCATCAAGCACCACCTTCAACACAATATGATCAGTAGACAAGTTTGTATGTTTATTAGGCATCCTATTTAGCTTAAATGACTAGGATGCCTATTTTCATGGACCAGAAATGAATAAAAAAGCATACTGACATCAACTTTATTTTACTTGCATCTAAGAGGATCTATATAAAAAGCATACTGACATCAACTTTATTTAAAATATGCATTGAATGATGTCACTATTGACACTTTTGAGGAAAAAAAAGGTTGAGGTGGTATTAGGCATCCTATTTAGCTTAAGTTGTGTAATTAATAAACATTTTTTTTAAAAAAAAATTAGTATTGGTCAAAATTTTGACTATTACGCAACACTAAATTTGACCAAAACGCTATGCATTTGACCAGTTATATGGTCAAAATTGAGACCAATTGGACCATTTTACGCGACCAAAATGCTATGACTTTGACGATAATTTCTACAAACATTGGTGGATAAATCGACTAGTCATATGGTCAAAATTGCGACTATTGGACCAAATAAATAGACGACAATGCTTCCAGTTCCCCGAGATTGTTGTAGTTGATAATTCAACCTGTAGTATGGTCAAAATTTTGAATATTAATCAACATGTACAAAATTTGATGAAAAAAGATTGACGATGATTTTAGTCTTTTATTCGACCAATTGTTGTAGAAAATATGACTAATTCTCGTCAAAATTTAAGGTAAAATTTACTAGTGATTAGCCATGGAATCAATGAAGGTTTCATCACTAACCTTCTTATTTTGCATTGATTGTGGGAGAAATTGGATGAATTCCTCAGAATAATTTGTCTTTCCTTTCTGGTCACCACCCTACTCAGGTACTCCTTCACTAGATGATGCATTATTGGCCTCTGGTTGACTCATGTTTCCTGCTCTGAAAAATACTCTTTGCTGCAAACTATCCCTATGAAACTAATAGTCTACAATAGCTTGGCTTCACAAATTTTCTCTTTGAAAACTAATAAGTGTAAGAATGAGAGTGTCTTGTCTATATATTATTGAGTAATGAATGTGTGGGAATGATCAAAATCTATGAAAATCTTCTTCATAGTCACCTCAACATTCACTTCTACATGAAACCAAGTTCAAATCCAAGCTAGTCGTAAGGTAGGAAGTTGACAAGCCGCATTTAATTCTCAAAAAAGGTGACAATCCATGATTATAGTTCTGTTGATAAAAAACCTTGAAAATAGATAAAAACCCTTACTCACACTATGATTGGCCAATTTATTTCTTTTGCCTACTTGTCATACTATACTTTCCACATCAGATTTACTTTTTGCTTTATGACCCAGTGAGCTTAACCTTATCTTATTTGGTGATCCAAAGACTGAAGTTATTCTTGTAATCTCATAATATTTTACTCAACCCAGGTCAAATTACAAGATTTAGTCACTGAAGCATTTGTTGAATCACTAAACCTATCTTAACTGGGGTTTCATCAAGAGATTAAGCACCCAAGGAATTCACGTGATCTCGTAACATTTCTTTTAACTCACCTTTGATCTGGAGATTTAGCAAATGAAGTGAATCTCCCAATCTCATAAATCTTTCTTAACCTTGGGTTATATTTAGAGAATGAGAGACTAAGACTTAGTTTCATATTATCCAGATCATTTCACTAACCACAGCTACATTGGGAGAATCAGTGACTAAATGGATCTCCTATTCTCTAGACACTTTTCTTAACTCACATTCGATCATGAGATTCAATGACAAAGGTACTCGTGCAATCTCAAGACATTTCCTTTAACCCTGGTTATATTCAGAGAACATGAGATAACCTTTATCTCCAAGTTGCTAGATCTTTTACTTAACCTCAGATAAATCATGAGATCAAGCACCGGTCGTTGATAATGTTCACCATCTACAATCTTCGCTAAATCGCCAAAACTTTTAAAACTTGAGCATTGCATTATGAAAATATGCAACAATGGTAATCTTGCTTCATTAAGATCCTTTTCATTGGATAGCTAAATGTTTAGGAACTTAACTGTCAAATTTTGAGATCTGGAGAAAGCGTTATTTGTTGGGTCGTTGAATGCCAAGCCACTAACTGCCAGAATTAAGAAATCAAGAGGTAACCATATTCTCTGAATCATTGAAAACATCACTAAGTGCTCATTCAATCATGAGATACAAAGACCAATGTCGATCAAGATCTACATCAATGGTCCATGCTAAGTTGTTAGATGTTTGAAGAAGACTTCCAGGAGTCAGAGAACTAGAGAAAACACATTCGCTAGGTCACTAAATATTTACAACTAACTGCTAAGAACTTAGAGATTCAGCGAATACCATATGACTTTGCTTAGTCTCTTGATTGCTGGATGAAAATTGTTAACACTTAAACATTATGAGATTCGGTGAACAAAAGGAAATAAAAACCACGTGCTAGAAAAAGGACTTAAGTTCCATGAAAAAGTAACATGAAAATAGATCAAGGGTAGGGTTTTTATACATAAGCATAACAATTTTGTGAAACCCTAAGAAGAACAAAGACCTAGTTCTCCAAGATAAATGCAAATTTTTCACAGACTTTGAAGGTATTATGTCCCAAAGAATTTTTATGGGACAATGACTTACATCACCCTTTGCACCATCTCCTTCAACTCTCCTAACTACAAGACCCATTCCATTATCATTGAAAATACATATGTGTTGGTTATTTGATGGTTTCAACCTCATTGAATATATCTCCCATAATAATCATCACATTCTACATTAATTTCTTATCTTCAAACCGAAGTATTTTCTCTAGTCTTTTATTTGTTATCTGTCTCAAGAAAGGATTTCGCTACTTTTGCGATGTGAGGGTGAAAGGTGTCTCCATCCTTTGTGATCTATTTCAAGCTCACTTCCTAATTTACACCTTTTTCTATAGAAAAAACTACCAAATGCCAAGTTTAAAGAAAAGATTTTAGACTTCCCCCGCTACAAATGTAAATTCCTTTAATGGGATTAAAGTCACATGACCACCTCAACTTCATTAAATTTTCTCACCCCGTACACTGCCTCCATCCTTCACACCATCAATGAGTTCAATCAAATAAGTAGTTAGGTAAAAGTTTAATTTAAGTTACACCTTCAAAAATTCATAACTTCAATGTCTCCTTTATTATCAAAGGATAAAGCCCCGTTCGACAACCAATCAGCCTCCTTATTACCATCTTGTTTTACATGTGTTATTCATAATTTATTCATTGATGATATCTTTTCAATAATTAGGCTTATAAAATTCTACAAATTCCAAGCCTCTGTAGTCCCCTTAATAATTGCTTAAACAATAATAAGAGAATCCCCTTCTTTGTGAAGTCTTCTGACCCCAAGATGTTTTGCAACCTTGATTGCCACTAATGCTACTTCATCTTTTTCTACATTATTATTTTCATCTTCTAATCTTTTCCCACCAATCACTAGAGTATTTCCATGTTAGTCCCAGATGATAAAACTAGCTCCTGAAGGCCCCAGGTTCCCCTTGGATACATCGTCAAAGTTCACCTTCCACCACCCTTCATTTGTTCTTACCCAAACAACACAATCACCACTAGATGGATTTGGCTTAACCCAAAATTGCCCCTTAATAGGTCTTTATATTACTAATATTGATCATTATGCAAACTTTTTAATAAATCTTTGATGGTATTATCCTAATTCTATTTCTTTGTGTGTGTATTTATATTTTGAAATGAATTGCACATAAGTACTTATAGACAAATTAAAATAGTGATATATTTTTAACATTGTGAAAAGACCTTAGAATGAATTTACTCTTACAATAAGAATAACCATAATATATATAAAACTAAAAGAGAATGAGGAATATAATAATAATAATTTAATAATAATAATAGTCCAATTTAGTTGTATACCTTATAAAATATGCTCTCTATCTCCTCTCCCTCTCCCTCCCCCTCCTCCTTTGTTTTGGTTATGGTTAGTCAGTTTGCATAGATATTTCATACTAACTCTAAAAATATTGGGTAGGAGTTTGGTGTTGATTTGAGGAATTCATCTTTTTTTTATTGTGGATGCATTCTAGAAATTTGGTTGTTGTGTGAAGAGGGATTTGGGAAGGAGTGTGATTAGGGGATGTCTTACTGACTATTGCAAACTTCATTATTAAGGTAGGACTTGTGTCTTTTATTTCTTGTATTCTTATAAATCTTGTATTGGAAAATAAATAAATCTAGTTTAAGTGAATGTTAATTTTCTTTAAATCCAATTATGAAAATCCCTTTGTAGTGTCTGTGAAAATGTTTCATCTGGTATGAAGTTATGTTTATTTTTAAATTGGGTGGTTCTTTATGAACATGACTTTTCCCTTGTCTTTGTTGCCAATCGATAAGTTTCCCCATGTTAGTCATTTCTCTTTATTTTCCTATTTGTCGTGGTGGCTCTAGAATTGATTCCCAAATCTAGTTATATGATGTCAATTAAAGGAATACTTTCATTGCGTATATTTTTCTTGAACTACTAGTGTGCATATAGGCAATAATTTTTAAGTGCTATCGATGAAGTTTTTTTTTAAACAATGTTTGTGTCTACAACCTAAATAGCATGTGCTTAGACACTACTATATTTTATGTGAAACATTTCCTTTGTTGAGGTTTCATAGCATTTGATTTACCTATATAATTAGAGCCACAAATGTTCTTCTTTCCCCCTTTTAGTCCACTTTGTTAAGTTCCCCTTTTTATGATTGTATAGAATTTTGTCCTTGTGCATCACAAAATTTGATTCTCATTTTGTTCTTCTACATCGATGAAAGAAGAGGAATTCCTCTAAGCTATTACAACACACACATATATGGATGTTGTGGATGTGGATCATGTGCTTTACTTATTATTTTTATTCTACACATATCAGTTTAATGGTATGTGTACCCCGTAGTTTGACCACTATTTGTTGTTGTTTATCGATGTTTGTTGTTGTTTATGTGGACCCAAACTTATCTTTTCTTTCATGATTGGTTAAATGATCATTGTAAGGGTTAATAAATATAATGTACATTGTACTACTAGATTTTTTTTTATGTAGTTTCAAACCCCCGATTAGTGAAGTATTAATATTACATTTGTTTGTTAGTTAACATGGTGGAATAAGGTCATTAACTGTAGGATACAAGCAGATTTTACTAGTTTGTTTTCTTTTAGTATTAAATATTAATGAGTATGCAACCTTTTCAAAATGGTAATAATAACAACATTAATTATTTATTCATAGAAGTATAGTTTCAAAAATTTTGTTTTTGACGAGCTTGTAAATAAATATACATTGTGATGTCATATTATCATGTGGTGTTCATTTAGATAGAGGAATGTTTTTATTTAGTTGGTATTCATGTACATAATACCCTTCTCCTAAAAGTGAAATTTAGGATATGTGTACTAGCTCAATGTTAATTGATGGCGAAATACATTGTGTATATGAAAATGTAATGAGGAACTAGTAATGATTTTTTGGGATTAATTTTGAAATAGGAGTACGTCACGATAATTGGTTTTATAATTATGTTACTCTTATTGCTAATATGTTTTCTTTTCTTCAAACTTGTCTCCTAGGGAGACTTCATTAATTTGAAGTGATAATATATGTCATGACCTATTAGGAAACTTAATTCTTTTTTTATATATTTACACCATGGTTTGAGTTTACATATATTTTCACATGCTTTTGGTTTGAGTTTCATAAACTATTTATTTGTGGATGGAATTACTAGAATAGTTAATGAAGAGTGGATTTCAATGGGGCTCGAGAATCTAAAGTGGCTAGACCAAGGTAACCCCATTGATAAATAATGTAATCAAGTGAAAACCTAATAAATGAACTGGAGTAAAACATTACTCAAGATAAAATGATGCCTTGAGCACTAGTATATGCTAAGGGTGGGAGTGGAAGAATATGCTTGTTGAGACTGGCATGGTTGAACATCTTTGTCTCCACAAAAGGATGGCTCAGTTCTACATGAGTGTTTCCTTGGGGGTCGAGGCCCTAGATTGTGTTGGCAAAATGGTCAGTGATCCCTTGGGGATTCATAACAAGGGACTAACCACCTCGTGTGGATTCTAAAAGTCTAGTGGTTGTATCGAGCATTAACGGGTTGATATTTCGGTGCAACAACAATCACACTTGTAACAAGTAGTATCAAAGCTTGGTCACAAGTTTGAATCCCCTCAAGTAACACTAAGGGGAGATTATTGGTAAAATGGTCAGTGCTCCCCTCGGGATTTATGACAAGGGATCGACCACCTCTTGTGGATTCTATAAGTCTAGTAGTTGTATTAAATATTGACAAACCAATCTTTTGGTGCAACAAAAATCACACTTGTAACAGAGTGGCCAGACTAGGGTAGCCCAAGGAGAGGGCTATGTGATGAAACTATTGCCTTATGTTCTCTAGTGTTTAGTCCTATTTTCTTGGATGAGTAAATTTTAGTATCTTTATGTTTATTTGCACTCTATCTGATTATTTGTTTATGTTTGGCCCTTGTTGCATTGTTGCCTTTGTTGCTTATGGGTAGGTACCTAAGCATTGGAAATAATCAATTGTAGTTCCTTTTTTCTTTACTTTGATGATTCATATATGTCTACATGCATTTGAGACTATGATATTATATTGATCATCTAGTGGGTATGATAAATACCTCATGGAGTAATGTATTTCACCTATGTATGGGATGGGTTGAACTAATAAAATAAATTATAAAGGGATATTTGTATAATGTGTGTGTGTGTGTGTGTGTGTGTGTGTGTGTGGTATATCAATGTGTCCTCAGGGGTGTTTCATATTGCATCAATAACCTTCCTCATTAGCATCAAGTATACTACATGCTTTTACATGTGATTGAGAATCAATTTGCATTGATGGTATTTTAATGTTGTAAACATGTATCTAAACCTCATAAAGAGATGAGGTGGAGAAAAACTTTCATTTTCCCCTAAGAAGCCACTAGGGGAATCATAGATTATGTAGAAACTAAACTTGTATGCAAACAACAAAATTAAATAACTTAATATATTGTATGAAAATTTAGATGTAGACTATTCTAAATGAAATATTAACTAATAAATCAATCTAATTAGCAAACAACAATGAACAATACAACCAAAATGAAGCTAAAACAAAGCTTTACCTTCACCTACCATGTAGCTTGTCTCCATTGGCCTCCTAGCCTTGATTTCTTGGATGTGTTAAGCTCTCAGATTTCCAATTTGAAGCTCCTTGCCCAAGATGTCACCAAAGTGTGGAGATTGAGTGAATTGTATGCAAAATGGCTTAAAAGCTTGATTATACAACTAATGGATGAAATGCAAGTGATATGAAAATGGCTTGGATGCTTGAAGATTTGAATGCTTGGATGCTTAGAATGCTTGTATGCTTGAAAATCACTATTGCCTATTTCTTGATTGCCTATTAGATATTAGCTCACAAAGGAGAAATAAGGATCCTTTTATAGATTTTTGGAGGACTCAAGCCTAGGTGGCACAATCCAAGGGTGGAGATTGAAAGGTGGAAGATCCTAGGGCTAGGATTGACTTGGTTGAAGGGGTTGGGAGAAATGGGGATATAGTTGGAATGTGAGAGGAAGAATAGGGAGGATGTTCCTCCTGCATTAACATGGAAGAGAAGGAGGAGGAAGGAAAAGACACATGTCAAGTGTCTCACAAAGACCAATGAGAGGAAGAAGCAAGGACTTATTCCTCATGAGGACTCTTGGTACAAGTGTCCCATGAGTCACCTTGAACTCCTTGAGGTGGCTTGAGAAGCTCCTTAGGAATAGGGATAACTTCTTGACTTAGTGTAGGGGAAGACATGTGGTCATGAGACCGAGTCTTTTGAGGCCACATAGCTCTTAAAAATAGGACATGTGTGGGTGAGGATAATGAGTATTTAATAATTAATAATAATTAATTATTTTAGCCAAGGTGATGTGTCAAGTGACTAGATGGATGAGGTGGACTAGGAGACTTAGTCATATTTAGTGATTGTGTTAATTGATTAAATCAATTAAATAGGACTATTTAGAAGACTTAGGATAGGATAATAGACTATAGTGAATTTATCGAATAAATTGAATAATTTATCTAATAAATAGAGGAATAAAATATTAATTAAATAATAAATATTTAATTAATTTATCAAGTCAATATTAATTAAATAATAAATATTTAATTAATTAATGAAGTCACTTTTTAGTGTATACATTTTTCCCCTCTTTGAAATAATGTGTTGGTCACATTGTTCCAAAGAAAAATTCAAGTATTTTTGCTCCTGCCCTGGACAATATCTCAGATGACCTATGCATACCCCCTTGAGAGATTGATTGACAAAAAAATATTTTGTTTGATTTTCTTTTTTGTTTGGTTTGACAATCAATCTCACGAAAAGAATCATTTAGAAATATGGGTGAAAACGGGGTGAATCAAAAAGAAGTCGATAGGTAGGGTCCACACATCAAGAAAAATAGGTCCACGGGCTATATATAGGGCCAAGGGGTCCACAATAGGGTCATTGGGTACACTTGTCATTTGGAGATTGGAGCCTGAGAGAGAGATGAGATGAGATGAGAATATGTCATTCCCGATGTCAGATCATCAATTCGAGAGGGTCAGGCGCTTCCAGAGGCCATCAGATTTAGGAGAGTTGGTAGGTGATTCATCCTTCTTAGTCAATTGGTGATTTTCTACATGTTTCAGTTGAAATTTAGCATGTTTAGGGTAGATTGAACCATAGGTCTAGGTCACATTGTTCCAAAGAAAAATTCAAGTATTTTTGCCCCTGCCCCAGACAATATCTCAGATGACCTATGCGTGGCCCCTCGAGAGATTGATTGACAAAAAAAAAATTATTTGATTTGTTTTTTTCATTTGCTTTGATAATCAATCTCATGAAAAGAATAATTTAGAAATATGGGTGAAAATGGGGTGAATCAGAAAGAAGTCGATAGGTAGGGTCCACACATCAAGCAAAATGGGTCCACGAGCTATATATAGGGCCAAGGGGTCCACAATAGGGTCATTGGGTACACTTGTCATTTGGAGATTGGAGCCTGAGAGAGAGAAGAGATGAGATGAGAATATGTCATTCTCGTTGTTAGATCATCAATTCGAGAGGGTCAAGCACTTCCAAAGGCCACCGGATTCAAGAGAGTTGGTAGGTGATTCATCCTGCTTAGTCAATTGCTGATTTTCTGCATGTTTGAGTTGAATTTTAGCATGCTTAGGGTAGATTGAACCATAGGTTTAGGATAGAAAAAATTTAGTTCTTAGGCAAAGAACAAATGTGCAGTTGAGGTGCATGCATGTGCAACAAATGGTAACGTTTGCAGAGCAAACTACTAGTTCTGCGTATACATGTGGGGGACCTATGCATTTGTGTTAGAAGAAAATTTAATGGCACATTTATGAAATAAATGTCTGCATTTGTTTGTTTGGCACATTTTTCACATCTGACTGTGCAAATGTGTAGGTTAGTTGCGCAAATGTTAAATCAGCACAAATGAAAGGGGGTTCTACGCAAATATTTTTCTATGCTGCACATTCATGTTAGATGATAGAATGTAGAAAATGAGAGTGTAAGTTAGGTCAAACTTGATATCAAAAGGCTAATATGATCTTTCAGCATTGAATGTTGATCGATTGAGTCAAGATAGGTAACATCATAGCATGGTCTCTAGTTAACGTTCCTGATTGTAGATAATTGATAGAATCATCTATTGGGACATGTGATAAACATGTGTTCAATTTGATAGGATAGGATGGATAGATAGATCAATTTTATTGAAATCTGATAGTTTGATTGTTTGATGATTATGATAGAAGGATATTACAGACACTCTGATGTCACAGGAAAGATATCTCATGACTCGGAATCTAAGGTTGGCATTGTCAGAGACTGACAGACTGCTAATCAGAGCGATAGGACTATATCACATTATTTATACACCTGAGATTCAGGTGAATTTGAGTATGTTGACCACACTTATTGAGAGATGGCACTCAGCGACGAGTATGTTCCATCTCCCTACAAGAGAGATGACTATTACATTAGAGGATGTTTATTGCATCCTACAGCTTCTTATCACAAGAGAGTTAGTATAGTATGATCAGCATGGTGGTCTAGCCGAGTGCAGATGTCATGCCCAAAAGTTGAGCAAAACACAACTACAAAATTTTTCTAAAACCTTACAAAGCATCTCCAAAAGATCATACTAATGCAGCTAAGTCGAGAGCACTATCGGGCACAAGACCCTATGCGCACGCTAAATGGTGCAAAGATATATAGGCATCTGATAAAAAAAGAGTCTGACTAAAGTTCAAAGGTCAATCAAAGGGGTTCATCAAGTTTGACCAAAAGTCAAACTTCATCAAACAGCTCTAAAACAAAGCTACAAGGTTTCCCTAGACTACGAGCTTTGACCGGCACACAAATCAAGATAGTTGACTAAAAGTCAACCAATGTTGACCAAAAGTCAACTATACTCAGAATTACGTAAAAGAAAGTCTCTAGGGCCTGTTAAGCTCTTAAGAAGGCGTATGCACGCTAATCGAGATAGTTGACCAAAAAGTCAACTAAGGTTGACCAAAAAGTCAACCATCACCGAATGGTGCGAAATTGAAAACCTAAGTTCTAAGGGGTGAAGGAAACACCTGGTTCAAAAATTGAGATGAACAAGGGTAGTTTGACTATCATTGACCAAAAGTCAACTATGCACGACGCTGGTCAAAAGTAGCGATAATATCCTTATTAGATATTTATCGCAAAGGTAAGGGGTTGTTATGACCCCCTTATCGATAGATCAATATCTAGGTTATTAATTAAAAATAATAATTTAATTAGATAATAAACGTGCTAAACCTATTATTTATATAATAATTAACAATATCCCTTTACTTAAATTAAAAGCCTAACTTTAAAAAGAATATATTAATCTATAAGGATTCAGAACTTTAGAAAATAATAAAAGATAAAATAATAGATCTTTACAAGACTTCTAGAACGATTCCCTTAATAATCTTTGCATTTAAAATTGAACTTAAAAGTCTATCTATAAGTAAACTAACCTAATAGCTGATATTTGCTAAAAGATTAAAATAACTAAGAATCTTAGAATTAAAAGCGTAAAACCTATTTATTACCCTCAATAATCCATCTAGAGTTTTATATAATATCCAAATAACACTACAAGAAAATTTATCTTATAAATCCATATATGAGATTAATAATTTCTAATGAATATTATTAATACCTATTATAATATCAATTAATAAAATTAACAACTATAATATAAAATAAAATACAATACACTTTAATTAATTAATATTAACGTTATTATATATATATATATATATATATATATATATATATATATATATATATATATATATATATATATATAAAAACAAACTTTATAAAAAATTATATTACATATAATAATAAAGCAAATTATAAAAAAGAAAACAAAATAAGCTTAGGTTTATTCTAAACCCTACCCCGACTGTCGTTTGACTTCTGCAATGGCGGAAGAGAAGGGGAGGGTGGCGGACGGAGCCGCTTGGCCACGGCAGCGGTGGCGATAATGCAGGTGGCGGAGGGTGGGCGGAAAGGTGACAGCGGCGGTGAGAGCCGCGCCGCTCACGGCGACGGTGGAGGAAGGAGCGGCGGGAGCGAAGGGTGGGAGGAATGACGGCGGTTTACGCGCAGGGGCGGAGAGGGCACGGCACGGCACCGCACCGCCCGACCATTCGCCACCCACCGTTGCAGAGGGAGATCCCTGCAACGAGCGCGGGTGGGGGTTTGGGGCTTTGGCCCTTCCCCACGCCGCCCAAAACTATAAATTATTACTACTTGCCCAGCGGCGTGGAGGGTTTACGTCTTATTTTTATTTTTATGATATACGTATTATAATATATGTGTATAGCTTATATGCATATATTATAATATGTAAACATGCGTATATTAAAATAAAGGAATGACAGTAATAATACTAAAATATTGACTGGTGAAATTTAAAGCCTGAATCATAAAATAGCGAACATTTAGATGAATAATATTTTAATTTTAAAAGCATAAATGGATACTATAATTCGGAGCTCACAACATAGCTAAAATTAAATTTATTTTGAGCATTTTATTTTTTTAAGAATTTTTCCAGAACTAATTTCTAAGGAATGATAAAATATTATATATATTTTTTGAATACTAAAGCTCAAGGATTCTACAGAGAAATGCTTGTTTTAATCCAACACTCAAAATATATACAAACTAGAATTCTAACTTAGATTATATAAATTTATAAATCTTGCAATTGTAAAATAATAAGATAAATTTAACTTAATGAATCGGTAGGGTATTCTTAAACAATCAAAGATTTATTTTATTTTATACAACATAATTTTCTCTATTTAAGCAAATTATTGCCATAAAACAATTTGAATTTTGATTATTATAAGGCAATGAATAACTATATTTGCTTCCACTACCCTAGTGTCTTTCAAAGTATGATAGTAGCACATACCAAAATATAGATTTCCAAACCTCTTTTCTTAATTCCAAGTTTAAAATATGGTTACACTACCCATTGGTTCTCCATAATACAATAAGGATAATATAATTTCAAAACAATGATAGGCTACATATTTCCTTAAAAGTCTTTATACAAACTTTGCAATAATGAAAACCTTAAAACAATATAGGTTACAAATGATGATTTTCCAGTTATCTCCATCTCACACATAAGGGTATTATGCAAAACTCCCATCAAGAACCTGTAACAAAATGAGGTTGACCATGGAGGCTCACCTCCCAACCTAGGCCTTTTCAAGGCCACCCCCGAGCTTGGGGATCCAGAAAGGAACAGGATACAAACATGAACTCACAAAACTCACATAAAAAAAACATATATAGAAACCCACATTTAAGGCTTCCCAACACATGGTAGAACGAAAGGAAGGTCTCCAAGAGCCCTTCCTGAAAACAGGGGTAGTGGTAGACCTCACAGTAGGAGAAAGCCAAGTATATAAAACAGAGAACTCAAGCCACACATGGACTTGAAATGACTATCTTCACAAGATGAAGCCATAAAATAAACCTCCTTATCCCCCCCTAAAGCCCTTAGGTCATACTTGGCATCATGGGTATCATGAAACCCCATGTCTTTCTCTCCACACATGGGAGACTCTACACTAAACCAGAGTCTTTTTCCACTACCCCTTCAAGGTTACTCTGCCCTCCCAAGGATGTGTATGCCTTGAAGAATCCCATACAAAATTATACACAAAGTAAAACACAACGTAATAAAACTCTAAAAAAATTCAACTTGAAAATAACTTCAAATTTACATAGGACTCCATTAATGGAGTTTCAAGCTCAAGAACATCAAGAAATTATGAAATCTACTATAAAGAAGACCAACCTTACTCCAAAGCTAAAGGGGATTTGAAATTTTGAGAAGAGCTTTCCTTCCAAGTTCTTTTCTCCAAAAGGCTTCCTCAATTCTGAATCTGTCTCTAAGAATAGAGAGTGGGTGAACACCCAACTCCTCTTAAAACCTTCCCTAAATAGGCAAACCTCCTAAAATCTAGGAGTCAATCAGGAGAGTGAAAGAAACTTCCATTCCCTTCTTCCCACTTGCCTTCCTTCACCATAAATGGAGTTGAATGCAAGTTTGAGAAGAAGAGAGAGGTTAACCAAAACCTCACAACTCTTCAATCTCGTGCAAAATGAAAACCATGACTTTAGAGGGGTCATTAATGAGTCTTAAGGCTCTTAATGGGTTGAAAATGACCCCTAACCCCTAAGGTATCAACCTGGGTACCTAAAAATGACCTCAGTTAGCCTATGGGAGCCCAAAAGACCCTCCTAAACTCTACCCAAAGTTTATGCACGGATTTCTGGTCTTGGTTGACTTCTAGAAACTTTCCAACTCAAGGTTAGTTGATCCTACCCTAAGGTTACACCCTAGTCAAGCCCTTGACCCACACAATATTAAAATACTTAGCCATGCCAACACTTAAGCCACAATTTGCCAAATTTGGCACATTAAATAAAACAATAGACATGGCTAATACACATAGACATTTGCTAAATTAGATACACTCATGCAAACCACATTTACAAATAAAAGACTATACAACGAGGTCCACGTTTCTTTTAGAAAGAGGACCTTGGAATTGCACGGTATAAAACATAAGTTCTAATACTGGATCCCTGCATTTAGATCCATGGTCAACTTGTCCTGCACACTCAATGCACACATCATCAGTAGGTCCAATAAACATGATATAAACATAATATATCAATACTGCATGGTTTAAAACTATGTCTATAAATTAGTCAACTAAGCATAACTTTGGTTTCCTAAACCAACTTTTCATCGCAATAGTTTTAAAACATCATATAACATCACATGCAACATAATCGTAACTGAAATTGAAACATAACATGTAGTATCTCAAGTGTACCCTGATTACATAATCATGTGCTAACATATAAAATAGGATTCAACAGATCCTCAAATACATAGGTGTCCAAGTAGTCTAGTATGTCTGTGAAATAAGTACTGAAAGCATGGAAAACATAATGGTAAAAGTATGACTGTCTAGTAGGTCTCACAATAGAGCTATTTTTGGGGGTGAAAATATTGATGAGTTTGAGATCAGTTCAGAGGATATGGTAGATTTCTATGAGACACATCTTGTTGTTTTGGCGGGATCTATTAGAGGCTTTGTTTGCCTAGACTGGAGATAACATGGTTTTGCAGTTGGTTGGGGCCAAACCATGTAGAGCATGATGGACGAGGGGACCTATTTTTCTTGGGGGGTGTGTTTGCTGGCACATGTATATCATAATCTTCATCAGGTTGTCTACCACAGGGGCATATCATTGCTAGTTGGTGTGACTCTACTCCATGTATGGGCATGGGAGCATATTATGGTGACACAACCTATAGCGATGAGATTCTAAGGCACTAGACAGCCTTATATATTTTTGTATTCATCCATCTAGTCTCAGCATAAGTTAGGACGTTTGGAGTTTTGACATTATACATTTGATACTATAGATTCTATGATCTAGAGACCTTACTTGGGATGTGAGCCATGAAAGGACAAGCATTATCTTGGATACTACTTTAAGTCTCAATGTTTGATAGGGAGGAATCCCTATATTATAGAGAGACAGTTGGTTAGTCAGGTCCTATGACAGTTTGGCAGGATGCAGGGGATGCCGCAGGGGGTGATAGAGTTTGCTCGCACCCATCAGGAGAGATGAGACTAGGGACCGATGGTGTCCTTTGAGATGGCTAGATAGGAGTTTTTAGACATGCTATTTTAGGCATGGTCCATGAGACAGGGGGTCATAGACCCAAGGATAACAGTAGATTATGAGAGGCACCTCAGAGGGCACCCATTCCCTAGATTAACATATCCGACAGAGAGGATACCAGAGAGAGATGCTGCAGAGAGATGTCGAGATAGGTGATGAGGCCATGACAGGAGAGGCTGAGGGAGGGGTAGATGTGATGATAGAGGTGATGGTGGTGATGGTAGTCATGGTGGTGATGGTGGCGATGGAGGGGATGGAGGTGAGGGAGGTAGGAATGATAGAGTAGGGCCTCGGATGAGAGGCAGAGGTGTGCGTCCATGGGGGTTTGTTGGTTCTTGAAAAGATTTTACACTCCATGAGACACCAATATACCTAAGACTGATATTAAGGAGGGGTTAGTTCCAAATGTAAGAAATCTATAGGTAACTGGACCAACTATAGGGACAAGACTGCCCTTTTCACTTTTGGCTCTACAAAATCAAGGTGGGTATACCTGATCCAATAAGTATAATTATGTTCCTAACTTAGTACTGGATCTAACAATAGATATCAGTGAGAAAGTACTAAATAACAACCTATTATTCATTGACTCCCTATCACTGGGTGGGACAACTATTTTTAAAGTAAATGAAAATTAAATGACTAGTATTGATTATATGTTTCTAATTATAATAATTTCAATCATTTCCCATAAAATAAAGATAGGTTTACACAGGCCAGTGCCTTATCCATTAGGCAAACAATACTAGAAGATAGAGTGAATACAAAGATCCTTGAAGAAACTGGTCTATGAACATAAATACAAATATCCCAACCCTTTCCTACTTGCAAATAATCCTTATGTAAATCAAATGAACATATATCCCACTTTGATCAATATTTAATCTAACCCTGGATCAGAACTCAAAGCAAAAATACATACACATAAGTTTCTAATAGACTTTAGCAGATTCGCAGATTTGACACGAAGGAGAAATAAAGATCTGAAATTTGTATTAAGTATAATGTTTGATCATTTGTATACAAGATGTACAAAATAGCAAGCCTGCGAATAATAGTATCAACCTGTTCTTTTTCTCTATTACTTGACAAGAAATGACACAAATAATACAATCCTTGACTGAGGGTTAGGGTTTCATAATTTCTATCTTTTTAACACCTAAGACACTCGATACCCAATATGATCATGGAAAATCACTTTACATACAAGTAAATGCAACAAGCTACTGATCATATTAGGGTTTACAAACTTTACCCTAAAACTTTACAACCACTCTACTAGGTTTAGAATAAAAGCCTCGATCAGATTTAGACAGATATTTTACAAGTGAGCCACCTTACTTTATGTCTTCAATCTTTTCCTTGGTCTCTTCAAACAAATCTGATCACCATTCCTTCATAGTTGTTCCTGCAATAAATATACTTTATATCCCAACCACCTTTAAACCAAAAAGTCATAATCCTCATTCAGCTCAAGAAGTAGATGGAGTATCTACCTTTTCTACATGAGGAATGTACTGGTACCTCCACTTGTTGAACACATCTTCACTTGGGAACTCAAAATTGGCAAATTCAGCCCTCCTGCCAAACAATTGTTCCTGTTTCTCTTCCATTTGCTTGACCTCCTACTGAATAAAATCAAACTTCAATTTGGTAGTCATTAATAACTTGATGGTATCAATAAAAGAAGATGTGTCACTCAAAACACCTATCATTCTTTCTGATAAAAGTGCATCCATCTCCTCTCTCCATTTAGATAACTCCTTCAATTCACCATACACTGTGAGAACACTTGGTATCAACTCACAACTTAAATGCATTGACGAGTCAAGTTTACGGGATGTTTTGTTTATGATTTTCTAAGTTCAGACTTAAATATATTATGGTTTTTCATAAACATTATGTAGACTTTTATGTTTCTAAGCTTTAGCCATATGTATATTTGATACTTTTGAACTAAAAGGATAAGACTATATATATATAGATTAATGAATGTTATGATAAAATTTGGTATTTTTCTTCTCTAGCTTTAAATGGGTAGTGTTCCTACAGCTGGGTGACAAGGCTACGTTAAAATAGAAAAACTTATTATAATCTCTGCCTTGGATTTGTGTTGTGGATTCTGGTATGCTAACCTTTTGTAGGAGAAGAATAAGTCAACAAGGAGTGCGGACTCAAGGATGAGTGGATCTTTTAAGGTGGATAACTATTTTAGATTTCATCATTGCTCCACTCCTTCCATAACTTTGTGGTTGTTGATTCAGGCTGAGTCAATCTAGTTACCAAGTGTTCCTATATTCTTGAAGCACTAAATATGGCTTATCTTCTTCCATAAATGATGTTGTCATTCTTGTAACTGAATTTGTTATGCTATGTAATGAAGGACCTAGTTTGTAGGTGTTTTTTTTTTCCTAGTTGCTTTTAAATAAGCTAGAACTTATGTTTCTGAGTTAGTTAGATGTTTTGAGGAATTCATACTGTAATCTAGCAGCAAAGTAAAATACTTTGATATTCCATACTATATCCATGTTTTGTTGAATGAATATATGATAGTTCCAGATTTCAATCTCTGAGTTGTAAATCATTCACACTTCTGTGGGGGCCCACGTGGGAGGTGAATTCCCTATTTATGTTCAAGTAGGATTTAGTTAAGTTTCTTTGAAGTTGTTAAGCACTGTTGCTCCTGCAGCCACTGGTAGCAGAACCATTGACTGTTTCCTGCAGCATAGGTTTAATTTTAAAGCATTGTCTATTTACTAATAAGCTTTTCCTTCAAGTTGTGAGTTAATCTATAGTCTCAGTTGCTAATTATAAATCTCCTATAACAATAGCTTTTACTTTAGTAGTGATGACCTTTGAAAAGAACTAAAGCATAAACCTTGCAGCCATCATCTCAAGTTCACGTTCCCAGATTGATACATTTAATGAAGTCTAGCATGATATTCTAAGTAGATATGTGATAATTTTAAGAAATGAATCACTATCAAAGGATGTCCAATCCTTACAATCGCTAATGTATTATTCTGACTAGTCATTTTTGGCATCGTTACCGGGGATGGTGTCTGCATCCCCGGTAAGTCATTAAGTTAGTCTGCATTCTGCATAATTTTTCATGCATAGATGTAGGGACCATCTTGGGTGATTCCTACCTAATCTTAATCAGGAAGAACCATTTGAGGTTTTCAATCCAACACTTGAGGAAACCCAATTAGAGAACCCACAAGAAGAAGAACCATTTGAGAACGTGTTTGCTAATGCCTACGACCAATTGCCTTCACCACCATCATCGAAATAATCCTACCATCTAAATGCTATGTTTGCTAACCCATAATATCTAGATAACATAATGGCTCATCCTACCTTCCCTTTTCCTATTCCTACTCAGCAAGGTAACCAAAATCTAAAGAACATTCCTGCAGCTACACTTCCTAAATTTTTTGGACTCATCACAGAAGATCTAGAGACTTTCCTCTTTGAGTTTGATGTCCTTTGCTGAAGCTATGACTACACCACTAATGGCCATAAGCTCAAATTGTTTCCTTCCGCCTTAAAAGAGGCTTCTCTAAGATGGTTTATGAGTTTGGGTGTTGATGCTGTAGCAAACTGGAATGCAATGTGTACCCTATTTCTTGAGAAGTACAAAGATTATTGAAGAGGAGGGGACTTCAAAGGATATGACATATTTAAGATGTCACAGAAGGAAGATGAAACCTTGGAAGACTATGTCTCCAGGTTCATGTTCAGCCTTCAGCATAAAACACAACACAAGCTAAATGAAGAATCTCAAAAGCATCTATTTTTGAGAGGTGTGAATGATGGAAGCATAGAAGCCCTTGACCTTATGGTAGGGGGAGCCATTACACAGAAGAATTGGGATGACATAAAGAGTATATGTCTAAACTATTCTAGAGCTACTGTCAAGAAAGGAAGGGGCTTGAGAGCCCTGCCTCACAAGTCTAATGGCACAGGTGTGTCCAAAATGGAGCTATCCAATCTATTGTTAGATTTCAAGTAAGACATCATTAATGATGTCACTACTTAGTTGGACACAATGTAAGCAAGGAGAAAGAAAGATGAAGTTGATGCAATGTTAGTAGTGTACTATCCACATTGTAGGGAGAAGAAAAAGAATTGTTGGTGCAAGTCTGTTGCAAGCCTAGAGTCCCAACCTATTCCTATTGAGTTCAAAGCCATTGATGAGAATGGAGAGGTGCTCTACGTTGCCCAATGAAGGCCATGGGCTCAGAGACTAGGTATTCCCCAAGATCCTCTTCAAAATTTTAATAGTAATAATGCATGGCAAAACCAACAACATAGTGGATTTAGTGGGTATAATAGTTGGCAGTAGCCCTAGCAAGGTTGGAAACAACCTCAACAAGGTTGGCAGTAGCATCAGGAAGGTTGGCAACAACCTCAGCAAGGCTGGTAGTAGCATTAGCAAGGCTAGTAGCAACCTTAGCAGGGTTGGCAACAGCCTCAGCAGGGTTGGTCACAACCTCAGCAACCATGGCAATAGCCCCAGCAGGGGTGGCAACAACCACATAATTGAATGAACCAGTCAAACCAACAAGATTTGATGCTACCACCTCAATAGCAGGCTCTAATGCCTCCTCCTATAGCCAACACTACTTCCCCTAAATAGACTCAATTGCCTGCTCAGCCTACTCCTAATCCCAACAATGCTAAACCACCAAACCAACATCAGAGCTATGATATTTCCTTGAATAACATTAATTTAAGGTCTGCCACAACCCTTCCTCCTCTTCAGCAGCCCATCATCATTGAATTTGAGGATACCTTGGAAAAGCCACTAGAGGTACTAGTCAAACCTGCTACTCCTACAGCTCAAGAACCCTCATTTCCTCATAGGTTGGAGGAACAAGATAAGCTAGTGGAAAATCAAGCAGTGTTGGATTTACTTGCCCAACTAAAATAAATGATAGTTAAAATACCACTACTAGATGCCATAAAGGAAGTATCTGCCTATAATAAAGTCATCAAGGAAGCCTATATTAAATAGCCTGGGAGGAAGAAAAAGGATCCTAAAACCATACATGTCCTAGGCTAGTTATCTGATCTAATGTTGGAAAAATTGACAATTCCAAAGTATTCTAATCCTGGTAGTCCTATGGTAACAGTCACTATTCAAGGAATACAAGTCCAAAATTCCCTAGTTGACTTAGGTGCATCCATAAATTTCATGACCAAGGAAGTAATGTCTCAGTTACATATCATCAGTCTTAGGGAAACCCCCACCATCCTTCAGCTTGCTGACAATTCCACCATTACACCTGATGGGATGGTAGAAGATGTTATAGTCACCTTGAATTCTTGGAAATATCTGGTTGACTTTTTTGTCCTTTCTCCAAAGGCTAACATGGGAGGGTATCCAATAATTCTAGGTAGGCCTTGGCTGGCTATTGCAGATGCCTATATAGCTTGTCAGTCAGGAAAAATGACTATATCCAATGGAGTCAACACCAAAAACTTGACTTTATATTCCCCAACTCAACCCTTGTTGCAAGATGACCAAATCATCTGGCTAGACTTGGGTGATACTAAACATAAGGTCAATTCCATCCGCTAGTTAATGATGATATCCAAGGAAGCCTTTGTAGTTTCTAGGGGTGAAGATGAGATAATTTCCTCCATTATCAGGAATGAATATGGAGTGCAATTCCAAGTGTGTTCCCAAGAGGACTATGTTCTTGAAACTTTGTTACCACCTTCCAATGCTCTGTAGTATTTAGAAACTTCACAATTTCTTCATACATTATTGCCTCATGAAATGGAGTCTTTTCCAATTGCTCAGCTTTCCATGGTAGAGAAGGTCATTAAGCTAGAAGTTGGTCCAGGACGTGAATTAAATATGAGTAGTGCTTTGTCACTCTCCCAGCAGAAGGATGTCCTGCAGCTACTGCAAGAACATCAACAAGATTTTGCTTAGGATTACACTGATATGAAAGGTCTAGATCCTAAACTCTACACCCATAAAATTTATATCAATCCTAAATACAGACCTGTCTGTCAACCTCAAAGAAGAGTTAATGTAGCTTTAAGGGATATAGTTAAAAATGAGTTGCAAAAATTATTAAATGTTGGATTCATTTATCCCATTTCTGATAGCCAGTGGATCTCCCCTCTTGTTATAGTACCTAAGAAGGGAGGAAAGTGAAGAGTTTGTGTTGACTACAGGGAGCTTAACTCAGCTACTAAGAAGGACCACTTTCCATTATCATTCATAGATCAAGTCCTTGATAACCTAGCTAGTAAGAAATACTTCTCTTTTCTAGATGGATTAAGTGGTTATTACTAGATACAAATAGCACTTGAGGACCAGGAGAAGACAACATTCACCTACCCATGGGGCACATTTTCTTATTCAGTACTATCTTTTGGGTTGTGCAATGCTCCTGCCACTTTTCAGCGAGTTGTGATCAGTATATTCTTAGATACCTTTGCTGATTACATGGAGATTTACATGGACAATTTTACCACATATGGGCATACCTTTGATGAGGCTAAAGAAAACTTGGAGAAAGTCCTTAAGAGATGTCATGAATACAACCTTTCTCTCAATAGTGAAAAGTGCTTCATGATGATGGAAGAAGGGGTTGTCTTAGGACATTTCATATCTTCAAAAGGTATTCAGGTGGACCCCGCCAAGATTGAAGTCATTAGCAAATTGCCTACTCCAGCAAAATAAAAGGATGTGTGCAGTTTTCTTGGACATGCCAAGTATTACAAAAGGTTTATAAAGGACTTCAGTTAGCTTGTAGTGCCACTGTATAACTTGCTCAAAAAGGATGTTGAATTTTCTTGGGAATCTAAGTGTGCAAAGTCCTTCCTGCAGCTGAAGGAAGTACTCACTACAATACTAGTTTTGAGAGGACCTAACTGGGGCTTGGCTTTTCACATCTATACTGATGCCTTAGACTATGCTATTGGTGTTGTACTTGGTCAAAAGGTGGACTCAGTTGAGCATGCAATTTACTTTATTAATAAAAATTTGCAAGGGGCTAAGTTTAATTACACTGTCATTGAAAAACTACTGCTTGCAGACATCTATGCCCTGAATAAATTCAAACACTACATTACTGGATATGAGATCTATGTGCATATAGACCATTTTTCTATTAAGTATCTCATGAACAAGCCTATAATCTCTGGAAAACTGGCTCGCTGGTTGCTTCTTATGCAATAATTTGACATTACCATCATAAATAAACCTGGTAAGGCTAATGTGGTAGCTGATTTTCTTTCTAGGTTGCATGTACCTGATGATCCTACAGCCATTGATGATATTTTTCTTGATAAGCATCTATTCCTATTGTCTACACACAACCCCTGGTATGTCGATATTACCAATTATCTCACCACTGGTAAGACACTAGCTCATTTCTCTGCTAAGGAAACATGATTGTTGACTGAAAAGAGATTTAATTATTCATGGATATCTGGATTCATATTTTATACTAGTCCTGATCAAGTAACTAGACAGTTCATTAGAGAGGATGAAACATATGATATCCTCAGAGCATGTCATGATGAACCTTGCGGTGGACATTTTGCAGCCAAAAGACTAGCGCTAAAGATCTTGACTATAGGTTACTATTGGCCCAGTTTACATAAGGATGCTACTCAGTACACCAAAAAGTGTGACAAATGCCAGCGCATGGGATGCCCCACAAAGATAGATGAAATGTCTCTACAGCCATAGGTAATTTTTGCACCCTTTGATAAATGGGGGATTGACATTGTCGATCCTATTGAGCCAACCTCACAAGGTAAATCATATATCCTTGTCTACACTAACTATGTTACAAACTGGGTTGAGGTTAAACCTATGAAGCACCCAAGGGATAACAACATTGCAAAATTCCTTTATGAATTCATCTTCACAAGATTTAGGTTACCAAGAGAGATACAGTTAGATCAAGGACCTCAATTTACTTCCAATTTGATTGCTACTCTGATGGAAGAGTACAACATCAGGCATGGTAAATCTTCACCCTATCACCCCCAAGCTAATGGGCAGGTAGAAGTTACCAATTAGAAGTTGGAGTATATTCTCACTAAAAGAGTAGCCATCCATAAGAAACATTGGGCTATCTGACTTCCTGAAGCACTTTGGGCTTACCGAACTACATGGAAGTCTACAACTGGTTTCACACCATTTGAGCTTGTTTATGGTCGCTCTGTAGTCATGCCTATAGAGTTTGAACATAAGACACTCCAAAAAGCTCTTGATCTTGGGATGGATCTGATTGTCGTACAACAAGAAAGGATACTAAGTTTGAATGGCCTTGATGAGTGGCAAAAATCTGCCTTGCACAACACCAAATTGATACAACACCAGTGCAAGCAATGGCATGACAAGTATGTTAAGGATAGTTTTTTTTGTTGGTGACTCAGCGCTCCTCTATGACTCCAAGTATCAACATAATCCTGGAAAATTCCAAACCAGATGGTTAGGCCCATATGAAATTATTGCAGTGTTTCCAAATGGAGTGGTCTAGCTCTCCACAGTGGATCCAGTATGGGTCAAATTATTAGTCAATGGTCACAGGTTAAAGTTATATCACAAACCCCGGAGTAAGGAAGACTTCCTACAGCAATTCTCTTCTACTATTGGTGATGCAGTTCCTGTAGCATCTCTTAATAAGTTTTTTGCTCATTTGCCTTCCTCACTCTAGAAGTTCTTGTCACTTTCATAATAAACACTTTCTTTGCAGAAGTTTCTTCTCCATAATAAAATTTCATTTCATTTCTTATCTATCACCCATCCACCTCATTTTTTATTTCATTCATGGATAATAATGCCTACCACCTCAGCAACAATTCAAGTTAGCACACATTTCAAGGTATGCAATTTTAATTTGTTTTTTCCATTATTTTTCTATATGCCTTGTCACCTATGCAAGTATGGGACCACTTGCCCACTTTTAGCTGGGGGGGAAGTTATATTATTTTTTGTCATTATGTTTATGCAATCTTTATATTTATTCCTTTCTCCCATTGTACTTGCATTTTCTGCCATGATTAGACACTTTTGAAAATCATTCTACTGCATTGTTATTTTTCACACAAATGAAGTAAGGTGGCACATTATGTTAAGTACAAGTTCTACTAAGGGTACTTATGAGTAATTATGAAATGTTAACAAGATAATTTACATTTATGTTACTCATAAGCTCATTTCTCGAGCTGCATTACTAGAAATTTCCAAATTTGAAGTCATCCTGCAACCTGCCTTTTTAAGCCTTCTTGTTAAAAATTGTTCTTGTCTATTTTTTATCTTTTGTAACTCCATTTGGTTGTTTTGGGTATCTCAGAAGCAAGAAGAATGGGTGGTGACCTCATTCATAGGGAGCCTACTATGCATAATTTTTTTCTAGAAGACCAAAACTACAAGCCATATTTTTAGGCAAGGGGTTGGATAGATTATGTCTAGAAGTTAACCAATTGGGATGATGAAGTTGCACTACAGTTTCTAAATGCATTAAAAGATGGAGTGGCTATTGTCAAGGGACTAAAGGTGCCATTTTCACAGGCAATTCTAGCTGAAGTTATGGGGTTACCACAGGAGGGAGAGGAATTTGTAGAAAATCATAATTCTACCACGTCCAAAGCTCAGTTCACTCTGTATTCTGACCCGCCACTTGAAGTTGACCAGAAACATGGTACATTTAGACTATCTCTTCCAAATCTGTTTAGGCAATGTGCGGTTTAAATCATTAGATATTTTACCTATGAAGGATGGCATTTATTTTTGCATTCCATTCACTTCAAATTCTTGAGTTGTTTAAGACATGATAATAGGCCTATCAATGTTCCTAGTTTTGTATTTGGCATCTTGTTGAAGCAAGCCACTCTAGTTCAAGAGAGTAAATGAAATTCTATCTCACACCACTATTTAATCAAATTAATTATTGAGAAAGCCTTAAGGGAGCAGTCAAAAATCTCCTAGGATGAATTTCTGCTGCAAGGGTTTAAGGAGCCAACCCCAGAACCAATTGGGCATAGGTTGGGACAGAGGATTAAAACTGCTAAAGGGGTTAGCAAAATTTTTATCGAAATTGGACAATGTTCTTCGACCAAAAAGAAATCTAGGGTTAGAACCCCTAATTCCCCTAATTCCTCTACTTCAAGATCAACTCATGAAGATGAATTGGAGACTTCTACTAAAAAAATGGAAGCTTCTCCTATGACAAAGAAGGTTTCCCCAAAGAACAAGAGAAAGAAAAGTAACCCTAGTACTAGTCAACAGGCTAAGGCATCTCCTACAGCCATAAGCACTTCTAGAAAAAGGAAAGTTCCTGAAGAGAAGAATGAAACTCCGCTAAGGAGAAGTAATTGGAGGAAGTCAAGCACAACTGTAGAGATTCTAGTTGATCAGCCAACTGTGGAACAAGATTCTGGGTAGAAGGAAGAGGAAGTTAGAAACACTCAACAAGAAACTGACATACAACATGAAACTTCTAAGCAGGATGAACAATGGACTAAAATTATGCAACAGGAAACATTTGAGGGGTTTCCTAATACTAAGTCAGAGCAAGTTCCTAGTAAGCTAGCAACTACAGAAGTAATTATAATTGGTGATGACTCTAGCTTAGAGGAGCAAGCTTATGTGTTTTGGAGAAGAGGTTCAACTTTTAAGAGCCTCCAGGAAAATGAATCTGATAGTGTAGACTCAAATAGTTACATTAGGGAAGAAGATGACACAATGTTTTCTCCTACAGTAGAGCAGAGTCCCTATGAAGAGAATCCTAATATTGATGCAGACCTTGTTAATAAGGTCATAGAGAAAATTTTGAATGAAGGGTTAGATACATTGGCCTTAGTGGCTCAATAGTTATCTAATATCGAAAGGGATATGATCATCTAGACAGATCCTTTGAAGAAGGCAAGTGAAAATAATGGTAAGTCCCCTATTCTTGAAATAGTAGAAAATTCTTGCATGAATTATGTGTCAAATCAGTCTAGTTCAGCATCATTGTTATCTATCATCTTTCAATTATCTAAACAACTAGCTTCTAAGAGAGAGCAATGGAAAGAACTAAATAGGGTAATAGATAGTCATTATCATGAGACCCTAGCTTAGGAGCAAAAAGTAGAACAATTGAATGTGAAACTTGATAAAATCACATCTCTAATTCCTGACTTGATGGGTTGTAGATCCCCATCACCTATCTATGCCTTGTTTCTTAAAGAGTGGTTGTTAAACTATCAAATGACATGCATCATGCAAGACAAATCTCCCTCACTGCAAGAGCCTACTTAGCTTTCTCAAGCCTTCCATAGTTCTCCCACGGCAATTCAAAATCTATTATGTGAACTCTATCTCCACAATCTAGTAGTCCCAGATGACCAAGTTTGGAATCCCTTACTTTATGTTGGGGATATTCATCTCAGAGCCCTTATGTCCTGGGTGCAAAATGAACTTAGTTGGAATACTCAAGCTAAAGTGTATAGGGATTTAGAGCCAGAAATTCCCCTATATCTAAGGCCTGAAGCCAAAGATCCTCGCACTTACTATTACAATTGGTTAAGGATTTCCCCTTCTGACTCAGGTAGCAAGATAATCTATCCACTAAGGAATGTAGCATTTAATGCATATGAATAGCTGGTAGACTCTAAATTGCATGCAGCCAAAAATGCTATTCAGTGGCGCTGGAACAGTTTATCTAGGGAAATGAGAAACAAAGAACCACATTCTCCTCTCAATTTTGCTATGGAAAATCAGCACGCACCTTGGTATATATCCTTAGGAAGAGAGAGGGAAAGTTTCTGGATTCCATTAACCTTTCAGCCACCATTACTAATGTCTCCTCTCTTTGCAAACTCAAAAAGCTTGGACAGCTTTGATATGAAGAAAGAGAAGGATCAGTGGAAAAAACACAGAGAGACAAAAGGGTTCTACTGGAGTTTTGCAAAAGGAGGTACTGGGTAGAGAATAGCTACAGATTACATGTTGATAGCTAGGCTAAAGAATTTATTTGTTGTAGGACCAGTAAATAGTTAAGCTGGGGGGAATGATGAGTAAAGTTTATGGGATGTTTTGTTTATGATTTTCTAAGTTCAGACTTAAATATCTTATGGTTTTTCATAAACATTATGTAGACTTTTATGTTTCCAAGCTTTATCCATATGTATATTTGATATTTTTGAACTAAAAGGATAAGACTATATATATATATATATATATATATATATATATATATATATATATATATATATATATATATATATATATATATATATATATATATATATATATATATATATATATTAATGAATGTTATGATAAAATCTGGTATTTTTCTTCTCTAGCTTTAAATGGGTAGTGTTCCCACAGCTGGGTGACAAGGCTACATTAAAATAGGAAAACTTATTATAATCTCTACTTTGGATTTGTGTTGTGGATTCTGGTATGCTAACCTTTTGCAGGAGAAGAATAAGTCAGCAAGGAGCATGGACTCAAGGATGAGTGGATCTTTTAAGGTGGATAACTATTTTAGATTTCATCATTGCTCCACTCCTTCCATAACTTTGTGGTTGCTGATTCAAGCCGATTCAATCTAGTTACCAAGCATTCCTATATTCTTGAAGCACTAAATATGGCTTATCTTCTTGCATAAACGATGCTTTCATTCCTATAACTGAATTTGTTATGCTATGTAATGAAGGACCTAGTTTGAAGGTGTTCTATTTTTCCTAGTTTCTTTTAAATAAGTTGGAACTTATGTTTCCAAGTTAGTTAGATGTTTTGAGGAATTCATACTATAATCCAGCAACAAAGTAATATACTTTGATATTCCATACTGTATCCATGTTTTGTTGAATGGATATATGATAGTTCCATATTTCAATCTCTAAGTTGTAAATCATTCACACTTCTGTGGGGGCCACACGGGAGGTGAATTATTTTTTTATGTTCAAGTAGGATTTAGTTAATTTTCTTTGAAGTTGTTAAGCATTGTTTCTCCTACAGCCACTGGTAGTAGAACCATTGACTATTTCCTGCAGCATAGGTTTACTTTTAAAGCATTGTCTATTTCCTGATAAGCTTTTCCTTCAAGTTGTGAGTTAATATGTAGTCTTAGTTGGTAAGTATAAATCTCCTCTAGCAATAGCTTTTACTTTAGTATTGATGACCTTTGAAAAGAACTAAAGCATAAACCTTGCAGCCATCATCTCAAGTTCATGTTCCCAAATTGATACATTTAATGAAGTCTAGCATGATATTCTAAGTAGATATGTGATAATTTTAAGCAATGAATCACTATCAAAGGATGTCCAATCCTTGCAGTCGCTAGGTTATTATTCTGACCAGTCATACATTAACTCGTTTTTTAACATATTAGACTTCCTTTGGAAATCATCCAAAATTATACTATATTCCACAAGTTTTTTTACATTCTGATGCACTGGTTTGATCAATGGGTTAGGATCAACTTGGCCTTTAGATAACCAATGAAATAATCTAACATTTGGGGATCTCTCAATCCACTTATTCAAAACTAGTCCAAACTCATCCCTATCCTTACTTAAAGCTATAAACAAAACTTGTAATTGTTACCCAAAAATTCCCTATCATTCATTTTTGACCATGGTCCTATTTTCCAAAGAAGTGCTCAAGTGTCAAAAACCCAGTGTGTTTTCTACCTTTTGGTCTAAAAACCCAGTGTCTTTTCGACCTTCTCCCCTAGAAGCTCAGGATGTTTTCGACCTTCGCCTGAAAGCTCAAGATGTTTTCGACCTTCCCCTGAAAGCTCAAGATGTTTTCGACTTTCAGCCCAAAAATCCTGTGTGTTTTCGACCTCTTCACATCTTCACACCAATTCTTCCTAGCGATAGCATTCCTTTTATGTGTGCAACTCCGACAAGTGGGGCCCAGTTGGTTTTCGGTAGGCTGTTATGCGAGTTGTCACATGATCACATAAGTCCTTTTCCCCTTATGTGACCATGTGACTAACCATTGATGGTCCTATTGATGAACGCTAGCGGTCTGTCACATGATCGCATAGCCCCTTTTTAGGCTATGTGAACATGCGACAAACTATTAGCCGTGCCGATAGGAGCTTGCAGTTTGGTAGTGGGCCCTTGGCTGGTGATATGTCTACTTCTTAGTGGCTGGCTAGGTGATGACAAGGGCTTCGGTGGGTCATCGGGTGGTGACGTGTCCAGTCTGCAGTGGGTTCGGTAGCATGTGGCCCCATAGATTCAAGATCTACGGTGGTCGCATGTTCACATGGGATCTTTCGATCCCATGTGATCATGTGACTACCATTGGATCCTTCTGGTGTCGCGGGCATTCTATCATGGGTCCATCCAATGTAGTGGTCTATGGGTCCGGGTTGCAATTTGGTGGTGGTGGAAAAGAGATCTATGGTGGTCGCAAGATCTCATGGGCTCTTCCAACCCCATGAGATCTTGCGCTCACCGTTAGATTAGAATCTTAGCTTGTAGGTAGGCTCGGGGTTGGTAAGGCAAGTGTGTGGTTAAAGGATTTTGCATAGTCACTGAATAGACTCAAGGTTAAGGAAGACATCATGTGACTCTGTGACTAAAGAGAAGGTGAACCCAGGGTGAAGCCAAGGGTTAAGTTTGCAGTGCAATCTTGAGCCCGAGGTGTCTTGTGTGGCAGAGGCAAGTTTTCAAAGGCTTGTCACATGATCACATGAAGGCTTTTGAGCTCATGCGATCATGTGACCAGTGGTATTTTCAAGGTGGTGCAACTTTTTGGTGGGCTTTTCTTCTATAGAGAATGTTGCAAAGTGCAGGTAGCTGAGGATTTATGACTTTGGAGGCGGTTGCAGTTGGATAGAATTTTGCAGAGATTTTAGGCCACCGTTTTGGGTCCTTTCCAGTATCTAATCAGATTTTGAGAGTATTCATGACTCAGTGGGCTTGCAGGGAGGTAGATGGATCAAGGTTTTTATCTATAGGTAGGATCTGTACAAGCATGGGCACGCAAGGAGAAATATCTAATCAGTTTTAATGTTGCAGGGATATCTTTTATAATCAAATTTGACTGCTAGGGTTGGTTATTAAATTGGAAAATTTGTACCCTAGTTAACTTTTGACTCCTACCTGCATGTAGTTGAGTTTGTATATAACATTTTTGGAGCCTGTAGTGCTCAAAATTTAGCAGTTGTAAAAAAGAAAGTTTCTTTCTTAGAGAGCAGTTTGTGGCAATTTATCTGCCCTTTTAGCTTTCTACAATTGTAATTTTCATTGATTATTCAGATACTAAAGATATTTTATGACATTTCTCCTGTCTCTATTTCTTCTTATGTGAGTTATCTCTTAATGGTTTTCAGTATTTTTACATGTTTCTCAGTGATAGCTTAGGGTTCTTGGTCCTTCTCTTTTTCTGTAATTTCATGCATTGTTGTGGGTGATTGGATGTGAATGTCTTAGTGGGTATACTTTAACCCCTTAACAATCATGTCTCATTCCTATGCCTAGTTGTAGAAGTGGATGTTGTTTGCAGGTCATAAATTGTGCCTGAATCTTTAGTAATGCTATTGTTTTTGAAAACCATCTTTTCCTGAAATAGCCTCTTTCTGTTTTGGACCTTCTTATGAAATATTTATGCAAGCCTATTCAAAGAGTTGTGATCTCCTAGACCTAAGCCTTTGACTGGTTTCATTCCTCTATACTAAGATTCATACCCTAATTTCAGTGCATCACCTAGTAGGTAGTTTTGCTTTCAGTCATTTCCCTTTCATGCACTCCTTCTATCCCTTTCCCTCAAAAGTTTACTTTCCTATCTAGAAGCAAACTAAGGTGACTATCCAAGATGAACCAGCCTAGAACCTGGAGGTCTCATCTCGGTTAGCAAAGGTCCCACAACCTTGAGATGATTCCCTTGTTATACTAGATTATCAAGAACAGGAGAGCTTGAGATCAGAGGCACAAATTCAATGTATAACAGTAATCTTTTAGCATAATCAAACAAAATTGATGGCTTCAAATCAAGAGCAAAATGCATTATTGCCTCTGTGATTTTCTCTTCATATTTTTTATTTGCAAGGGCCTTAGCTTTTAAATGCTCATCCTTTTCCTTTTCTATCCCTATCCTGATCTCTCTCAATTTGTTTATTTCTTCAAGAAATTGTTTCTTCTCCCAACTAATTCTTGCATCTATATTTGTCTCTGGGAGTGGTGATGGTGGAAATTCAATAATTGGGCTAGAAGAAGAAGCCACTATAGGCTTATTAGCAATCATCAATTGAGGTGACCTATGATCTTGTGGTCTAGAAAATTTTGCAATTAATTTGTCTTTTTGGATCAAGTCTATTTTCAACTCATTATAAGACTTAA
The DNA here is from genome assembly GCA_027943335.1 of Chamaecyparis obtusa. Taxonomy (NCBI): domain Eukaryota; kingdom Viridiplantae; phylum Streptophyta; class Pinopsida; order Cupressales; family Cupressaceae; genus Chamaecyparis; species Chamaecyparis obtusa. The sequence goes on from BSBK01001514.1 coordinate 55,092, forward strand.
GGATAGTTTCAAACTTAATCCTTAATTCCTCCTTTTCCTGTGCATCCTTTTCTGCTACCTTCAAATTGAACTTAGCTATTTCAAAAATGATGTTTGAGGCCTCCACACCCAAAGTCTCACCAACTCTCTGTACTAACAAGTTTCCAGTGTAATCTTAAGAGAGAACATCTCTCTTTCCTTTATTTTATTCCCTTTTAAGGGACCATATGACCAAAGTTGCATGGTCATCAGAGAAAGTAGTACCCCTAGCAACTTGTTATGCTTGTTCTAAAGTAGTGAGGGTCTTCACTTTACTCTTTCTAACTGAATCAAAGACAATTGCATCTGTAATATCCCACTTAGGAAGAATCAATACTCCTGCAGTATGGATCATGGCTCTTCCTTCCTCCGAGGTGATCCTCTCAAATTTCTTCATCATTTCCCCTTTTGTCTCACTCTCAATCTCAGTCATATCCCTATCAAGGAATTCCCCTTTCCTTTTCTCACATATTTATTTGAATTGGTTTATTTTCATTCTCCACAAAAATTGAAAAAATGCCCTAGTCTTGACAAAATTATCATCTGAGATAAAAGAATCACTAGCCTATTTCAAAATTAACTCTATTTGCTTACCTTCAAACTCTACCATAGTGAGATCCATCTCTACCCCTTTGGGTTCCTCTAGTATTCCCTCTTGTATCTCATCATTTGAAACAAAAATAATTCTATCAGTACTCAAATGTACCAATTGCTCAGCAAATCCATGCTCATCTAATTGTAAGGGGGATTGTGAAGGAGAGTATACATCTTGCTCTAGTCTAGACTCCTCCTATTTCTATCTCTTTAGAGAGGGCTCTTGTATCATTGGATCACTCATAGGTCTTTTCTCTTTTGAGGTAGATGGGAGATTCTCATCTCTCTGCTGAACTAGGAGAAGAACACTATAGCCCTTCCTCTTTTGAACAGTGTAAGTCCCCCTTGGGGTCAACTTTATGTACCCCGGCTGGCTCAAAATTATCCTAGCTCTTTCAGGATCTTCCTGGCTTACCAAAGACCTCTTCTCATTAGCTTCTTGCATGATTCCCTTAAAAAGTTCCTTGAGAGCATCAACCTTATTTGCCCATGGCTGAAAAGCCTTTAGTGGGTCATACTCCTTATCAAAGTTTCTTATAAAATCTACAGTCTTTTTGTAGATTACCTACTTTTCTTTCTTAATTTCTTTAGTTTGAAGATCAAACTCATTTCTTATTACATCCTCAGGGAAATTAAACCAGTGCTCAATAAGAGCACACCTTATCTTCTCTCTAAACATCCCAGATAAGAATCCTTCATTATCTGCACATCTAGCCATAGCTGTAGCCATTTTATAGGGCTAAAAAAATTGATTTAGATGCACCCAACCCTTCTTGACAATAATATACTGGTGGGCTATTATAATGTATGGGAACAAGGTTCCCCTTCCTTTACCAGTGAGGGTTGTTTCTTGCAGATTACCAATCTACCTCAAAATTTTTGCATACCCTATCTTCAATGGAACTTGGTAAGGAAATACATAAGGTTCCTTCCTACAACCATACACCCTAAACACTATATAAATTGGATATAAAATTATGTCACCAAAATTATGCACTATGGTGATGTCTTTACAATTCTCTTTGGGTCTAATCAATCTCAACAATTCCCTTGGGATTCTAGGATTCTCAAAAAATAACAAGGTCCTAAGCCTTGAAGAAAAATTTCTATCAAAAATAAGGAAACTAGCCTCAATCCTATCCCATGACAAATCTGTAGTCCCCAACTAGACTGTAAATGTTTCTCCATTCTTCTCTTTGACTATCAATTGTCTTGCTAAAAAATTGTTCACCCTTATACAAAAACATATGCATCAGCAATGAATACCATCCAAAGGGCCTATTGATCTTCATGTTTTTCATTCCCAATAATCCCTCATGGATATGATCTGCAAGGTAAGGGGAAAAATAAAAAATTAATGCTAGTTGTGGGTTTAAATACTGTACTATCATGAACATATAGGGAATAGGCATATGAGTAGCCTCATCTTGCCCAAAAATTAATGTCAAAGACTTATACATAGCCTGTGCTCACAAATTGAAAAGGTCCAACCTGAAAGGTTCAGGTGTGCTTTTACTAACCATACACATGGAACCAACCAGGCCAAAGAAATCCCTTAAAGGCCCTGATCTCAGATAGTCTCTCTATGCCTCATAAATTTCATTGAACTCCCCAAAATCAATCTTTTCTAATCCAACAGAAGGGTCATTTAATGAGAAAATATCTCTGATCTCATCTTCTGTAATACTTATTAAATCATTCCCATTTATATCCTTGACACATTTGGTAACGGGATCATAACATTTGGAAATTTGTATCAAAAGGTCTGCATCCATGAATACACCAGGCACAATCAGTTTTCCTATGTCAAACTACTAGATATTACTAAGAGGAGCACATGAATTCCTTTGAGAGTATGTTGCCCTAAATAAAATAAGACCATTGTACTCTTTTCCCACATTGGCATCTCTCATCCATAACCCTCTATCATAAAGTCCCTCATTAACAAAGTCTCTAGGGTTTTTTGGGACCAACTCTTTAGTCCTAGATGCTCCATTCTCAGAGTGTGGGAGTAATTGCATTAGATCTTCAAATACCCCCTATCTTTATATTCTATCTTTTTAGAGAGTTCCCTTTTAGGCAACATTTTTAACTAGGGTTTTTTGAGAAAGCGTAAGAATACCAGAACTAGAACCACTTGGATACCTCAAGATAGTAATAACAAAGAAAAATAAACCACTGTAACCCTTCCCCAAATGAAAACTATGCACTTTCAAGGTTAAATTGGCCTACCAGACGCTTGAGAAAATTTTCTTTATGATGTTCACAGAGAAAACCAAATCACCTATAGAGAAACTTGAAAGAGAAATGTTTTTTTCCAACGATCAAATTAGAATATGTAATTGTTTCCAACTCATTGTAGCTCACCCACATGAAACTCATTAAATCTGCCATTACTGAAAACTAGTGGCTTCAATGGTCACAAGACATGAAACAACCGTCACTTAAACAAAATTTGAACTTGAATCGTTGATCCTACATTTTTTTTGGTGCATTAGACAACTAGAAAAATTAACATCATAACCATTTAATACTTTTCCCCAAACTAGTTCTTAACCAATGAGAACATTTCAAAATTAAGCATGTACAGAAACGTGCAACTTATCTTAACTTTAATCAGCCTAGATAGGTGTCAACCTATCACTATTTTGCAAGCCTAAAACTATCAGGAATGTCAGGCAAAGATAAATTGACAACTTTTGATGCTTCTTTAATCAGACGATCATCATTCATCCATGAAAATTTGTCCCACATCAAACCTTTGCTAGCTCTTTACCAATCAAGAATGGCCACGTCATAAAATTTGGCAGGCAGACATACCACTTTTCTTTCCCAACATCAGCTATACTAGCAACTGCCACATCATACACCAGCTTCACCAATAAATAAAAAAAACACCATCATGACCTGGCAATTTAGGACCCACTTTGCGGCCTAAATCTTAGATGGAAAATCAAGTGGCTATTGCTAAAGCGTAGGCTTTAAATAATGGGCATCTTCTCTCAGCAGTATAACGAGAGTCATAAGATCTTTCAACTCTTTAACCTCTGGAAAGTTACAACCCCACCGCATTACATCACCTCGGAAATATGTCAATGATAAAAAGTTGTCACAAAAACTGTAATGTCAGAGCTCTATCTTTGTCAGAATGAAATTTAATCAGACACTTGTCACTAAAGCACATGGATTAAAGAGTGGTCAACTTGTCTCAACAGTATTACGATAGTCATTGATTGAACCCATAGGTTAATGACAACTCAACTTTGAAAATGGACCTGCCCAAATAGGTGTCACACTATTGCTAAAGTGCATGTCAGAAAATCTGACAACCAAGGGTCTTGAGATAATGTGACAACCACAAGATCAAAATGAATTGAGCGGTTAGGAAAATAAACAGGAAAAACCAAGGTTATGAAGGAAATTTATTAAAAGGTAACCTGCTTAACAGACCTAACCGCATAACACATGAAGTAGACACTTTATAAAGATTTATAATGACACATGTGTTATTTGAAGTCTTAGTGAATAAAAAAGTAACGTCCAAATGTAATAAGAAACATAACAAGATAGGGTTCATGACATCTTTCTCCTTGCTAGGTTAAAAACAAGAGTTCATCAAAATTTTGAAGTGTGAGGACCAAAATTTTAAAATAGTACTAACAGGGTTGATGCCACCCCCTACAAGACAAGTGCAGAGATAGCCACCAGCATAGATGCCCATAGGTGCCCCACTATAGATACCAATAGTTGCCCCTATACAGGTTGATCCAACTATATAGGTACAGTACATACAGGATGAGCAGATGCTTGATATAGCTGGACAGGATATGCAGATGCCTGATGTGGGTGTATAGGATGAGGAGGTAGAGATGGACATTGGGGGTCAGGATCCCTACTTATAGAGGGATGCTATAGTTGAGGAGGATATAGACATTTATGCATTTCTAGTTGGACTAGTAATGACACAAGTACAGGCAAACCGTGTCCCGGGACTGGAGAGATGGGTGGAGAGACTAGAGAGTGAGAATGGAGTGATCAGACATGAGCGAGATGTCACCATAGAGAGACTAGGGGAGGTTGAGACTCTACTAGATGAGCTTCAAATGATAGAGGTATTAGGACCTCATGTAGATAACTTATGGGTGATGGTATAGGCCACTAGCGAGATCACCTACTAGAAGGATGCCTACAAATAGGTTGTGCCTAGAGATCAGTGGATCATGAGTTTCAGAGATAGCTCCTATACACTCACGATAGTTGTACACCATAGGCATGGACCAAATGATAGTAGAGGGGTATCATCACATCCTCTAAGACCTCCCACAAGATCAAGAGATCTAGCTGCACCAGGTCTTATTGCATCATGCAGCCAACGATAGACTAAGTCTGGAGGCAATGGCTCATAGTCATATTGTATACACTTGTATCACCATTATATTAGAATTTTATTATTATGTTTATGATTTGATGGACACACTTGGACACATGATCATTTTATGAGATCAGAAATTTGGACATTTTATTTGTTTATATGGACTCTATGAGATTGACTATTTATGAATGATGTAGTTCTATTATGATTTTCGTTGATGATTATATATACATGTTTGTACTGACATGTGTAGGATATGATGATTTACTTTGATATGTATAGTACTAATGTTCTGCAATGAAAATGGTTTTCTTTCTTTTGGATGCATAATGGTTAATTGATCTAACATGTGATGATGATGTTTATATAAATGCATTTCCTAAATGGTTGGTTATTTAATGCTATGTGTGACTAATGCAATGATGTATAAACAATGATGAATATGACAATGTAAATAAAGGGTAATAAATGAACATATGAGAATGTGTGTAATGGATAACAATTGAATGATATGATTAATGATATTGTATGTAATGAAAATCACAAAAGAATTGGACAAATTCTAATATGATAAAATAAGATAAAATGTAATAACCTAGAACATGATAGATAAAATGCAATGAGATGATAGCTATGATGAAATGTTTCTTTAAGTGATCGAAATATGCATGTTAATAGATAATGGTTACATACAAATGAAAAAACCTAACAAACCTTATGAAAATGACACATTCATAATGAATTATGCAAAGTGATGAAATGTGATAATAATGAAGATGAAATATGCAAAAATTTTAAAATGCAAGATGAATTTTTTTAATTTGTATTACCCAAATGTCCTCAACTTAAGAAACAACGTGTCTGACATAAGAAGAATGGACAAAGAGAATAGATGACCTAATAAGCAAGATAGCCTACAAATCCCTATAAAAGGAGCACTGATATGCAACATGATTTAGCTAAGTGTAATGCAAAATGAAAGATAAAATGAATATCTCCACAACTTCACGAAACATCTTAGAACTTCATTGTAACTGGAATTTGATTTTCATCATTAAGCTTGTTATGTTGCAAGGGAATGCAAGCCATGGTATAATTAAACTTGGATGACCTAAGCACTTCTTACATGGATTTTAATATAGAAAACTTCACAAGCATTTAGGTATAATTAAACCAGGATGACCTGAGTTTTGTTTGCATAACAGACAAGGAATATTCTCCCCTCCATCGAGGAACAAATATTTGGAGTCGGGGTATGTGTGGTGTATCACCATTAATAGCATTTGCATAACAAAATGAATTGTATGCGTTAATGTCTATGAAACTGATGAAGGCACTTACACAAAGACACCCCAATTACTTGTTCCTTTGAATTCATCAAAAAATATCCCACAAATTGCAATCAAAGAAAAATATCATGCCCCATCCTGACCATTCTAATCAATGACATATGGGAGTATAAAAACTCATTCCAAAGATATCCCAGAATAACATAGGAAACATGATAACAATTAAATCCATATATGAATCAATAATCTACAACAAATCATTCTAACATGCCTTCCATGAATATACATTTCTTTGCAAAAAGATAGTGTTGGATGTATTGATCAGTTTGTTTGATGTATAGCCATTTGAAATGCATAGATGAGCGGTCATGTTTGAAAGATTGATCACAGGTTACAAGTCATTAGGAGGATACCATTGTGTAAGAACATTTGATTATGTTTTCTTGTCTAGTGAAAATATTCCATTTTGTCCTCTAAGAGTCATGACTATCATAGATCCACTTCCCAAACTAGGTCGAGGACATGCCCCTAGCTAGGTGATGTACTAACTTATTATGGGAAAAGAAGAACACAACAAGACTAGGATGAAGACCAAGACAATAGACCAAGCTATGGTGGGGTTTTATTATGGATATATACAGTGGATGGTATGTGATGAACTAGCCATTTTATTATGGGTACATACAATGAGCGGACATGCTAGAAGAATCCTAATGGAGAGAGGAGCTAAGTTGTCACACATGGTGCTTGTCTCCAGGTTTTCACCACATGTTTTTATTTTAATTTTCTTTTGATTTTTTTTATTTTTTATTTTTTAAAGATTTTACGAATATTTTTTGTGTTTTGTTTTTATCTATATACATACCCCTTGCATTTGGATTTCAAGCATAGAAATTTTTAAGGTGCATGTTGATGGAATATGGATGAAGTGATTGAGAGGGGGGGGGTGAATCAGTCAACCATAAATTCACTTCACAATTATTTCTTTCCAGATCCCTTAGGATATCTTAATGAATATTATCTGTTTAACACTCGGTAAATAGATTGCAGTGACTTTGTAGATGCAGAAAGTATTAGTAAATTATCTTTAGATATTCATCAGCACTTGTATATGACTAAGATAGAAATTAAGAACACAAGAGACACAAGATTTAATGTGGAAACCCAATATGGGAAAAACCACCAATGTATCTAGATACTGATTTTCACTTTTCTGAAGTGATGCCCGGTTAGAAGCCAACCCGGTAAAAGGTTACAAAACACACTGTTAGGTGTGACCTTGTTAGAGGATTTAATCACCTCGCTAGGAGTGGCCTGGTAAGAGGTCTTGAGAACAATTCAATGGAATTGTCACCTTGTTAGAGGATTTACAATATGGCTGTTAAACCAACTCGGTTAAGAGATTTACAATTCACTATTACAATGATAAGAAGGTAACAATGAAAATGACCTGTATAAAAATGCAACTGCCTTGCTGATTACAGATCTCTGTTCTACATAAGTGTGATCCTTCGAATATATCTCTGCTGCTCCTCAAGGATATATGATCATCCTTCACAAATTCGCACACACCTTTCCTGTCTCTCTTCTATATATCTTCTGCTGTGTATATATTTTATTTTCACATTTGACCTTTTATTTATATGATTTTAGATTTGTCAAATCGACATTACTTAGTATAACAGTCGGCTGAATTAAGAAAAATTTATTTGCAAAAATCCTTCAAGGGCCGACAGTGCTTGGTGATCATAACTTTCTACAATCTTTCAGAGACCGAGGGAACTCGGTAAACACTAATAATCCTTTTTCTTCGAAAACTGACTGAACTCGGTAGATGCTAACTTTCTTTGATAACCATCTGAACTCGGTAAACACTGAATTTTCTTTGACGACCGATTGAACTCGGTAAATGCTGATTTTTCTTTGATAACCAAGTGGACTCGGTAAGCACTAATTTTACTGCCTGACATACTGACTGAGCTCGGTAGGTACTGAATGCTGCAAACTATGACATAGTGTGACATCAAAGACAATACATGATTTGAGTAGTAATTTCCTTCAGATAATTATTTCCAACACATGTTGTTAAGAGGCTCATCCAAGAGATCTCCCTCAAATGTAGTCAACTAATAAACTGTTGTAATCATAAAAGGGCCTAACCAGTTGGGTTCAAACCTGTCTTTCTTCTCATGATGCTGTTGATTTTTGGGATTCTCACAAAGGACTAGATCACCCACCTAAAAGTCTCTGGGTTTCACTTTACTATTGTACTAATGATACATCCTCTGCTAATAGACTTTCAAATGATCATAGGCTCTTTGATGATGTTCATCCAATAATTCTAATTTAGTTAGTCATTCAACCCTATACTCTTCATTTGGAATTAAATATTTTAGGGATACACAAAGAGAAGGTAACTTAACCTCAAGGGGAAGAACAACTTCAAAACCATAAACTAGGGAATATGGTGTGGTACCAGTAGGAGTACGGATGGAAGTGTGATAAGCCCATAAGGTGGGATTCAATTACATGCCAGTCACGGCCAGCGTCATTGGCATTCTTTTGAAGGATCTTGACAATGGTTTTATTAGACGCCTCATCTTTTCCATTACCCTGGGAATAATAAATAGTGGAATAATGGTGTGTGATGTGAAATTTCTCACATAGTTCGTCCATGTCTTGATTTTGAAATTACTTCCCATGATTTTTAATAAGATGCATAGGGATACTATATCTGTAAATGATATAATTAAGGATAAACATGGAGATTTGCTTACCAGTGGTAGTGATCAATAGAATGACTTCAATCCACTTAGTAAAATATTTAGTTGCGGTGATAATGTACTTATGGCCATTGAAAGATGGAGGGTGAATTATTCCCACAAGGTCGAGTCCCCACTGACTGAATGGAAATGTAGTCATAAAAGGATGTAGTTATTGTGCTGGTGCATGAATAAGATTCCCATGTATCTGACATTTCTTGCATTTCCTAGTAAAGTGAAAGGAATATTTCTCCATAGTAGGCCAATAGTAACCCATATGCATGAGTTTCTTAGCTAAGGACCACTCAAATGTGTCCCACAAATACCCTCATGTGCATCTCGTAAGGCAGTTTGAGCTTCATCATGTTCAAGACATGGTAAGAGAGTACCGTCAAGACCTCATCGATACAGGGTGTCAGATATCAGGATATAGTGGGAGGCTTGGCATAAAAAGGTTCATTTTTGGTTTCAGGATATGGCAGGTGGACTGGTATTGTCTTTTAGATAAGAATATATCTTTCCATAAGTTAGGGAATCTTATCCAATAATATGACATATAATACTTGTATCAGGATCATCGTATGTGGGATAAGCCAAAGATTCCACTAGGAACTCAAAACAGGCTTTTGTATCTTCTACATCAAATAGAGAAGTAATTGTAGCCATAGCATCTGTAGCCTTGTTATCATGCCTTGGAATTTGATCAAAGGTGATGATTGAAAAATATTGCTTAAAGTCATCCACCATACGTTTATATGGTAACAACTTGTCATCCTTGGTCTGGTATTCATTATTAACTTGATTGATATTCAACTAAGAGTCTCCATAGACATTCAATTCAATGACTTTCCATTACAGATCCATTTTCAATCCAATCATCAAGGCTTCATACTCAGCTACATTATTTGTACAAGGAAAAAGTAGCTTGTAAGACTTTGGTATTGTATATCCTTGCGGTGTAACAAATATCACTCCAGCTCCTGAACCATGTTGAGTATATGATCCATCAAAGTATAACTTCCATGTCTATGTAGATAAAGTCAGGATATGCACATTTGGAAATTTTATATGTATAGTTTGATCATCTGTCAATGGAGCCTCAGCTAATTTATCTGCAATTACTTGTCCTTTAATGGCCTTCCTATCCACGTACTCAATATCAAATTTACTAACATAACCCACTTAGCCAATCTTCCCATTAATGCTATCTTGCTCAAAAGATATTTCAAAGGATTGATCTTTGCAAAAATCTTGATAGAATGAGACAACATATAGTGTCACCATTTCTATGAAGCAAAGACTACTACTAGACATGCTCTTTCAATTGGAGAATATTTTAGTTCATATCCCACAAGGGTATGACTGATATAATATATAGATTTTTCTTTTCCTTCTTGATCCTATAGGGCTAGAAGAGCACCTAGTGAGAATTTTGTAGCTGCAATGTAGAGCAAGAGTGGCTTTCTTGGAATCAGTGACATAAGAGTAGGAGGATTTGCCAAATATTTCTTGATCTTAGTGATGTCTTCCTCACACTTATCATCCCATTTGAATAAGATGTCTTTATGTAATAGGTGTTGAAAAGGATGACTTTTGTCTGCTATTTGTGAAATAAATCTTATGATTGATTGGAGATGTCCTTGTAAATATCTTAATTGACTTATATTTGTAGGGGAAGCCATCTCCATGATTTCCTTAACTTTCTTTGGATCAACTTCTATACCTTTAGCTAAAACAATATACCCTAACAATTTGCCTAATGTAACCCCAAATGCACACTTCTTTGGAATGAGTCTAATCTGATATTTTTCCATCCGGGTGAATATTATATCTAGCACTCTTAAATGACAATCTCTGTATTTGGATTCTACTAGAATATCATCAACATAATCTTCCATTATAGTATGCATCATGTCATGAAAGATTGTGGTCATAGCCCTCTGATAAGTTGCACCAGCATTCTTGAGCCCAAAAGGCATCACATTCCAACAGTATATGCCCCAAGGACATGTAAAAGTAGTCTTCTCTTGGTCTTCTAGTGTATTTTGATCTGGTTATAGCAAGAAAAACCATCCATTAGAGACAACATCTCATGTCCAGCTGTCAAATCAATTATGATATCAATGTTTGGCAATAGGAAGTCATCTTTAGGAAAAGCCTTGTTAAGATCATGAAAATGTATACATATCTTGATAGACTTATTTGGCTTTGATACTGGTACAATATTGGAAATCCATTTAGCATAATCAATGGCACCAATGAATCCAACATCTAGGAGCTTCTTCAATTCTACTTTAACCATAAGTGCAATATGAGGATGCATCTTTCTGAGCTTTTTCTTAACTAGTTTAATGCCTGGTGCAATAGACAAGTGATGCATAATAAGATTAGGATCTAGTCCTAGCATATCAGCATAAGACCAGGCAAAATTGAATTGTCTTTCTTTGAGAATACGCAGGGACTCTTCCATTCCAATTGAATAGGGGTAAAATAGAATCACCTAATTGAATGTATGGGGGAGATATGAGATCTACTTCTAAATCCAAATTTCCAAAGGAGAGATCCAAATTGATCAACCAAAAGGTTAATGCATAATCAAATCAATCTATGGAGAATATGAAAGAGGAAGAAAACCTTATATTTCCCTATAAAGGAGATGTTCTTGAAATCTAAAATAATTGAAAGACAAATACTAACCTCAAAATAGGGAAGATCTGAAAAGGGTTGATTTCTAATGTTTGTGTGTAGTTTTGGGAAATTCTACAACTTGTTTCAGACTAGAAATGCTGAGATGAACAAAACCAAAAAAAAAATTTATCTTTCTGACAACAGATAGTCTTTGACCTTGAAAAAAGGTCAAAGGCTACATTAATATAGGTTGACTTTGACTTTGTTCACAAATCTCAGAAGTTCACCGAAAAGGGTATCCAAATCCAAGCTCAGATCTACAGTTTTGCACATGTACCTACAAGAAAAAGAGGGTTTTGTTGTTTGTATGGGGGGTTTTCCTTGGTCGAACCCCAATTTAGGAACTAACCTTGAATTGAAATTGAAATTGAAATTGTATTGTGCATAAACAAAGTAAATGAAACAATTCACCTTGCTTATGTTGAAGTCCTTGTAAAGGATTTGAATCCTCAAATCCACAAGTAGGAATGCTCCAATAGATGCAGAATTAATGTAAGATGTCTCAAATCAATGGCATTTGATCTTCAACACCAATCTTGAATCGATCTTTGCATAGAAATTGACTTGAATGAATGTGGAAGGATGGATCTTCAAGGGGGATCCAAAGAGATTGAATCTTTCAATGTCTAACAATGGATCTCCTTGATGGATGCTTGAACACTTGAATGCTTAAAGGCTTGAATTCACTTTCTTGCACTTGAGAGCTTGAGAGAGTGGATGTTCTCACTATTACCCAAAATTTCCCTATCATTCAATTTTGGCCACAAGCTTGTTTTCATTTGTGAAGTTGATCCACAAAGTTCCATGCTTTGCGCTCTAAACTCCATGTTCTTCAATGTATTGTCAAACCCCAGTTCAGATCACACGTGCTAAATCACAAAACCCTCAGAGATATTCAAGTTTGAATGGTTGCAAGAAATACTATTGTAGGGTTTCAAAAAAGTGTTCAGTGTCGAAAACCCTCTGTGTTTTCTTCCTTTTGGTCTAAAAGCTAAGGATGTTTTTGACCTTCACCCTGAAAGCTCTGGATGTTTTCAACTTTTAGACTAAAAACCCTCTGTGTTTTTGACCTCTCCACATCTTCGTAGCAGTTCTTCCTAATGACAACATTCTTTTTATGTGTGCAACTCCGATCCAGTGGGGCCCAATTGTTTTTTTCGATGAGCTGCATGTGGTTTGTCGCATGTTTGCATAGCCTAAAAAAGGGGTATGCGACCATGCGACTAACCGATTGATACTGTTACAAAATGCTAGCAGTTTGTCGCATGATCGCATAGCCCTTTTTTAGGCTATGCGAACATGCGACAAGCTGTTAAGTGCACTGCTGTGACCAGTTGGTGATGGGTCCATTTGTCAGAGAATCTTGCAGGTGCCAGTGCGGTGAAGATCAATGACGATCACATGAATTGGTATCTTCTGACCCCATGAGATCACGCACCCACCATTAGATTAGAATCTTAGTTAAGGTGGGTCCGGGGTTGGTAAAGGGAATGGGCGGTTAAGAGATTTCATGTCATCACTGGATGTAATCGAGGTTAAGAAAAAGTTAAGCGACTTGGTGACTAAGAGGGAAAATAAACCCAGGGTGAAGCTGGCGTTAAAATTGTAGTCGGATCTCGAGCGTGGGTTTTTGCCAGTAGTTTGAATTTTTGGTGGGCCCGAGGTGTCTTGCGTGGCAAGAAGATAGATAGTAAAGGCTTGTCACATGATCGCATGCGGCTTTCTAACCGCATGTGATCATATGACCAGTGTTATTTCAAAGTGGCGTGACTATTTTTCATAGGCTTTTCTTCTACAGAGATGGTTGTGAGTGGTGGGTAGTTGAGATTTTATGTCGCTAGGACATTTACAGTTGAAGGAGGATGATGAAGAAGTCTGGCTAGCTGTCAGGGGTCAATTCTTGTCCCTGTGAGATACTTCAGAGTATTCATGGTGAGACTTTTGTGCAAAGCTAGTTGGTTGAGTCTAGGTTGTTGATCTGCAGGCGATGTAGTACAGAGATGGGCACGTAAACAAGATATCTGATCAAACATAGTGTTATGGATACATTTATGATCAGTCTTGTTTGACCTAGGGTTGGTTATTCTAATGTAAAATCTTGTAACTCTGGTTAGTTTTTGGACTCCTGCCTATGTGCAGTTGAGTGGTGTATATAATTTGTTTTTGGAGTTTTTGAGCTCAGAATCCAATAATTGTAAAAAGAAAGTTTCTTTCTCAGAGAGCATTTTGTGGCAATTTTCCTACCCTTTAGCTTTCTACAATTGTAATTTTCATTGATTGTTCAGATATTGAAAAGTATTTTGTGACATTCTTGTTATCCTTATGCTTTCTTGTGTGGATTATCTCTTATTGGATCAAAGTGTATGCATGTTTTCAATGATATCTTAGGTTTCCTGATTCCTCTTACTTTCTGTAATTATGTGTGTTATTGTGTTTGATTTGATTTAGATGTTTTGTGGGTATATTTCAGCCCCTAACAGTCTTGTCTCAATCCTACACCGAGTTATAGGAGTGAATGTTTCTTTGCAGGTCATAGATTATTGTCTAATCCTAAGAGTCTTACTGTTGTGAAAGAATCTTTCTCTTTCCCTGAACACCCTCTTTTGTTTGTAGACCCTCTTATGAAACACTTGTGCAAGCCTATTTAGTAATTTGTGATCTCCCAAACCTAAGCCTTTCACTAGTTTCATTCCTCTATACTGAGATCCAAACCCTAATTTTGGTGCATCACCTAGTAGGTAGTTTTCTTTCCTATCATTTCCCTTTCATGCACTCCTTCTATCCCTTTCCCTCAAAAGTTTTTTTTTAATTTCCTGTTAAGAGCAAACTAAGGTGATAATCCAAGAGGAACCAACCTAGAACCTGGAGGTTTCATCTCGGTTAGCATAGGTCCCACAACCTAGAGATGATTCCCATGTTATACTTAGTTATCAAGACTATGAGAGCTTGAAATAAGAGGTACAAAACTTAGTGTATAACAATTCTGGCACGCCTAGTGGGACTGAAGTTTAGATTCATGTTAAAGATTATGCTATCTCTGATATACTGATTGCATAATACAGACCTTTCAGAGGTTAATATTCAAGTATATTTGGTGACTCAGCTTTGGTCACCATGATGAGCCAAAGCAAGGAATATGACAACAACCTTTTAGAGGATTATTTTGATCACATCATAGAGGATTTTTGTGCAAAGCTTGATGCTATTGAAAGAGTTGTTCCTATGAGCCTTCCTCAGGCTGATAGCTTAGATGAGCTATTAGTATTTTCAACTGAAGAAGAGAATAATCCTCTAATTGCAGAAGAAGAGATGGTATGGAAAACCATCATGGAGGGTGACATCATAGATTCACTCCTTGGTTACTAGAAGTCCATTCAATTTTTTCAGCCTCCCTGGGAGATTGTCAGTTGTGATCTGGACTACAAATTTCAAAGGTTGATATGCCAGGTAGTTCTGTATATTTTTGTTTCCCACTTTCTCCTTGTTAGCATCAAGTGTGCAAAATGTAATACCCTAAGGAGGAAGGGTAGCTATTTCAACACACCAGTGAATGGTTTTTTTTAACCAGGTTTCTACACTAGTTAGTTTAGGATAGGTTAGCTTCCCTACTTTCTAGATTAGTTTTTCCTGCTTTCCAAGAAGTGCTCATGCACAAGTTTTGTCCCTCTATTTAGTTCTTTGTCTCCCTGTCAAAGTTTTGTGTTCCTGAGATGACCCCATGGCCAATGGATTGCTTCAAGGCCAATGGTCCAATGTCTAGCAGGCTGACATCCCACAGAAATCACCAAAATGTTACCCAAAATTTCCCTATCATTCAATTCTGGCCACAAACTTGTTTTCATTTTTGAAGTTGATCCACAAAGTTTCATGCTTTGCGCTCTAATCCCCATGTTCTTCAATGTATTGTCAAACCCCAGTTTAGATCGCACGTGCTAAATCGTAAAACCCTCAGAGATATTCAAGTTTGAATGGTTGCAAGAAATACTGTTACAGGGTTTCAAAAAAGTGTTCAGTGTTGAAAACCCTTTGTGTTTTCTTCCTTTTGGTCTGAAAGCTCAGGATGTTTTCAACCTTCACCCTGAAAGCTCAGGATGTTTTCAACTTTTGGCCTGAAAACCCTCTGTGTTTTCAACCTCTTCACATCTTCACAGTAGTTCTTCCTAATGACAACATTCTTTTTATGTGCACAACTCCGATCCGGTGGGGCCCAGTTGTTGTTTTCGACGAGCTGCATGCAGTTTGTCACATGTTCGCATAGCCTAAAAAAGGGGTATGCGACCATGTGACTAACCAATTGATACTGTTACAAAATGCTAGCGGTTTGTCGCATGATCACATAGCCCTTTTTTAGGCTATGCAAACATGCGACTAGTTGTTAAGTGCGCTGCTGTGATTAGTTGGTGATGGGTCTGTTTGTCAGAGAATCTTGCAGGTGCCAGTGCGATGAAGATCAACAGCGATCGCATGATCTCATGGGATATTCTGACCCCATGAGATCACATGCCCACCATTAGATTAGAATCTTAGTCAAGGTGGGCCCAGGGTTGGTAAAGTGGATGCGCAGTTAAGAGATTTTGCGTCATCGCTGGATGTAACTAAGGTTAAGAAAAAGTTAAGCGACTTGGCGACTAAGAGGGAAAATAAACCCAGGGTGAAGCTGGGGTTAAAATTGCAGTCAGATCTCAAGTGAGGGGTTTTGCTAGTAGTTTGAATTTTTGGTGGGCCCGAGGTGTCTTGCGTGGCAAGAAGACATATAGTAAAGACTTGTCACATGATCACATGCGGCTTTCTAACCACATGCGATCATGCGACCAGTGTTATTTCAAAGTGGCGTGACTAGTTTTTGCGGGCTTTTCTTCTGCAGAGATGGTTGCGAGTGGTGGGTAGCTAAGAGTTTATGTCACTAGGACATTTGCAGTTGAAGGAGGATGATGAAGAGGTCCAGCTAGCCATCAAGGGTTGATTCTTGTCCCTGTGAGGTACTTTAGAGCATTCATGTTGAGACTTTTGTGCAGAGCCAGTTGGTTGAGTCTAGGTTGTTGATCTGCAGGCGATGTAGTATAGAGATGGGCACATAAACAAGATATCTGATCAGACATAGTGTTGCCGATACATTTATGATCAGTCTTGTTTGACCTAGGGTTGGTTATTCTAATGTAAAATCTTGTAACCCTGGTTAGTTTTTGGACTCCTGCCTGCGTGCAGTTGAGTGGTGTATATAATTTGTTTTTGGAGCTTTTGAGCTCAGAATCCAACAATTGTAAAAAGAAAGTTTGTTTCTCAAAGAGCATTTTGTGACAATTTTCCTGCCCTTTAGCTTTCTACAATTGTAATTTTCATTGATTGTTCAGATATTGCAAAGTATTTTGTGACATTCTTGTTGTCCTTATGCTTTCTTGTGTGGATTATCTCTTATTGGATCAAAGTGTATGCATGTTTTCAATGATATCTTAGGTTTCCTGATTCCTCTTACTTTATGTAACTATGTGTGTTATTGTGTTTGATTTGATTTAGATGTTTTGTGGGTATATTTCAGCCCCTAACAATATTGTCTCAATCCTACACTGAGTTATAGGAGTGAATGTTTGTTTGCAGGTCATAGATTATTGTCTAATCCTAAGAGTCTTGTTGTTGTGAAAGAATCTTTCTCTTTCCCTAAACACCCTCTTTTGTTTGTAGACCCTCTTATGAAACACTTGTGCAAGCCTATTTAGTAAGTTTTGATCTACCAAACCTAAGCCTTTCACTGGTTTCATTCCTCTATACTGAGATCCAAACCTTAATTTCAGTGCATCACCTAGTAGGTAGTTTTCTTTCCTGTCATTTCCCTTTCATGCACTCCTTCTATCCCTTTCCCTCAATTTTTTTTTTTAATTTCCTATTAAGAGAAAACTAAGGTGATAATCCAAGAGGAACCAGCCTAGAACCTGGAGGTTTCATCTCGGTTAGCATAGGTCCCACAACCTAGAGATGATTCTCATGTTATACTGAGTTATTAAGACTATGAGAGCTTGAACTAAGAGGTGAAAAACTCAGTGTATAACACTCACAAAACTTGATTGAGAGATATGAAAATGAGAGAGGAAGGCCTCCTTTTATAGTGAACTAGGGCACAATCATCTAGAGGGGCCACCTTGGAGAATTAAATCCCAATTAGGTCCTAACTTTTAGAAATATACCTAGATTAAATCTAATTAAGGATTTACCATCCCGAAAACCCAAAATGGCTGACCTAGAGGTAGGAAAAATAATCTTTGTGAAACCCAATACCCGAAAATCAAAAAATCCTAAAATTTGAAATCTGGGTCAAAAATGAGGTAGACCCCACCCTAGGTCAAGGTTGAGGTCATCCTTGACCTAGGTCAGAGGTGACATCAACTTTGACCCTCAAGGTTGACTTTGACCTTGAGGTCAAAAATCTCAGGACCTCAGTCTATAATGCTAGGAAATGCAAAAATAAGGTGAACTCGAGTGTAGAGAGAGGCAAAATGGGGGGGGGAATCAGATTTGAGAAAATACCAACTCAAAGAACTTAACATGACCCCAGACCACTTACTTAGATGGCTAAATTCTCTTATCATGGAAGTGCTTGCATGTTAAGACAATACATTAAGCCCCCACTTTAGCAAGAGTATGGATTCGATGCAAACTCTTGGTAAAGGAGATCAAAATGAAAAGATAATCCTATCATAATCAAAGGGAAAAAGAGAAACCTCAAGCCCCCAGGGACTCAATTCTTCATCGACTCCAAGATCACAATAAGAGAGACATCTCTAGAGAGAGAGAGAGAGATGGTGTGATTATCTTACCCAATGAGAACTTATGTCCCATTGTGAACCACACAAGAAAATGACACAACTAGAAAGATGGAATTGAACCACCTAGTGAATGTGGCTACTCACTAGTCAACCCATCAAGGATTTACCCTTAGGAATATTCTATTCCATAAGAATAAAAGAAAAAAAGAGATCCAATCTTAAGGACACCTCTAACCTTAAGGGATCAAAAATATATATATATATTTGAAACTGGTGGGATCAAGAGATCCTAAAATATAAATCCATGCTTTAAGGATTAGTCACTAATCCAAAAAGGGAGAAAAGGTATCTTGAAAAATAATATGTGCATATTGAAAAGTGTGTGTGTGCAATAGGTGAGAAGAGTGTATGCCCCCACATTAAAGTCATTTCTAACACTTTAACAAGAGCAATGGCTTTAATAGAAACATAAACAACTCCACTAATTATGTTTCCACATCAACATGCCCCCAGACAAAGACAAATCAAGGGAAATATCACAGAAACATACAGAGAACACAAAAGGGATCTACCTACCGTGGGGTGAGTATGATCATAAGATAATATATATATGATATTATTGAAAATGAACTGACATCATTCCCCAAAGAAAATAGATCTACAATCACAAAGGAGGAAAGATCACATAAGATATACGAAGAGAAATCTTTTTGGACCATGACATGGAGACCAAAAAGAATTAGTGCTACCATGTCTCGAATCCAAGAAGATTACACAAGGAAACATTTACAAACAATACCACATTTATGACATAACATGAAACATCATATAGAAGAATAGAGATACATATAGAGGAATTGAACAATAGTTTTGATTCATTTATCACCTTGCACCAACAGAGTAACAAGGATCATATAAAAGAATCTAACAACATTTAACAAACACATCACGGGAGAAGCACAGTACAATAGGAAAACACACAACAAAGCTACCATGAAGGACAAGCCAATCAAGCATGCCACCTACTCTCCCCATCTCATTGTATATCATTTAGGGAAGGTGGGTAACTCACAAGAGGTACTATATCCAACATAGTAGGAATGATAGCTAGTTCCAAACAAGGATCCTCTTGAGAATCACCATGTTCGATACTAGGTGTAAGAGTTAATTGTGATGAAAGCATATTAGGTAAATCAATGTCAATGCCAATAGTCTCATATTCATTATTAACATCATCAGTATCATCAAAAGTATCTTCTTCATCCAAATTATTCAAAATAGGATCTAAGATACGAATAGAATCATCATAATCATGCATCTTAACATCATTATTAGTAACAATATCATGCATAGTCTTATCCGAAGAAGGTAGAGATCTTTGAAGAATAGAATTATGAGCTTTAGCATGAGCATGATTTTTCTTACAACGTTCATTAGCAGATTGATTCCATTTTGATTTACTTGAAATAGGTTGAGAACTAGGAGGAACATTCACAGGTTCTTTAGGAAGATCAATAGGATTATTAGCAATAGGAGGAACTTGATTAACAGAACTAGAAGCCATAGTTAAAGCAGGTATGGAAGGTGTAGGAAAAAGACCATGATTAAGATCCATAGGAGGTATGCTTAATTCAAGAATCTTATGATGTTTATAAGCTTGATATGAATGGAAAAGATTATCAGGTCGAGTAGGACATGAATGAGGTAATGAAGGCCAAAAGAAATCAAGAGCAGCACAATCTCTAGGCCTAGAAGGTTGATATAAACTATGATTAACCATCTTCACTTATTCATCATGAACAAATTTAAGACACTTATGGATAGGTGAAGCAATAAAATGCATGGAATTCAACCATGGAAACCCTAGCTTAACTTGAAATTGATCAGAAGTAGGAACAACAACAAAGGTGGTGTTCACAATTTTTCCACAAAGTTCAACCGGTAAAGTAATAGAACCAAATGATGGATAAAGAAAACCATTAAAAGTCTAAATCCATACATCTAATGTATCATAAGAATCGTGTTGTAAGCTTTTCATAAAAAGATTTTCTTTAGTAATAACATTGACTAAGGATTTAGGATCAACAAGACAACCACGAGTAGGTTTCTGAGAAATCCTAGCATAAATGTAAAGGGGACCATCAGGAGCTTTAATAGTCTTAGATTCATCAAAGTTAATCAAAATTTCCCAAGGTCTTTTATTCTTAAGTCTCTATTGAGGTTTAGGTTGAAATTTCAATTTTGGTTTAGGTTTTGGTTTAGGTTGAGATTGAATTTAAAGTTGAGTCTAAGATTGACGTTGAGGTTGAGGTGGAGATACAGATTGACCAACATGCTCTACTTGATTAACAACATGATTAAGATCATCCATCTTTGAATCATATACAATTTCCATAGCAGATGGCTGAGGAATGGTATTAGTATCATGCATAGGTAAATGATTCGTATATATTTGAAGTTTTTGATTAGGAGGAGAGACAAATTTGTTCCCACTACCATCAAGATTATCAATAGATAAAGCATTAGAATCAATTAAGTCTTGAACCTTATGTTTTAAAGAATAACACTTCTCAGTATTATGACCATTCTGATGATGCTATTGACAAAAAGCCTTTGGATCAAAAGATTTAGATGCAATCATAGCAGGTAAAAGAGGTCGAATAGGAGGTAAAGTAATCATATTAGCAGTTAACAACCTATTCATAATAGCATGTAAAGTTTCAGAGAGAGGAGTAAACGTACGATTTAATCAAAAAGTAGTGGATGCAGAAGTGGCATTGTGAGATGCAATAGCAACTTGATTAGCAACTACATTCGCTTGTTTGTTTATCTTGACATAGTTGTTGAACTTTTTAAATTTATTTGGATTAGGAGAAGCATACTTTTATCAACTAGAACAAGAGCCATTGGAGTGTTTCTCTCAAATTGACTCACTTGTAATTGATAATGATGAAGCACTACACAAAGTTGTTAAAAAGAGGTAAATTTAGTAAGCAAAATCTTATCTCTAATATCCTTTAGTAAATTTGAAATAAACATACGTTGAATATCAATATCAGGAACATGATAGAAAATCTGAGCCTACAAATACTTAAATCTACCAATAAATTCAGTCATTTTTTCTTTAGCACTTTGTTTACAATGCATCAAATCAGTCAAAGACACTTGCGGGCCAATGTTGTTTTGAAATTGTTGAATAAAGGCATTGACAAGTTGTGGAAAAGAATCAATAGAATAAGGAGGCAAGGAACAATACCATTGTAAGGCCTTGTCACGAAAGGTCCTAACAAAGAGTTTGGCTAAAATCCTATGGTCATGAGCATAATCACTACAAAGGATTTGGAATGTTTTAACATGATGAACGGGATCCCCTTTTCCATTGTAATTCTCAAGACAAGGCATATCAACTTGTTGAGGAACAGGAGTAAGAATAATGTCTCGAGACAAAAGATTTCCCATGTCACATGTAGGAACACTAAACTTGTTTTGAGTTAAGGAAGCAAGTTGTTGTTGTAAGGATGACACAGTTTGAGCCAAACTGATGATTGTTGATTCATTAGATGAAATAGGAGGAATATCAATATTAGAAACACTAGGTAAAGTTTAAAAAGCTATGGGAATAGAAGACACAACTAGAGGAACACTAGTAACTATAGTTGGAAGTGGATTGGAATAAGTAAAAGGAACATTGTGATATGAAGGTTGTGATATAGGGAGGGACATAGGAGGAACACTCATAGGAATAGAGGGAACTGTCACAGTCACTAAAGAAGGAGTAGAGGTAGGAATACTAGGTAAAGGATTAGAAGATGGTTATACACTAGTGATAGGAGGAATCAAACCTAAATCTTGAGCTTCTTGAACTTGAGGTTTAACATTTGAATGCACAAGGTGAGTAACACCACGCAAGAGGTTAACACCTTGATCACTATCATGAAGAACTTTCTTAAGAACCTCTATAGCTTGAATAGAATCTTGATTATGGTTCTCTTGAATAAGCCAATTACCCATTTTATCAAGTTCAGTTGAAAGTTTTTGGACTTGTTCAAGAGGAACTCTTAAAGCGTCATCATCATCATGAGATGAGTGAGAAGATTTTTTCTCCATAATAGGATTGGAGTCATGAAGAATCAAATTACCATCCAGAATCCTAAGGAAAGGAGAGGAAGATTCAGGATCAAAGGCACCCATGAGTCTACGACTTCTTCTAATCGGAATGTTATAAGTAGGACTAGTAGTGGTAAAGCTCATAAACTAATGCAATGCAAATGAACTAAGCTAAGAACACATAAAGCATGAATATTTTTGTATTTTTGAAATATAATTCGTATGCAAGATTTAACATAAAAGAGAAATCTAATACCAACAAGATAAAAGGAAATCTAATGCCACAAAACACAATAGGGAATCCAATTCCACAAAAGAAAGAGAGTAAGTATGTCGGGTTCCCCAAAATGAATAGGGGTAAAATGGAATCACCTAATTGAATGTATGGGGGAGATATGAGACCTACTTCTAAATCCAAATTCCCAAAGGAGAGATCCAAATTGATCAACCAAAAGGTTAATGCATAATCAAATCAATCTATGGAGAATATGAAAGAGGAAGAAAACCTTATATTTCTCTATAAAGGAGATGTTCTTGAAATCTGAAATAATTGAAAGACAAATACTAACCTCAAAATAGGGCAGATCTAAAAAGGGTTGATTTCTGATGTCTATGTGCATTTTTGGGAAAATCTGCAACTTGTTTCAGACTAGAAATGTCAAGATGAAGAAAACCCAGAAAACTTTTATCTTTTTGACAGCAGGTAGTCTTTGACCCCGATAAAAGGTCAAAGGCTACATTAATATTTTGAAGGTCAACTTTGACTTTGTTCACATATCTCAGAAGTTTTCCAAAAAGGGTATCCAAATCTGAGCTCAGATCCCCAATTCTACACCTGTAACTGCAAGAAAAAGAGGGTTTTGTTGTTTGTATGGGGGGTTTTCCTTGGTCAAACCCCAACTTAGGAATTAACCTTGAATTGAAATTGAAATTGTATTGTGCATAAACAAAGTAAATGAAACAATTCACCTTGCTTATGTTGAAGTCCTTGTAGAAGATTTGAATCCTCAAATCCACAAGTATGGATGCTCCAATAGATGTAGAATGAATGTAAGATGTCTCAAATCAATGGCATTTGATCTTCAACACCAATCTTGAATGGATCTTTGCATAGAAATTGACTTGAATGAATGTGGAAGGATGGATTTTCAAGGGGGATCCAAAGAGATTGAATCCTTAAATGGCTAACAACGGATCTCCTTGATGGATGCTTGAACACTTGAATGCTTGAAGGCTCAAATTCACTTTCTTGCACTTGAGAGCTTGAGAGAGTGGATGTTCTCACAAAACTTGATTGAGAGATATGAAAATGAGAGAGGAAGGCCTCCTTTTATAGTGAACTAGGGCACAATCTTCTAGAGGGGCCACCTTGGAGAATTAAATCCCAATTAGGTCTTAACCTTTAGAAATATACCTAGATTAAATGCAATTAAGGATTTACCATCCCAAAAACCTAAAATGGCCGGTCCAGAGGTGGGAAAAAGAATCTTTCTGAAACCTGATACCCAGAAAATAGAAAATCCTAAAATTTGAAATCTAGGTCAAGGATGAGGTAGACCCTGCCCTAGGTCAGGGGCGAGGTCATCCCTGACCTATGTCAGGGGTGAGGTCAAATTTGACCCTCAAGGTCAACTTTGACCTTGAGGTCAAAAACCTCGGGACCTTAGTCCATAATGCTAGGAAATGCAGAAATAAGGTGAAATCAAGTGTAGAGAGAGGCAGAATGGGGAGGGGGAAGTTAGTGTAATACCCCAAAAATGGGCTATAAGTTCATTAATCTCCTACATCTACAAATCAAACAAAATCGACATCAAAGTCTTAACCTAAGGCACATCTAAACATCATCGAATCCTAATTGATTATCTTGAATTTTGCATCGGAGAATATTCCTAGCAATATTCCTAATTATCTTAATTATCTTTAATTTAATGATTATTTGGCGATAAATCACATTTATCCTAAGTTTGATTAATTGAATATTTTCATATTTAATTAATTAGATTTAATATCTTGCCACTTAATTATGTAATTAAATTTAATTCTATCTATTATTAATTGTATTATTTAATTTTGACAATAAATCCAATATCCTATGAATAATTGATTAAATTTTTATTTAATTAATTAAAGCAAGTTGTCATTATTTAATAATATAGTTTTTAATAAAATTTTGATAAAATAGTTAATTAACCCATAAATTAATTATTTTATTTCAAAAATCAGTTAAGTTGAGAATAAATCACTTTATTTATTTAATTAATTCATAATTATCCATGTGCACATTCAAGGACCAGTTAAACTCAAATTGGAAAATCAATGCAAGTTGTTAGCTTTTTTAAACTTAACATCTTTTTGAGTTTTAAAGTTGATCTAAACTTCTAATTCGAGTTGAACTATGCTTTTGCATGATTTTTGTGACTTAATTATCTGTTATTTAAAAATAACTCAAAAATCAACCTGAGTTATTTGAGTGATTTATGGCTTTTTTCTCATGCACCTCCAAAGCCCTGGATTTCTATAAAACCAAGGCTCAGCTCTTCATAATTCATCTCGCAAATTGCAAACTTACTCTACAGGAATCATAGCATATCAGATTTGGAGAATTTGCACAATTGGAGCTTGAAAGATAAATTTGAGGATTCGAAGCTTTGTGAGATCAATTTCAAATTCATAGCTTTCATATTAGTGTTAGAATTTTCATTCTCATATCATATCATTTCTAGATTAGCATTGCGTATCAATTTTCATATTAGCATAGATTCATATCAGTTTTCATCATATTATTACATAGAAAATATCAAAAAAATAGATTAATTGCATTCACATTTCATATCAGTTTGGCATTCAAATCCTTCATTTAGGTGTCATCTAGGTCACTAATCTTGATAAAAATCTAAGAACATTAATCTCGCACCTACTAGAAGGCAGTAAATCACTTGGTTAGAGTAGATTTCAATTTTGCATGATTTTGATTATAGCTAACCTCTAATGTTTTACTGAAGTGTTGTGTCTATAGATCGGGTACAATTTTCACACACACAGTTAGATTCAAGAAAAGACCAACTCAAAGTTCTTAACATGACCCCAGACCACTTACTCGAAGGGCTAAACACTCTTATCATGGAAGTGCTTCCATTTTAAGATGATACACCAATGTTGAGAGGCAATGTTGGCTCAATAAGTATTGCAGATTTCTCTCGTTACATATAATTGGGGAGAGTGTCAATCCTTCCATCTTCAGGCACCTTAGAGAGGTTTTCACCCTCAGATATATCTTTTCTTTTTTCTATTTTTGGATCTAATACTGCCACTGAGTGGTTTTTACCATTAGATTTATTGATTATTTTTACATTTTTACAACTGAAAGGATTGGCACACTCTCCAAAATAATCCATGTCATTGAGTTCTATTGGAAATCATGACTTATGATCTCCTAGTGGTAGATGATCTCTGATCCAAAGATGGTCAATAATTGTGTCATCATTATGGAAAACATCAAGTTCTAGATGGTTGGAAGAATCCCAATCTATAAGCTCAGGATGAACAAGTGGTATTGGATCATTTGGGTTAATTTCAAAGGTTGAGATGGTATTTATAGAGAAGTTGTCAAGGTTTATGATCATATCAGAAAGTTCTATTTCCATACTCTCATTTGAATCATCTATCACAAGATAATTCTCACTTCCCTCACAATCATCAAGACTAGTATTATGTGGAACTAATCCTAGTGATTCAGTCCTTGAACTCTCTCCCTCATGGTAATCACCACTATAGGGATGAACAACATCAACTCCTATTTCTTCAGTAAAATCAGATAATGAATCCCATTCATAATCATTAGAGTTAGAATCATTATTATCCCTAATTCTATTAATTATTTTTGTCGTTGTCCTTTGCTTTTCTAGATCCATATGCATGCCATGTTTATGGAACTGTAATGTAGGAGCTTTAGATGTCTCATGAAAAGGTGTGATCTTTGCTTTGCCTTTATTTTCTTTTGATCCTTCTCCTTTATATCCTAATCCTGTGGTATCTCTTTGATAATTTGGATTTTTCATAATTGGTTTTATAACATCTTCTCTCTAGAACCCTATAGGTCCACTGCCTTGGTACCCCATCTTTTGCAACAAATTATATCCTTTACCATATACATCAAGTGATATATATGTTGGAAATATAGATGCAGTAACTGAGAGGGGGGGTGAATCAGTTAACTACAAAAATATTACCACTGATCCCTTAAATATCTTAACAAATTATTTACTGTGCCACTTGGTAAATATATAGAGAAATGCTGAAAACTTGATCCTTGAAATGTGTAATAATTAAACTGTTCTTAAGCATTCATCACTGATTAACTTACATGAATAAAGAAAATAACATGAACACAAGAGACACCAAATTTACCGTGGAAACCCAATATGGGAAAAACCACCAATGTAACTAGTTACTATTTTTCACTCTTCTGAAGTGATGCCTAGTTAGAAGCCAACCCAGTAAAAGGTTACAAAACACACTATTAGGTGTGACCTTGTTGGAGGATTTAATCACCCTGCTAGGAGTGGCCTTGTAAGAGGTCTTGAAACAATTCAATAGAACTATTACCTTGTTAGAGGATTTACAAAATGGTTGTTAAACCAACTCGGTTAAGAGATTTTGATATCACTGCTATGATTGCTAGAGAGTAACAATGAAATAACCTGCAACTGAATTGTTGAATATAGATCTTTGTTCTATTTCACTAGATCCTTACTAATCAATTAAATCTTTGTTGCTCCTCAAGGATATCTGACCATCCTTCAAAATTCGCACACACCTTTCTTCAAAATGATTTCTGCATGCTGTATATTTCTTATTCACCATTTGACCTTCTATATATATATGTCATTTCATAATCATTTAGATTGTCAAGTCAGCACTAATAATTATTATAACAATCAGCTGGGATAAACAAACTATAATAACAAAATTCTTTGAAAGGGCCGACCTTGCTCGGTAAACATTAATCCTAAAAAGATTTCCTTCGGTGACCGAGAAACTCAGTAACCACAGCGAATTCTGCAACATCCTTTGGAGATTGAGAGAGCTTGATAACCACTAATTTTCCTTTGATAACTGAGGAGGCTCAGTTAACACTGATATCCTGTCAAGTTTTCTTTAGACACCCGAGAGAACTCGGTAGATACTAAAAACTGCCTAGCTGACCGACTGAGCTCAGTAGATACTGAGAACCGCTTAGCTGACCAACCTAGCTCAGTAGATACTAAGAGTGATAATTGATATGACATTTGTGTGACATTAAAGACAACACATAGCTAATCCAAAAATGTCCTTCAGACAATTGTATCCAACAATCTCCCTCTTTGGCATTGATGGCAACACAACGTTACATAGCACAATGAAATTTCACAGATAAACCAAGAGTAAGAAACATGAACTTAGCTTCATTCTGATTCCCATCATCTTCAAACTTCTTTCTCTGACTGAGAACTCTCCCTCTTAACTTCTCAAATTATTCTTCTTAGAAATTTCTTGAAATGACAGCAAACTCTCCCTCTTTGACAACACATGCCAAAGACAATTAACACAGCTTCGGTAAATATCAATATACCTTATGTACTGATTCATATGCAATGATTTCCTGACTATGCTGCATCAATTGATTGATCTTCAACATGTTCTGGTTGATGCATCACCAAAACTTTATTTAGTCAACCTCAAATAGGGGAGTGACCCCTAACTTGCCTCTTAGCTACAAGAATGCATCCTTAGGTAGTGGTTTGGTGAAGATATTTGCAATTTGTTCTTTTGTATGAATATATTCCAATCTGATTTCCTTGTCCTACACCAATTCTCTGACAAAGTGATATTTAATTGCAATGTGCTTAGTTTTGGAATGCATTACTGGATTCTTTGAAATATTTATTGCACTTGTATTATCACAAAACATAACAACTGGTTCTTTGATCTCAACCTTCATGGCTTCCAAAAGCTATTTAAACCATATAATATTAGAGCAGTTTACTACTGCAGCAACATATTCTGCTTCTGCTATGGATTGGGATGTGCAGTTTTTCTTTTTACTAGTCCAAGATACTAACGTCTTGCCAAGAAAGAATGCACCACCACTTGTACTCTTTCTATCATCAATGTTTCCTGCCCAATCAGCATCAGTAAACACTTTTAAGTCCAGATTGCCTACAAATTTATACGACAAGCCATAATCTTCAGTTCCCCTTAAATACCTCAAGATTCTTTTGATTGCCATCATGTGATTTTCTCTGGGTTTAGCCGAGAATCTTGCCACTATTCCAACTACTAAGGCAATATCAGGCCTTGTGTGTACTACATATTGTAATTTTCCAATCATTGATCTGTATAAGGTCTGATCTACTTCTTTTGAATCATCATCTTTGGTAAGCTTCAATCCAGTACACATGGGTGTACCAACTGGTTTTGAATCTTCCATACCAAATTTCTTAAGTATTTCCCTGATATATTTAGATTGAGTAATGTAGATACCATTTTTGTTCTACTGAATCTGAAGTCCAACAAAGAATTTTATCTAACCAAACATAGACATTTCAAATTCTTTGTTCATAAGCTCTGAAAATTCTTTGCACTGATCATCATTTCCTATAAACACAATATCATCCACAAATATTTCTGCCAAAACAATTTTGTTATTTGATCCTTCTTTGATGTATAAATTGTTGTTGTCATTAGCCCTTTTGAAATTAATCTGAGTAAGATAGTTATGTAATCTTTCATACCATGCTCTAGGAGCTTGTTTCAGACCATACACTGCTTTGTGTAATTTGCAGACTATATCCCTTTTGTCTGGATCTATAAAACCTTCAGGTTGCTCAATGTAGACTTCTTCCTCAAGAATACCATTGAGAAAAGCAGATTTGATATCCATCTGATATACCTTAAATCCTTTATGTGCTGCATATGCAAGTAAAGTCCTCACACCTTCTAATCTTGCAACAGGAGAAAAAGTCTCTCCATAATCTATTCCTTCTTCTTGAGAATATCCTTTACATACCAATCTTGCTTTGTTTCTTGATACTTGACCATCTTCATTCAACTTATTTCTGAATACCCATTTTGTCCCAATTATATTTTTATCTTTAGGCCTAGGTACAAGAGTCCATGTCTTATTTTTCTCTATTTGCTCTATTTCTTCATTCATAGCCTCAATCCAACTTTCATTTTCTAATGCATCTTTGACATTTTTAGGTTCAAAATCAGCAAATAAACATGTACCTTTTAGTTTACTTCTTGTCATAGTACCATCTGATTTGTTTCCAATAATCTGATCTGGTTTATGATGCTTTATAAGGTACTTGGCTAATACAAGTTCCTTGCTTCTTGAATGACTTATATTGTCATCTTCTTCATCTTCAGGTTTAGATTGCTCGGGCTTGGTAGATACTTTCTCGGTAGCTTCAGACTGAGACTCGGTACTTTGTGACTTGATTAGAACTTCTTCTTGTGACTCGGTTACTGTACTGGGCTCGATAGATGTAGTCTCCTTACATGTGTCTAGCAATGTATTAGGTTCGATGTAAACAAATTTTCTATAGTCCTCTGGGTCCTTTTTGCTTTCTTCTTCAATCTTTTCTGCAAACTCATCAATTCTCACATGTGCACTTTCTATGATTTTGTGAGTAGACAAATTTAGACATCTATATGCCTTACTTTTGCAAGAATATCCCAAAAATATTCCTTCATCACTTTTTACATCAAATTTTCCTTTTCTAGATTCTTTCAAGATGTAATATTTACTACCAAATACTTTTAGGTAACTTACATTTGGTTTGTAACCATACCATAGCTCATATGGAGTCTTGAATGTGTCTTTTCTCAGTTGTACTCAGGTCAAGGTATGAATTGTAATGTTGATAGCTTCCTTCTAGTATTTCATAGCAATGTTCTTTTCAATCATTAGAGTCCTTGCACAGTCCATGATAGATCTGTTCCTTCTTTCAGCTATTCCATTCTGCTCAGGAGTTCTCAGGGCTGATTCCTATCTTTTGATTCCTCTTTCAATGCAGAAATTATTGAATTCATGGGAGATGAATTCACCACCTCTATCTGATCTCAAGCATTTTATTCTTTTTCCTATTTCCTTTTCTACTCTTGCTAAATACCATTTGAACTTCTCAAATGATTCAGACTTTTCTCTTAAATACATAACAGTCATCATTCTAGAATAATCATCAACAAAGAGAATAAAGAATTTTTCTCTAGTATAGCTCTCAATTCCAATAGGTCCACATAAATCAGTATGCACAATTTCCAAAATATCTTCAGATTGATAGTTTTTACTTTTGAAACTAGACTTTCCCATTTTACCAATTTGACAATTCTTCCATAGACCAACATCAGGTTTCTTCAAAGTAGGAATACCTCTTACTTTTTTGAATTTGCTTATTTTTATCATGTTGTCAAAATTTACATGACATAACCTTTTGTGCCATAGCCAACTTTCTTCAATTTGAGCAATAAAACATGAGTAATCACCAAGATCAAGATAAAACAGGTTACCTGTGGTTTGTTTGCCTAATCCTATCAGTTTTCCTTTGTCATCTAGCAGTCTTGCTTTGCCATTCATGAATTCAACCTTGAATCCAATGTTGATTAGCTATGCTACACTTAGAAGATTATGCTTTAGTCCTTCGACCCAATATGCATTATCACATATAAGTTCTTTGGTTAATGAAATTCATCCCTTTCCTTTTATACAACAAGGTTCATTGTTTCCAAACCTTACATTACCACCATCAAAGTTTTCAAAGTGTTCAAACTTGGTCCTGTCACCAGTCATATGATGTGAACATCCACTGTCTATAATCCATGTATCATTCTTGCTTATATGAGAGATAAGTTCCATCTCATCTTCATCATTATCAGATTCATCTTTTACAACAATGAAAACAATTTCTTCTTCACTATCATCCAAATCTTTAGCTAAGAAACATGTTTTCTTACCTTTATCCTTGAATGATTTGAAATTTTTCTTGCCATTGTACTTGTAATTTATCTTCTCATCTTTGCTTTTCCTTTTTGGACACCTAGCTGCAATATGACCAATTTCTTCACATGAAAAATAGATTAAGGGAGTTTGACCTCTATATTTTCCTTTGCCTCTTGAATACTTCTTTGCAAGTAATGCTTCAATAACTTCAAGATCACTATCAGAACTTTCCTCTGATTCTTCTTCACTTTCTGATTGGATTTTCTTCCCTTTCTTGAGTGAAAGTTTGGTCTCAAAAGCTGATTCAATATTTTTAGAATTTGGAACATAGTTGTCATAGTTATCCAGTTCAAAGGCTGTCAATCTTCCAACTAAGGCATCCAAAGTTATATTGTTATTTTCTTCACATCTTCTTTCTTGAATAGCAGAAACTCTTATTGCATAAATAGGGAGTAATGTTCTAAGAACCTTACTTTTAACCGTTTCATCATCAATTTTTCCTCCAGAAGTTCTGATTGCACTAACACTTGTCTTGATCCTTTCAACATATTTTGCAATGTTTTCTTCTTCTCTCATTTTCATTTGATCAAACTGTCCTCTTAGGCTCTCTACTTTGGCTCTCTTCACATTGTCATCACCGCCATAGATTTTCTTCAGCTTGTTCCACATTTCATGAGCAGTTGTGTAGTCTTTGATTTCATCAAATTCTTCATAGCTAAGAGCTGATGCAATGTCTATCATCATAGTGTTATGGTTCTTCTTCACTACAATGTCTTCAACAGTCAATGTGCCGGTAGGAATTGTATATTCTTGATCAATATATTTGCATCTTGAATCACCAATGGAAGCCAGATGTAATCTCATGAGACCTTGCCATGCTGAAAAGTTATTTCTATTAAGCCTTGGAATTTCTCTTTTGTAAGACATCCTGATCTTTAGCTTAGGTCCTTGAAACCCTTCCTGCAAGCACCAAAAGCTCTGATACCAATTGTTGGAAATATAGATGCAGTAACTGAGAGGGGGGGTGAATTAGTTAACCACAAAAATATTACCACTGATCCCTTAAATATCTTAACAAATTATTTACCGTGCCACTCGGTAAATATACAGAGAAATGCTAAAAACTTGATCCTTGAAATGTGTAATAATTAAACTATTCTTAAGCATCCATCACTGATTAACTTACATGAATAAAGAAAATAACATGAACATAAGAGACACCAAATTTACCATGGAAACCCAATATGGGAAAAACCACCAATGTAACTAGTTACTATTTTTCACTCTTTTGAAGTGATGCCCGGTTAGAAGCCAACCTGGTAAAAGGTTACAAAACACACTGTTAGGTGTGACCTTGTTAGAGGATTTAATCACCCTGCTAGGAGTGGCCTTGTAAGAGGTCTTGAAACAATTCAATAGAACTGTTACCTTGTTAGAGGATTTACAAAATGGTTGTTAAACCAACTAGGTTAAGAGATTTTAATATCACTACTACAATTGCTAGAGAGTAACAATGAAATAACCTGCAACTGAATTGCTAAATATAGATCTCTGTTCTATTTCACTAGATCCTTACTGATCAATTAAATATTTGCTGCTCCTCAAGGATATCTAACCATCCTTCAAAATTCACACACACCTTTCTTCAAAATGATTTCTGCATGCTGTATATTTCTTATTCACCATTTGACCTTCTATATATATATGTCATTTCATAATCATTTAGATTGTCAAGTTGGCACTAATAATTATTATAACAGTCGGCTGGGATAAACAAACTGTAATAAAAAAATTCTTTAAAAGGGTCGACCTTTCTTGGTAAACATTAATCCTAAAAAGATTTCCTTCGGTGATCGAGAGAACTCGGTAACCATAGTGAATTCTGCAACATCCTTTGGAGACCGAGAGAGCTCGGTAACCACTAATTTTCCTTCGATAACTGAGGAGGCTTGGTTAACACTGATATCCTGTCAAGTTTTCTTTAGACACCTGAGAGAACTCGGTAGATACTAAAAACTGCCTAGCTGACCGACTGAGCTCGGTAGATACTGAGAACCACTTAGATGACCGACTAAACTCGGTAGATACTATGAGCGATAATTGATATGACATTTTTTGTGACATCAAAGACAACACATAGCTAATCCAACAATGTGCTTTAGACAATTGTATCCAACAATATATTCATGTTTTACATCTTCTTCATTCTTATGTGACTTAAGGAAATGGTTAGCATCATGCTCAGTTGCTTCTTATGATATAGTGCCCCCACTTATCAATGTGTCATAAACAAGTGTGGAAGGAGTTTCTAAGTGTTGTTTGACAATCAAGGATTTTCCATATGACCTAGGAGATAAAGGTAACTCTGTGATACAAAAATTTTGACCCAAAGTGTATTCTCCCATACTTTGTTCTTTTATGTCTATCTTAATCCCACTAGATTTAGATGTTGATGCAATATCACTTGGGTCAATGGGTATTGTTGCAGAAGATCCAACATGATTATAAGGTACCAAAGAATCAGGTGTTATCTTCATAGTGTTACAATACTGGAAGGGATTTGGATCTCCTTTGATAGTTATTTCTTGACCATTGTGGGGAAATTTCAAACACTGATGATAAGTCGAGGGCACAGCTTGCATAGAATGAATCCAAGCTCTTCCCAAAAGAATGTTATAAGAGAGATCCATATCAAGAACTTGGCAAGGTACATCTTTGACTACAGGACCTACTCTGATAGGAAGAACAACATATCCCTTAGATGACCTCTCTTCTTCATCATAAGATTTTATTGTGATTTTCTTCTTTGGATCTACAACATTTTTAGAAAATCCCAATGCAAGGACTAATTTCAAAGTGCATATATTCAAGCCAGCTCCTCCATCTATTAGTACTCTCTTGATTTTATGATTTTGTACAAGGACTTCTATATGGAGTGGACCATTATGTGGTTGATTAATGGCTAGATCATCATGCTTAGTAAAAGAAAGATAATGTGGAGTTGTCAAATGTCCCACCATAGCTTGAAATTGGTCTTGATCTAGATTTGTAGGAACATGAGTTTCTAAGAGAGCTTTCCCAAGAATATCCTTATGAGATAGTGACAGACGCAAAAGCTCTAGTATAGATATTTGGGCTGGTGTTTTCTTCAATTGATCCAAAAGATTGTATTGATTGGAAATATTTGGCGTGGACTTTAGAACATAGATAGACTTGTTTTGTGAGGTGGTAGGTTTAGATGAGACACCTTGGAGAGTAACCTTAGATTGAGCTTGAATAGTAACATTAATTGATTGACTCTCAGATTTTTCTTTTATAGTAATCACATTGGCATAGTATTGAGAAGGATGAAATTCAAAAATGTTACCAACATACTTATAGGATGTGGTATTGTAGTTGGCTTGGTTATCACTTTTAACATTGGAAGAACTTCCTTTCTCATGTTTTGGAAGTGGATCTTTCAAAGTCATATGTGACTCATTTGAGGTATGTCCATCAACACTTATTTCACCACTTTCAATCAAGTCTTGTATCGCATGTTTAAGTCTTTGACAATCATTATCGTTCCACCAAGAAGGTTTCACCCTAGGTTCAAAATCTCTAGTTTCAGGAAGTGAAATGAGTTTCTTTGTGATCAACTTCCTTAATGAAGATTCAAGAGATTCACCCAAAGAAGAAAAAGTTTGTCTACGTGGCATAAAAGGTAATCTCGAATTGGATGAATTGTTACTGGTATTCTAAGTTGCAGATTTATTTCTATAAGTAGGTTGAGTAGCATTGGCTTTTCTTGTGAGATTCAAAAGAGGTTGCATTGGTTTAACATGTCAGTTATCAACAATCCCATCATTGACAATATTTGTTTTTGTTCCAAAATTTGGATTTGTCATTGTTATTTTTGTTGTTGGGATTTGAATTTGAATATCCAACATTGTCCTTGGAGTAAAGCTTAATCTCACCTTTTCTAACCATAGCTTCCTCAATATTGATACCTTTTTCTATGAGCTTGTTAAAGTTTAGAGGACATTGCAATTACAACCTATAGCTCATTTCTTGTGTAAGATTATGCACAGAGATATTCATCTTTTCTTGTTCAGGAATTTTTCATGGATACTTGGCAAAAAATTGACACCATCTTTGCAAAAAAGTAAGGAAAGGTTCTCCATTCTTTTGTTGTGCATTGAAAAGAACAAGCATAGTGACTTCATGTTTGATGTTATATGAGTAATGAGTCATAAACTTTTCAATAAGCTCATTGAAAGATTTGATGCCTAAGGGTAGTTTGGAGAACCATTCTATGTCTTGTCCTCCTAAACTATGTGGAAATAGTCACATAAGGTAAGTGTCATTGTGAGAGAATTCAATACAAGTAGCACAAAACTCACAGATGTGGTCTTGTGGATCTGAATTTCTTTTGTATTTTTCAAATTTAGGCACCTCAAAATGAGGAGGGAATGGGATCATTGCTAAATGTTTATCAAAAGGATAAGGACATATATCATCTAAGGAATACTTCTCGGTTGATGATCCAATTTGAATGTCATGGATTTTTTGTTGTAGCATCTGGATTTGTTGTAAAATGAGATCCAAAGATGATGGAGATCCTTGAGTGTTTTGGGAAGCACTATTTTGTTGTTTGTCTTCCTTTGCTCCATGAGTATGTCTTTTGAGAACCACTAGGGATTTCTTGATTGTTTGTGATAGGTGGTTCTTTAATAGTGGAGACATCAAAATCACTTGGTAGTTTTGCTCCTTGTTGAGCACGCATGAGGAAATACATCTCTTTATCCATGTCTAAGAGTATTTCCATGACATTATAGAATTTAGCATCTTGCATAGCATCTCTCAACTCTTGATCTGTGGGTTCTTGATCTGATGTAAAAATTGAGCTTTTCTTAGGAATTTCAGACCAATGGTTCTCATCACTGTTATTGCCTTCCATCTTGTCTACAAATTCTAGATCAATGGTTTTTTTGAGTTTCTGAGATCGAGTTTGAACCATAAAAAAGTGTGAAGGATGACATTGGGATGGAAGATTTTGATGAAAGATTTGGAATGTGTTTGATTAGATAGATGTAGAAATGAACCTAAAAGTGTTGAGATAAGTGCAACAATTTGATAATCTAAGTCTATAGGAGGTATGGATCTCACTATGATGTGACAAAGAAAATCAAAAGATAATAACCTAGGTAAGTTTTGTTGATTGAGGATGATAAATCCTGATATGATAAATTCACAAAGATCAAAATCTGATAAGTAAGGTAATGTTTCAACACTAATTGAAAATTTTTGAAGGTTTGAAATGATTTTGGGGATTCTTGATGAAAGAAAGATGATGAATTTGAATGAAAATGGTCAAACTAAAGATCAAAGGTCTGTGAAAATTGAATATTTTCACAAAATCATACTGAAGACTAAAATGGGTATCTGAAAAAGTTATTTTGAAATTTCCAAGGTCTGTAGAAATGATCTATGTTATGTATGTGCAGAAACACATGTGTAGGATAGTCACGTATATGTGCAACAAGATCAAATAAATGTGCAACAATGTTTGGTCAATGTGCAATGATAGTCACAAAAGTGTAGTAGGTTTGAATAGATGCGCAATAGAAAGTGATAAATACATAGGTTTTGGTTTTTCGATGGTTTGAGTTGCAATTTTTGAATTTTCTAGTTTTTTAGGTGATTGTTTTTGGCAAAGTAAAATGCATAGACACACACACACACAAAATAGAAATGATTTAGTCTAATTTAGTCTAGTATGAATGCACAAACATGCTTACAATTTCTAAGGTTGGCAAGGACAATATCTATTGAACCCCCACTTGGATAATAAAATCTAGCCATGCAAACCATGGCAGACAGTCTAGGAACTTGGAGGCACGGGCTCCTCCTTATAGTGCACTCACTTCTCTGGCACACCAAGTTTTGAATTCAATGGGTCATTACTTCCCAAAGACCACTATCTCTACTATGAATCGTGACTAATGTGGGTTGTCTTCATGGGCTTGGGTGACCCGTTGAGCTAGCAAATAGATGGTTTTTGGCCACTATACAAAAGTTTGTAGTAAGGACATCCGTTCAGATGGTTTTGATCAAGTTATTTTCCCAATTAAGGGGGCTCTCCCAATCCTTCCAAAGTAAGATTTTCACCTTAACAATGTAGGGACTTTAACGCACCACGTGGGTACTAGAGGAGATTTTGGTTGCCACAACAAATTCACACCTGTCCATTGTGAGACTAATCACAATGGCATTTTTTATATACCAGTTTGGAAGGGCTTAACTTTAGCCTGTTACCAGTTGGATCATTCCTTGGGGTGAGTACCTCTTTTCCCACCAAAGATGGCCCTCTAAAAATTATAACAATTTCTCTTACACCTAAGATCCACAAATGGTGAGGGGAGAGGATATGATGTTATAATTTTGGGATTACAATTATGCTTAGAAACCAAAATACAATAGATAGAAATCTTAAACTAAGGAAGACACATGAAAATAAAGTGCATGTCTTATTATAAACCCAAACAAGATTATAGTTGATTTTGCAAACCCCTTGTTACTTAAGGAACCTGCAAGTAAAACTGTTAATAATCTTAAAATGAGGTCTTCAGATTTGACCTACAAAACAACCTAAAAATTTATAGTAGCAAATAGAGACTCCTTAAGATGATTAGCAAAAAATATAAATGATCAAAAAATATGAAATTTAATTCCTACGGAAACAAATGCACAGAAACAAAACACAAAAGCACATCAATAGTTAACAAATGTGCAAGAAAAGTAAATGTGCAGAAAAATGATATTGACGCACAGTGAGATGGGATGAAAACATAGATATGATGGATGTGCAACAGAATGTTATGAATGCGCAAGAACATGAAATAATTGTGCAAAAAGATCAGAAAGTGAAAAGATAGAAAATAATGAAAGATGACTAGTAGAAGCAGAATGGATGCGCAGCAGGAATGGATGTATGCACAGGTATCATGGATAAATGCATAGAAAAATCCTATAGGGTTCTGCACATGGAAAACTAAAAAACAAAATGTTAATTTTCATGGGGAGGCCCCATGGTGGGCACCAAAAATGTATGCAAATTTAGACGTAAACTATTCTAAATGAAATATTAGCTAATAAATCAATCTAACTAGCAAATAACAATGAAGAATACAACCAAAATGAAGCTAAAAAAAAGATTTACTTTCACCTACCATGTAGCTTGTCTCTATTGGCCTCCTAGCCTTGATTTCTTAGATGTGTTGAGCTCTCAGATTTCTAATTTGAAGCTCCTTTCCCAAGATGTCACCAAAGTGTGGAGATTTGAATGCTTGGATGCTTAGAATGCGTGTATGCTTGAAAATCATTATTGCCTATTACTTGGTTGCCCATTTCTAGATTGCCTATTACCTATTAGCTCACAAAGGAGAAATGAGGCTCCTTTTATAGATTTTTGGAGAACTCAAGCCTAGGTGGCACAATCCAAGGGTGGAAATTGAAAGGTGGAAGATCCTAGGGTTAGGATTGACTTGGTTGAAGGGGTTGAGATAAAGGGGGATATAGTTGGAATGTGAGAGGAGGAATAGGGAGGATGTTCCTCCTACATTAACATGGAAGAGAAAAAGGAGGAATGAAAAGACACATGTCAAGTGTCTCACAAAGACCAATGAGAGGAAGAAGCAAGGACTTATTCCTCATGAGGACTCTTGGTACAAGTGTCCCATGAGTCACCTTGAACTCCTTGAGGTGGCTTGAGAATCTCCTTAAGAATAGAGATAGCTTCATGACTTAGTGTAGAGGAAGACATGTGGTCATGAGACCAAGTCTTGTGAGGCCACATAGCCCTTAAAAATAGGACACGTGTGTGTGAGGATAATGAGTATTTAATAATTAATAATAATTCATTATTTTAGCCAAGGTGATGTGTCAAGTGACTAGATGGATAAGGTGGACTAGGAGACTTAGTCACATTTAATGATTGTGTTAATTGATTAAATCACTTAAATAGGACTATTTAGAAGACTTAGGATAGGAGAATAGACTATAGTGAATTTAATAAATAAATTGAATAATTTATCTAATATATAGAGGAATAAAATATTAATTAAATAATAAATATTTAATTAATTCATCAAGTCAATATTAATTAAATAATAAATATTTAATTAATTAATGAAGTCACTTTTTAGTGTATACATATATTTTTTCTCATAACCTTATTGTACTCCCCATTAAGGTTGTCGGAAACATCTTTTTTCTTTAATTATTTATTTTAGACTAGATTTTGGATATTATCAGATTTTAACTTATTTAGAACTTGGAACATAGATCTATTTTTGGGAAAGTGGGGCTAGCCTGAGCCAAAAATAATTACTGATTTGTTGGAAAATGATTCTTGAATAATTTAACCTAATTGAATTTGATGGATTGGTCTAGGGTTTGTACTTATTCATTAGGGAGTATGAATTCTTTATTTGGCCAAATTTGTATTTAGACTTACATGGGTTTTTCATTTGACATAATTTTTCCTCAAGTTTTTGCAACTTCCATGGTAGGCATGTATAAGAAATGTAGAGTTGAAATAATAGTAGCTAGAATTTAGGATTTACACTTATTTTTTGCAAGGGAAATTTTCTCAGTTTTAGATTACCAAAATTAGACATGTGCAAATAACCAAGTCAATATTTGTAACTTGGAATATTAGAACTTTTGTAATTTAGGGAGTAGTTGAGTTTTTTCCTCACTACATTTATTATAACACTTAATGCAAGTACATTATGGATTTATTGACCTAAAATTGCTAACACTTTTGGTTTCATTGGATATAAAAAAAAGGTTATATAATTGTATTCATTTTAGTTTAATCTTGGAAGTAACCTCTTTTATTTTAGTATTTCATTTGATGTAGAGGAGTTTACTATGTTGTGAGAGTGCATTCTTGTTGTATTTTTATGGTAAATTGGGATGAAAGTAAATTCTTAGCTCTAATTTTATAATTTTTATTTAGAGATAATTTTTGAGATCTTCTATCATGCTCCTTTTAATAGTTTTAGTTTCTTAAATGATATAGGTGCTTGCCAAATTTTTAAAATTATAATTCAAAAATAATGTTTTTTGTAAAATAAATTGTAATGTGTATTTAAGGAATGCACCACATCATTGAATGTGTACAATCAATCTTAGAAAGTATCTATGTTAATAAGTTATAAAGAAGGATTTCGTATTTTGGAGGGATTGGTCTAGGATTTTCTCTTATTCTTCAGGGACTATGAATTCTTTATTTGGCCAAATTTAGCAAAATTTGCTTTTAGACTTACATGGTTTTTTTATTTTCACAAGTTTTCTTGAAACTTTCATTTAGTAAATGCAATGAACAATACAAAAATACACTATTTTATTTTGTCCAAAACTTGCACCTTGTCTTTTTTGTAGATTAATGCAAGGGTCAATCAAAACATTAAGTGAAATAGTTAATGTTTGGGATGAAATATTCACTTAATTGCTAGTAATGTTTCCTAACATCCACTCACATTGCCCACAACTAGATTATTTTATGTCTTAACAACCTTCTTCCTTGGTATCAAGTATACTCCATGATTTTGCATGTGATTGAGAATCACTTTGTATAGGAAGATGGTATTTTAATGGGTGAACATGCGTGCAAACCTTATAGAGAGATGAGATTAAACAAAACCATGGTTTGTCCCTAAGAAGTTAATAGGGCCATCATATCTTATGCAAGAACTAAACTCACATGGAAACAACAAAAAATAACTTATTTTATTTTTTAACATATCCTTATTGTATTCATCATTATCGTTGTTGGAGATATATTTTTATTACCTATTTTAGACTAAAATCCACATGTTATTGAATTTTATTCTTCTTGGAACTTGGAACATAGATATATTTTTGGGAAAGTGGGGCTTGCCTTACAAAAAATAGTTACGAATGTGTTCTTTGTGAAATCATACAAATGTTTCTTGAATAAGTTAACCCAATTGAATCTAAGTTTTTTTAACAACATCAACTAGATATATTACATGCTATCAAATTATACATTGAAAATGTAGTATGAGTTTAATACTTGTCAAGTACATTTAACATTAAATGAAAAACTCCTAATTAATTTGATATGTTCTATTCAAGAGTTAATTATATAAATTAAATGATACCATATCTCCTATTTTTTTACAATTTATATTTTGAATATTTTTTATATAATAGTTGACTAATATATTTATTGATAATATGATATATTCATATGAAATTGACTATATACTTCAACCAATTATTAAAAATCATTAAAAAATCTAAATATTAAATTTTTTATATATAAAATAATATAAAATATTTTACAAAATTAAATAAATATTACATTAAAAAATTCTTTAAAATATGTTATGATTATATTAGATAAAAAAATAGACAACAAAATGGAACGTATTTGGACATCCACTATACCCTAGAGAACAACGAAGCTTTTATGCTTCAACATCAATCAAGTGAGAGTGTGTTGGAAAAGATCAACTTTTTTCAGGTGAGTTCTGCCTTTTTCCATAATTTTTTTATTTTTCCTTTTTTTCATATAATTTTTTCTCCAACATCACTCAAATGAGAATGTCATTGGTTTTAGTCTTTTTTTTTAGTTCTTTTTTTTTTTCTTTGGGGAGGGGTGGGGGGTTTCTGCGTTTGGCTAAAATTGTCATTGATTTCATCAGCTATTTATATAGACACTCTTTGATCAATTTCATATGTATTTTCTCATTTTCCTTTTTTTCATGTGATTGTGACTTTTCTCTTTCTTGCTTGTTTTTGGCATGGCCATGTCTTTTCTTGTCAATTTGTTTTTTTCTAGTTGTGATTACCTTTTGTGTTGTGTGTTTCAAATCTATATTTTGTATGTATGTTATATTTTATTTGAGATTGAGGAGGGTGTGGAGAGGAGGGGAAGAACAAGAGGATTCAGCTATTTGTAACAAGATGTAGACTAAATATCCAACAAAAATTATTTTAGGTAAGTACTTTGAATTTATGTCAAGTTGTGTGTTCATTGTTTGCTCAAATTTTATGTATTTTAGAGGTAAGTACTTTGAATTTATGTCAAGTTGTGTGTTCATTGTTTGCTCAGATTTAGTTCATTTTAGTTGTGTGATTTTTTTGGATACTACATTGTTGGTGATTATATTTATGATTTTTTCTAAAGAAAATTTGGTATAAAATGAAAATAGTATAATATGAAACCAAAAAATCTGAAATAATTTTGACTATAGAAATTTCTTCTATGAGATTATTTTGCTACTAATTAGGTTTGTGGCTTTTCCCAAAGAAAAGCTTTAATGAACTTTTAATTTTAATTTTTTTTGTGATCTTCTTTGACTATTATCTCAAGGTTAAAGATCCAATTAACATATGATATTATTATGTTTATTTTTTTTACTATTGTCTCAAGGTTAAAGATCGAATTAGCATATGATATTATTATGTTTAGTTTCTGATAGATCAAGGGACTTCTTAAACCTTAGAAACCTATTGCATAACAAGGGTCTTCTATAGATGAGGCGATTCTAAATTTACATAGAGATTTAGAATTTCTTTTTTTTTTATCATTAACTCGTTGGATAGGCCAACACCTTTTATTATATCAAAAAATATTACATCCATTGATAAACTATAAATGACTCCTATCCAGTACCCATCATTCTACAACCCATTCTAATAAACATATCATCAACATCCCATCCCCAACAACATTTTATACATAATTGCTGCCCTCTAACCCAACCACAACTAAGAACTAAAAAAAAACTCATTGAACTGAGATGACTACACTTGTTGCTCTTTATTTAGCCAAGTAATCTCAACAAGGGACAATATATTTTTTATGGGTTGCATGTCTACCACAGACTACTAGCCCTACAGTATCCCATCTAGTTATCTAACCATGCAGCTATCAAATTCTACCTGCCTTACCAAGCTTTCTAGTACATGTTGCAAATGAGACTTCCCTTTCACCAATTCCACCCTTTCACTGGTCTCTTAGAAACTTCACATCCCACCCCTCCTAATGCACCTTTCATACCCAATCCCCTCTATATAAATTATCATCCACCCCCTATTCTATAGATTCCTTCAACATACACCCTTTTTATTTGGTCCAAGTTCTACTACATGTCAAATTGACTCCTTAACTCATCAATCCCTCCAACTATGAAGTATCTCTTTAATTATATTTTTAATCTTTTCCTTCCACCTTTCCCATCTATATTCTAGTTTCCCATCATCTCAAGCCTATTTTAGTGAAATTCCTTAAAGATCAATTCCCTATTGTACATAATATCTCATTAATTTCCTCTTTCCTAGCTGCCATTTTTGCCAATTCATCTACTTCATCATTCACTTCCTGATAAATATGACTGATCTTATATTTTATGCACTCATTTAATATTTTGTTCATTGGTTTCAATCATCTTTGTAAGTGCCATCTGTGAGTTCTATTATTCCTGATGGCATTGACTATCAATAAGGAATCCCCTTCCAAATGGATACATTTTACCCCCAGTTCTAGACCTTTCAAAGCGGCTCAAAATTCTGCAACATTATTTGAAGCTTCCCCATTATGTTCAAAAATATTACCCATTATCACTCCATTTGAGTCTCAAGATATGCATCCTACTCTAGCCAGTCTTGGATTTCCTAAAGATACACCATCAAAATTTAGCTTGACCCATCCTATATCCGGACATCTCCATTTTGTGCTTTTCCTCAAGATCTCAGTTTCTTTTTGTTGTGTTGGTTCAAAATCTTTGGGAATACTTAGCCTCTCAAAACTCTTCTTCAATTCA
This sequence comes from Chamaecyparis obtusa, assembly GCA_027943335.1. Classification (NCBI taxonomy): domain Eukaryota; kingdom Viridiplantae; phylum Streptophyta; class Pinopsida; order Cupressales; family Cupressaceae; genus Chamaecyparis; species Chamaecyparis obtusa. Next base: position 99,505 of record BSBK01001514.1, read on the forward strand.
TTATCTATGTTTGTAAAGGAGACATTTTTTCCTGATCTAATTTTTGCCACTTCATTAACTAGCTCTACATTTTAATGCTCTATCTTTGTGATAAGTACTTTTGTAGGCATTGGCTACTCCTTGAAAATCTTATGATTTCTTTCCTTCCATATTTCTCAACATATGGTTGATGGAATTATTTTCCATATATAGCTAGGCATCCCCTCATTCATCCTCGGAGGCCATGACATGAACCACTCTTGTAGTCTTGAAGGAAAGGCAGTTTGTAATTTCAACTTTCCTATGAAGAATTTCCAGCACGATTTAGAGTGTAGGCATGACCATAATAAATGATCAGTTGTTTCCATATTTTTTTTGCAAATAATACATCTACTAGGTCCCCTAAATCCCATTTTGATCAGCCTTTCCTATGTGACAATTCTGTCTTGGATAGCTAGCCATGAGAAAACTCTAGCCTTAGGCATAATATTCTACCCCCAAGTTAACTCTATGGGCCAATCTTTCTTAATATATGTTGTTTCTTTTATTTTGTACCCAATCTTCACTTTATACTCCTCATCCACTAATGTATAACATCTAAGTTTATTCTCAACATCAGATACAAGGATTGTTTTCTTCCTAACTATGGTTGAAAGATCTTTTTGAGCTTTTGATACATTGATTTCCTCCAATTATTTCCAACACCATCTATCAATGCCATCAACATTCATCACCGTACCATAATCCATCACCTTATCCCCCCACATCCTCTTGGTTTCCATTCTGATATCTTGCAGTTGAATGTTATTGCATAATTTGGGGGATCAATCCCATGAGTCCTCCTAGAAGGAATCCCTCTAACCATTATGGACTTCCCACATTGTATGCTTGACTATTATATCTCTGTTGTCACATATGAAATTCCAAACTATTGATCCCCTCAGTGGATTTCTAACCTTTATGATGCCAATAGGGTCCTCTTAATTCAGGTATTTCTTTCTCATAATTATGGACCATTTCCCATTGCATTTGGACATCATCCACACTAGCTTAGCTCGCATTTCATAATTCATAAGGTTTATCTACCTAATCCTAGCCCCCTCCTATTGTCTATGTTTACATACTCTATCCCATGCCATCAAAGGGGTATCTTCTCCTCCTATGACCCACTCCAAAAGAATTTCCTCATAGTTTGGATAAGTGAATCCTCCACAGCTGTAGGTAACTCATACAAGTCATTTAGTATATAGGAATTATAGAAAGTGCCACTTTTACCATCAGTAATCTTCCCACTGACGTCAACTAATTCCCTTTCCATAGGCCCATTTTCTGTTTGTAGCTTTCTAAAAAAATTTCCCAATAGAGTTTTTTGTTAATGCCACTAAACAAAGGTATTCCCAAGTACTTCCCTAGAAAACTTGCTACTTTTAAGCCCAAGATACGTGCTATATCCTGCTAAAGACCTAATAGTACATTGAGAAAGGTAACTTTTGATTTGTTCTAATTTATAGTTTGGCCTGAAGCCTTGCTATAGCTATCTAATAATGATCTTATTATCCTAGCTTCTCTTCTTGTTGTTGCACCAAATAGGAGGGTATCATCAACATATTGCTAATGTGTCACTGGCTCCACTCCTGGAGTGACTTCGATGCCAACCCATTTTCCTTCCTCCCTTTCCTTCTCTATACTTCTCTGCAACACCTCTACCATAATTATAAACAAATACGGTGAGAGAGGATCTCCTTTCCTAATGCCTCTAGTTGTGCTAAAAAAACTTGTAATCACCTAAAAATGGTATAGCTAAACTATATGCCCTAAATCTCAAATAAGGTGATCAAACCACATCAAAATTCAAGCATAATTACGTATTTAAATTAGATCAATTTAATTAAATAATTCATCAATTATCAAGAATCTATGATCAATCATCAAGAATCATTCCTTAATTAATTATCCTAGTCATTTAATCAAATCAAACTCAAAAATACCTATGGCTAGATATTAATTAATGTAAATTAATTAATTATCTTATTATCCTTTCAACCCACAAAAGGACAAAGGAGTTAATTCCAACCAATGGGATCTAATCACAAGGATCACTCACATGGATCAAGTGAGAATCAATATCAACCATCCATCAAGGATGAATCTCAACCATCAAATTTAAATTGAATTTTTCCCTCCAAGAGGAAATCTATAAAAACCAAGCTCATTTAATTCATTTGATATCTAGATCATTTGCATAAGGAAACTCTGCGATTTTGAATTCTAAAATCTAGATCAATTCCTCTATTTCTTGCATCAATTATTCATTCTAGCTTATCAATTCATCTTAATTTCTTTCATGTTAAATGAATTTCATTTGAATCTTTCATTTCATATTTGTAATGTCACTTATCTATGCACAATTCTGAGAGCATACTAACATAGATTAAACTCTTTATGATTAGGAAGAAATAATTTGATTTCAATTGTTATGATTTTGATTGATTTTCATGTACTAACAATTGATATAATGAGTTATTGAAGTGTTGTGTTGTAGAATTACATTGACCACAAAATACACACACAAAACCCTGTGCCACTCCATTGACCAAAATAGAGAATTTAGGATGATCTACGCATCCTCTAATCTAAGAAACTTAATTATCACTAAAACCAAACTTGGATAGTACCTCTAGTAGGAATTTTCTATCTACCAGGTCATAAGATTTTAGGATATCCAGGTTAATGACCATACTCGGCACTCTAAGCTCCCTTGCAGTGCGTATAGCTTCATGGGCAATTATAATTCCTTCTTCTATGGATCTACCTGGGGAAAAGCCACTTTTCTCCTCTGATATCAAGCTATCTAACAACTTCTTTAATCTATTGGCAACTATCTTAGTGATAATATTGTAAAAAGTATTACATAATGCTATCGGTCGATAGTCCTTCATGCTAGAAACCTCCCTTTTTCTTGGGAATAAGTGTTATAAAGGTGTGATTTACTGCCTCTAATATTGTTTCTTTTCTCCTTAACTCCTCCTCCACTCTTAGTAAATCTTCTTTGATAATTTCCCAATCCATCTGACAAAAATAAGTTGGAAATCTATCTAGGCTTGGTGCTTTGTCAGGCCCAAGTTGAAAGATGGCTTTCCCTAATTCTTCCATGTCTTTTTTTATTAAGTTCCTCATTTTCTTATGTTGTTGTTCCTAAAAAATTTTCCCTATCTGCATCTTGGCTCAAACTATCCTGAGTCAGCAAGTTATGGAAGTACCTTAATGCTTCTTTATTTATTTCTTGACCAAGTTGTGCCTTAGATCCATCTTCCTTAGCAATTTTAGTAATATTATTTCTACTCCTATTAATCAGTGCTATATTGTGAATTTTTTTTGTATTTTTTATCTCCTTCCTTAAGCCATACTTCTCTGGAATTTTGTCTCCAGAAGCATTCATCTCTCACCATTATTTCATCTTGTTCCATTTTGAGGGTTCTCTCTCTTTTAAATTCCTCTTCACTCATTCCCCTACTAATTACTATCTCATAGAGATCTCTCAATTCTTTCTCAATCCTTGCACTCTCCGTAAATATATTCTTAAAATGGGATTCATTCCATTCCTTTAGTTTTCCTTTAATATATTTTATTTTTTTTGTTTAAAAGGAACTATATGCTATAAGAAGCATCTTCATAGGGTTAGCATTGTCAATAAATTAAAATAACAACTAAATTACCACAAATAGAAATCTAATTAAGCAAATTAAATGACAATTGAGCACTCTATAGCTCTCTAATTAGGTTTGCTAATGCAAAGCTCTCAGCAAGCTTCCATTAGTGACAACTCTAATATGAGAAAGAATGATAAACAATACTAAAAGATTAATTCCAAATGAAATTATGCCTATTTAGCTCTATATTTTCCTTTCTAGCTTAAAATTGCAAGAGGTTTGATGCTATTCAAATATTTTTGGATGAGAAATGTCTAATTTTAGCCTTGCTTTTATAGATTTTGGAAAGGGTAGGGGGTGGAGTTGAATTGATCATGGTTGAGTTGAGGTTTAGTCCATGGTTCCACCTTTGGAGACCATTTAAATATTTTTTCCTCAAAGCTTGGGACAAGGAGACAAAATGGATGGACAAGATGCTCTCTCCTTATGGGTGATGGAGATTTGATGTGAGCTTGATCCATGTGAGCTTGATCCTTAAATACTATTGGTTGATGCATTTTTCTCCCATTTGGTGTTTGATGGAAAATAAGGATTTCTTAATTGAATTTATTTAATATGTTTAGCCATGTGTACCCCTTGAATGGGTTGAATTGATTTAACTGAACTATGCAATTAATTAGATTAATTGCACAATTAGTTCTGATTACTGGAAAAAATAGGTTTTGAAGGGGACCCAAAACCCTTTACAAAGCTAGTAGCAAAAGATAGAAAGAAGAAAACACAACAAAAAGGAGAAACAACAACGAATTGCACAATTAGTTGATTTAGCATGATTTATTCGATTTAAATTAATTTTATGGCTTTTGATTTCCAATTAAATTTGGATTATGGCTTGATTGCAATTTTTCTTTGATTTTAGTTTAATTTGATTTTATTGCCTTGATTTTTCCTTGGTTGCTCACATGATTAATCTTGTCCATTTTCAAGTGATTACAAATACCCCTCTTTGAATTGATGCACGAAGCGTATCAGTTCAAAGAATATCCTGATCATTTTTAATACGAAGTCTTGATTCGATTGATGCTCAATTTGATATTGGATAGAAGACATAGATTTGATGATGTTTGATTTGATTTGATGTCAAGATGGTCTTTATGATGATAGGTTGCCTGATATAATTCCTAATTTGATGTCATTCGATATTTGATGCCCTTTTTATTGATAAGTGAAAAAAATTGATAAAAGATTAAGCTTTGATTTGATGTCATGCCCCTAATTTGATTATTATGATGTCGATCCTAATTGTCCAAGTGTATTCCCCCTTGGAAATGGAATGAAATTTGATCTAGTTGAAGCATATTGTGTTTTTAATCAATTTGTGTTAAATGAATTCAATTAATAATGAATTTTGATTTCATTTTCAATTATGTTTTCACGATAATGTGATGACAAATGCCCCTGATTTGGCTGAATGGGTGAAAAATTTGGGTCCCTAGTCATTTTCTAGTGAAAATGCCCCTTTTAGGTCAAACTGGGCTATCTATAGGGGTACAAGGTCCTTTTTACTATTTATTTTTACCTTCACTTTTCACTTTTTACTCTGACCCCCTTCTGAGACTTTTGATGATGTTAATCTCAATTTGTGATCATAGGTTCGAGTGAGGGTGTCGATATCTACATCCACCTAGCTATGAACCTCTGGTATGTACCCCAACACTTGCTTTGTCAGATTTATGCATTTAATTTGGAAATTTTTGGATTTTTCTAGGAAAAACTCTATTTTTTTCCTTTTTAAATGAAATAGTGTGTACAATAGTTTTAGTAGCATGTACAACCTTTCCAAAGTGTATATGTAGTTTTCTATAGCATGTACACCTCTTTGAATAGCATGTACAAATGTTAGAACTAGGACATGTTTCACAACTGCCCTTTCCTGCAGCACGTATAATTTTGATTGCACTTTTGATTATTTTAGGAGCGCATATAGTAATATAATGTAGCATGTACTAAGTTCTGTAGCATGTACACATTTTTGTAGCATGTTTTGTCATGCCCCACAAGGGAACTAGGGAAAAGAACAAAGATTCTCTTAGGAAGAAAACCTATGTAACGAACTATGAAATTTTTTTTCAAACTTTAAAAGATATATATGCATAATAACATAAACAAATTTTAACTTAGATTCCTCCCATGGTTCCCTACTAGAATATTAACAATCCATTTAAGTTTCATTAAATGTACTAACAACTTTGAATAACTTTAAACTAACTATATCATAATAGTTGAAGATCTTAAGAAGGAAAATATAAATGCTTTCATTCAAATATTTAACTTAACATTTAAGAACCTTCTATATTCTCAAAGTATTCCTTTATGAACAACATAGCATTTGAAGTATTACACCCATCTAAATGCTTCATTTAAGAATTTGAGCTTTACTTACTAAAATCCCTTTTCTTTTCCAACAAACATGCTTTACTTAAAGTTCACACTTTCCCTAAATCTACCCATTCCAAGATACATCAATTTGAGGTAAAATAATTATTACATTACATTCATCTCCTCTTGGGAGGTTACAATAATGACATAACTTTACATTTAATTGAAATTAATGAAAGATAAATAAAAAGTCTTCTTTCTTCAAAACTGGAATAATGTGCAAGCAAGAATCGTTAAGCACTGCAACTACAAATGGTACCTTGATAAAAATATTTACCACCCAACCACATGGATACCAAAATGCCCACTCCCCCATGCTAGGAGATAAACACCAAGATCCACACAAGAAGAGATATCTAGGCCATACCTAGGGTTGGGGTAACCTTTCCCAAATAACAACTGAAAAGAAGATAGAAATACAAATCCATTGCTAAAAGGTTTCAGGACTTGGTAGAAACTCTAAGAGACGGCTAGATGAGTGTCATTGCATAGCCCTCACCCCTTGGGTTGTCCTATTATTAGCCACTCTTAGCCTTGTCCCCCAAGTAGGCACATGTGAAACTAAATGCATTTCATATAGACAAGCACCATTCAGTCATACCTACACATAGGTACCTTCTCCCACTCCCATCCATAGTCTTTACTAGCACTAATGACATGGGTGAGACATACATTAATATTTTTAGCATTTGTTTCTTAAATTTTAATTAAGTTATCACTTGTTTAAATAACTCATCAATGGGTTATCCTGGTACTAGCCACTTAGGGCCCTGACCCCACATTGAGAGCCACTCACCTAGTGTTCTTAGGTTCTCTATCCTTACCCAAACATCATATACATACAAGATATGCAATAAAACAAATCATAAAACACTCAAGTGCTTGAAAACAAAAATATGAATAGTTTGTTGATTGGTGGGAAGCTTGGAATGGCACCAGTCATTTGGGAATTGAATGCCTCTAACATAAAAGACATCAAATTTGGTCATTTAGATAGTAGGAATAATTTATTTTACTATCCTAACCCTGTTGGAGACCATGTATCATTGAGAAATAAGATTTGATGGAAGGAAGTTGGTGAGTTGTTGGAGAAAAATGAAGAAAAGACTATTGCAAAAAATACAGTCCTAATGCGGGAACCATATCTCCTAATTTAACCATTGGATTGGGATGTATTTTGGATATGTTGGAGAGAGCCAAGTTATGCAACTTATGATTGGATTGATCAAGGAAATAATATTGGAGTCAAAATATATGGATCAATGTATACAGGTCTGTCAAAAATACCAGTGAGAAAAATCTGGGAATGATCGGAAAGGTACAAAATCCAGAATGCAAACAAGAAAGGAAAATAAATCTTCCTAAGGTCTGAGAGTACCTACAGACCTTTGAAACATGTAAGAAAGGGTAGCAAGATTTCTAGGAAGATTCTAGACTCCCTCAAACACAAGGATGAAAATAAAACATCTCACAAAAGAAAGTAGAATGATTTATGAAAATAGTATATTTCAAACATAGATATAATTATTCATTCTCCTAAGACTATCTCATTCACAAATGCAAACAAATTAAGCACATAAGGAAAATCATCTTCTAGGATAGCTCCTACCTGGAGTCCTGCAAAGAAATTGTTGGAGAGGAAAGATCCAAACTATCTCAACCTTTTGCAAGCACTCCTCTGGATTCCTCTAATTGTAGACACAAATTCCTCTAGAAATATAATAGACTTCCTAAATCAGAATATCCTATCCCAAAATAATAATGAAGCCTCCTTTGGAGATAAATTTACAGCCAACTCCTTCCAAATGTAGGCACAATCCCTTCCAAAACTACTATGATTTCAATATGATCTCCTATCTCTCAAAATGATAATGCTTCTATAGAATAAATTTCAGCCAACTCCCCCAACCCACAAGGATTCTTCTCGTAAATAGGTTGAAGGAGTAGTTGCATGGGAAAATCCAACCGATGCAACTATCCCAACCAAAATTGGTTAATATTTTAGGCTTAAATATATTTATTAAAGCCATTCTTGGGAAAGGAGTTTATAAACTATTATATTAATCTTATTATATTAATGATAATTTAATTTAGGTCTCCTTTATTTAAGGAAAGAAAATAGTAACTATTATTTTTAATATAATTACTATTACCTTAGTTACTTAGGCTATGGTAAAAGATTTTATCATATATTAATTAGTCATCCAAGTAGATAATTTATTTATTTATTAATATTATTTAAAACTCAATTACTTTCACACCCACATAATTATAGAAATATGTGTAACCATAGGCATGTGTGCACACCCATATGCTTATGTGTACATATATCATTATAATATTATTAAAAGCATATATTATTATTAATATCATGAACATCTTATTATTATAAATATTGTAAAACACATTATTTAATCAAATACTAAATCATACAAAATACAAAATACAATAATGATATATATATAGGGTAGCTACCAAAACAAGATAGATTATACCATAAACACAATTTAGAGCTACTGATCACAACATCATATGCTCATAAATGCAAGAAGCAAGCAACAAGATCCACATAATCCAACAAACTGAGAAAACACAATAATACATCATCAATAGAAGGACTGAATCAGGAACTCCCCACTTAAGGAACATAAAGGGTCAGAGGTAGAGTTCCTTCTCATGGAACCTCAGTGATATCTCCATAACAATGACAATGATCAAGGATTTTGAGGGCTCACTCAGATCTATGAGACCAGGTGGATATGATACCCGGTACCTACACGCCCGCATCACCAAGAAGAGATACATGTGCATAGATACATAATAAGACATATGCAGATAGATGACTAGGATCGATACATCATGTGGACCTCATCTAAGTGAGTAAAAACAACTTCTTCCTAAGTCATGAAAACAAATCAATCACATATATACATGAAACATGAGACATCATACATAGTAATGGTTAGATTCAAATCCTTGGGTTAGCTCTTCTTCATCATAAACATATAAAGGTAGATGATTTCCAATTTCATAAATATTAAACAATAATGATAAATAAGTGTATCTAAGCATATCATCATCTAAATAAGCATAATTGTAAACATATAGTTCTAACCATCATAATGAAAAATGTCCAAATCAAAGAGTCAACATATAATCATCTGAGAAGGTATTACAAGTTTGATGATTTTTGGTGTGCATTTACTATTTTAAATTGTGCTTTTGATTTTCAGTGCTTTTAAGCAGTAAAATAGTGCATGTACCCTATTTGGTCAAATTTGTGATCCTCTGAGTCAGTTTTTCAATCTATCTAGTGTCATCAATTAGTCAATCTTAGGTATTGAGTCTGGTTGATAGTGAGTCATATGATGTTAGTTCTCATCATGTCATATTAAATGTTTGACGGTCAATCTTGATTTAGATGGTAGATGATGATAATTTTTTTGTCCTCTCTAAATAGAATTAGAAAAATTGATTGTGGTTTGATAGGTTTAGATGTTTGATTGATTTTAGATGACCCAATATGCAATGATTTTGATATCTAATGTGTTTTAGTTTATTTTTGTAGGCTGAGCTTAAAAATATCAGTGTCCATGGCTTATACTCATTTCCATTCGAGATGATTGATGACTTGAGCGGAGCAAAGTGCCGAGTAATAAGCTGATGTGGTTTGTATTTCCTTCTCTCTCTTCCTCAATTCCATGTGAATCGAGGTCTTTTGATAGCTATGGTAGAGCTGTGGCACTCTGACCATAATACCTTCCACTTGTTGATGGGGGAGATGACCATCACTCCTAAGGATGAATATCAGTTGCTACGCATCCCTACTCATGGGGAGCTAATATACTATGATCAGGTGTATGATGGGACCGTATGTAGACAATTATTTATAAACCCTATGATTGGGGATGAGAGTATTCAGTGGGCATAGTTTCCATCATTTCCTATTGTTCCTACTATTTCAGGTGCACTTGTTGGTGGGTTCCTTGTTCATGTTCGGTGTGGCCATGGATTTTTCATTGGTTGGGGTAGGATCCTTGAGGATATGATTACTCATCCTTGGTAGTTTGATTAGGGATCTTATGTTCTGGTGTAGCTTTATCACAAGCTGCATGATGTGGTTTACCGATGCGGGGCCACTCTTTCTGCTGGGGTGATTCTACTATAGTTGTGGACATGGAATCACATCCCTATCACTTGACCCATATTAGTTTGATGTTGGGATGTAGGTTGATAGTTCACCTAGCTATATGAGGGCATGGTGGTCCAGGCCCATTTGGGAAAGTTAGACTATTGGCGTCGTATTATAGATGATATTGATCAGGTCTTTTGGTGACCATATATTGGTTGTGAGTAATGACCAGAGGATGCAGTGGAGTTTCCATTTATGTGCATGCCTCGCTAGATGATAGGGTGAATGCCCTTGATTATTGAGAGATTCTAATTTTTGAGATTTATACACCAGTTCAACCACATTCAGGGTATGCCATAGGGATTGGCACTATATGCTAGAGTATAGGTGGAGATGTCCTTATGGGGCCCTCAGATTGATTATCACACATCTCAAGATGAGGTTTTTCATTTGTCCCACCTTATGTGGGATATGAGAGACTGCATAGTAGATGTAGGTATGACTGATGATTACACATAATGGTTCTCTGTGAACCCTTTTCTGAGATTCATAGATCTAGTTGAGTGAGTGCCAGGGATCAAGGAGGAGTCTGAGGATCATGGTGGAGATAGCGATGGTGGTGGTGGTGGTGGTCATAGATGAGGTTGTCAAGCATGATGTGGTCAATGTGGTGACATAGGAGGTAGGGTTGTTATACCTGTTATTGTTGCCGCTCCTATTCCTCCAAGAGGTGGTGTATGGATGAGGGGTGGGCAAGTGAGAGTGAGGGGTAGACCTTACAAAGCCCTACATTAGGTGAGTGTAGATAGATTGGCTAGATGGGGCCAACACAGAGTGTGGGTTTACAGGTAGGTGGGTGCACAGGTCATTGTTGATGTGGATGCCTAGGTTACACAAATTTTGTTAGATCAGGCACAGGGTCCTATGGCACCTCCACCTTCACATGCTCCTCTTGTACATGATCCTTCTTCTTCTTCCATGCCATCTTCTTATGTTCTTCCATCTTCTATTGATCCATCTTCTTCTATTCCATCTTCTTTTATGGCTCCACCACAGGCACCTCTTGTATAGGCTCCTCCTGCACAGGCTCCTCCTACAAAGGCTCCAGTGTCTGTTGTTGATGTTTGGGTGTTATAGTCTAATGTATCAAAGATTAGGTAGCAAGTTAGTCATTTGGGTAGTATGATGAAAGCCTTCATGGCTGCCATGAGTTAGCATGGGCTACAACTAGCTCAAGTCGGGGTCCCATTCCTGGTCCTGATCCTAATGGTGCCTTTGGTTCTGGCAATTGAGATTTTTTATATGATATACTCATTCGCTGATGTACATTATGATGATTCTTTTTTTATCTCAAGACATTGGACTCATATTATTCTTTTGTCAATGATGTTATTTATGATTTGATACTCGTTATGTTTTGATGGACTTTTGATTCCCATATGCTGGTGATTTTTTATGATACTATGGACTCTGATACTCATTGATAGATTTAATTTTATATGATGTCATCATGTGTTGGACTTTATTTCTAAAGTGCTTTATATGTAATGTAGATCTACATGATTCTATCTCTATATGTATTGTTTGATGCTTTTTCAAACATGCAGTTTATGATATAAATGCACATGTTTATGTATGCTTAAATGATTGTCTTACTTATGAAATAGTATGGATGGATACATGTGATACATGGTTTAATGTTTATGATATATGATTATGGTTTTTAATGATTTAATGATGATGCTTATGGATGCATTTATTTGGCATTATGGATGTAAATGAGATGCTCATGTATGGATTTTGATGTTTTAATGATTACTAAATATGTAATGGTAAATGATATAAATTATATATGATGTTAGTGATGAAGGTGTAAATGTAATGATATACAATATGTGGATGAAATGATGATCTAGATATAAATGCAATGATATATGGATATATAGATTGAATGCTTATGTTCTTAATGAAATGCACCTATGTATGTAAAATGTAATGTTATCATGACATGAAATACAATATTTTAAAATGAACTTAATGTGATATGCAAGTAAAAATGTCCTAATGATATAATTCATGCAACTAAAAGATGTGATTTAATTGATGGATGAAAACTAATGCAATGAACTTAAATGAACCTAAATGACATGGTGAAAGATTTGATTCAAAATGAAGGAAACCTAATGCAAATGTAAATTAAATGAACTTAATGTGATATGATGAAAGATAATGAATGGAACAAACTACATGTATGCAAACTAATGTAAATACAATTTTAAAATGAAATTTAATGATATGAAACTATAATGATACTATATTGCAATGAATCTAAATGATTTTAAAGTTAATGCCTTAAATGGATGCAAGATGACAATGAATGAGATGAATCTAACAAATGCAATGAATCTAATGCAAAGCACCTTTTTTGTTAATTTTTTATTTCCAACACACTATCATGTATAGTTTTTTATGATCATTTTATTTTTTATTCTTGATTTAATTCCACCCCCTTTTATTTTTCTCTTTTTCAAATATGTTTTCAAACTAAGAAAAGAAAATCACTAAAATGTATTTAATCTAGGATGGATGCAGCTAGCTATCATTATTCACAAATTTAGGAGCTTATATTCATCATTGAGCAATTTTGAAATCTGAAATTAGTACAACCATCACTATTTCAACCATGATGATATGAATACCTCTTTCCTTTTTCTTTGTTTCTTTTTTATTCTTGGTACAACTATCACTGATTGAAATCAATCATGAGAGTATGAATACAGATTTCATCAAGTTCTATGTTGAAAATGGATTTTGGTATTATGATATTTAATATCAAAATATCCAAGGTATCTTGTTGCATAAACAAACAAAGATCTTGATTTATCATATTTACATGTCCTCGATGATTCTTTAATGATCATGTCCTTAGACAAATACATACATTAAACCTTGACCTTAAGACAGACATTCAAAAATCAATAAAATATCATACTTTCATCATAGCTTGTCTATTTTAACAACTTTCATTGATTTACTAGAAAGACATGATTTCATCAATCAAGTCAACACTTAGAAAAATTTTGCATCATTTTTCAAATCCATAGTTCAAGTATAGTTCTATCCATTTCATACTTTTAATCCTAATAAAGATAAGGTCTATGTGAGATCTTGGATTAAAATTTTATGTTTGTTTTGATTGATGTTTAGATTAGGATGAATCTTGTAAGTGTTTCACTTTTGTTGTTATGAAATAATTTTGGTGTCAGATTGAAGTTTTCTTCGATGAATCCTTCCTCCTTTAGAGTAGATTTTGCCCCTAGTTTTATGTAAGTGTTTTATGGGACTTGGGATAATTTGTAAATTAGATTGGTGACGAAGTCTTTGGGTACATGCAAATGCAACTGTAGGGTTTTATTATGCAATGTATACAAATGATGGTGAATGCAGTATTTACAAGGATGACCACTAGGCATGAGACTAACTTGGACTTTCAATGGCGCATGTGTACCAATTTTTCACCAATTGATTGAATTTTCTCTCTTTTTCTATTTTTCAAGATTTTCTCTTTTTTTGCTACCAAGGTGTCTATTTGCTAGGTTTTCACCAAGGCACTTTTCATCTTTTCTCATTTTTTTGTATTTTCTCTTTTTTTTTAAAAAAAAATTATTTCATATCATTGAGGCACCTATTTGCTAGGTTTTCACCTAGAGAATATCCTTTTGAGGATCATTTCTGAATGTTTTTAGCTTTCTTCAAGCTCAATTTTCCAATATTTTTGGTCTTTTCTGCTTTTCTAATTTGTTTTCTTTGTTTTTCTTTTCAATATTTTTGAATTTTTCAAGATCTCTTTTGATTATGTACAATAAATAAGATTTTCTTTCATCTAATTTATTTGATACTCTTTTATGCCTTTCATCTGCTTCATGTGTAGAACCTCTTTAGGTGTACACTATTGATAGGTTCTTTCAACTCTTCTCCTTCACAATCTGCTAGCTTATAGGTGTCTATCCCAAAAGATTAGGTGATCACAAAAGGTCCTAACTAGTTTTCTTCTCATTTTCCTTTATTTTCTCTCTCTGCTTGATTTTTTGGGTTTTCTCACAACACTAGATCACCTATTTGGAATGTCCTCAATTTTATATGCTTGTTATAGTTCCTTTCTTGATATTTGATTATGGTACATTTTTAATTGGTCAAAAGCTTGTTGTTGTCTTTCATCTAATAGCTCTAGTTTGTGCAACCTAGCCACCCTATAGTCTTCTTCACTTAGTAACCCATGCAATGAGACTCTTAAAGATGGAATTTCTACGTCCAAAGGTAAAACTGCTTTTGTTCCAAAAACTAGGGAGAATGGTGTAGCTCATGTTGGCATTCTGATAATTGTTCTATAAGCCATAGAGTAGGGTTTATTTGAATGTGCCAATCTCTACCTAATTTATCCATGGTCATCTTCAATATTTTTAAGATGTTCTTGTTTGTAGCTTTTGCTTGTCCATTACCTTGTGGGTAATATATTGAAGATGAGTGATGTATCATGAGGAATTTAGTACATAGTTCTTTCAAGTCCTTGTTCTTTAAATGTTTTGCATTATCCATTATGATGGCATGATGAACACCATATCTATAGATTATGTGATTTAATATGAACAAGGATATTTTCTTTCATTTGGCAGTGGATAAGGGTACAACATCAACCCATTTGGTAAAATACTATGTTGTAGCAATGATAAATTTATGACCATTTTGATGCAAAGGAGGATGGGGAGAGGGGCCAAAGGCACACCCTAACAAGATATACCTTGTAGAGATCACACGTGAAAGCAATAAACACACCAATGAGAGAGAGAATGTAGAAACAACTTCTTATATTCATTCAAATTGATTCATAAACATTGGGTTGTAAGGCCTTCCCAATTAGGGCCAAATATTACAATTCAAGTATAGAAGTCCTCCAACATGCAAGGATATGAAACTATCTTCCAATTTCTATCTTCTACTACTGATGTCCTAATTGAGGACCTAAACTATAACCAAAAGATTACAATATATACAAGAGGCCACCGAACAAGTCAGCCTTCAGATCCACCATCAATGAAAGGAACTGTTAGAAATTGCAATTGAAGCAATTGTTTTATTGTCATTGATGTCAAACCTTAACTGGTAAGACTATTTCTATTTAAGAAAGTAATATATTTATTTGATTATTGTGAAGGATTGGGGCAAGGTTGGTAACAATAGCACCTAAGGAAAGGTTGAGTTATCTTGATACTTTAATGGGTACTTGATTATGTGGCACAATGATAAGAGAATGTATTGTTTATCTTAGTAAGAATCAAGACTAAACTGGTAGGCTTAAATGAGAAAAAGTAAAGAAATCTAGTTTAAGCCAAGTGATGTTAGTGTCGACCAAGCTAGTATATGTTGAGTAATTTTAGTGTTGATTGAACATCAATTAATTGCCGAGGAAGATAGTATTAGCCAAGGAAATAGTTTTATTGGTGACCGAGATTTCTAGTGAAGACTGAGGAGTTGAACACAATATTGACTGAGTGTTAGTAATTTACATTTGAGGAAGAATTCAGATTCCCAATCGACATAGTTTTATTCTTGGATTGTGTGAATTATGTTGACTTTATTTATTGATTGTATGAAAGCATTTAATGCACTATAAAACATTTTATTGTAAATCTATTAAGATATTTGAGATGTTTCTAGAAGGATAGATGAAGAACATAATGTTGGAAGGATTCGATGAATCTGACCTAACCCTAAGATCTACAGAGGAGATTAAGTGGTAAAAGATGTATTGACCTAATTGAGAAAGTATTAAGGAAACCTAAGCATGAGGTTGAGAAGGGGAGAGGATTCTAGAAGTGTTGTTGATGTTATTAACTGTACAAGAAGAAAATGTTGAAGGAGAAGTGTTGTGATTGCTTAAAGAGATTTTCGAGTAGATCAGTGATGGAGATGGAAAAGGTTCATAGTCAGTAAGCCATCATATGTGTATGAAATTGGATCTGATATTTGCAAAGTGAGTTGTATTTTTTTAGATCAATATTACTATTACTTTATAACCATTGTATCAGTCAAAATCCTTTTAACAGAGGTTGACCTAACAATCATTTGTATAAATCCTTTGAACAAGGTTTCATTCTAATGGAATGTATGTAAGTCCTATAACAAGGCACACTTTTAATAGAGTGGTTTAAATCCTTTAATCGGGTCACACCTAACAGTGTGTTTGTAACCTTTGATAGGGTTAGCTTTTCACAGAGCTCACTTCAGAAGAGTGAAAATAATAGTAACATGTTACAAAGTGGTTTTTCCCAAATTGGGTTTCCACGATAAATCCTAGTGTTAATACTTGTGTGAATGTTTTGGTTTGAACATTTCCATGTTTTGCAAGTTAGATACTATTGGATAGTAGACTACACTGTTATATGTTTCTGTTATGCAATCAGTAATGACCGAGTAGCTATTGGTTGTTGTGTGTGAATGTTTTACACCTTCATGAAATTAGGATAATCAACTACAATTCTATGAAAATACAATACAAATCTAATCTAAGAATTGAAATTAACATCCATGACATCTCATGGTTCTCTATCCAAGTTTGGTAAGTAGAGCTCTTAGCTTAATCTCTACTAGTGACAATCCTCAAATGAGAAAATGATAGTACAATGCTTAATCTAGCTCTCAAACTCTCAAAATGATAAAAAGATTTATTCAAATGCTCTCAATTTCTCTCAATTTCTCATAAATTTCCTATAATGATGATGCTTTACACTTGAATTCTCTAGTATTTTTATGCTCTCAAAATGACTCTTATTTATAGTAAAATCCCAAGGGAAGGGGGTAGAGTTATTTAATCATGATTTAGCCTTGGTTGAGTCAAAAAATTTGAAATGGTTTTTAAATGGGGGGACAATTTAAATGGTTGTCTCAAAGGTTTGGACAAAAAGACAAATTTGAGTGGTTGAGATTTAAAGTTGAAATGTGTGATTGAGATTCAACTATTTTGGAGTGATCCATGTGCTTTTGTTCTCAATTCTCATTGGTTGCTCAAATTTTGTTGAAAGATGTTAGGATTAATTAAATTCCATCAATTAATTAAATTATCCATGTAAGGGAATAGGTTCAATTTGATTTTTGATTTAAAACTATACAATTAATTGATTAAAATCAATTATATAATGTGATTGATCCCTTTAAGCTTGATTTAATTATTTAATGTCATTATTTGATTTTTCCTTTGATTTAAATGATTTTGTCCAATTTTGATTAATAAATATCTATTTAAAATTGATTTGATCCTTTTTGATGAAAATTAAAGCATTTGGCTGAGATTTTGCAATTTTGATGATTCTAAGACACTTGCCTAGTTTTTGATGTCTACAAATGCCCCTCTTTGAATTGATGTGTGAAGCGCATTGATTCAAAGAAAATTTTATGTCCTAATCACTGATTTGATTGATTGATTGATACAAATTGATTTGAAATTGATGTGATTGCTTTGACTGATAAAGACCTAATTTTAAAAAAATTGATACAACATGCCCCACTGATATGCCTCACTGATAATAGTTTGTAATTTTAATGCCCCAGATTCAATAATGTTTTGATGCCAATTTTATACTCTTATGATGCCCCCTCGGAAATGAAACATATTGATCACTAGATAGAAAATATTGATGATAGTGATTGATAATTGATCCAATATGTTTTCATTTCTGAAAAACATTGATTATAGTCATGGTTTTGACAAATGCCTTAGTTTGATAGATAGGTCAAATGGTCAAATGGTCAAATAGCATAAATAGCTTCAAAAACCCAAATTTACTATTCATTTGCACTTTTCATTATTGAGATTTTTCTTTGATCCTGAGATAGTTGATCATGATGGTTATGCCTATTCAAGAGCATCAGTTTGAGAGATGTCACCAGTATCAAAGACCTTTGGATTACGGACCTCCTGTGAGTTATTTAACCCTCTTAGTGCATTTATTGTCATTGTTTTTAGCATTTATTACATAAATTTCATGATTTTTAGATGTTATTCTACTAAATGTCACCTAGGATAGTTTTAATGATGTGTAGGCTCATGAAGTACCGCATCCACACATTGAAATGCCGCTTAGTAATGTTTAAAACTTGCCTATGATGAATTTGAAACTACTTAAAACTAGGGCTATTTAATCAAACTATGTTTAAAACATCATGTGAAAAATCCCTATTATTTAATTGATGTCTGGCCATGATGAAATGTTGCTTGGAGTCACAAAATGCCGCTTAACAGGTGAAATACCACCTCCACATGCTAAAGTGTCGTGTATCAATTTTTATTCACTACCTAATGTAAAATGCCAGCTCCACATAGGCAAATGATGCCAATAGGAATTTTGAAATTTGAAAATTTTGTAATGCTCAAACTTGATTTTTTTTATAAAATTTGATGTCTCTGGATGATCGATTGAATAGTCCAAGATAGATAGGTCTATTGTAGTTAAGAAAACAAGTGATTAGGATATCAAGATAGTGGTACTAATGAATGTTTGATTTGTCAATCTGATAGGATAGAAAAACTGATAGTAGAACTCTGATAGGTAGATAGTGACAATTCACTCTCAAGACGTAGAGACATGAACAAATGGTGATAGTTTGATTGCTTGATACTTTGATAGGATGGATTGACTTAAAATGATCCACTGATATAAAATATTGATATGATTCCCTTGATTTGCAAAATAGGCACATTTTCATAAGTTATACATATGGACCCTTGCTTCTTGGATTTTAGATCTAGGTCAGGAGTTGACCTGCCAGAGTTCCACGTCATTGAGATGTGCAGTTTGAGTTTCCTTCTAGATATTCCTCAGTTTCAGCTGAACCGTGATCTTCTGACAGCTATGGTAAAGCATTGGCACTCTGACCACAATACCTTCCATTTACCATTTGGGGAGATGACTATCACTCCTAAGGATGTTTATAGATTGCACCACATTTCAACTCGGGGTGAGATGTTCTATTATGATTATGTATATGATAGCACTATTTGTAGATGGGTTTTCAGAGATAATACCATTGATGATGATACTATTACTTGGGCTCAGTTTGCTTCATTTCCAACATTACCAGTAGTTTTAGATTCTTTGATAGGTGGATTACTGCTTCCAGACTGGTAAGGTCATGGTTTCTCTATTGGATGGGGTCATATTCTAGAGGATTTTCTTGCATAGCCTCAACATTTTGATTAGGGTTCTTTCATTCTTTCATAGCTATACCATGATTTGCATGAGGTTGTTTATAGATCTAGTGTCTCATTATCAGCAGGTGTGATGATATTACAGTTATGGGTATCAGAGCATCTTCCCATTATGAGACCATTGTCAAATCATATTAGACATCATGGCTTTCCTTATGCATTTTTATATAGCGGCATGGTTGTCTAGAATCATCTAAGTAAGCTAGAGTTTTGGTGTCGTATGATCGATGATATTGATCAAGTCATATGGAGACCATATCTGGGCTATGAGGGTTAGAGGGAGGATGATGATGAGCTCCCTTATATGTTTTCTCTATGTTGGATGATTGGTTGATTGACCCTTGTGATTGAGAGATTTTTCTTTGGTTGAGTTTCTAGACAATACAATAGATATCAAGATATGCCATAGGGTATGGCTTTGTATGCTCAAGTGCAGGTAGAGCGATCTATATGGGGGACACAGATTGATTTTTAGTTTTCTTGTGACTAGAATGCTAGGATGATATACATTAGATGTGATATGTTAGCACATGTAGCAGATGTTGGGATGTTTGCAGAGTACAAAGAGTGGTGGTCTCGAAATAGATTTTTGAGATTTACAGATCCTACAGAGCCGATCCTGGGAAAAGATGACCGATCAGATGATGATGGTGGTGGTGATGACAAGGATGATGGTGATGATTATGGTAGACCTAGACAACATCAACACTAATGCCGAGATCCTAGAGGATAGAGAGCTCCCCAGATCATAGCTAGAGGATGGGTTGGGCCACAGGTATGAGGTGGACATTTTTGGGATAGGGCTATCACATAGGCTTAGCCAGATTAGGGACCTAGGTTTGTATGTCCTAGAGTTACATTAGTACTAGGATAGTAGAGATTCAAGACTCAAGTTCATATTGATGCTGCTAGATAGGTTCCTTGTGGATAGGATCCTTTGGTTCAGTTACATCAGGCTTCAGTATCACAACATGGGAAAATTCCAGCACAGCAGGTGCCTACATAGATACCTATGTCATAGGATATGGGTTAGACCTCTCAGGCTTCTCCTATTATTAATACTCTATCACAGGATGTGAGGACATTGTATATAGGTTTTTCAGTAGTGTTGGGTCGACTAGATCAGGTGGCTATGATGATGTAGCAATTTATGACCATTATGGCTTAGAGGCCTAGTATTTCTAGCGCTATTCAGACTCCTCCTACTCAGGATAGACCAGGTGACAGGGATCCAGATGGATCAAGTGTAGGTGATGGAGTAGGTGGCCCGATAGGATCTTTATGACTGATGATGGATCTGCTTTGATGACTTGTATCATGTTTATATTTATTTATCAGAACTTGGTGTATCACTTGGTTGATGACATTGTATCTTGCTATACATTTTGGATCTTTGATGTTTTATGAACATTTATATGATGATAAACTTTCCTTGATTCTTGTGATGTGTTTATGTGAGATTATCTTTATATGCAAACCTATATGATGTTTTATGATGCATTTACTTTTGATTATGCTATGGATGCAATGTATCTTATGTATGATATAGATAAATGAATGCAAATGATAATGTTACTTTGATATGTTTTTATGCTTTTTCAATGTATGAATGTAAGTGATTTATTGTGGAAATATGGATATGAATGCAACTATGTTTTTGATTGTTCAAGGTATGCAACTCTTATATGTGCCTCCTTAACTAGGTGTATGCAAATGAATGTATGATTCATGAATCTTGTCTTTTTCTTTTTCTAATATAAGGATAATGAATAATGAGTAATGTTATGAATGAATGCAAAAGATAATCGCACATTATTGATTTTGAACCAAGGATAAGATGTTTAAATTGAACCCTCTTTTATGATTGATCAAGCTAATAAAATTAAACCCCCTTTCCCTTGGAAAAATAACTACAAACCAATGCACTTAATCTAATATGAAAATTTAATGCAATGCAACTAAATTATCACTAGCTTTTAGCAAAGAAATGCCATAGAGAAATATTTTGATCATTGAGCATTGTGGGACCGAAAAGCAAGTACAACCATCACTGACCACATCATGATGATATGAATACCACTTTATATCACTTTTGGTAACCCTTTTATGAAACTAGTACAACCCTCACTAGTTGAATAACCAACTATGGGAGTATGAATACTAGATTCAACGGATTCAATGTTGCAATTGGATTTTGGTATTAACATATTGAAGATCTAAATAGCCAAGGTATCCATTTGTGTAAGCAAGAAAAGGTCAATCCTCCACCTTATATGATAGTCCTCAATGGTTCTTTGATGACCATGTCATTAGATGAATTCACATAAGTTGTTGGATCTTCCTCAAGATAGTCACTCAAAGGCAAGAAAAATATCATGTCTCCATCATGGCCAATCTAGTCGAAACATCATCGATTAGCTAAAAAGATTTGATAAAAAGCCAATAAAGATTCATCAAAAAAAAAACTTCAAGTGTTTTGCAATGTATCAAGATTTTCAAAAAGAATTTCCAAACATTTTGATCATTTAAGTGATGTCAATTTTTAATCTTGAATAATAAAGTCAATGAGGGATCAAGGATCAAGTTGTAGGATCAAAATACTTGGTTGTGAATAATGATATCCATAAAAGGTTCAACAAAAATCTCTCCCTTCTGAAGCTCTGATAAGTCTCTCTGATGTGTGACCAAAAGTAGTACTATTGAATCTGTTTGTACCAAAAATCCAATCCTTTCCTACCCCCCAAGTGATAAATATGACCGTGTGACAAACTTAGGGCGATAGGAAATGCAACAATGCAGCTGATACATTTTATTATGACTATGCACAAATGACAGATGCAATGAATATTTACAAGTGAGATGATGGAAATGTAATATGTACACATGCAAATTGGAAAGACTTAAGGGAACAAAAGGTGCTTGATTGCCAAGTTTTCACCTTTTGGGTTTATTGCTTTTTTTCTCTTTTTTTTTCCTACCAAGATGCCTAATTTCTAGGTTTTCACCAAGGCACTTTTTTATCTTTTTTCATTTTTTTTTCTTTTTTTCTTTTTCCATTTTTTTTTCTTTTTTATTTTTCTCATGTACAAAAGTGATGCTTGAGTCATTAGATATACACTCATCTAATACTCTTTCTTCCAATCCTCTCTCATATGATTAGGTATGAAACCTCTTTAAATGGATGCTATTAATGGGCTCTTGTAATTCTTCCCCATCACAATGGGTTAGTTTGTAAGTTTCCATTCCGAATGAAGAAATAATGACAAAAGGGCCAAGCCAATTTGCTTCCCATTTACCCTTCTTTTCCCTTTCTACTTTATTTTTAGGGTTCTCCCTCAGTACTAAATCACCTACTTGAAAGACTCTTGGTTTGATGTGCTTGTTATAGTTCCTTGAAATCCTATTTTGATAGACCTTCAAATGTTCATAGGCTTGTGCTTGATGTTCTTTTAACAGTTCCAATTGTTGAAGTTAGAAAACTCTATAATCCTCATATGTTATTAATCCTTGCAATGATACTCTTAGGGATGGTATTTCAACCTCCAAAGGTAGAACAGCTTCAGCTCCATAAACCAATGAATATGGTGTAGCTCCTGTAGGTGTCTAGATACTAGTTTTATAAGCCCACAAAGCTGAATTGATTTGTACATGCCAATCTCTTCCTGATTTGTTCACCGATCTTTTCAAAATCTTAAGAATGTTCTTATTAGTAGCCCCGGCTTGTCCATTTCCTTGTGGGTAATAAATGGAAGAAGAGCGATGGGTAATATGAAAAGTATCACAAAGTTCATCCACATCCTTGTTCTTGAATTTTTTTCATTGTCGGTAATAATGGCATGAGGAATACCATATCTACAAATGATGTGATTAAGGATGAACATAGAGATCTATTTTCTTGTCACAATGATCAAAGGAATGGCCTCTACCCATTTAGTGAAGTATTCCATAGCCTTGATGATGTATTTGTGCCCATTGGAAGAAGGTGGATAAATCAAGCCAATCAAGTCAAACCCCCATTGATAAAATGGCCAAGGTAGAACCAGGGGATGTAGTTCTTGTGCCGATACATGTATCATATCACCATGATATTGACATTTGGTGCATATCTTAACAAAGTGACAAGAATCTTTTTCTAAGGTTTTCCAAAAATACCCCATGCGAAGGATCTTCTTAGCTAAGTTTAAACCGCTTGAGTGTGACCCACAAATGCCCTCGTGAACCTTGCATAAAGCTACCTTAGACTCTTCTTCCTCTAGACATCTAAGTAAAGCTCTATCAAGACCCTTATGATACAATGTGTTGGAAAGGATAACATAATGAGCTGATTGTCTAATAAAGTATCATTTTTGGGCTTGAGATTGGTTCAAGGGTAAAACTTGGTCTTTAAGGTATGTGTAGATAGGGTCGTACTAGGGTGAGTCATGTCCATTAAGTAAGGCAATAATTCTGGTATCAGGAAGGTCAAATGTCAGTTTTTCCAACTCTTCCACCAAGAATTCATACCTTTCATTTTGATCTGGCTTTTGGAGTAATGAAGCCAAGGTAGCCATTGCATCAGCAGCTCTATTCTTCTCTCTTAGAATTTGCTCAAAACTTATCAACACAAAGTATTTTTTCAAAGCATCAATCATTGTCTTGTAAGGTAGTAGCTTTTCATCTTTGGTGTTGTACTCATTATTGACTTGATTGATCACTAACTGAGAATCACCATACACTTGTAGCTCAGTAATGTTCCATTCTAAAACCATCTTGATACCAATGACTAAAGCTTCATATTCAGCTATGTTGTTGGTACATGGGAATAAAAGCTTGTATTATTTAGGAATAGTATACCCTTGAGGTTTAATCAACAATATGCTGGCTCTGAAACCTCCTTGTGTGTATGATCCGTCAAAGTACAATTTCCATGTCTTAGCTTCTATATTGACAATTACTGCATCAGGAAACTCTACTTGAATGGGATGTGTAGAAACTAATGGATTTTTAGCTAAGTGATCTTCTATCACTTTTCGTTTAATGGCCTTTCTATCCACATATTCAATATCGAACTCACTTAATATCATGACCCATTTTTCTATTCTCCCCATTAAGGTAGTTTTGCTAAGCAAGTACTTCAAAGGGCCAATCTTGGCAATGAGCTTCACTTTGTGCATCAGCATGTAGTGTCTTAATTTTTGAGAAGAAAAGATGACAACTAGGCATGCTCTTTCCATGAATGTGTAATTTAATTTATACTTTATCAATGTATGGCTCAAATAGTAAATAACTCTCTCTTTTCCTTGATCATCTTCTTGCACCAAAAGAACTCCTAAAGACCTCTCAGTTGTTGATATGTAAAAGAGAAATGGTTTTCCTTTGATAGGAGGAATTATAATTGGTGGATTGATTAAGTAAGTCTTCAACAAAGTGAATGCCTTGTCACATTCTTCATCCCATATAAAAATGGTGTCTTTGTGTAGCAATCTAGTGAATGAGTGACACTTTTCAGCTAGTTGAGAAATGAACCTCCTTATTGATTGAAGTTTCCCTTGAAGAGACCTCATTTGGCTAATGTTTTTAGGAATTTACATTTCCATTATTGCTTTAACCTTTTTAGGATCCACCTCAATGCCTTTTGCCAAAACTATGTAGCCTAATAATTTGTCAAATTGAATACCAAAGGCACATTTTTTGGATTAAGCCTTACTTTGAATTGTTCCAAGAGTGTAAATATCTTTTCCAAAATTTGTAAATGATCCTCTCTTTTATGTGACTTAGCTAATATGTCATCCACATAATCTTCTAATAAGGTGTGCATCATATCATGAAAAATGGTAGTCATTGCCCTTTGGTAAGTAGCTCCAGCATTTTTGAGGCGGAAAGGCATTACATTCCAACAAAAAGTACCCCAAGGGAATGTGAAGGTTATCTTTTCTTGATCTTCAGGTGCAATCTTAATTTGGTTGTATCCACTAAAACCATCCATCAATGAAAACATGGAGTGACCAATTGTTAAGTCCACTATTGCATCTATGCTTGGAAGTGGGAAGTCATCTTTGGGACATGTAAGATTAATATCTCTGAAGTCCATAAATACGTGAATGGATTTGTCATGCTTGGTAACCAGTACAATATTTGATATCCATTCCACATAAGAAATTCTCATATGAAACCCACCTTCAACAATTTCTCCAATTCTACTTTAACTAGGAGATCTATATGTGGATGCATTTTCCTCAATTTTTGCTTGACTAGTTTAACCCCTGGTTTGACATTCAAGTGATGCATGATGAAGTCTAGATCTAATCCTAGCATATCAACATAGGACCATGCAAAATTCACTTGCTTTTCATGGAAATTTTTGATGAAGTCCTTTCTCTCTAAAGGTGTAAGTGAAGCTGCTAGATGTATGAATTTGGGTTCCAATTCAGTTCCAATGTTGACTTTTTCTATCGGCTCTATAAGAATTGGCAATATTTCTTCTTCATGTTCTAGTAAGGTATCCAACCTCTCTTTCTTAGGTGCCACAGTTGGGTTTTCACCATAGGAAACATAATTTATCTTTACTTTTTTTGGTTCTGGTGCTGCCACATGTTTTTTTTCACCACTAGAACTTTTCATTTTTTTACTTTTTTTTCATTTTTCTTTTGGATTAAGAGGTTGGACCCCTGCCTTTCTCATCATGTTTAGATTAAACTCTTTAGTGAAAGAGGGCTCAACCACATTTACGTATTGTGTCTGTTGGTTCCTAGATAGGATTTTACACTCCATGAGATACCAATATGCCTATGATGGATGTTAAGGATTGGTTAGTTCCAAATGTGAGCAATCTATAGGCAACTAGACCAACTATAGGGATAAGACTACCCTCTTCTTCTTCTGGCTCTGCAAAACCAAGGCGGGTGCACCTGATCCAATAGATATTAACTCTGACTGATAGTTCTAACTCTACCCTTATTTCTTTATTGGATCTTTCAACAGATGATTACAGTGAGATAATACTTAACAAGAACCTATTGTTCATTGATCCTCCATCACTGGGTAGGACAATACATAAATGTAAATAAAATTAAAGACTAGTAGTGATTTAATGTTTTCTTGCAGAGTGTAAACAATCATGCAACACATGTAATAGTACAGGGGGTACTAGCTCATGATCAATGCCTTATCCATTGGGCATCATACCTAAAATAGACATGAAATACAAGAACAACTACTAGATTCATCCATGAATCCAAGCCATAAACATAGTTAAACATCCCTTACACTACTTACAAATATCCTTTCTGACTGAACCAAATGAACCTATGCTTTACTCAAAGACTTTTAACCTGATCCTAGATCAAGGCTAAGAGACAAAACATATACACCAGTAACCTAATGTAATGAGTTGGAAAACTTAGAATTCATCAAGAATAATTGAAGGAGAGATCCAAGAATGAGAAACTATATTAAGTATGTGGACTCAAATCCCTGTATTACAAACTGAATCAGTAATACCATAGACAATATGCAAAAGATACAAAACTTTTCTCCCCAGTATTGATACAAAAATAAAAAATGTTACAACCTGGACCGAGAATACACACTTGGCTTTTCAGCTTCCTGTGTCAAGAATTTCCAGCCAGCCCTTTTTAAATGATCATAAAAATCCTTTTATAGAGATAAGGATACAACAAGCAACCGATTATTTAGGGAAAAAAAATAAACCTAAAAAGCTATACAAAAACCCCAAAGGGTTTACAATAACTACATCAGTGAAATAGATGAGATATTTTATAAATGAGCCGACTACTTTATGCCTTCAATGCTATCCCTGGGTCAATTTCAACAACTTTGATTTTATTAGCACACTGTCAAACTACAATGAATGCCACTCTGTAATTTATTCAACCCTAGAAATCAACTGGCACAACATCATTAACAACAAAATTGGATTCTTACTATAATTTATACCTTCTGTATCCTTCCCCAACTACAAATTGTACTGAAGAATTCAATTCCTGGCCACCGCATCATTTTTCATGACTCACTAGTTCAAAAACCCTAGCAAAACCCTACAGGATATTTGAATTTAAATATAAACGGTAATCGGCTCAACTTTAAAACATGACCGTTGATGCTCCTTATTCTTGGTAGATCGGGTGGCTCGTAGAAGCCTCCAATAGTCAACAAAAACCTTCAAAAAATCACTTCACCACCTCATCAAAATTTCTCAACCAATGAAAATAAAGCACGTCAGTGATGAATCAGCATATCATACCCACTTGTTATAAGCCTTAAGATCAAATGGTTGGCACATAATCTCATGCCTCTAACACACTTCATGAGATCATACACCATCTGTTAGATCTTCCACACTGGCATCTCTTTGAATCTCTCGGGCCCACTAACATTTCTTCCTTTCCTTTCCATCTTAGCCAATCACAGTGAGACAAATCAGTGACACCTAGCAAAATGACCCCACAATCCTTGGTAAACCCTAACCCTTATGTTATTCCATGAATACACGACTGTAGAAATTCTAAGTTGCACAATGCTTTCTTTGACCACAGTTAGGTCAACCGATTCAATGAACAAAGCTTTTCACTGAATCGTTGAGTCATGTCTTAACCCTGGGTTTTATTCTATGAATGTGAGAAACACTTTATTCACCAATTTTCCAAATCTTTTGAGATACTACTAACTTATTTAGAGATTCCGCGAACACAGTTATTTGCCCATTCGCTAAAAATTTAGAAATCTGCCAAAATATTACAAGAATGTGTGAACACTGAAGAAAAATATCAGGACTGCCAAACCTTTGTCTGAGCCACCAAAAACTTTTGATACCCCTAGGCCCACCTAAAAACCACCACATGCCAACACATGATTCATTGTTTTTGCCCAGTCACCTCTGACACAGGACCCACTAATCCTTCAGCATCTAATCAGACGGTGGGTGCAAGATCACATGGGGGAAGAATATTCCATGAGATCATACGCCAACCATCAATCAAAATCTATCATCAGGCCCCACTGACAAGCTCCAACTCAGGACTTTGTGGACCAATCATAGACTTCCAACTGTGCATACCTGGTAGAAGGACCCACTCCATTGAAACGTTGTGCTATTAGGAAAGATCAATGGTTGGCGTAAGATCATAAGCCTCTGACACATCGCTTGAGAACTTACGCCAACCATTGGATTGAAATGATGTTAGAAAGCCTAGGCCTAGGAAAAATTAAGTCGAAAACATTTGGAAAATATTAAGACTGGGACTTAGGAAAAAATAATTCCGTCGGACTTAGGAAAAATTAAAGCTGTCGGTCACTGAGACTTAGGAAATATTTTTGCACATGCATTTTTTGAGACTTTAGTGGCACAAAAAGGTAATAAAAGAATAGAAAGAGGCTAGGGTAATTTAGGGTTTTCAACTCAAACAACTAGATTTTTGAATTTTTGCCTAGGGTTTTTGCCAAAAATAGGAAAAATAATTGCAGGGGCCTGGAAAATAATACTGCAACCATGGAATTTTTACTTGTGCTAACAGTGTCATTTCTTGGTCATTTGGAAAATAGAGGAAGTCACTTGGTTTAGTTAAGTCCCAATCAATAAGCTCGAGATGAATTAAGGGTAAAGATTCCATTGGCAAGTTGTCATTGGCTAGGTTTAAGGACATGACCTCATTATATGGTTCATAAATTGTATCATTAAGGTCAATAACATGAGCTTTCTTAGATGATCCATGGAAGAAGGATCAAAGTCATCTTCACTTGAGTCCTCTAATGCTTCTACAAGAAAGAAATCATGCGGGTTAAAATTCAAATTCAAATCACTTTCCCATGAAGGTACCCAAGGTTCACCTATCCATGGCTGATTAATGTGTGCTTTCCCTATAGGAAGTATCTCCAAATCTTCACTATCTTGAGTATGCTCTTGAGGAACATTAGTATAAGCATGTATGATGACAATCTCTTTGTCATGGAAAGAGTCTTCAGATAAATAATCCCACTCATATTCTTTAGAATCATCACTATCAACATCAGATTCTACCATGTTCACTTGTTCATAACAATCATGCATAAGGCTAGAACTTTCTCCTTTGTATTGGTAACCTACCCCTAATTTTTCTTCCTTTGACCTCCAAGAAGGTTCAATAGTTCAAGAAAACATCTATTTCTCATACTTAAGGGTCCTCTTCCCTTATACCCCATTTTTTGCATAATTTCAAAACCCTTTCCATATTCATCAGTTTGAATATTAATGTGCTTAATTCTTTCTACAGGATTGTTTGAAGTATCACTTTCATCCTTGTAAAGCCATTGTATAACCTCATTGTCTTCTTTCTAAAATGCTGATTTGTCACTCTCTCTTACAAAATTAGATTTTTATTTGTGAGGAAGATGCTCTTTATAAGGTTTTCCATGTGTTTTTGGAGTAGGTAAATCAAATAGAGAAACAGAATATTCTCCTACTCCTTTAGAACTGATTCTACATTTCTTTTCAAATGTGTGCATCATTTCACTCATTTGTTTATATTGGTCCTCTTTGGCCTTGTCTTTTTCTTCTTTGGTAGGTTTAGAAAGTTCCACCTCTGGTGTGGACATTTTTCCTGAATTCTCCTTTGAACTTGGACCCTCATAACTCACTTTTTCCTTTCCTTTAGTTGATGTAGTTGAGTTAGTTTGAATAGGGTTTGAAGTAGAGGTAGAATTTGATGTTAACTTAGGATCATCACCTTTAGTTTCTTCCATGGTAGTATTTGGAACAATTCCTTTGCTGTGATGTGAAATAAATAATTCCTGAAGAGGCTTTAATGTGCTGCAATATTGAAAAGGATTTGAATCCCCTCCAATGGTGATTTCTTCTCCCATGTATGGAAATTTTATACATTTATGGTAGGTAGAAGGAACCACTTGCATCTCATGTATCCATGGCCTCCCCAATAAGATATTATAAGTTAACTTCATATCTAAGACTTGACATACGGTATCCTTTTTGATAGGTCCAACTTGAATAGGTAATACAATCATGCCTTTGGAAGATCTCTCCTCCTCATCATAAGCCTTTATGGTAATTTTCTTCTTGGGATCAATAAGAGATTTGGATAAACCTAAATACTTGACAAGACTTAGAGTGAAAATATTAAGACCAGCTCCCCCATCTATGAGAACTCTCTTAACCCTATGTCTTTTAATGAGGACTTCTATATGAAATGGAAAATTTCGAGGATGAGTGATGGAAATATCATCTTGATCTAAAAATGAAAGACAATGTGCTTCAATGAGGTGTCCCACCATATTTTGAAACTTTTCTTCCTCCAAGTTAATAGGAACATTAGTCCCCAATAAGGCTTGTTCCAAAATCTCCCTATGATTTGGAGATAATTTTAACAACTCCAAGATAGATATTTGAGCTGGAGTCTTTTTTTATTGGTCCACCAAGCTATATGACTTTGATGTTGTAGATGGTTGTTTAACCATAATACTTGATTTCATAGGACTAATAGGTTTAGGATCAACCCCTTGTAGGGTAATCCTTGAAGTTTTCCCCCTAGTAGTGGCATCAGATGTTTCTTTGGGTTGTTCCTTGGTTACAACAACATTGACACCATGCTCATGCTTGGATAATGTATTGATGGTGTCATCATAATGATGAGAAAAATTAACATTATTGTTGTCTTGCTTATTTGAATTAGAAGATTCACCCTTCTCATGGTTATAAAAAGGTTTCTTAAATGTTGTGTGATCTTTATTGTTTGGAGGCCCTTCTATCTTGATCACACCATTGTCGATCAAATCTTGTACCACATTTTCCAATTGCAAACAATCATTTGTGGTATGTCCTCTATTTCTTTGGTACTCACAATGACTAAACTCACTCCACCAACTGGGCTTGTTTTATGTTTCATATGGTTGAGATCTAGGTAGATCAATAATCTTATTAGCAATGAGAGGTCTCAATGTATTCTAAAGAGTTTCACCCAAAGGTGTGAATGTCCTTTTGGGAGATGGTGCAAAGAATTGCTTAGACTTGTTAGTCCCTTGATTGGTGTTGTTGTTAAAAGGCCCTTGGGGAACCTGATTAGCATTATTCACTTGAGTAGGTACCCTCATGAGAGTAAAAGGGGTGACTTTCAAATTATTAGAGTCGGAAACCCCATCATTGACCACACCTTTGTTGTTGTTTCTCAACCCAAATTGGTTATAGTTATTAGAAAAATTCTTATTTTGGTTGTTATTGTTGTTGGAGGTATTTTTGTTGCTACTATTCTTGTTATCCTTGTATAGCTTTAGTTCTCCACTTTTAACTAATACCTCCTCCATTGTCACTCCATTTTCAAGAAGATCTTGAAAAGTCTTAGGACATTGCATCCTTAACCGATAATTCATTTCATTACTCAAGCTATTTATAAATACATCCATCTTTTCCTTTTCTGGTACACTTCAAGGGTATCTATAAAATATTGTCCTCCATCTTTGTAAGAAAAGTAGGAATCCTTCTCCTTCTCTTTGCTTGGTGTTGCATAGGGTAATCATTATAACTTCATGTTTGATATTATATGAATAGTGTGTTACAAATTTATAAGCCATCTCTTCAAAGTTTGAATGCTGGAAGGTAATTTTGAAAACCATTCCATGGCCATGCCTCCCAAACTTCTAGGAAATAACCTCATTAAATAATTAGTGTCATGCATGAACTCCAAGCTCAATGTACAAAATTCCCTTAAATGATATTGGGGATTGGATGCTCCTTTGTATTTGTCATACTTAGGAAAGACAACATTACTAGGGAATGGTATCATGATCAAAGTCTTGTCAAATGGAAAAGGACATAATGCCTCTATTGAAAAGGGTTTTGGAGCCCCACATTGCTTTATTGTGTCCAATTACGTTTGGAATAACTTAAATTACTTATTCATGATGTCAATCAGATTATCATCAACTTTCTCTTTCTTAAGTTGATTGACATCATAGTCATGAGGGAGTTTAAGACCCTTTTGAGCTAGGTTTGGAAAGTATTTCTTCTTATCTCTTTCCAATGCTTTTAACCATAAGCTTCATGAAGTATGGGCTTTGTATGGCTTCATTAACCTTCTCATCAGTTGCATCTTCAGTAGTTGGTTCACCATATCCCCCATTGTTAGTGTTGTATAACCCTTGATTGGTAGTGTCTATTCCTCCATTGTTGTTGTTATTCGACCCTAGATTGTTTTGGTCAATACCTCCTCCATTGTTATTATTACCCTATTTACCTTTGTTGGTTTGGTCTGAACCTGAATTGCTTGAATAAACCATGTTGGTTTCTACCTCTTAGATGGGTTCTTGTGGTATTCTTGGGGAAGTAAATGTATAACTTGAAAAAGGAAGTTCTTGCCTTAGATAAGTTTCGTCTACTTGTAAGGTTTTCTTTATGTAATATGATCAAGTGAAAGTTGGCATAAGCATATAAGCTCTTAAAAAATAGGCTTGATCTCACTTGCTTGTGGCCAAATCCTTACAAAATTTTCAAAAATGTTCACAACCAGGATTTCTGACTAGGCAGGATATTGGAACAGGTAGAATGTGGAAAAGGGTACTCGAATATGAAATCAATTTTTTTTTTAAACCCCTGAGAAATGCTCACTATTTACCCTTTTTTATTTATGGGCGTCACTTGCCTATGTATAGGTGTGACTTAACAAATAGTACACATTGACTGGAATTTTCTTAGGTGGCACTTTGCAGGTCAGCAGATAGCTTTTCTTTATTGATAGGTGTTTCTTAACTTTTTCCAGGCATTTCTTGAAATGTCACAGGTTTGACTTCCTTATTGATAGGTGTTTCTTGAATAGTCACAGGTGTGACTTTACTACTTGTAAGCAGTTTTTCACTATGTACAGGTGGCACTTTTGCAGACCAGGTTGTAAATTTTAAATTTTAAAAGTTATAGGATCAGATCTATAGAATATTATTTCTTGAAAATGAAGTACAAACACAACACACACACCAAATTTGTACCATATCCCTAAAACCACACTAAAAGTGTATGTTCTAGATCATTTTCACAAGTATAAACAAGAATACCTTCCAAGCAATCTACCTAGAGTCAGATTTGGCTTTTAAACACATTTGGCTCTAAAAGGCAGATTACTACTTATTAGGATTTTAATGAACACCTCTGTTCTAAATTATGTTAAGCTCTTTTACCCTCTTGTGGGCTTCCCACATGCACAAAAGTATGATTTGGCGCAATCCAAAAGGAATACTAGAGGAAGTGAAGAACACTTACACACAACCTAATCATTCTTCTATTAAGGAAGAATGTATTTTTTTTTATAGTGGGTTGGATAGTATCACAGCTAAAGTGATTATCTCCCACTTGGGTCATTCCCTCTCACCATCCTCGTAAGGAAATTCTCGGGAGGCTGGCCCTCTAAAGATCTAAATTATCTAGCATGTATAGAAAAGCAAGAAATTGAACTTAGTTCAACAAGTTTGGGAATTTGGTTCACTTAGAAAGTGAAGAGCATATCCCTATTGTTGTTCTTTGTTCCAAACACTTCAATTAGATTTTTTCTTTTCAACCTCTTGACAAGGAGATTCTTATAAATGAAATGTTTGGTTAATTCCTCCCTTTCTTTCTACCAAATTGAACTAACATGTTTGGCTTTTTGATCCACTTTGAAAAATGGAGAGCATATGCCTAATGCTTGTTCAATTTGACAAATAGTGAGGTTTTTCTATTAATCTAGATTCAATGAAAAGCCACAATTTAAGCAATGCAAGCTTGATTTGAAAAATACCTCTTTTTATAGCTAGCAAAGGCTAGGCACTTTTTTTTTGAGGTTTTTGATGCTTATTTACTTACTCACCTAGTGGCTACCATTCCCACTCCAACTCCTCCAACAAATTAGTCAACACAGCCATGCAAAGTGAAGAAAACTAAAAGGAACAAAGTGCAATTGCAATTAAGTGTTTTTGACAAGATTTTGCAAAGAAGATTTCAACAACTTAATGCAAGCAATTTTAATCCAAAGTAAGGAATTTCTTCTTGTAAGCATCTAACACCTTAATGTAATGAGCATATAACTTCTCTTCTAATCCCAAAATTTCTAGAATTGCAACACTATGAATTTCCTTTTGATGTTTGAGTTGAATCCTTACCTCTTTGCTTTCTTGAGTGACTCTTCTTTCTAGTTTCCTGACTTTTTTGTGTTTTCTCATCTATAGGAAAAACACAGACAGGGAGTAAGAAAATAGAATTTAATAATCTGACAGCAAATTTAAGCAAAAAATGCTAGGCGTCATTTATCAGCTAAAGAGCGTCAGTTAACAATTAGCAGGCGTGACTTTAAGATTCATAGGCATCACTTTTCAGTGACTCGGGTGACTTTTAAATATCACTAAGCGTAACACTTTAACTACTAGGCATTAAAAGTAGTGAAATTTGCATAAGATAAAATATCCAAAGTGGAAAAGAACAACTCCTAAGTGTCAGTTAAAGAATACTAGGCATGACAGATCACTGTAAATTGCGTAATAGAAATCATCACAGGCAGCAAAGAATAGTTAATAGGTGTTAGTTCTCAAATCACAGGCATCGCTTTACACTCTCAGGTGTAACACTTTATCTCATAGGTGTCAAAAGAATAAAAGACAGAAAAGAAAGAATCTCACAAGTGTCAGTCAAATTCTTCCAAGCATCATCAAAATGCTCATAAACATCATTAAATCCTTCGTAGGTGTCACTTCTCATATTTTCTACAAAATTTACGTAAAGGTGAAGCCAAAAACACACAAGATTTGATAAAAAATTATAGAAATGAGGCTTAAGGCCCCACGGTGGGTGCCATTTGTGTGTGAATGTTTTACACCTTCATGAAATTAGGATACCCAACTACAATTCTATGAAAATACAATACAAATTTAATCTAAGAATTGAAATTAACATCCATGACATCTCATGGTTCTCTATCCAAGTTTGGTAAGTAGAGCTCTCAGCTTAATCTCTACTAGTGACAATCCTAGAATGAGAAAATGATAGTACAATGCTTAATCTAGCTCTCAAACTCTCAAAATGATACAAAGATTCATTCAAATGCTCTCAATTGCTCTCAATTGCTCATAAATTGCCTATAATGATGATGCTTTGCACTTGAATTCTCTAGTATTTTTATGCTCTCAAAATGACTCTTATTTATAGTAAAATCCCAAGGGTAGGGGGTAGAGTTATTTAATCATGATTTAGCCTTGGTTGAGTAAAAAACTTTGAAATTTTTTTAAATGGGGGGACAATTTAAATGGTTGTCTCAAAGGTTTGGAAAAAAAAACAAATTTGAGTGGTTGAGATCTAAAGTTGAAATGTGTGATTGAGATTCAACTATTTTGGAGTGATCCATGTGCTTTTTTTCTCAATTCTCATTAGTTGCTCAAATTTTTTTGAAAGATATTAGGATTAATTAAATTCCATCAATTAATTAAATTATCCATGTAAGGGAATAGGTTCAATTTGATTTTTGATTTAAAACTATACAATTAATTGATTAAAATCAATTATATAATGTGATTGATCCCTTTAAGCTTGATTTAATTATTTAATGTCATTATTTGATTTTTCCTTTGATTTAAATGATTTTGTCCAATTTTGATTAATAAATGTCCATTTAAAATTGATTTGATCTTTTTTTATGAAAATTAAAGCATTTGGCTGAGATTTTGCAATTTTGATGATTCTAAGACACTTGCCCAGTTTTTTATGTCTACAATTGTTAGATCTGATTTGTTGAAGAGTTTTGAAAGTTAATTGTATACATCTAGACCTAAGAATAACTGATTCACCCCCCCTCTCTATTTTTCTAAATCATATTAACAATTGGTATCAGAGCTATTGGTGCTTACAGAGGATAAGTTTAAAGGTACTTGAAGTAAATGATCAAGATGTATAAGGAGGTACTAAAGCTAAATATGGAGAACTTCCCTACATGGAAAAGTTTGATGAAGCTACATCTAGCCAATATTGGTGATTCTACAAAGTATTATGTTGAGCATGATTATGTCACACTTGTTGCACCTCTGACTGCCGAGGAGATGAGAGCTAAACAAGAGCACAATCAAGCAATGTTGGAAATTGCATCTACCTTAAGCTATCTACAATTTCAAGACATCAAAGATGGCACTAATGTAAAGAAAATATGGGACACTCTTTCAAACATCTATGGCAATGACATAAATGTACTAAGAGCAAAATTTGAGAGCCTAAGAGGTAAATTTGATGAAATGAGAATGCAAGAAGGTGAGAATATTGCTCAATATTGTGGTAGAATAAAAGAAGTTGTAAATGCTATTAGAGGAGCCAATGGAACTATAGATGATGAAAATTTAATAGGAAAAGTATTGAGAACTCTGTGTCCTATTTATGCCATCAAAATTTTAGCAATTCAGGAATCTAGATGTAACCCTAACAATGTTCTTACTTTGGAAAGTTTGGTTGGTAAGCTTACTACTTTTGAGCTTTCTAACTATGATAACTTCATTGTTGCTAATGTTGAATCTTCTTTTAAGTCTCAAATGGTTATAAGTCAAATAAAGATAAAGAAAGATGCATCAGTGAAAGTGAAAGTGAAAGTGACACATTTGATGAAGAACTTGAGGATCTTGAAGCTCTTATGGCTAGAAGATTGAAAATGGGAAAAGGAAAGTATAAAGGTGAACTCCCTATTATATGTTTTTCATGCAATAAAGTTGGTCATATAGCTACTAGATGTCTTGATAGGGATGATAAGGATGAAGAAAGAGACAACAAACATAAAGACAAAATAGAAGACAAAGGTTACCGAAGGTAGAAGGACTACAAGGGAAAATGCAAGAAATCCTGCTATATTGCCGAAGAAGAGACTGACACTAATAGTGATGATTTTGAAATTGAGGTAGTTTCTGTTACAATGAAAGCTGAGTTTGATGAGGATGAGAAAACTGCATTGATTTCATATGCAAACAAAAATGATAAATGGATTATTGACAGTGGTTGTTCACACAACATGACTGGTGAAAAAAGTAAGTTTGATACCTTAGATCATTATAAAGGTAAAAGTGTAAAATTCGGTAATGATGCACCATGTCTTGTTAGAGGTAAAGGATTGATTAAGCTGACTGATAAGATCACTTGTGAAAATGCATATTGTGTTGAAGGTCTTAACTATAATCTACTAAGTGTTGCACAGCTTAATAACACTGGATATCGAGTGGAATTTCATCATAGGAAGGCCAAAATATTTGATGCCACTAGTGAATTGATTGGAAGTGGAGAACAAACAAGAGGTAATTTGTTCTATCTAGACCTATCTGAAGAGACATGTATGATTGCACAACTTTATGATATTTGGTTATGGCATAAGCAGCTATGTCATATTAACTTTAATAATCTGGTAGAAATTAGTAAGAAGAAGAAAGTGAGAGGACTGCCTAGATTGAAGAAACCTGAGAATGTAACGTGCAAACAATGTCAGTTGGGTAAGATGACAAAGTCTAGTTTTAAGAGAAAGACTTTTACTTCTGAGAATGCTTTAGATTTGGTTCATACTTACCTTTGTGGACCTATGGGTGTACAAAGCTATTGTGGTGCTAGATATTTTATCATATTTGTTGATGATTATACCAGAATGATGACTGTAATATTCTTAAAAGAAAAATCTGATGCTTTTCAAATTTTTAAGTGGTATTTGGCTAAGATTGAAAAGGAGACAGGAAGGAAATCAAAGTGTTTGAGATCTGACTGAGGTGGAGAATTTATATACAATGAATTCAATCTATTTTGCAATGATAGAGGGATCAAAAGATAGATGTCTACACCTAGAACACCTCCATAGAATGGTATAGTAGAGAGAAGGAATAGATCTATCATGGATTGTGCAAGGACATTAATGATTGAAAATAATGTTGCACAAAAGTACTGGAGAGAAGCTGTAAGTACAGCTATATATACTCTTAACCAAGTATAGATAAAAAAAGGTACAAATATGACACCTTATGAGTTATGGCATGGATATGCACCTAATGTAAAGTAATTTAGAATTTTTGAAAGAAAATGCTACATACTAAAAGACAATAGGAATGGAAAATTTGATGCTAAAAGTGATGAGGGCATATTCCTAGGCTATTCCACAAAAAGTAAAGCTTACAAGTGTTTGAACTCTAACACTAACAAAATTGTGGAAAGTGTGAATGTCAAAGTTGATGAGTATGCAAAGAAAAATAAAGTTGAAAGCAAGAGTGAACCAAAAGATTATAGATCTTTTTTGTATATAAATGAAGGAGAGGCAAGTGAAAAACTTGCACCTGATGTAGAATCTTAGGTAAGCAATGTCGAGCATCAGGAAAACAATGTTGAGAGACAAGAAGAATGTGTTGAGCGATAGGAGGATGCTATCAAGTATCAAGAAGAGGTTGTCGAGCATTTAGAAGCTAAATCTAAAAATATTGTTGGTGAACCTAAAGAGAAAGAATAAAGGAGGGTAGAACCTATCTTGGCACAATATGTAAGGAGACATCACAAGCCTGAATAGATCATTGGAGACAAAGATACTAGAGTTATGACTAGAAGCAAGTTAAGAGACCCTACATGTTTGCTATGTGAATTTGAGCCTAAGACAACAAGGGAGGCATTAGAAAATGAAGATTGGATACAAGAAATGAATGAGGAGATAGACCAAATAGAGAATAATGATACTTGGACTCTGGTGCTGAGACCATAAAACAAAAATGTCATTGGAACAAAGTGGGTGTTCTGAAATAAGTTGAATGAGCATGGTCAAATCACAAGAAACAAAGCTAGGTTGGTATGCAAAGTCTACACACAAGAAGAAGGAATAGATTATGGGGAGAAGTTTGCCTTTGTAGCAAGATTGGAAGGAGTAGGAACCTTACTTGCATATGCTACCTACAAAAATTTCAAGGTATACCAAATGGATTCAAGTCTGCATTTTTAAATGGTATATTAGAAGAAGTGTACATTGAATAGCCAGAAGGATTTTTTGAACCAAACAAAAGACACATGGTTTGCAAACTGAATCAAGCACTATATGGATTAAAGCAAGCTCCCAAAGCATGGTATGAGAGGCTACACAACTACCTGACATAGATTCGATTCTCAAGGACAAATGACACAAGAAATCTATACATTAAAGAGGAAGAAGGTAAAGGAATCTTGTTGGCTAAGATTTTTGTAGATGATATTATATATGGTGGGCAAGATGCCCTGTGTAATAAATTTTCAAATGAAATGCAAATTGAATTTGAAATGAGTATGTTTGGAGAGATCAAATTTTTTGTTGGTTTACAAGTATATCAGATGGAGAAAGGCATTTTCATTACCCAGTCTAAATATGTTCATGAGATACTGAAAACCTTTGGTATGGAGGATTCAAGGCCAATAAGTACTCCTATGGCTGCTGGACAAAAGTTGTCTAAGAATGATGATGCTGCAGAAGTAAACCAAACTTTGTATAGATCCATGATTGGAAAACTATAGTATGTTATACACAATAGACCAGATATTTCTCTAGTAGTTGGGATTGTGGAAAGATTCTCTACCAATCCTAAAGAAACTCACATGATGGCTGTCAAAAGGATAATCTAATTATGAATTGTACTACAAGAAGCATGAAAGATTTGAACTGAGAGTGTATACTTATGCTGATTGGGAAGGAAATGTGGATGATAGAAAGAGTACTAGTGGTGGAGCTTTCTTTCTTGGACAAAGATTAGTTTCTTGGACAAGCAAGAAACAAAATTACATTTCCCAATCTACTGTTGAAGCCGAGTATGTGGCTGCAGTAGTGAACTATTAAAACTTGGTATGGATAAAGAAATTGTTGGTAGGCATGAAAGAGAGATCACTCAACCAGTTGTCATCTACTGTGACAACACAAGTACTATCAACATATCTAAGAATCTAGTAATGCACACAAAGACTAAACACATTGCCATCAAGTATCATTACTTGAGGGAACTAGTATAAGATAAAGAGGTGCGAATGGAATATGTGAATACAAAAGAACAACTAGTAGACATATTCACTAAAGCTTTACCTAAAGAATCTCATGAATATCTGAGAGGACAATTAGGGGTTCTTCCCCTAAATAAGGCTACCTAGTCAAGCTAGGAGCACTGCATCAAATGTGTTTCAAAGAGTATCTAACAAATTGATGCAGAGATAGGTCACACTTTAAGAGCAGCCTAGAGTTTTGAAAAGAAAAGAAAAGTTGAGAATCAATCATAAGAAAAGATGACAGAGGGAGAAGTATTGTTACTGGACTGAAAAGTTGATATCTACATCTATAGGATGTATGTTTTAGTTACTTCTTTGGCATTTTTGTCAAAGAGGGAGATGATCACAGATGAATACACATGTAAAATTTCATGGAAGATCAAGTAAGAGGGAGAGATTCAAGAGGAAGAATGTTACTGTGTGGATAGTTATATAAGCAAGGCTAATTGATTCTATATCAAAATGAAGCTAAGGATATTATAAATTTTTTTGATGGATAGATAAGTTTTGGATTGGTTGGTGATTCATGTGTTATTCATATGATGTTTCCATCAATGCCAAAGAGGGAGATTGTTGGAAACTACAATTGGAGCAATTGTTGTATTATCATTGATGTCAAACCTTAACTGGTATGATTGTTGCTATTTAAGAGAGTACTATATCTATTTGATTGTTGTGAAGGATTGGGGCAAGGTTGGTAACAATAGAACCTAAGGAAAGGTTGAGTTATCTTGATACTTCAATGGGTACTTGATTATGTGGCACAATGATAAGATAATGTATTGTTTATCTCAGTAAGAATCAAGACTAAACTAGTAGGCTTAACTGAGGAAAAGTGAAGAAATCTAGTTTAAGCTGAGTGATGTTAGTGTCAACCGAGCTAGTATATGCTGAGTAATTTTAGTGTTGACCGAACATCAATTAATTATCGAGGAAGACAGTATTAGCCAAGGAAACACTGGTGACTAAGCTTTCTAGTGAAGACTGAGGAGTTGAACACAATGTTGATCGAGCATCAGTAATTTACATTTGAGGAAGAATTCAGATTCTCAGCCGACATAGTTGAATTCTTGGATTATGTAAATCATGTTGACTTTATTTATTTATTTTATGAAAGCATTTAATGCACTATAAAACATTTTATTGTAAATCTATTAAGAGATTTGAGATATTTCTAGAAAGATAGATGAAGAACATAAAGTTGGAAGGATTTGATGAATCTAACCTAACCCTAAGATCTACGGAGGAGATTAAGTGGAAAAAGATGTATTGACCTAATTGAAAAAGTATTAAGGACACCTAATCATCAGGTTGAGAAGAGGAGATGATGTTGGAAGTGTTGTTGATGTTATTGACTATACAAGTAGAAAAGGCTGAAGGAGAAGTGTTGTGATTGCTTAAAGAGATTTCTAAGCAGATCAGTGATGGAGATGGAAAAGGTTCATAGTCAGCAAGCCAGTATATGTGTATGGAATTGGATCTCATATTTGTAAAGTGAGTTGTATGTTTTTAGATCAATATTACTATTACTTTATAACCATTGTATCAGTCAAAATCCTTTTAACAGAGGTTGACCTAACAATAATTTGTATAAATCCTTTGAACAAGGTTGCATTATAATGGAATGTATGTAAGTCCTATAACAAGGCACACTTTTAACAGAGTGGTTTAAATCCTTTAACTGGGTCACACCTAACAGTGTGTTTGTAACCTTTGACAAGGTTGGCTTTTCATAGAGCTCACTTCAGAAGAGTGAAAATAATAGTAACATGTTACAAAGTCATTTTTCCCAAATTGGGTTTCCACTATAAATCCTAGTGTTAATACTTGTGTGAATGTTTTGGTTTGAACATTTCTGTATTTTGCAAGTTAGATACTATTGGATAGTGGACTGCACTATTATATGTTTCTTTTATGCAATTAGTAACAATTGAGTAGTTGTTGGTTGTTAGATCTAATTTTTTGAAGAGTTTTGAAAGTTTGTTTTATACATCTGGACCTAAGAACAACTGATTCACCCCCCCTCTCTATTGTTCTAAATCATATTAACAAGAACAACTAGATCTAGGTCCAAACACTTCCCAATGATAAATACCAGCATTAAATCTATGACCATAATTAATTGCACAAGTTGACCTCAATAGGGAACTAAAACAAACAACTCGGTAGGCAAGGATAACCAAGCACCAAACAAGCATCACCGAGTGCTAGGGAATTAATCAAGCGTCAGAGAGATAACCAAAAAAATTGGTTAACAAAGGAAACTGAGCAACTACCAAGCCAACTCAATCAAAGAAAGAACCGAGCAACAAAGAAAAATACAGACATGTTTTTGGTGACACAGGATTGCCAAGTACCCGAGATGCTCCTGCATCAAACACCTGGGGTTATTTGAAATGATTCTCTGAATCATGTATCAGATACAATTTGAGTTGAATCCAAATCAGATTGTGAAATCCATGAACTCTCTTCAATCAGTTTATTCTTCCACGTTACTAGATATTCCATATACTATTTTCCTCTTGTACTTCTGCCAACTCTTTGTTCCAAAATCTGCTCAACTTCTTCTATTTGTTTCTTAAGATAATGATTTGGTACTATCATTTCTTCATCTGACTCTTGGTACTCATATAAATTAGCAATGTTGAATATAGGTGATATATCCATGTCATTAGGTAACTCAATCTCATAAGTATTTCCACTGTCAAATTTCCTCAAAATCTTGCAAGGACCAAACTTCTTCATTTTCAACTTCCCATATATTCCAATAGGAAATTTTCCCTTCTTCAAATGAACCATTACTTCATCACCAACTACAAAAGTCTTATGTCTTCTAGATCTATCAGCTCAGTCTTTTTTATTTCTGATTACTTTTCTCCAACTTATGTTTCACATCTTCAAGCAATGTCTTCATGTACTTAGCAAACTTTACTCCTTCAGCACTTCTCTTTCCTTCATTAGCAATATCCCTAAAATTTGATATACCTCTCGGTTGTATGCCATTTACAATCTCAAAAGTTATTTTTCCAGTACTCCTATTCACTAAATTATTGTATGCAAACTCTTCTTATGCCAACACAGAATCCCAATTAATTAGTGTATCTCCAACTAAACATCTCAAAAGATTACCCAAGTTTCTATTCACAACTTATGTTTGCCCATGAATCTGTGGGTGAAATGTAGAACTATATTTCAACTTGGTGCCAAACTTTCTCCAAGGGGTCTTCCAAAAGTATCCAAAGAATTTACTATCTCAGTCAGAGATGATACTCCTCAGTAATCTATGCAATATGACAATTTCCTTAAAGAAAAGATATGTTATATGTACTGCATCTGATGTCTTTCTACAGGGTATAAAATGTGCTATTTTAAAAAATCTATCTACAACAACAAATATAGAATCATTACCTCTCACTGCCTTTGGTAAGCCAAGAACAAAATCCATACTAATATCAATCCAAGGATTCTCAGGAATAGAAATCGGTGTATACAATCTAGTATTCTAACTTACTCCTTTTGCAACTTGACAAATTCCACAACTTTTCACAAATTTCTCAACATCCTTATACAACTGTGGCCAAAAGTATTTCTCCTTAAGAAAATTCAATGTATTGTCAACACCAAAATGTCCAACCAAACCACTACTATGTTTCTCCTTTATCAAATTAGTTCTCATTGATCCTCTCGGTATACAAAACTGAATACCTTTAAACAACATACCTCCTTGAATGAAATAGTCTTCCCATCTAGTACTCGGTTGATCTTGAATAGGTTCTCTACACTTTCTCCATGGCTCATAAAAATCAGAATCAAATTCATATGAATCTCTCATGTCATCAAAACCAAGAACTTGAATTTTCATCTCGGCCATCAAAGATCTTCTTATACTCAATGCATCAGCAACTCAATTAGTGACTCCACTCTTATGCTTTATCACAAATGTATAACTTTGCAAATATTAAACCCATTTCATATGTCTCTGATGTTGGAAACAATTGTCTGAAGGAAATTGCTACTCAATTATGTATTGTCTTTGATGTCACACTATGTCATAGTCCGCAGCAACTAGTTACTACTGAGCTCAGTCGGTCTGCCAGATAGGAATATTAGTGCTTACCGAGTCCACTCAGTTATCGAAGAACAGCAGTGTCTACCGAGTTCACTCAGTTGCCAAAGAAAGTTTAGTGTTTACCGAGTTCAGTCGGTCATCAAAGAAAGTTTAGTGTTTACCGAGTTCAGTCGGTCATCGAAGAAAGTTTAGTGTTTACCGAGTTCAGTCGGTCATCGAAGAAAAGTTAGTGTTTACCGAGTTCAGTCAGTTATTGAAGGAAAATATTGTCGGTGTTTACCGAGTTCCCTCAGTCTCCA
Organism: Chamaecyparis obtusa; assembly: GCA_027943335.1. Classification (NCBI taxonomy): domain Eukaryota; kingdom Viridiplantae; phylum Streptophyta; class Pinopsida; order Cupressales; family Cupressaceae; genus Chamaecyparis; species Chamaecyparis obtusa. Next base: position 144,324 of record BSBK01001514.1, read on the forward strand.
AAAGATTATAGAAAGTTATGGTCACCGAGCACTGTCGGCCCTTGAAGGATTTTTGCAAATAGTGTTTGCTTAATTCAGCCGACTGTTATACTAAATAATGTCGATTTGACAAATCCAAAATCATATAAATAAAAGGTCAAATGTGAAAATAATATATACACAGCAGAAGATTTAAAAGAAGAAAAGAAGGAAAGGTATATGCGAATTTGTGAAGGATGTTCAGATATCCTTGAGGAGCAGCAAAGATTTATTCGATCAGAAAGGATCAGACTTATGCAAAACAGAGATCTGTAATCAGCAAGACAGTTGCATTATTATACAGGTCATTTTTCATTGTTACCTTCTTATCATTATAACAGTGAATTCTAAATCTCTTAACCGAGTTGGTTTAACAACCATATTGTAAATCCTCTAACAAGGTGACAATTCCATTGAATTTTTTTCAAGACCTCTTACAAGGCCACTCCTAGCAGGGTGTTTTAAATCCTCTAACAAGGTCACACCTAACAGTGTGTTTTGTAACCTTTTACCGGGTTGGCTTCTAACCGGGCATCACTTTAGAAAAGTGAAAATCAGTATCTAGATACATTGGTGGTTTTTCCCATATTGGGTTTCCATGTTAAATCTTGTGTCTCTTGTGTTCTTAATTACTTTCTCAATCATATACATGTGCTGATGAATATCTAAAGATAATTTTGCTAATACTTTCTGCATCTTCAAAGTTATTGCAATCTATTTACCGAGTGCTAAAATAGATAACATTGTTAAGATATCCTAAGAGATCTGGAAAGAATTAATAGAGAAGTGATTTATGGTTGACTAATTCACCCCCCCCCCCTCTCAGTCACTTCATCCATATTCCATCAATTGGTATCAGAGCTTTTGGTGCTTGCAGGAAGGGTTTCAAAGACCTAAGCTAAAGATCAGGATGTCTTACAAGAGGGAAATTCCAAAGCTTAATAGAGATAACTTTTCAGCATGGCAAGGTCTCATGCGACTTCATCTGGCTTCCATTGGTGATTCAGGATGCAAATACATTGATGAAGAGTACACAATTCCTAATGGTGCATTAACTATTGAAGACATTGCAGATAAAAAGACTCACAACACCATGATGATAGACATTGCATCTGCTCTCAGCTATGAAGAATTTGATGATATTAAAGACTGCACTACTGCATATGAAATGTGGGTGGCACTGAAGAAAATATATGGTGGTGATGCAAATGTGAAAAGAGCCAAAACAAAAAGCCCAAGAGGACAGTTTGACAAGATGAATATGAAGGAAGATGAAAACATTGCAAAATATGTTGAAAGAATCAAAGCAAGTGTAAGTGCAATTAGAGCTTCTGGAGGAACAATCTCAGATGAGACTGTTATAAGTAAGGTACTCAGAACATTACTCCCTATCTATGCAATAAGAGTATCAGCTATTCAAGAAAGAAGATGTGAAACAAACCACAATATAACTTTGGATGCTTTAGTTGGAAGATTGACAGCTTTTGAATTAGACAACTATGACAACTATGTTCCTAGTTCCAAAAATATAGAATCAGCATTTGAGGCCAAGGTTTCACTAAAGAAGAACAAGAAAATTAAAGAAGTTCAGTCAGAAAGTGAAGAAGAATCAGAAGAAAGTTCTGATAGTGATCTTGAAATTGTAGAAGCATTACTTGCAAAGAAGTACTCTAGAGGGAAAGGTAAATATAAAGGTAAAACTCATTTAATCTATTTTTCATGTGAAGAAATTGGACATATTGCAGCTAGGTGCCCAAACAAGCAAGTCAAGGAAGAGAAGAGAAGTCACAAGTACTATGGCAAAAAGAATTTCAAATCATACAAGGATAAAGGTAAGAAATCATGTTTTATGGCTAGAGCTTCTGATGATAGTGAAGAAGAAATTGTCTTTATTGCTATAAAAGATGAATCTGATGATGATGAAGATAAGATGGCACTTATTTCTCATATAAGAAAAGATGATATATGGATAATAGACAGTGGATGTTCACACCACATGACTAGTGACAAGACAAAATTTGAATATCTAGAAGACTGTGACAATGGTAATGTAAGATTTGGAAACAATGAACCTTGTTGTATAAAAGGAAAAGGAAGAATCTCATTAACCAAAGAACTCATATGTGATAATGCTTACTGGGTTGAAGGACTAAAACATAATCTTCTGAGTGTAGCACAGCTAATCAACACTGGTTTCAAGGTTGAATTCATGAATGGTCAAGCAAGACTGCTGGATGGAAAAGGAAAACTCATTGGATCAGGCAAACAAACAAAAGGTAACTTATTTTATCTTGATCTCAATGAATATTCATGCTTTATTGCTCAAATAGAAGAAAGTTGGCTATGGCACAAAAGGTTATGTCATGTGAATTTTGATAACATGATAAAAATAAGCAAATTCAAGAAGGTTAGAGGCATTCCTACTTTGAAGAAACCTGACACTGGTCTATGTAAGAATTGTCAGATTGGCAAAATGAGTAAAACTAGTTTCAAGAGTAAGAACTATCAGTCTAAAGAAATTTTGGAAATTGTGCATACTGATTTATGTGAACCTATTGGAATACAAAGCTATACTGGAGATAAATTCTTTATTCTTTTCGTTGATGATTATTCTAGAATGATGACTGTTATGTATTTAAGAGAAAAATCAGAAGCATTTGAAAAATTCAAATGGTACTTAGCAAGAGTAGAAAAAGAAACAGGGAAAAGATTGAAATGCTTAAGATCAGACAGAGGTGGTGAATTCATCTCCCATGATTTTAACAACTTCTGCATTGAAAGAGGAATCAAAAGACAGGTATCAGCTCCTAGAACTCCTGAGCAGAATGGAATAGCAGAAAGAAGAAACAGATCTATTATGGATTGTGCAAGGACTCTAATGATAGAAAAGAACATCGCTATAAAGTACTGGAAGGAAGCTATCAGCACTGCAGTTCATACCTTGAACCGAGTACAACTGAAGAAAGACACATTCAAAACTCCTTATGAATTATGGTATGGCTATAAACCTAATGTAAGTTACATGAAAATATTTGGTAGCAAGTGTTATATCTTAAAAGAATCCAGAAGAAATAAATTTGATGTGAAAAGTGATGAAGGAATATTCCTAGGATATTCTAGCAAAAGCAAGGCATACAAATGTCTGAACTTATCTACTCACAAAGTCATAGAAAGTATACATGTAAAATTTGATGAGTTTGCAGAAAAGACTGAGGAAGAAAGCAAAAGGGAACTTGAGAACTACAGAAGATTCGTTTACATTGAACCTGAAACATTGGCAGACACAACTATCAGTAAGGAAACTATATCTACCGAGCCGAGCACAGTTACCGAGTCACAGGAAGAAGTTCAAACCGAGTCACAGGAAGAAATTCAGACCGAGTCTCAGCCTAAAGTTACCGAGCAAATATCTACCGAGCCCGAGCAACCTGAAGAAGAGATCCTAGAAAACAACAGCATGAATCATTCAAAAGGCAAGGAACCTATACTAGCCAAATATGTCAGAAGACATCATACACCAGATCAAATCATTGGAAACAAATCAGATGGTACTATGACAAGAAGCAAGCTAAAAGGTACATGTCTACTTCCTGATTTTGAACCTAGAAATATCAAAGATGCATTAGAAAATGAAAGTTGGATTGAAGCAATAAATGAAGAATTAGAACAAATACAAAAGAACAAAACTTGGACTCTTGTACCTAGACCTAAAGATAAGAATGTAATTGGAACAAAATGGGTATTCAGGAATAAGCTAAATGAAGATGGTCAAGTATCTAGAAACAAAGCTAGATTGGTATGTAAAGGTTATTCTCAAGAAGAAGGTATAGATTATGGAGAAAATTTCACTCCTGTTGCAAGATTAGAAGGTGTAAGAACTCTACTTGCTTATGCAGCACACAAAGGATTTAAGGTATATCAGATGGATATAAAATCTGCATTTCTCAATGGAATTCTTGATGAAGAAGTCTACATTGAACAACCTGAAGGTTTTGTTGATCCAGATAAAAGGGACATGGTCTGCAGGTTACACAAAGCATTGTATGGTTTAAAACAAGCTCCTAGAGCATGGTATGAAAGACTCCATAACTATTTGATTCAGATTAATTTCAAAAGAGCTAATGATAACAGCAATCTGTATATTAAAGAAGGACCGGATGACAAAATTGTATTGGCAGAAATATTTGTGGATGATACTATATTTACAGGAAATGAGGATCAGTGCAAAGAATTTTTAGAGCAAATGAACAGAGAATTTGAAATGTCTATGTTTGGTTTAATAAAATTCTTTGTTGGTCTTCAAATTCAGCAAAGCAAGAATGGTATATACATTACTCAATCCAAATACATTAAGGAGATACTCAAGAAGTTTGGTATGGAAGATTCAAAACCAGTTGGTACACCCATGTGTACTGGACTGAAACTTACCAAAAATGATGATTCAAAAGAAGTTGATCAGACCCTATACCGATCTATGATTGGAAAATTGCAGTATGTAGTACATACAAGACCTGATATTGCCTTAGCAGTCGGTATAGTAGCTAGATTCTCAGCAAAACCTAATGAAAATCACATGATGGCAATCAAAAGAATCTTAAGATACTTAAGAGGAACTGAAGAATATGGTTTGTGGTATAAATTTGGAGGCAATCTAGACTTGAAAGTGTTTACTGATGCTGATTGGGCAGGAAACATTGATGATAGAAAAAGCACAAGTGGTGGAGCATTTTTTCTTGGAAAAAGACTGGTATCCTGGACTAGTAAAAAGCAGAATTGCACATCTCAATCCACAGCTGAAGCAGAATATGTTGCAGCTGCAGTAAACTGTTCAAATATTGTGTGGTTTAAATAGCTATTAGAAGGTATGAAGGTTGAAATCAAAGAACCAGTTGTTATATTTTGTGACAATACCAGTGCAATAAACATTTCTAAGAATCCAGTGATGCATTCCAAAACCAAGCACATTGCTATTAAATATCACTTTGTCAGAGAATTGGTGCAGGACAAGGAAATCAGATTAGAATATATTCATACAAAAGAACAGATTGCAGACATTTTTACCAAACCATTACCTAAGGATGCATTTGTGTATCTAAGAGGTAAGTTAGGGGTCATTCCCCTATCCGAGGCTCACTAAATATAGTTTTAGTGATGCATCAACCAGAACATGATTGAAAATCAACTTGTTGATGCAGCATATTAAAGGAATCATTGCATATGAATCAGTACTTGAGGTACATTAATTTTCACCGATAATATGTGAATTGTCTTTGGCATGTGTTGTCAAAGAGGGAGTGTTTGCGATGTCTTTGCTATTATTTTCAAGAAATTTTCAATAGTCAAAAGGAAGAATTTTCAGGATACAGGAAGTTTGCTGATAGAGGGAGATTTGAATCTGAACCAAGCTAACTCTTTCAAATTTCTTATGCTATGACATATTGTGTTGCCATCAATGCCAAAGAGGGAGATTGTTGGAAACAATTGTCTGAAGGAAATTGCTACTCAATTATGTATTGTCTTTGATGTCACACTATGTCATAGTCCGCAGCAACCAGTTACTACCGAGCTCAGTCGGTCTGCCAGACAGGAATATTAGTGCTTACCGAGTCCACTCAGTTATCGAAGAAAAGTAGTGTCTACCGAGTTCACTCGGTTGCCAAAGAAATTTTAGTGTTTACCGAGTTCAGTCGGTCATCGAAGAAAGTTTAGTGTTTACCGAGTTCAGTCGGTCATCGAAGAAAGTTTAGTGTTTACCGAGTTCAGTCGGTCATCGAAGAAAAGTTAGTGTTTACCAAGTTCAGTCGGTTATCGAAGGAAAATATTGTCGGTGTTTACCAAGTTCCCTCGGTCTCCAAAAGATTATAGAAAGTTATGGTCACCGAGCACTGTCGGCCCTTGAAGGATTTTTGCAAATAGTGTTTGCTTAATTCAACCGACTGTTATACTAAATAATGTCGATTTGACAAATCCAAAATCATATAAATAAAAGGTCAAATGTGAAAATAATATATACACAGCAGAAGATTTAAAAGAAGAAAAGAAGGAAAGGTATATGCGAATTTGTGAAGGATGTTCAGATATCCTTGAGGAGCAGTAGAGATTTATTCGATCAGAAAGGATCAGACTTATGCAGCACAGAGATCTGTAATCAGCAAGACAGTTGCATTATTATACAGGTCATTTTTCATTGTTACCTTCTTATCATTGTAACAGTGAATTCTAAATCTCTTAACCAAGTTGGTTTAACAACCATATTGTAAATCCTCTAACAAGGTGACAATTCCATTGAATTGTTTTCAAGACCTCTTACAAGGCCACTCCTAGCAGGGTGTTTTAAATCCTCTAACAAGGTCACACCTAACAGTGTGTTTTGTAACCTTTTACCGGGTTGGCTTCTAACCGGGCATCACTTCAGAAAAGTGAAAATCAGTATCTAGATACATTGGTGGTTTTTCCCATATTGGGTTTCCATGTTAAATCTTGTGTCTCTTGTGTTCTTAATTACTTTCTCAATCATATACATGTGCTGATGAATATCTAAAGATAATTTTGCTAATACTTTCTGCATCTTCAAAGTTACTGCAATATATTTACTAAGTGCTAAAACAAATAACATTGTTAAGATATCCTAAGAGATCTGGAAAGAATTAATAGAGAAGTGATTTATGGTTGACTGATTCACCCCCCCCTCTCAATCACTTCATCCATATTCCATCATCTGATTCAACTTATTCTAACTACCCAAATACTGTAAATCTTTATGATTGGTATACAACACAAATTCACTTGGTATCAAATAATATCTCCATTTCTTCAGGGATTGAACAATAGCATATAATTCTTGATCATACACAAAATATTTCCTTTTTGCATCATTCAAATTTTCACTAAAGAAAGCAACAGGTTTACCTTCTTGACTCAACACAGCTCCTATTGCACTACCACTTGCATCACATTCTACTTGAAATACCTTATTGAAATCAGGCAATGCTAACATAGGCAATTCAACAATCTTATGCTTCAGAGTCTCAAAACTTTTATCAGCTCCATGTGACTACTTGAATTCTCTTTTATCTCCTCTCATAGTCTCAGCCATAGCATTCCAAATTGAACTAAAATTCCTAATGAAATTTTGGTAAAAACTTGCCAAACCATGAAATGATCTTACCTCACTAGCATTCTCAGGTGTAGAACAATTCAAAATAGCTTCAACCTTTTCAAGATCCATTTTCAAACCATCAGCTAAAATCACAAATCCCAAATACACAATCTCCTCTTTCATGAAAGAACACTTTTTCAAATTTATCAACAACTTTTCTTCTTTCAACCTCTGCAATACTTGTTTAACATGCAACAAATTTTCTTCTTTGGTCTTACTAAATATCAGAATATCATCAAGGTATACAATCACAAATTTACCAAAGAATTTCTTCAAAACTTCATTCATCAATCTCATAAAAGTACTCAGTGCATTAGTTAAACCAAAAGCCATAACCAACCACTCATACAAACCTTCTTTTGTCTTAAAGAATTCTTCCACTCATCACCTTCTCTGATTCTAATCTGATGATACCCACTTTTCAAATCAATTTTGGTAAAATACTTTGCTCTAGTCAAATTGTCCATTATGTCATCTATTCTCGATATAGGAAACCTATATTTCATTGTTATCTTGTTGATTTCTCTAGAATCAGTACACATTCACCATTATCCATTATTCTTAGGTGCTAATATAGTAGGTACTACACAAGGACTCAAACTTTCTTGGATCAAACCTTTCTGCAACAATTCTTGATGCTCGGTAGGTGTTAACTGATGTGGTGCCTTATTCAATAAACTAGCTCTAGGGATTAGATCCATACAATGATCAATGCTTCTCTTCAGTGGAAAACCATTAGGTATATTATCATAAATAATCTCATTGTACTTGATGAGTAACTTATCAATCTCTTTAGGGATGCTATCCTCTTTTTTCTTGCTCATTTTATTAGGAATCATAGCAAAACATACATCATTCTTCTTCAAATCCTTAACAAACTTTCTTCCTTCCATCAAGAAAAATTTCACAGATGTACAAACATTACTAATAGGATCTTCAATCAAAGGTAACAAGATTTGTCTTTTCCCATCAGCCCAATTAGTATATTTATGCAATCTCCCATCATATATAGCATGCCTATCATATTTTCAAGGTCTACCCAACAAAATATGACAACAATCCATAGGAATGATATCACATAACACCTTATCATAGTACTTTCCAATTTTCAAATTCACATAATGGGTATGTGCACAAAGATGGGGTACCAAAAAGGGGGTTTAAGATGCCACTTTTTTCCTGAAATCAGCAAACTCTGAACTTTAATAACAAATTGAAGATAGTTTGACTCAAAATTTCAAAACACAACAAGAACAAGAGTTGTAGTACTCTGAATCTAGTTTCTAAACTACTAATTTATTTGAAAAATGGTGAAGATTAAGGCCTTCAACTAGGGGGAGCACAAAAAGTGGTACTATTTTTTGTGAAAAAAATAACATAGCGCCTGTTGTGCTCCCCCTAAAATGTTAACTTATTTTTTGAAATTATTTAATCACTCCAGTGAGAAGTTAGCTAACACCACATAGTTTACCCCAGATTTTTCAACTAATTTTTTTATGAATGTATGAATTTCTATGACTTTTTGAACTCAGACATCCCAAAACACATGAAATTTGGGCGTGCTCCCCCTAGAAATCATTCAAAATTAGTCAAAAATCAAATTTTATTTTTTTTAAAGTGTGTAGAATGGAGTCTAGTTTCTAAAAAACTAAGTTTTTGCAAATTTCAACAAACAAAGAAAAATCTATACCCAAAATACTACACGTTGGTTTTTGACAAAAAATTGACATACATTCAATGGAAATTAATGTTGATAGGCTTAAAATTATCATTTTTGGAAATAAATTATATGTTTAGATAGCTAACTCAAAGACCAATAATCTCACATTGTCTGATTTTTTTGTTATCAAATCACATGTAAACTAGATGGAGAGTACACACAAAAAGTGAAGGTTTTTTCTAATGTTTCTTCGAATTCACGTCAAACTCATGGCTTATACATCCAAGCCTTTGGGTTGGATCTCCAAAGCAAATCCAAGCCTTAGGCTTGGTAAAATACAAGCCTTCAAATAGGGCGCATGCCAAATAGGGCACATGCCCTATTTGGAGTGTGCCCTATTTGAATCTATGCTTGTAATAGGGTGCACGCCAAATAGGGCGTGTGCCCTATTTGGCGTGTGCCCTATGTCAATCATAAATAGGCTCTAAAGAACCATTAGGACCCATTCTAATGTGTCCTAATGATTCCATAGTGGTTTTAATTGCCTCTAAATGGTCTATTACAACCCATTATTGTCCCTTAAAACACGTTAGAACTCTCATGATCCACTACAAACCCTTGGACAACATTACAGCCTGTTAGGACACATTAGATCCTCAAAGTGTGTCCTAAGAGGTATTAATTGATTGCAGTATTTTCTTATGGTTCTTAATAGGTGCTAAAGAGCCATAATAAGATCTAAAAAACATTAGGAACCCTCATTTAATACATTAGAAGCACCTCAAACCATAAAGTGTGTCATCCAAAATCTCTCTTTGTCACCTCTCTCTCTCTCTCTCTTTCTTACCTTCACTTCATCCCTCTCCCTCTACCTCTCCCTATCTCTCTATCTTCCTCACTCTACTTTCTCTCTCTATACTTATCTTACCCTAGTTATCTATTTCTTACCTTCACTTCATCCCTCTCCCTCTACCTCTCCCTATCTCTCTATCTTCCCTCCCCCCGCTCTATCTCTCTCTCTGTCCACATTCTTACTCTCTCTTTCTTACCTTCTATCTCATCCCTCTCCCTCTACCTCTCCCTATCTCTCTATCTTCCCACATCTCTCTCTCTCTCTCTCTCTCTCTCTCTCTCTCTCTCTCTCTCTCCTCTCTCTCTCTCTCTCTCTCTCTCTCTCCCTGCTTCTCTTATCCTATCTCTTTCTTGTCTTGTCTCACAAACTTCTCTCTCTATCTACTTCTCTTAGGTCCTAGATCTCTTTATTACCTTCACTCTCAACCCTCTCTCTCTCTCTCTCTCTCTCTCTCTCTCTCCCTGCTTCTCTTATCCTATCTCTTTCTTGTCTTGTCTCACAAACTTCTCTCTCTATCTACTTCTCTTAGGTCCTAGATCTCTTTATTACCTTCACTCTCAACCCTCTCTCTCTCTCTCTCTCTCTCTCTCTCTCTCTATCCATCTACTTCTCTTAACCTAGATCTCTTTATTACCTTCACTTTCAACCCTCTCCCCTGCATCTCTCTCTCTCTCTCCCTCTCTCTCTCCCCTTCTCTCTAACCCTCTCTCTCTCTATCTACTTCTCTTACTTGAGATCTCTTTCTTGTAACCTTCTCTCTCAACCCTCTCTCTCTCTCTCCCTGCCTTCTCTCTAACCCTTTCTCTCTGTCTATCTAGATCTATCTATCTACTTCTCTTACCCTAGACCACTTTCTTACCTTCTCTCTTAACCCTCTCTCTATCTATCTATCTATCTATTTATCTAACCCTATATCTCTTTCTTACCTTCTCTTGAGAAACCCTCTCCTCCTGCCTCTCTCTCTCCCTCTCTCCTTCTCTCTCCCTCTCTACTTCTCTTACCCTAGATCTCTTTCTTACCTTCTCTCTCAACCCTCTCCCCTATTTCTCTCTCTCACCCCTCCTCTTCCTCTCACTATCTCTCTATCTCCCCTCTCTCTATCCTTATCTCTATTCTTCTCTTATCCCAACTCCATCTACCTCTCCCTTGTTACCCCTCTCCTTCTCTCTCTCTATCTACTTCTCTTACCCTTGATATCTTTCTTACCTTCTCTCTCAACCCTCTCCCCTGCCTCTCTCTCTCTCACCTCTCTCTCCTCTCTAACTCACTCTCTCTATCTATTGATCTACTTCTATTACCCTAGATCTCTCTCTATCCTTATCTCTATTCTTCTCTTATCCCATCTCCCATCTCTCTCTCTCTCTCTCTCTCTATCTCTCTCTCTCTCTCTCTCTCTCCCCCCTTCTCTCTAACCCTATATATCTCTCTCTTACCTTATCTCTCTCTCTAACCCTATATCTCTCTCTCTCCCCTTCTCTCTAACCCTATATCTTTCTCTTACCTTCTCTCTCACCTCTCCCTCTTTGCATTTCTCAAGCTCTCTCTCTTTACATCCCTATATATATATATATATATATATATATATATATATATATATATATATATATCTTTCCTTCTCTCTTACATCTCCTTTTCATCTCTCTCTCTCTCTCTCTCTCTCTCTCTCTCTCTCTCTCTCTCTCTCTCTCTATCTATCTATCTATCTATCTATCTATCTATCTATATATCCACTTCTCTTACCCTAGAACTCTTTTTTTCCTTCTCTCTTAACCCTCTCTGTCTATCTATATATTTATCTTACCCTATATCTCTCTTACCTTCTCTTTCAACCCTCTCCCCTACCTCTCTCTCTCTCTCTCTCTCTCTCTCTCTCTCTCTCTCTCTCTCTCTCTCTCTCTCTCTCTCTCTCTTATCTACTTCTCTTACCCTAGATATATTTCTTACCTTCTCTCTTAACCCTATCTCTCTATCTATCTACTTATCTTACCGTATATCTCTTTCTTACCTTCTCTCTCAACTTTCTCCCCTGCCTCTCTCTCTCTCACTCGCTCCTTCTCTCTCTCTATCTCTCTCTATCTATTTCTCTTACCCTAGATCTCTTTATTACCTTCTCTCTTAACCCTCTCCCTTTCTCTATCTACTTATCTCACCCTATATCTCTTTGAACTTTCCTTCTCTCTCAACCCTCTCTCCTACCTCTCGCTCTCTCTCTCTCTATCTCTCTCCTTCTATCTACTTCTCTTACCCTAGATCTCTTTCTTACCTTCTCTCTCAACCCTTTCCCTCTACCTCTCTCTCTCACCCCTCCTCTTCCTCTCACTATCTCTATATCTCCCCTTTCTCTATCCTTATCTCTATTCTTCTCATAACCCATCCCCCTCTACCTCTCCCTCATTACCCCTCTCTATCTATCTATCTATTTCTCTTACCCTATATCTCTTTCTTACCTTTTCTCTTACCTCTCCCCCTTTGCATCTCTCTCTCTCCCTATCTATCTATCTACTTCTCTTACCCTATATCTCTTTCTTACCTTCTCTCTTAACCCTCTCCCTCTATCTACTTATCTCACCCTATATCTCTTTGAACTTACCTTCTCTCTCAACCCTCTCCCCTGCCTCTCTCTCTCTCTCTCTCTCTCTCTCTCTCTCTCTCTCTCTCTCTCTCTCTCTCTCTCTCTCTCTCCCTCATTACTCCCCCCTCTCTCTCTCTTGTATGATTCATTATGATCCCTTAACACCTCTTTAACATTCTAGGACATATCAATGAGTCCCAAGACCCCATATGACCCTTAGGGCCCCTAAGGGTTGCATGGGGTCCTAAGAACCACTTTACACCCCTCATGACTCCTTATACCCCTTAGGACCTCTTGAGAACAACAAGATGTATTCCTATCGATGCTATGGGGTTATAAGGGGTCATAGGATTGATTATGATCTCTTAACACCTCTTTGATATCCTAGGACATATCAATGAGTCCCAAGACCCCATATGACCCTTAGAACCCCTAAGGGTCACATGGGGTCCTAAGAACCACTTTACACCCCTTATGACTCCTTATGACCCTCTATGACCAATTAGGACCCTTTACGGACCCCTAAGGGTCACATGGGGTCCTAAGAACCACTTTACACCCCTTACAACTCCTTATGACCCTCTACGACCAATTAGGACCCTTTACGAACACCTAAGGGTTACACGGGGTCCTAAGAACCACTTTACACCCCTTACGACTCCTTATGACCCTCTAAAACCAATTAGGACCCTTTACAGACACCTAAGGGTCACATGGGGTCCTAAGAACCACTTCACACCCCTTACGACTCCTTATGACCCTCTACGACCAATTAGGACCCTTTACAGACACCTAAGGGTCACATGGGGTCCTAAGAATCGCTTTACACCCCTTACGACTCCTTATGACCCTCTATGACCAATTAGGACCCCTAAGGACCACTTAAAACCCCTTATTCATTAACTTTCTCACACTCTCCTCTCTCTCTCTCTCTTAGTCTCTCAGTCACCCCTCTATCTCTCTTTGTCTCTTTATCACGTCTCTCTCTCTCTCTCTCCCTTTCTCCCCCCATCTATCTCTCTTTTATGCATTTCTAGAAAGGGCGTGCTCCAAATAGGGCATGCGCCAAAAAGGGTGTACGCCCTATTTGTCGCACGCCCTTTGTAGAAAGCCCAAAAATGGCAAAAAAACCCAAGAATCCCATGAAGGAGGCCCACTTTTACTATATTCTATCTGGAACACGTAGTTTGCACAACAAATATTTACTTTCATGGTGTTGGAGGTCAAAAAGAAGACTATTTATCAACTTGGACCACCTTTTGTTGCAAGGTCAACATTGTGGTGCAAAAAACAACCTTTATTTAGCAAATTTGACATATTTCAAGGTAAGTTTTGTTTGTTCTTGCATGCCAAAATGTGAATAAATCCTTTTTATTTTATTTCATATTATATGGACTTGTGGAAAGCATAAATAGACATGTATTGGACTATAGTTGTATTATAATTTGATATATATAAATTGTAATACTTTTATATTATGTTATGACTTATTATAATAGATTGATTAAAAAAACCATAATTTTTGTATTAGATTGATATTTTATAATGTGTAAATTTTAATGAATTTCAATGTATATATAGATCTTATTCATCACGTCGAGAAAATGACCTAAGATTCAAACACTCGAAGAGCATGAAATAGAGAAAGAGAAGAAAAGAGAAAGAATGAGACAACTTCTCGAACAACAACAATTAGAGCCCATACAAGAAGAATTACCTAATAGGAGAGAATTGGAATTGGAAACACAAAGGAACTGAATGAGAAAGTTGCATCAAATAAGACAATTGAATTATGAAGGGGTGAGTATATCATCTATTGGATCACAAGTTGAAGGGATGCCATCATCCAATGTTGGAGGTAAACATGAATTATCTAATGTTGAAGACATCACACACTCTACACCTCAAAGTGTAGCCACACCATCGTATTATGTTGAAGGCACACCATTAGCTACATCTAAAGGAATAGACACATCATTGCATCACTTTGAAGGCACCTCATTTCCAACTTCCGAAGGTGTAGGAATCACACCATTGCATCGTGTTGAAGAAACACCATATTCATCTCAAGTCGGTGAAAGTCCATCTTCCACATCTCAATTTGAAGGCACATCATCTTCAGTTGAAGGTACGCAATTCATCCCTAACATTGTTGACGTTCCCAATGTTGAGCCTACACAACAATTGAGAACACCTCCTAGAGTTTTGCATAGAAAGCCTAAATATTTGATTGATATTGACACTAATATTTTGAAACCAATGCCTGACAAGATTCCCAAGCGCACTTGTCAAAGATATACTAACCGAATTTGGAGGATATTTTTTGAGAATTTGAATGTCACAGGAAGATGTCAATTGTTTGTTGAAATGATGAGAAATCTGAAATTTAGGCCTATCATGAAGATTCCTGGGTTAAGAACAGATAACACCTCCATTGAAAAAGCTATTGTAAAGAATCTAATGGATGCATATGAGACTGTGGGTTCTACATCACACATGAAAGATAGTAATGTCACACGACGTGTGATAACATCAACAATGGTAAGAAATTAAATGAAGAAGTCTCGACTCATTAGAAAGACAAGTAAATCATTGAAAATAAGAAGAAGGTCTCTAATGAGAGCCATGGAAAGGCGTCAAAGAGTGGAAGATTCAAATAGCAATGAACTATGGGCTTTTTCCGGTAGATTGCCATGGAAAGTCAAAGACATTGTTGAATTTTTGAAATCCTTCATTGAAAATTTTTGGAAGAATAATACACAAGTATCTCCTAATCAAAGAGATGTTGTAAGGAGGAGGATTGGTAGTCGATTGCGTGATCCACATCGAAAGCATTTTTTGGATTCAACCCAGACACAATTTTTTGCAAAATTTATAGATGCGTATCCTCAAATTAAAATTATTCAAAGATTTTTTGAAATGGCTAAACCTTTTTATGTCAAGATTTTTTGAAATGGCTAAAATTATTCAAAGATTTTTTGAAATGGCTAAACTTGTTGTTGTAGAGTACATATTGAATTTTCTAACCATTATACTATCTATCGGCATATATGAGTACGTTTGCATGCTAACAATTTCTTGTAGGAGTGTAACATAAAGGAGCCACCTAGATCTTCAAGGGAATTGATAGCTACCATTTTATGTCATAGACCGGATGGACAACAATTTCACAAACTATCATGTTTGAATGGTACATGTGTATATTGCGGTGGTTTGCAAGATTTACCTATTTGTCAGCATATGGAAAGTAGTCATGCAATTGGGAATGAAATAGTAGAATTTGGAAAATATAAGACCATTGCATATGCTCTAAAAGATGGAAAAGAGGCAAAAAGATGTGATTTAGTAATTGATAGGATTCCGGTGTATCAGTTCATGGATATATTTTGTGGGAAAATTGTGTATGAATATGCAATGCATACACATAGAGCATGATGGTTGGATACACAATTCAATTTATGCAAGGACAGTTTTCCAATTGATACAATTGTTTCAGTTGTGGACTTTGCTGAAAACTACACTTTGCAACCACAAAATGAGGTACAATCACAGTATTACAACTCTCAACAGGTTGCTATATTTGTTCATATGCATACTTGCATGCACCTGATAGTACGGAGGAAAATAGGAATATTTTGAGGGAGTACCATTTTTATATGAGCGATGATCGCTCACATTCTACAGAGTTTGTACATGGTTGCTTTAGTTTGTTTTACGGTGATTTGGCAAATAGGAGCATACCATATCGTCGACACATCATATGGTCAGATAATTGTACATCCCAATTCAAGAATTCTTGTATGTTTTATTGGTTGAGTAGGATGTACAAGAACACTGATATTCAATATATGTGGAATTTCACTGAGGCGGGCCATGGAAAGGGAGAGCATGATGGTGTGGGAGCATGTATAAAAAGAGCTTTAGCATGTGAAGAATTAAAGTATGAGGGGGGAGCAAAAATATCAAATGCAAGATGTATTGTCAACTGGTGTAATGCCACAATGGGCCCAGGTAAGGAAGGTGAGTCAACAATTCATAGATTTTTTTGGTTGATTGATGAAACTAACATTGCACCATATGAGGATTGTTGTATAGTAACAAGATCAAGTGAGCTACACTCTTTTAGAAGTTGTAATGCAGGTTCATGGATGGTATACACATGACATATGGCATGCTTTTGTTCATCTTGTGCAGAGGAGAATTGGGATGAGTGCAACTCAAAGGAATGGGTTGATGAATGGTCTATAAGACCTTTGAGCCCACTTGACTCCTATCATCCACCAACAGCATTGCAACTAGGGGACATGGCAACATCTATTGACTTTGACCATTTGTTAGATATAGTACAACCAGGTAAATTGTCCATTTATATAGTTTGTCTAAACTATTTTGGATATTAATGTACTGAATATGTCTACATTTTTTTAGGTCATGTTTTTGCAGTTATTGCACCTGAATACAATGACGAAGGGATAGATTATTATTTATGTCATTGTGTTGAGGCCAAAAAGAAATTGGATGTCACAGTTGTAGACGGCGAAGGATTACAATACCCTATAGGAGTGGTTGTTGTAACAGGAACATGGCTTAGATGATATGGTATGAAGAACTCTAAGTTGTGGTTGTTTGAGGACTGGGAGACACACATGAAGATTCTACATTATTCAAACCTTGTTGTTGCTTTGAATGTTACTTTGATCAGATATGTGGGTAGGCCAGTGAAAAGAACTCTTTGGAAGGTTCCCAAGTCAGAGCATGAGGCAATACTTAACACACTAAAGGTTAAGGTAGATCCAGCTGGTTCAATGGACTAAATCGAGCTATACTAAAATGTTGTAATATGTGTTCAACTGTACTATTTGTTTCTCTAACAAAGTTAGCTTCTATGGTACATACCCTGTGTGTATAGAGGGAAGTTTGTAATTTTAATGATAATGCAACATTGCATATTTTTTGGGGCAATGCCGGAGGTTTTCTCCACTCAGCTCTTTCCTACCAGCACCTTTATTGAGCTGAGTTGTAAACATGTTTCATAATATTAATAAAAAAAGAAACATGTTTACAATAATTTCTTAACATTTTTATGGTGTTTTATCCAATGCAAAACTATGTAATTTTTATGTGACTAATGATGGGACAGAAATAAGATTTTTTCTTAGATCAAATCTCCTCAAAACATGTTAGATCAGATATAAAACTTGGTCAAATCTCCTCAAAACATGTTAGATCAGATTTCCTCTTGTTTCCACTATGGATTTATGAGATCCATGCATAGTATGACCTTCTAACCCTAGGGATGGATCCAATAAAATGTATATTAACAACATAACATGAAATAAGGAAGTTACAATGAGTTTTGTTGCAAGAAAGTGGAGGAGAGCTGCCCTATGCATGCTTTGGGTGCACTTGGAAGGTGCGAACCATGACATAGACAGGGATTTGGCTTAAGAAGACAATGACCTAAGGATGTTCACAAACTCCTTAAATGGTGTAACACAACCAAAACAAGGGTTTCCTACTCCAATAAACTCCTTTAGAAATTTTACAAACTGAATCAAACTTTGGTGCCTTTTGGGCTTTAGGGACACTAGACCTAAATCTAGCCTTTAACTAGAATTCTTCACCAGTGGACTTCTTGACCACTCCCAAGCATTTAGATGGTCCTCATATGACCTAAGGATGCTAAATAAACTCTTGGTTTGGTCCCTTTACAACCATACCATAGAAAACTAGACCTGCACCCACTTTTCCTTGTAGCCCTCTCAACATAGATTTTCTATTCTAACTTTTTCACAATTGAGTATCTTGACACAAACAAGGCATTTTCAGACACCCATTTGGAAGTTATGTAAGATCCCAAAGCCTTGTCTTCCAACTCCAATCCAACACCACCTAACTCTCACCTTGTACACAGACCTAATTGGCCTAATTAGGCTTGGTTTACAAAGGAAGTGTGAGGTGTAGGGTTCTTGGAACTGGTAGCTCAAGTAGTGACAAAATCTCTTCAGTGCACATGTACACTGACAGCAAAAATTTAGATAAAGAAGTAACAAGTGTTGTGGAATTATCCACAGAGCAATGTGAAATGAAGCCTCAAATTGGTTCATTAGCAGGCAAAGAGTTTGGTCATGCACTTCATTCTAGCACCACAAATATTTCTATTAGAAATGACTATCTGTCAATGGCCTTGCATTTACGGGACTTGGGCATTATCATTGAAAGGTAAGTTCATTGCCACCTTTGGCAAGGCAGTCTCACTCATTTTACAACAAAGGGTAGCCATCTATGGTCCAAGGTTTTAATTCAACTGACAAGTGGAGAGCTTCTCAAGGTACTGATCTATTTCATAGAGAAGTTCCTACTTCATCTCAAGGTTCTTGTTTAGGTGACCAACTCCTTCAAGGTCCACAAATAGACACATTAATTGGTAAAAGGGTAGATGCAATTTTGGAAAGAGTATCCCAATTGAAGAGTAATGGAAATTCCAGTGAGCATGAAGTTATTGTAGATACAATGGGTGTATCTCCTCCACTGACAAATATAACTACTTCTAGAGACTTGAGTTTAAATGGAGACTGTCTGTTCCCAAACATGCCCCAGTTGAGCATATGAACCAGATGTTTCTTGAGTAAAGAAGATAGTGGTTTATTAAAGCATCTACATTATCCCACTTGCTATCAGTTACTACTTTTTGAGTAGCCTGCCAGCTGCTTCTGTGCAAGATTTTTATAATATATAATGTCCTCATGCAAGTACATGCCATGCACAATCATTCCAACCCCACCGACGACTCCGTGCTGAAGTGTCCCTCAAGGTCCCTTAAGCATGAAATCAGCAATCTTTGTCAAGTCGTATCTCAGAGCTTGTGCGAGGTAGCATGGATCCATCAATTGATACAAGACTATATTGTCGGGGCCTAAAAAAGCCTGTCTTGGTTTTTGGAGATTCAATTTTGTTTAAATTCAGCAACACATTCTCGGTCGGTGTCAGAACTCAAAGTGTTCCTTAGCTGAAATGACCAACGTTGCATATCTTTCCAACCATCGGTCATAGCCTCAAACTGTCAGTTCCAATAGCTTTGAATGGCCAAGTAAACACTAGTGGCAACCTCATTCGACACCCATAGTCATTCGATCCCCGCCAACGACTCCATGCTGAAGTGTCCCTCAAGGTCCCTTAAGCATGAAATCGGTGATCTTTGCGGGGTCATATCTTGGAGCTCGATTGATGTAGAATCAATTCATTAGGTGCTACAGGAATGTGTTATCAGGACCTACAAAAGCCTATCTCAATTTTTAGAGATTCAACTTATTTTAAATTTGGCAACACATTCTCGGTCAGTGTCAGAACTCAAAGTGTTCCTCAGCTGAAATGGTCAACGTTGCGTATCTTTCAAACCGTCGGTCGTAGCATCGAACTGTCAATTCCAATAGCTCTAAATGGCCAGGTAAATGCTAGTGGCAACCTTGTTCACCACGCACAGTCGTTTGAACCCAGCCGATGACTCTGTGCTGAAGTGTCCCTTAAGGTCCCTTAAGCATGAAATCAGCAATATTTATGGGGTCATATCTCAGAGCTCGTGCAACATAGAATCGATTCGTCAGGTGCTATGGGACCATGTTGTTGAGGCCTACAAAATCCTATCTTATTTTTTAGAGATTCAACTTATTTTAAATTTGGTGACACATTCTCGGTTGGTGTCAGAACTCAAAGTGTTCCTCAGCTGAAACGGTCAACGTTGCGTATCTTTCCAACCGTCGGTCGTAGCATCGAACTGTCAGTTCCAATAGCTCTTAATGGCTGGGTAAATGCTAGTGGCAACCTCATTCACCATGCATAGTCATTCGAACCCCACCGATGACTCCGTGCTGAAGTGTCCCTCAAGGTCCCTTAAGCATGAAATCAGCGATCTTTGTGGGGTCATATCTCAGAGCTCGTGCAATGTAGAATCAATTTTTTAGGTGCTATGAGACCATGTTTTTGGGGCCTACAAAAGCCTATCTTGGTTTTCAGAGATTCAACTTATTTTAAATTCAACAACACATTCTCAGTCGGTGTCAGAACTCAAAGTGTTCCTCAGCTGAAACGGTCAACATTGCGTATCTTTCCAACCGTCCATCGTAGCATCAAACAATCAGTTCCAACAGCTTCGAATGGCTAGGTAAACACTAGTGGCAACCTTTTTCGGCACCCACAATGATTTGATCCCCGCTGATGACTCCGTGCTGAAGTGTCCCTCAAGGTCCCTTAAGCATGAAATTGGTGATCTTTGCGGGGTCATATCTTGGAGCTCGTGTGATGTAGAATAGATTCATCAGGTGCTTCGGGACCATGTTGCCGAGGCCTACAAAATCCTATCTCAAATTTTAGAGATTCAACTTATTTTAAATTTGGTAACACATTCTCGGTCAGTGTCAGAACTCAAAGTGTTCCTCAGCTGAAACGGTCAACATTGCGTATCTTTCGAACCATCGGTCGTAGCATCGAACCGTCAATTCCAACAGCTCTGAATGGTCGGGTAAATGCCAGTGGCAACCTTGTTCACCATGCACAGTCGTTCGAACCCCGCCAATGACTCTGTGTTGAAGTGTCCCTCAAAGTCCCTTAAGCATGAAATCAGCAATATTTGCCGGGTCATATCTCAGATCTCGTGCAACATAGAATCAATTCATTAGGTGCTACGAGACCATGTTGTCAGGGCCTACAAAAGCCTATCTCATTTTTTTGAGATTCAAATTATTTTAAATTCAGCAACACATTCTCGGTCAGTGTTAGAACTCAAAGTGTTCCTCAACTGAAATGGTCAATGTTGTGTATCTTTTCAACCGTCCATCGTAGCGTCGAACAATTAGTTCCAACAGCTTCGAATGGCTAGGTAAACGCTAGTGCCAACCTCATTTGGCACCCACAATGATTCGATCCCCCCCGATGACTCCATGCTGAAGTGTCCCTCAAGGTCCCTTAAGCATGAAATCAATGATCTTTGTGGGGTCATATCTTGGAGCTCGTGTGATGTAGAATCAATTCATTAGGTGCTACAGGACCATGTTGCCAAGGCCTACAAAAGCCTATCTCAAATTTTAGAGATTCAACTTATTTTAAATTTGGCAACACATTCTCGGTTGGTGTCAAAACTCAAAGTGTTCCTCAGCTGAAACGGTCAACGTTGCGTATCTTTCCAACCGTCGGTCATAGCATCGAACCGTCAGTTCCAATAGCTCCAAATGGCCAGGTAAATTCTAGTGGCAACCTTGTTCACCACGCACAATCATTCAAACCCCGCCGATGACTCTGTGTTGAAGTGTCCCTCAAGGTCCCTTAAGCATGAAATCAATGATCTTTGCAAGGTCATATCTGGGAGCTCATGTGATGTAGAATTGATTCATTAGGTGCTATGAGACCGTGTTGCCAGGGCCTACAAAATCCTCTCTTAGTTTTTAAATATTCAACTTATTTTAAATTCAACAACACATTCTCAGTCGGTGTCAGAACTCAAAGTGTTCCTTAGCTGAAACGGTCAATGTTGCATATCTTTCCAACCGTCGGTTGTAGCATCAAACAATCAGTTCTAATAGCTCCAAATGGCTGGGTAAATGCTAGTGCCAACCTTGTTCATCACCCACAATGATTCGATCCCCGCTGATGACTCCATGCTGAAGTGTCCATCAAGGTCCCTTAAGCATGAAATTAGAGATCTTTGCAGGGTCATATCTTTGAGCTCGTGTGATGTAGAATTGATTTGTCAGGTGCTACAGGACCATGTTGTTGAGGCCTACAAAAGCCTATCTCAAATTTCAGAGATTCAACTTATTTTAAATTTGGCAACACATTCTCGGTCGGTGTCAGAACTCAAAGTGTTCCTCAGCTGAAACAGTCAATGTTGCGTATCTTTCCAACCGTCGGTCGTAGCATTGAACAATCAGTTCCAATAGCTCCAAATGGCTGGGTAAATGCTAGTGGCAACCTCATTCAGCACCCACAATGATTCGATCCCCGCCGATGACTCTGTGCTAAAGTGTCCCTCAAGGTCCCTTAAGCATGAAATCGGCGATCTTTGCGGGGTCATATCTCGGAGCTCGATCGACATAGAATTGATTCATTAGGTGCTACGAGAATGTGTTGCTGGGGCCTACAAAAGCTTGTCTCATTTTTTAGAGATTCAACTTATTTTAAATTCGGCAACACATTCTCGGTCAGTGTCAGAACTCAAAGTGTTCCTCAACTGAAATGGTCAACGTTGCGTATCTTTCCAACTGTCAGTTCCAACAGCTCTAAATGGCTGGGTAAATGCTAGTGGCAACCTCATTCAACACCCACAGTCGTTTGAACCCCGCCAATGACTCCGTGCTGAAGTGTCCCTCAAGGTCCCTTAAGCATGAAATCAGAAATCTTTGTGGGGTCATATCTCAGAGCTCGTGCAACGTAGAATCAATTCATCAGGTGCTATGGGACCATGTTGCTGGGGCCTACAAAAGCCTATCTCATTTTTTAGAGATTCAACTTATTTTAAACTCAGCAACACATTCTCGGTCTGTGTCAGAACTCAAAGTGTTCCTCAGTTGAAACGGTCAACATTGCGTATCTTTCCAACCGTCAGTCGTAGCATCGAACTGTCAATTCCAATAGCTCTGAATGGCTGAGTAAACACTAGTGGCAACCTCGTTCACCATGCACAATCATTCAAACCCCGCTGACGACTCCGTGCTGAAGTGTCCCTCAAGGTCCCTTAAGCATGAAATCAGCGATCTTTGTGGGGTCATATCTTAGAGCTCGTGCAATGTAGAATCAATTCATCAGGTGCTATGAGATCGTGTTGCTAGGGCCTACAAAATCCTCTCTCAATTTTCAGAGATTCGACTTATTTAAAATTCAGCAACACATTCTCGATCAGTGTCAAAACTCAAAGTGTTCCTCAGCTGAAATAGTCAATGTTGCATATCTTTCGAACTGTCAGTCATAGCATTGAACCGTCAGTTCCAAAAACTCCAAATGGCCAAGTAAACACTAGTGGAAACCTCGTTCACCACACATAGTCATTGGAACCCTGCCGATGACTCTGTGCTGAAGTGTCCCTCAAGGTCCCTTAAGTATGAGATTGGCGATCTTTGTAGGGTCATATCTCGAAGCTCATGTGACATAGAATTGATTCATCAGGTGCTACAGGACCGTGTCTAAAAATGCCCTGATTTTATCAAGATACTTAGTGGTTCAAAAGTTAGAGTAGAAAACCTCTATTAGGAAGGCTACAAGGAAAAGTGGGTGTAGGTCTAGTTCACTATGGTATGATCTTGATGGGAATGAACCAGTTGTTATTTCAGAGGCCTTAGGTCAAATGAGGACCATTTACATGCTTGGGAGTGGTCAGGAAGTCCACTAGTGAAGAGTTTCAGCAATAAGTCACTTTTAGGCCTAGTTTCCCTAAAGCCAAAAAGACATTGAACTTTGATTATGTGTCTAACTTTGCAAAGGGAGTTTATTGGGATAGAAACTCACTTAATTGATTGTGTTACACCATCCTAAGAGATTGTGAATACCCTTAAGTCATCACAGGTGATTGGTGAATTGTGGGATTCAAGTGAAGGGCCCACTACTTTTCGGTTGTCACCTCTGCATTAAATTAGGTATGTGTCCAAGGTGAGTGTTAGGTGGTGCTAGAGTGGAGTTGGAAAAAAAGGCTCTGGGATCTTAAATAAATTCCAAATGGGTGTCTAAAAATATCCTGATTGTGTCAAGATACCAAGTTGTGAAGAAATTAGAGTGGAAAATTAAGGTTGAGAATGCTACAAGGAAATTGGCGTGCAGGTCTAGTTTGCTATGGTATGGTTGTAAAGGGATCAAACCAAGAATTGTTTCAAAGTCCTTAGGTCATATGAGGACCATCTACATGCTTGGGAGTGGTCAGGAAGTCCACTGGTGAAGAGTTGTAACTAAAGGCTAGGTTTAGGCCTAGTGTCCCTAAAGCCAAAAGGGCATTGAAGTTTGATTGAGTGTATAAACTTGCAAAGGGAGTTTTTTGGGATAGAAATCCATTTTATTGGTTGTGTTACACCATTGTAAGAGCTTGGGAACACCTTTAAGCCTTTGTAGTTGGTTGGTGAGTTGTGGGAGCTAAAAGAAGGGAACTCCACTTTCTTGTTGTAACCTCTGCATTAGTTCTCGTTTAGGTGACCAACTCCTTCGAGGTCCACAAATAGACCCATTAATTTCCCAAATTGGTTTGTTAGCAGGCAAAGAATTTATCGAATGTCTTGAAATTTAAATGAAGAATTTTGGTGCAGGAGCACCTCTCCAAACACCTAAGTCCACCTTGGAACCAAATGGAGGTAGTGGATCTAAAGAATTCCTAAAAGTGAATTGGGATATATTAAGGCCAATAATGGCAATATCTAATAAACAATTTAATTTAAATATTATAAGTCCTAGAAGTCCTGGCAAAGGACTTAGTTTTTCCTTGCAAAATCTTATTTTTTTGATGTTTGGTTGATTGTTTTGGGTTTGGAACAGAATTGTGGGTGATATAATAACATCATAACATCATTTTTCATCTGTATAGAATGATTATATAATCTATTTTTCTTCAGATTTGGAAAGTTGATGTAGGTGGTCATATTGGTGCATGGAAATAACTCCATTTTGGTCTTTTTGATGATATAATGGGCCATTCAATGAATTTAATTGTTGTTTCTCATTGAATGGACCCTATGTAACATATGTATGATGTTACTAACCATTTGAATGTAGGAAAAGTTGTTTTAGTGGGTGTACACCATGAGGAAGAGTGGAAAAAGGGCACAAAATTGATGCCACAAGTGTAGCAGCAACGGATCCACCTTAACAAGGGTATAATTTTATTTGAAATCATAGAAGTATATTTCAAATGAAAGGTGAGTCCACAAGGAGGAGTTTTGGAAATGAGTTTTGAGTTGTTTTTAAGAAGGCCCTAGTTTTGAAGGCCTAGAGGGAGCAATTTGGGGCTTTTGGGTATAGAAAGCCTATAGGATCCAATTGACTTCAAATTTCTCTTATTGGGACCATATTAACACTCTTCAAAAAGTGGCAAGGTTGGGTGTTAAGTCTGTAATAGGGTTCATTTGTAAAAGTGACCTATTAGGTCTAGGAAGGAAAGTGGAGCAGCAGTTTTTGGGGGTTGTGTTCCAAATTAACCCTACCTAATTCTAAGATATATTTTGTAAAACCATAAAAGGTATCTAAATATGTAATTTATTTTGGAAGTGTTTTGGGAAAACTAAGAGTTATTTGGGAAAAACTCGCTGGTTAAGGCTACAAGGATAGAGAGCCTAGAGTGTGGATTGAGGGTAAGATCTTGGAGTAGGACTTCAAGAACCACTTGAACATTGATGGAGTCATATTTTAAGCCATATTGAATCCCTATAATAGTAAGGGAGTTGGGAGAAGTTAGATTGATAGGTTAGTGGCATATTGGCACTTGGGGCCACTTGGGTAAGGAACACTTTTGAGGAAACCAAGAACACTTTATTTATAAAATAACCCCAATCTAACCTACCTATTTGCATCAAATTTTCAACCAAGCTATAAATAAATTGTTGAAGCATTAGTATCCGAATTTGTCAGAATTTCTTTAAAAAATTATCATTGCAAGAACAAGAGCCACTTAGGCTTCTTACATATTATATTTATACATTTATGCATTCATTTCATTACTTTTGTTATTATTGCAGTTAAGGAATTGACTGTTATTGAGGATAGTGACTGGCATTTGTAGCACAGTCAGCAAGTTAAACATACAAGCATAACTATAAGGCATGGGAAATTTACAAAGCAAAGACATGAACATAAACATAATTTAGTATACATCAATACACCAAACACATGAATTGCATACCTAAAACATAAAAAATATATATTCGTAGGGCATGAAGTCAAATATATATATCCAATAATGTCATACATTGAATATATTCAATACAGTAAAACTAACTTCCTCAAAGTCAAATGGATGTACAATGTTTCACTGATACAATATACAAAAAATATGTCCACTAATGCCATATAGGCATACAATCCATATCCCTAATCTAGTCCTTTCCTGCTAGGGGAAGAAAACAAATCCCGAGCTGTCTTCAATCATCATGTCGATGGAGATGTAGTGGATGTCGTAGTCTTCCAAGTGCACTCACTCGTCCTCCTGTCTAGACTCTTTTGTAGCTCCACCTGATAAAAAAAAAATTAGATAGAGATAAATAATATACATCAAAATTGAATTATACAATGACATAAAATTGAATATTGGCTTACCGCTAGCAAATAGTCACTATGTTCATCCACCGAAGGTGCATGCTGGCAATCTGGAATCATAAGTCCCTACAACAATGATCAAAATAATAATTAAAATACATACATGGATATCATTATAAAATTCAATACAAACTATTAAAATAACAATTAAAGTTAAGTGATCTCTTTCATACCTCGGTCAGTGCTTTAGAACTAGCTACTGTTGCAGCTACTCCACGATCCAAAGTATCATGGACAAAAGGAGGAGTCTCTGATGTCAAAAGCTGAAAATGAAACAAAAAAAGTAAATTATGCAGTTATCAAGATTACATATATTTTTTACAACCCTACTAATGAGTAAATGATACCTCTATGAAGGTTCCACCGCGTCCTCTAGTGTGCCGTGTCGAAGTCGAAGCTTCGACATTCAACTAGTGCACATATACATGGAAAATTATAAGATAACCATTCATATAAGAATGTACTACTGACATGTTAATTATAATGCATTATTACATGTATACCTGTGGACTCAATGGCGACCTCACAAACCCAAGTGAAAGAGTGTAATCATCGTGCCTATAGATTTTGATCATAATTTTTCTAGTAATTTAGTCATTCATTCATTAATTAAATATGATCAAGTAAATCCAATTAATATGCAAATAAAGATACCTCAAGGAAAGTTGCACAACGCCCTTCCCTGTCTGTTGTGAACGTCGATGGTTCACCAATGCACATCTAATGTACATGCACAATAAGTTAGGATATAATTATTCATATAATTACATAGTAATCAAACATGTTAATTAAATTTTTTATTCGATACATACTTCTACAATTGATGATGATGTGTAAAAGGGGACATTAGGATCATCTCCACTTCCACTACCACCACCACCACTGACACTCTTGTCCTGAATTTTCATCATAAACAATAGATACTAAATTAAATAGTTATTCTTTTATAAATGAAATATGATCAAAGAAATTTAATGAACTTGGAAATATTTACCTGTGTGTCAATCCCAAATGTCGTATTTAGAAAGTTATCAGTCATCAATCCAGAATCCTCTTGCTCTCTCTCGCTAGTACCAAATGTGCACAAGCATCCACATGACTGACAAATATGCCCCCTCGAGGATTGACCATAGTCAGCCTCAACTAAAGGAGTGGCACACTGAATGAGAGTCTGTGTAAGAGCACTAATCATGCCTAGTGTGTCTGCCTCTACATTTTCCTTCACAACAAAAGGAATACTAACATGATCCAACGGTGGCTTGCCACTATCAACCCTAGGTGTGTTAGGGTCACGATGTGCCCCTTCTTGATCAAATGATGAACCCCCTCCTCTACCCTGAGAATCCAGCATGTCAAAATAATTTGGTACCTCCTTGAGTAAAAACTCGCAATAGAGTTTCCTCAAGAAATATATAGGAACCTCATGATTGTTGCAAGGAGGCAAATCAAAGACCATCCACCATCTCTCCCAAAAATTATTTTTAATGTCTTCATTTATGCACCAATGAATTGGGAACCTCCTTGTTGTAGTTCTAAGAGTATCTACGTCCCCTGGTTTTTTAAATAGCTGGCAAATGTCATCTTTTGTGATTTTTTCCTTATTTATGTCCACATAAGATAATTTATTTGCATAATATTGTTTTTGTTCTTCTCTTTTATCCTGCCATATATTAATTTGCCCACTAACTGCACTTATGTGGGTCGAGATTGCTTCCAATGATTTTGCAAGTCTTTCCCTTTCGGGATTTGTACCACTAGAATCTTTTAACCTATTAATTAAAGATTCTAATTCTTTTTGCCCTCTTTCAATTTGGTTCAACAAATTTTTTTGTGTTCCAGGAGGAGGTTTCTCGATTGGTGGAGGCAATTGAGGTTCATTTTCTTCATTTCTTTCTTCATTCGGTTCTTCATTTGGCTCATCATGAGGAGACAGGGGGTTTGGTGGAGGGAGATTATTTCTTCCTGACAATGAAGAAAACTACATTTTAAAATATTGATTACACAATAAATTTAAACAAAAACAAATTTGAACAAAACAAATTTAAACAAAAACAAATTGAAACAAAACTAAAATTTTAAAACAAATAAGAGGCATGAGAAGTTGTAAAAACACATACCTCTTCTCTCGGATCGAACATGATGACACCGTGGAGCTATTTGATCGATGGATGAAGAAAAACAATCAACTCACAAGCAACTATGATAGGGCGTGCGTACTTCCAAATCCTCTCTAAGCTGAAAATGCGGGTTTGAGAAAAAAAAATGAGCTCAAACCCGCGTGCAGCAAATATATGTGACTTTTTACAAAGGGCGTACACCCTTTGGAAAACATTAAGCATTCCAAAGGGCGTACACCCTTTGTCTTGGATTGCCCAAGCCTAAGGCTTGGGCAACCCAAGCCATAGGGCGTGCACCCTATAGGGTGCACACCCTTTAGTGCATGCGCACTATTCATGATGGGGGGCCAAAAAGAAAAGTGGCAACTTTTTGGTCCCCCATCTTTGTGCACTTACCCTAACATTGTTCACTTACCAAGAGTGTATGCTCATCGTTGATCCATAAAATTTGATAGGGCTTCGGGTGTTCCAACCTTTTTAACTACAACTTTGTAACCATTTCCTCAAATGCCAAGTTCTCTGAACTTCCAATGTCAATGATTACCTTCCACACTTCATCAGAAACTCTACATCTCATCTTGAACAAACTTTTCCTTACTGAATTTTCCTTATTACTTTCACTCCAAAGTGCTCTCCTTACCATCAAGTTCTTTTCCTTCTTAGGTTCATTCGGTGACTTTTCTTGCACCAAATCATTTCTACTACTATGGACCTTTTTACTTGCATGTGTACACTCAAATGATCTATTTTATTCTCCACAATTGTAATAATTTCCTCATAAATCACCTTTGTTATAACCACCTTGGTAGTTATTTCATCTTCCTCTAGATTAACTTTCACCTTTCCACTCAGTCTTGCCTTTATCTAGATTTGTCCTTTCTGGTTCAAATCTATTGTTTTCACCATAAGATCTACCTCTTCCTCTATGGAATCTACCACCTCTACCTCTTTATCTTTTCTCATGTCTTTTGTTCAATTTCTCCTCAACTTTCAATGCAAATTGATAAGCTTATTCAATGTTCTCCAATTTAACCAAATTGATATCTTCTTGGATTGAAATTCTCAATCCGTTCCAGTACCTAGCAATCCTTTCCAAATCATCTTCATCATGTCCAAATCTAATATCTAATCTATAGAATTCCTCAGTATACTTTTTTACCAAGCTATCTTTCTGCCTCAAACTTTGTATTCACCTAACTAGGTTAATCTAATAATCACAATGTAAAAAATTTCCTTTTAACTTATTCACCATCTTATTCCATACCTTAATTTTGTCTTTTCCTTTCCTCTTTCTATCCAACTATAGATGTTCCCACCACAAGGATGCATGACTCTTCAACTTTGTGCTTTCAATTTTCACCTTCTTTTCCTTAGGGACATTTTCATATTCAAAGTACTTTTCCATCTCAATGATCCAGTTCACTAATTTATCTGAATCCAATTTTCCACTATACTTAGAAGGATTAAAATGTGGTGTAAATTTCAAATTTGTGAAAGCCTTCAAAAATATTTCCTCACCTTGATCCATCGCTGGTGTAGGTTCTAAATCACCTTGTTCTTCCTTAATTTCATCATCACTAACATCTTCAAGATGTCTTCCTCTTTGCTAGGTTGTTTCAACAACTTCTAATCTAGCAACAAGTTGTCTCAACATGTCTACCAATCCTGGATCCCCATCTCACCTCCCATGAACCATCTTAAAATCCTCTGCAATTGCAGGCCACATCACAATCTACTACCCCAAAACAAATCAACTATGGTTTGACAAGAAGGAACCATCAAACCTAGATTCTCAAACCTAGATTCAAATCTCACCTTAACTCTGATACCACCTAATGTAAAAGAGCATGGGGAGAGGGTCCAAAGGCACACCCTAATCAGATCCACCTTGTAGAGATCATACATACAAGAAACAAACACACAAGTGAGAGAGAGAATCAAAAATAACTTCTTACATTCATTAAAATTGATTCATACATGTCAGGCTATAAGGCCTTCTTAGTTAAGGCCAAATATTACAATTCAAGTACTAAAGTCCAACATGCATGGATCTAAAACTATCTTCTAACTTCTATCTTTTGATATTGATGTCCTAATTGATGTCCTAAACTACAACCAAAAGATTACAATATATACGAGAGGCTACTGAACAAGTCAACCTTCAAATCCACCATCAAGAAAATGAATGACCAGATATAGGCCCACATGCTTCCCAATGATAGATACTAGCATTAAATCTGTGACCATAATTAATTGCACAAGTCAGCCTCAATAAGAAACTAAAACAAACAACTTGGTAAGAAAGGATAACTGAGTGCCAAAAAAGCATCACCAAGTGCCAAGGTATTAACCAAGTGCTAGAGAGATAACCGACCAACTCATTTAACAAAGGAAACCAAGCAACTACTGAGCCAACTCAGTCAAAGCAGGAACCGAGCAACATAGGAAAACACAAACATGTTTTTGGTGACATGGGATTTCCAAGGACCCGAGATGCTCCTGCATCACATTTGAAGATGGCAAATAAATCATTCCTATCAAATCCAACCCCCATTGATAAAAGGGCCAAGGTGTAGTTGTAGGATGAAGCTCTTGTGCTGGCACATGGATCAAGTTCCCATGATAAAGACATTTATGACATTTTTTTGCAAAATGACAAGTGTCCTTTTTGGTAGAAGGCCAAAAATATCCTATCCTAAGGAGTTTCTTAGCTAGTGTTAAACCATTTGAATGCGACCCACAAATCCTATCATGAATTTCTTATAAGGATATGGTTGATTCCTCTTTCTCTAGACACCTTAGAAGCATTCCATCTAGACTCTTACGATACAATGTGTTGGATATCAAGGTATAATGAGAGGCTTGTCAAATAAATATTTTATTTTGATTCCTAGTTTGGTCTAAGGGTAAGATTTGGTCTTTTAAGTATGTGTAAATGGTTCCATAGTAGGGTGAGTCATGTCCCATTAGTAAGAAAATGGTGTGGGGATGGGAAAGGTCAAATGCAGGCTACTCAACTTCTTCTACCAGGAATTCATATCTGGTATTTGGAGAAGTGATGCCAAAGTAGCCATTTCATCTGTTTCTTTATTCTTATCCCTCGGCACTTGCTTAAATGTGATTGGACTGAAGTATTTCTTGATATTCTCAATCATGTTATTGTAGGGTATCAACTTATCATCTTTCATCTGATACTCATCATTGATTTGATTAATAACTAGTTATAAATCTTCATAGATTTGTAGCTCTATTACTTTCCATTCTAATGCCAACTTTATGCTAATGACGAGTGCTTCATACTCAGCTATATTATTTGTGCATGGAATAGCAATGTGTATGATTTTAGAATTGTGGACCCTTGAGGAGTAATTAATAAAATCCCTTCTCCTGATCAATGTTGTGTATAGAAACCATCAAAATACAATTTCCATGTCTTTGCCTCCACATTAATGATTTCAAAATCTGGAAATTCCACTTGGATTGGATGTTCATCTTGTAAAGGTGACTCTGCCAGTTGATTAGCTATTACTTGGCCTTTGATAGATTTTCAGTCCACATATTCTATGTCAAACTCACTTAATACCATGACCCATTTGGCCAATCTTCTATTTAGTGTTGTTTTGCTAAGAAGGTATTTCATAGGATCAATCTTTGCAATGAGTCTAATTTTGAGAGATAACATATAATGGCATAATTTTTGGGAAGAAAAAACTACAACCAAACATGCTCTTTCAATGAAGGTGTAGTTTAACTCATACTTCACCAATGTTCTTCTTATGTAATATATGGCCTTTTCTTTTCCAGCTTTGTCCTCTTGAGCCAAGAGTGTCCCCAATGCATGTTTTTTTGCTGAAATATATAGAATCAAGGGCTTTCCTCTAATTGGCAGTATCAAAGTTGAAGGATTCATTAGGTATTTCTTCAATAAGATGAATTCTTCTTCAAATTTCTCATCCCATTTAAAACTATGTCTTTGTGAAGGAGTTGAGTGAAATTGTGACACTTTTCTGCTAATTAAGAAATGAACCTCCTGATGGATTGAATCCTTCCTTGAAGGGATCTCATTTGACTGATGTTTTGAGGTGCCCCCATTTTCATGATTGCCTTTACTTTGGCATGGTCTACCTCTATTCCTTTGGCAGAAACTATGTGTCCTAATAGCTTTCCTAATTGTACACCGAATGCACATTTCTTTGGATTTAACCTTACTTTAAATTGTTCCAATCATGTAAAAAATCTTTCTAAAATGGGTAGATGTTCCTCCCTTGAGTGGGATTTAGCAAGTAGATTATCTACATATTCTTCTAGGAACTTGTGCATCATGTCATGAAAGATGGTTTTCATGGCTCTTTGATAGGTTGCTCCAGCATTCTTTAAACCAAAGGGCATAACATTCTAGTAGAATGTTCCCAACGCGCATATAAATTTTGTTTTGTCTTGATCCTCAAGTGCTATCTTTATTTGATTATAACCACTAAATCCATCCATAAGTGAGAACATGGAATGTCCTGCTATCAGATCCATAATGGCATCTATGCTTGGTAGAGGAAAGTCATATTTTGGACATGCAAGATTAAGATCCCTAAAATCTATGCAAATTCTAATGGATTTGTCTACTTTGAAAACAAGCACAATATTTGAAATCCACTCAGCATAATCAATGGCTCATATAAACCCTACTTTCAACAATTTCTCTAACTCCACTTTCACAAGCAATGCTATGTGTGGATGTATCTTTCTTAGTTTCTTCTTGACCAGTCCCACTCCTTCTCTGATATTCAAATGATGCATGAGTAAATTTGGATCTAGTAAAATTATGAGCATATCATCGTATGACCATGCAAAATTAAATTTTTTTTCTTTGAAGAATTTGATGAAATATTTTCTTTTTTCATTAGATAGGGTTGTTGCTAAGTGTATAATTATTGGCTCTGATATTGACCCAATGTTCACTTTCTCTATTTGTTCAATTAGGATAGGTGATCTTTCCTCATAGTGATCAAACAAAGTATCCAGCCTTTCTTCCTTAGGCACCTCTGTTGGGTTTTCACCTTTGGAAACGCTCTTTATTTCTTTTTCTTCTTTTTTTAATGTTGCAACAATGTATTTTTCAACATTAGATGCTTTCAATTTTTATTTTATTTTTTCTTCACTTTTTTCTGAACTGAAAGGTTGAATACTCCCCTTTGTCACTTCTTCCTGATATTCCATGGTAGAAGAAGGTTTGACCGCATTAAGGTATTAGGACACCAAGTTATCATTCAAGAATGTAGGGAGGATGGTAGGTTCGATGGAATCCCACTCAATTAGGACTGGATAGATAAGAGACAAGGGATTGAAGTTTTGGGTTGGTTTGATAGGGTTTAAGGACATGACCTCATTTGAAGGTTTGAACATTGTGTCGCTTAAATCTATGATATGTGCTTCTTCTAGATGCTCTAGATAAATAGGATCAAAATCTTCCTCACTCAAATCCTCTTGGATTTCTAATGGGTAAAACTCTCTTGGGTTAAACCTAGGGTTAGATCCACCTATAGAAAGTATCCATCATGGTATGTAAGGCTCTCCTACCCATTGAATTTCTTTGGCTTCTCGACTTGGCACATTATCTAAGACCTCTTGGCTAGATCTTGAAGCTTGATTCTGATTTGATCCTGAGGCTTGTTCTTTTCCCTTGCCAGGAGTGTAGGTATGAATGGCATCAACCTCTTTATCTTGACATGACTCACTTGACAATGAGTCCCATTCCCAATTGTTTGAATCCTCATCACTTTGGGAACATAGTTGTAAGATTTGGTCATAAACCTAAGGATATTTTTTTTAGTGTACCCTTGTTCTACGTACCCCAATCCAGTTTTTTATTTACTATATCTCCATGAAATTTAAATAGGTTCTATTAGTCCTTCATTTCTTTTACCTAAAGTCCCTTTTCCTTTATATCCCATTTTCTGCATTATTTGAAATCCTTTTCCATATTAATGAGTGGGAATGCTTATGTTTTGAATGCGCTTTTCATGTGCACTTGATTCTTCATCTTTACATAGCCAATTTAAGATTTCATTATCTTCCTCATCCATGGATGAAGAAGTGCTTTCCCTCACAAAGTGGTCATGTTGTATTTATGAGGTAGATGTTAGGAATAGGAACACTAAGAGGGGGGGTGAATCAATGTTCACTTAATTTAATCTTTTTACTTTACTTCTTAAACTTAACTTGATTGCTTCAATACTAAAATGAACATCAACATAAATAGAAACATGAACTAAACACATAACACCAATGTGGTTATGGGGAAACCTAAATAGGTAAAAACCCTAGTGAGAATTGACACCCACTAATAATCTTTACTAGTGTTTTATGATCCTTGTTAGAAGATCCTTAACCCTGTTAGGAGTTACTTTACAATGTATTTAGTAAAGTGGCCTTGTCAAGGGTCAGACCCTATTAGGAGTCTTTTAAAATAACCCTATTAGGGGTGTGGAAACATTTTCCTAGAGCTCACTGCTCAAGTTGTAAAGACTACAACCTTCTGATCATAGATACATACTATATCTATTGGATGAACTGTTACTATGACACTGCTTGTCTAATCAGTTCCTTTGATGCACTGATAATTTCACCTCTTGCAAAGCTCTAATACATCTTATCAGCTCTTCACACACTTATGCTCTACTTGTTTCAACTCTATAGCAACTCTCATGCTTAATTACAACGGCACATCTAATATTTATATGCACATACAAAATAATTAACTAGGTTGGCCATTTAACCGATTACATACAACACTTCCAATTAAATTGGCTCAAGCGTGTTTACAAACAAACATAATTATATTTCTACAACCTAATTACAATATGTGCATGGCCTTTACAACATAACAATATAACCGCTAACCAAAATACCAATAGTCAGCTTCTTGCATTGTTCTTCTCTGGCATTCATTGTCTGTGCAACTTGAACTCTTTTTATCTTACTTATACTGAATATTTTGATCATGTGCTCTTAGATGTAGCATGAATATGGTCTTAAAAACTTAAATTCTAGGGCACATACCATAATTCTATCATATGCATGTGTGTTTATGCTTTGACCTTCAGGTACTTTGTATACTGTCCAATCTTCAACACTTAGCCAATTTCTGATCTTCTTATCATAAGTGCTGACTCCAAAATATCATATGACTTTGTTGCCATAATGAAAACACTATATTAAGTCATATACACCAATATAGTCAACTTGCCAACAATCTCCTCCTTTTTCATTGATGGCAACAAAGGAATATGGAAAATTTATTAACTGTCCCTTAATACAAAAAAAACACTTGATCATATTCTATCTTATATCTCCCTTATATCTTTTTATTATACATTTTCTTTACATAGCTATAGCTCCATATTCTATACATACTCCCCCTTTGAAATTAATGACAAAGGTGTTACAAAACTGAATCTATACAATTAATTATACTGACAATACATCCAGGTATGCAATCTATAAATTTTGGATCTCTTGCTTCCAAAATGCAATCAATGCATTGATTGTTTGGAGATGGGCGCATAAGGCATACTAAAGTTTCTCCATCTTCTCCAAATCTGAACTAGGACCTTGATCATATTTCACCATGGTGGCATCAATCTCCTTGTTATTTTGATTCAACACATCTAGGGAGGGTGCAAGAGCATTTCTAAGCTGAGTCTGCCTAGCCCTTATCTTTGACATCTCCTTTTCTACCTTCTCAATTTTGTCAAGTTGTCCTTGATATATATTATTACACATGTTTATATTAGTAGAGGGATCTTCTACTTATTTCCTCACTTGTTCTATCATGGCCTTTTCTTCTTGAATCTTCTTGTAGTGATCAGTTGTTAACTTATCTGGATTCATACAGTCAACAACAATTTTCCTTCCTTTTGCTGCAAATTCTTTCAAAGTTGCTTGTCCAACTTTGAGTGAACTAAGGTCTAGTCAGAAGTTACTGACCAACTCATTTAATCTTTTATGCACATACTTCTCCTCTGCTACTAATGATGTTGATTCTTCCAATTTAGAGAAATTACTTTTGAATTGTGAAATAATTGCACTTGCATCATCAACAGAGTGTACCTTGGACACTTTCTTATCTATTGGTAACAGGTTGTTCAGGATATTTACTAATTCTACAAAGAGGGGATTCCTCATTACCTATTTCTCCTTGGCCTTTTCCATAGCTAAGACACTGATCTTGATTAGTTCTTCTTCTCGCATGAATCTAAACTAGTTGTGCCAGGTGTCAAACTTGACAACAATGTTGCTAAGGGTAATGGAGTAATAGGAGTGCTATCCACTGTTTCTTGTTTAACTCTTATTTCAATAGAAGGCTTTTCTATTTATTCACTTGTTTTTATCTCTTCTTCTCCTTTCTTTTCTTCTACCTTTTCTTCTTCCCTTTTATCTATCATGTCCTTAATTAATACTTCCTCTTTTTGCAACTTAGGTGAGTTGTCACCGCATAAAATTTTAGCTTCTTATGTACTCACAAAAGCTTCTCCAAACTTGTCCAAGTCTTTATCTATGGCCTCCATGGCTATCTCTACATTATGAATAATGATGGTGATATCCTTTAGTGACTTTTTCATGGGCACAAACTTATCTACCTATGTTTGTGTTTCAACTATAGGTGTTAAGTCCTAGGGACCTGTCATAGGTACATTAGTGGGCTCTGCCATCTTGACTACCTTTGTGGGCACTTGAGCTGTAGGCGCAGTAGAAGGGTACATGTGTGATGAAGGGCCACAACTACTCTAATACCACTGATGAAGGGCCACACCACCCTTACCAACTCATAACCAAAGAAATAACAACATGGAGACAAAGAGAAGACAAAATACTTTACAAAGCATATATTAATACTTGAAAATAATTACAACTTGAGAGATCTTACTTCCTCCAAGCTTACAACCCAAGAGCTTATAATCCAAGAGCTTACAACTTGAGAGCTTCTTCCTCAATAGGAGATTCTACAACTTGAGAGCTTGCAATGTGAGAGCTTGCTTATGAATGCTCCTATGCCTTCTTTATATAGGCATTTCCCACCCAAGATATTACAACCAAACCAATGTGGGATAAAAGATAGATGCAACTACCTTGATACAAATATTAAATTCCCACACAATTAATATTAAGCACCACCATGTGGGCCAATTAGAAAATTACATTGCCTTTGTGGGCCAATAAGAAAATAAAAAAGTTGTAACTACCTAGCTACAAACATTAAATGTAAGAACTTTCTATAAATTTCTAAAATGCCACCTACACACCTCGATAAATGAAATGATTTCTTTTTTTTCTTTTTTTTTTCTTTTATTCCACCTATGCACCTTGGAAAATTAAATAACTTTTTTTTTTCTTTTTTCTTTTTTTTTCCTCTCTTTTTTTTCTTTTTTTTATCATGCCCCATTTTTATTTTGTGATGTAAGATGCTCCTTGTAAGAATTTGCCTAAGGCAAAAAATAGAAACCAAGATCTAGAAGCTCAAGAGATAGCACAAACAAGAGAGACAAGATAATATGATCAAATGAAGAATTCAATAATGATCAAATGATGGATAATTGATTGATTACATACAATGTAGAAATGCCTCAATATATAGGCAATGCAAGATAGCTAAAAGATATGCAAGTGATAAGATCACAACTAGACATGGTGGAATCACATGTCCACCAAAGGTGGATCATCCTCCATTATACATGAAAGTATGTGAAACATGTGTAACAATGAGAGGATGATAATGTGATAAGATCACTAAAGGTGGATCTCACACACAAAGAGGTATGTGATGACAACTATCACAGCTAAAGTGAAAATTTTCCTAACCATGTGCTAAAAAGAAATGCAAACTCCTAGGTGTCTCAAGGACAACTAATATGCAAATGCATTATCCTAAGTAAAGTTATGTAAAGTGTAATTAGTAAATACTTAATTACACCAACAACCCCCCTTAAGTGCAACTTAGGGGAATGCACTTAAGCTCAAAATGCAAGATGGGTCCTGACTACTAGGCCATGTCAGGTACCCATGTACAAAACTGCAAGAACAATGCAATCTCTCATAAAGTAGAGAAAGAGGGAAAACCTCATGGGAAAAACCCTCCCCCAAAAAGAGAGATGAATAAAATAATAGAATATGAGAGAGAAGACCTCATATGATGAAAATATCCCCCCCATAAGATAGAATAGAGAAGTCATGTGACCCCCCCTGATGGAATATCCCACACCCCCAAGAGAGCTCACAACTAAAGAAACTTGCTCTCAGTGAAGGGTTTGGTGAATATGTCTGTAACCTGCTCTACTGTAGGAGTGTAGGCAACTGAATGTTGAATATCAATACCCTCAAGTGTGCAAAATTCTATAAGCCTTGAGTTCACATATTCCCTTCCATTGTCTGTTCGAATAATCTTGATGGCTTTACCCGATTGCTTCTCAACATGAGCCTTGAAGGTGAGAAATTTATCAAACACTTCACTTTTGTGACCAAGAAAGTAGACCCAAGTGTAGTGTGAAAAGTCATCAATGAAGGTGAGTACATAATGAGCCTTGCCAAATGATGGCACTGGAAATGGGCCCATTACATCACTATGAACCAACTCAAGAACAAATGTTGCTCTCCAAGACTTCCCCTTATCAAACTTCTCTTCAGGATGTTTTCCCATTTCACAACCTGAACATACACCCTCTGAATACTTGACTTGAGGTAGACCTTTGACCATATCCTTACTGCTAAGCTACTAAAGATATCTATAGTTGAGATGTCCAAATCTTTCATGCCAAAGTTTACTTTGTGAATTTGAGTGTGTCAACAAGGCATGAGAAGGAGTCTTAGGTACAAAATTAGAAAATGAGTAAAGCCTTGTGTCATGATTTGCTTTTCCTATTGCCACCATAGAATCATCCTTAAGATTTTTTACTACAACTGAATCAAGTAGGAACTCAACTTTCTTAGCACCTCCATAGTGAGTGATTTGGTAAATTGAAAGGCAGTTTGTGCTAAGGTTTGGAACATAGAGAACATCTTTGAAAGCTCCATTTTCCATTGCAACTTCCCTTTTTCCTTCAACTTCCACTTGAGTATCATCTCCTACATAGATGTGAGGTACCATAGATGGTTTCAAAGAAGAAAATTGCTCCTTTGTGGCACCCATATGATGTGTGGCACTTGAATCAAACATCCATTCCTCTGAATTAGTTGTACTTGCCACAAATGCTTGCCCTTTACCTTTTGAAGTGGAAGGTGATGAATCCTTTCCCTTGTAGGTATTTGGCAAATCAATGTGATGCTTCTTGAGTATGTTTGTCAACTCATCAATTTGTTTCTTGTGGCATTGATGCTCATCATGATTTGGCTTCTTGCAATATGCACAAATTTTCTTCTCCTTCTTAGAATTATCCCCCTTGTTTTTGTTATTGTTGTTGGGAGAAGACTTTCCTTGTTGTGAGGAGGAAGATTGTTGAGTGTCTGATTTTGATTTGGCCTTCCACTTCTTTTGCTTCTTGTTGGAACCTTTACCATCTTGATTCCCTTGATTTCCATTATTAGCCACCAATGCCTTAGACTTTGAAGACTTGAGAATCCCCATACTCATCAATTTTGCTTGTTCTAAGACCAACAATTCTGAAAATGACTCAAATGAAGGCTTAGTGAAGGCACTACACATTGTTAACTTGTGAGTATTGTAACTTGAATCAAAAGTTTCATATTCATGAGGAAGATGATTCAACAAGTGACTAACCAACTTCACATCCTTCATGGGATTGCCACAATCATCAAGTTGTGCTCTATAATCATTGAATTTATTGAGATAATCTTGGATTGTGTCAAAGTTCCTGGGATCTAATTTGAGGAGATCAGTCTCAATTTTGAATCCCATGTCTTCATCCACTTTACCAAATAATTCTTCAAGTCTATCCCAAGCATCTTTACCATCTTTTATGGTTTTGATGTGATACATGACAGCTTGAGACATATTCTCTCTTAAGAATCCTAATGCTTTATAATTTTTTCTTGACCAAATTTTTATTGTAGCAGTATCATCATCAGCGGGTTTTTTAATTGTACCATCCACATAAGGATTTAAACCTTTAACCATTAACTTGCTCCATACATCATCTTTCCATGTAGCATAGTTATGTGGAGTTAATTTTGCAATAGAACCCATGATGCAAAATGAAAAGAGCACAAGAAAGAGAGACACCAACACACAAGACACCCCCCTAATTCACTCAATCAAAGAACCCCCCCCAAAAAATGATGATTTTGGCACTTTATAGCTAGTGCGTGTACAATTGCCACTTGACAAAATTGATCAAAGTGGACTTCTGATTTTGATGTTTACAACTGAAACTATGAAGCTATAGTAGACTCAAGAATATAAGACACAAGATCCTTTAAAGATCTAATCAATTACAAGTGCCATAATAGGCCAAAATAGACCATATTCTAAAAGTACTATGTCTACCCAAAATTTCTCCAAACTGATACCAGATTTGGAAAGTAGATGAAAAATCATGCACATTCAAAAAAATTG
Source organism: Chamaecyparis obtusa (assembly GCA_027943335.1). Classification (NCBI taxonomy): domain Eukaryota; kingdom Viridiplantae; phylum Streptophyta; class Pinopsida; order Cupressales; family Cupressaceae; genus Chamaecyparis; species Chamaecyparis obtusa. The sequence continues at coordinate 185,539 of BSBK01001514.1, forward strand.
CACTTGAAAATGTGTTTGTATGAGCCCTTACGAAGCCTCTAAAGTTGCAAAAATAGGGATCAAATAGGTACAATCACCAAAAACTATAATTTCAAAAAAAAATTCACCCAATTTGGAGTCCGGATGACCAAGTTATGGCCTCCCAAAGTCAGACTACCAAATCAAAAATGCAAATGGTGAGGGCTGCAAAATTTTGAAATAGGCTGATGTCACCAACTTTACTATGTTAAATTTGATGTTCAAATGACTGTCATCATAGTTTAAAATTGCCCAGGTTTGACGGTCAACCGACCATCAAAATTAAGATATTGAAATGCTTATGCAACCATGAAGTTAAATTTGATGTCTTAGTGACCATCACCGCAAAGCAAAAATTGATCAGATGATGGCTAAATGACCGTCAATTTTAACATCATGAAAATCTATGAAAATTGCAAAAAAAAATTTTAAAATACCCGATTTTCATCGTTCTACCACTTGTCAGTATTTAATTAGTTGCGAGTTTTGGGCGGTGAAGAGGTTTGCCTAACTGGCACTTCACTAGCAGTGGGATCTGGACGCGGTGGCTGGTGGAGGTTTGAACGGTAGTGTAGAAGAGGTTTCTCATTCCGTTGTGGGCTAAGACGTCGACCACGGTGGCGCTGGGCAAGAGAGCCTGCGAGGGTTTGGTGTCCCATGTGAAGAGGAGCGCAGTGGCACTTGCAGAGCGGGGAGAACAGGGTTGGTGGAGGTGACATCTCTGCCTATGTTCTTCCATGGCCAGTGGAGGATGCCAAGAGGAGGCCCTGAGCGGGAGGTGGCAGGTGGAGTAGTGGAGGTGTCAGTGACCAAAGTCTTCTTGCGTAGTGGCGTGGACTGTGCAGACATCAGAGGCACTGGGGCCAGTGGTGGATGGCTGGTGGCACGGTTGGGTGATCGGCGGAGTGGAGGAGGGTATGTATATGTGGGACTTTTAGTCCCACATTCACAATGCAATGTGGTCCAAAGTGTTTAAATTCCTAACCATGCGCACTTAAAAACAAATGAGCTGAGGCTCATGCTTGAAGCTAGCTTTGTTAGCTCACTCGCGTGAGTTGTGTTGCTAAATTTGGTCACGATTGGTACTGTTGTGTAGGGTGCTTTGACTTGTACTCTATGTACAATGCATAGGCCTGAAAGGCCAAATTTTTTTGCCAAAAATATATCTTTGAAAATTGACAAAAATTTGACAAAATTGCAAATTCAAAATAAATGACTAAAATTGAAAATATAAATTCAGATTTGAACTAAAATTTATCAAAAATAATTACCCAATTTGCACATCGGGCTTTAGAGGTCCCATTTGCAAAAAAAAATTTGCCTCAAATTTGACTTTTTCCCAAGGTAGGAAAATTTATAGTCAAAATTTATGAAAATAGCCACCCAGATGCAATGGTGAGGTCCGATCTTGCTCAAAACACTCCCACAAAATGCTGATCCCAAATTTGGTTCATGGCCATCCAAAAGTTGAAGCAATCAATCACTCTCCAATGGCTATCCAATGAAGACTCCTTTGGCTCTGATACCATGTAAGAATTTTCCTAAGCCAAAAAATAGAAACCAAGATCTAGAAGCTCAAGAAATAGCACAAACAAGAGAGACAAGATAATATGATCAAATGAAGAATTCAATAATGATCAAATGATGGATAATTGATTGATTACATACAATGTAGAAATGCCTCAATATATAGGTAATGCAAGATAACTAGAAGATATGCAAGTGATAAGATCACAACTAGACATGGTGGAATCACAGTTCCACCAAAGGTGGATATCATCCTTCATTGTACATGAAAGTATGTGAAACATGTGTAACAATGAGAGGATGATAATGTGATAAGATCACTAAAGGTGGATCTCACACACAAAGAGATATGTGATGACAACTATCACACCTAAAGTGGAAATTCTCCTAACCATGTGCTAAAAAGAAATGCAAACTCCTAGGTGTCTCAAGGACAACTACTATGAAAATGCATTATCCTAAGTAAACTTAAGTAAAGTGTAATTAGTAAATACTTAATTACACCAACACTGCATTAGACACCCAAGGTAGGAAAAAATTTTGTGAAAATGGATTCACAAAATGAAGTAGTCGCTGCTGATATTTTTTTTTTGTCTCTTCCAAAACTTTGCTAGAACAAGTATCCGCCACTAACAATACTTCTCTACAATTAACTTCGTCCATTTGTAACTCTTATTCTCCTCCAATCTTCTAAGATCTAACTTTAATAAACTCTGTAATGTCATACAAATCTTCTATTACATACCAAACATCACTTGCAAGTTCCTCATATAAACCATCATCATTATCTTTCAAATCAATCTCAAAGTTAGCATCCCATGATTCATAAAAATTTACCTCTTCAACATCTTCATCTTTGTTTTCTTCTTTGGTTTCTTCAACAAGGCATGTAATGACTGCTCTTCTTTGACCTCCAACCAAGGTATTCCACTCTTTCTCAACTGTTGTAATCTTCATTAATAAATCATCTTCATCAACTTTAGGTTCATAAATCTTTTCATCTTGATGCTCTCTCTCTTCTTTTGTACCACTTTCATGATACTCCACTTTATCTTCTTTCTTTCCTGCATCCAAAGAATTTTGATCATCTCTTTGAATCACTCTTCTCTTTTTCAACTCTGCTTCTAATTCAACCACTTGCTTCTTCAAATCTAGTATTGCAGCTCTTGTCTCTTCTTGATATCTCTCTCTAATTTTCTCAAGTTTAGGAATTCTAAGAATCCATCCAATCACAAAAATCATATTCTTCTTTCTCCTTTCCATATTCGCATCCTCTTAAGGAAAACTTCACCCAACCCAAAGTCCTGGTGCAAACTACCTCACAGTCGGCGATCTATCTACACACTTAGAAACTCCTACTCTGATACCACTAATGAAGGGCACAACTTGGCTCTAATACCACTGATAAAGGGTGCTCCCCTTAATACCACAAACACATAACAAAAATAGAGAAACAAGAACAATTGGCAAGAATAGAAAATAGGCTTCTTAGTATCTCCACAAATGTGGAATTACAAATTTTAGAATTACAATATGCAAAGTCACATGGGCATTCCCCTTACAATATTCTGTAGGACAAAGCCTTAGATCATTACTCAGATCTACCCAGATCTTGCATCAATGTGCCTATTCATAAAGACCTTCTCAAATGCTTTCTTTATTTCCTTAGCAACCAATTCATAATTCTTGTCCATTATATGTAAAGTCCTTGACTTGGTTCTAAGATTTGGCTTTACAAGATCTAATAATAAAGACTTCTCTTGTAGAGATCATACTGGGAGGGTTTCATCTAAAGTCTTTTCTCTTATCCTTAGATCCTCTTCAATGGCTTATCTTTTTAAGAATTCTAATATGTTCCATACATTATCTAGAATCATAGTCTTTAGTTCGAGGATTGTCTTCTTGAACTTCAGCATATGTTTGACAATCATTCCATGAATTTATGACTTGTCAATTTCACTATACTTCTCATAGAACTTCCCTACTTGATCTATCCTGCCTTCATCAATAATCATTGTACTCAACACACTAAGACTGGGTTTGAAGCTTACTTCTGGGGGTGCTTGAGTATTCTTCTTATTTCTTGTTACTCATGAGGATGGATGACTAGTGCTGATCTCTTTCTTCCTCTTAGGCATTGCCCTATACTTAGGAGGAGAGGTAAGGTCAATAGTTACCTTGGGCATAGAAGGGGTATCATTTGTTTTACCCTTCAAATCATTAGATTTCTCAATTTCCACCTTCTTCATCTTTAGATCATCAGATTCTGTCTTTGCTGTAGCTGCACTCTCTATTTTCATAGAAATCTTCTCTTGCCTTGCTTTGTCTAAGTCTGCTTGAGATACTCCATGAATTTTCAAAATCTCTGAAGTAACCTTGGAAAATTTTCTTTTTGTTGTTGTGTTGTTCAATACAACATCTACTTCTCTTATTTTCTCTTCATAAGTCCCTCATCTAGGTTCATTAGGGTCCTTAGGTGTTGAAAATAGAACTTGAGCATAAGCCTCTAGAATAGGCTCTTCAACTTCTGTTAGGAACCTGTGTGTTCCTTTTGTTTATTCTATTAGTGTAGTGTTGTTGGATGCATATGCTTTGTAAGTCATCCTGTTAGTTTATTTTATTATCCCACATGCATAGGTAGTATTATTTTTCTAGATCGTACTTAGTATATAAGTGGGTGTTGAGTCCTTTGTTGGCACCGAAGAGTTTATTGTATTGAGCTTGCTCAAAAGAGGTTACCCCCTCGAAGTGGCCCATGATCAATAGACTCACTCTGAGTTCTACTTTACTCTATATTTCTGTTATTTCGTGCATGTTCATTATAGTGTTGCCGGAGGTTCCTCTCATATGGTATCAGAGCACTTTCTTGGGCTCACTGGTGGAAAAAAAAATTTCCGTCGGGCTTTCAGGTTCCTCTCAAATCTCATCTATGTTACAATTGGGTTATTTCAAATTACAAAAATTCTTGTTTTTGTGATAGGTCAATTCCGTTGTTAGTATCTGAGTTACCAAAAAAAAAAAAAAGAGAAATTTTTTCTGTATTTTCGCCATAGCTTCCTTGCTTCTTTCTGGTTTCCTCTCAAAGTTTCTCAACACCTCTGACATACCCTTTCGCATACTTCCTTCCTTGAGGACCCTAACCCCAATTCCCCATATTTAAGCCTTAAATCCCTTATTTCTCAAATTTTAGGGTTTGCCCTAACTTTTCCATTTCTCAGCCAATCACCACCAAATCAAAGCCACAAGGTTCATTTCCTCATTCTGCTCCTTTGTCCCTCTTAGACCGCTCTTCCCATTCTGCCTCCCCACCCCTGAAACCCTCATTTTTCTTTTTTCCTTTTCATCAAAAAATGCATATCCACTCTTCGAAACCTCATTACCCATCTGCATTTTGCCCAACTCCAAGTTTGCCCTTACTAAAAAAGTTTCTATTTCTCTTTTTCTTCCCATTCCAAAAAAAACAAAAAAACTCTGCTATATGGTTGTCACCCGTACAGGAGCAAAAATCATGGAGGAGGAACTTGCCTCCCTCAAGACCAGACTTCAAGATCTGGATGAAAAATTTCTCGGTCTCATTCTTCAACAGTCAAGCCTAAACGAGGCCATTCTTCCGACACTAGTTCTAGCCCTTTTCATGGATCGAAGCTTGATTTTCCTCACTTCGATGGTGCTGATCCAACTGGATGGATTTACCGGGCAGAGCAGTATTTTAGTTTGCATAATACTATAGATTTCAATAAAGTTTCGCTTACATTTTTTCATTTGGAGCATGACGCTCTTCAATGGTTCCATTGGTACATCAAGGCTAACAATGATCCCACCTAGACAGAATTGTGTACACTTCTTTTGAAGCGTTTTGGCTCTAGTGATTTTGATGACTTCACAGGCGCACTCACTAAACTCTGACAAACAGGCACAGTGAGAGAATACCAAATAGAGTTTGAAAAATTAGCTAATCACACAGAGGGATTATCTGATGAATTCTTTCATAGTTGTTTTATCAGTGGTTTGAAGGATGCACTCCGATCTGAAGTCAAAATGTTTCAGCCCACTACTATGATGGAAGCCCTTGGGTTGGCTAAATTAGCAGAGAACAAGATCAATGCTTTACAACAATCCAGATCTAATTTTGTTCCATTCTGAAATGCAGGCTCTCAACATCCTTCGGTCACACCAACTCCCAAAACTACTCCTATCAAGCACTTGTCTGAAACAGAGATGCGAGCCCGTCAGGAAAAAGGGCTTTGCTATAATTGTGATGAGAAATGGTCCTGAGGCCATAGATGTGTGTAGCAAAAGCTCTATCTCTTGGATGTGGATTCCCCACCCGAATAGGAAGAGTATGAAGATATTCAAGAAACAGTAGATGAAGAGGTTGAACCAGAAGCCCAACCAGAGATATCTGTCCATGTTGTGGCCGGAGTCACTACCCCACAAACCATGCGGGTTCGGGGTTACTTCAAGAAGGTCAATCTTACTATCCTCATTGATTCTAGTAGCACTCACAACTTCATTGACCCCAGCATAGCCAAATGGGCTGATTGCTTTGTTCATCCCTGCTCTAACTTTGAAGTCATGATTGCTAATGGGGGCACTTTACCTTGCAAAGGAAAATGTCGCAATGTGCGTCTCTCTATTGGAGATTATACCCTACACTCTGACATGTTTTCCTTACCCTTAGGGGGTTGTGATGTAGTTTTGGGTGCCCAATGGTTACGCACTCTTGGTCCCATTCTCTAAGATTTTTTTGAACTTTGGATGAAGTTTTCAATCAGTGGGCAACAACACACTTTGACAGGCTTGCAGCCCAGGTCTCTCAGCATCATCAGTTCACATCATATGGAAAAGCTTCTTAAAAAGAATTCACATGGTGTCATCGCTCAGCTCCATTCCATCCAAATGCAGCCATCAGCAGTCTCTAGTACTCCTGCAGATCTACAACAAATTTTGGATAAGTATTCCACTGTATTTGCTGAACCTACGGGCTTACCACCGTCTCGCCCAAAGGACCACCATATTCAGCTCCTTCCTGGTAGCGTTCCACCCAATATTAGGCCCTACCGCTACCCCTTTCATCAAAAGACTGAAATTGAGATGCTTGTTCATGATTTACTGAAGCAAGGTATTATTCACCCTAGTACTAGTTTTTTTTCATCTCCAGTTCTACTGGTCTACAAAAAAGATGGGTCTTGGCGACTCTGCATTGATTTTCAAGCCCTTAATAATATCACCATAAAGGATAAGTTTCCCATTCCAGTTGTTAATGAACTTCTTGATGAGCTTCATGGCACTCATTTTTTCTCAAAGTTGGATCTTCATTCTGGGTATCATCAAATTAGGGTCAATGAGGAGGATATTCCTAAAATAGCCTTCTGCACACATGATAGTCACTATGAATTTTTAGTCATGCCCTTTGGCCTCACTAATGCTCCTTCAACATTTCAGGTAGTGATAAATAAAATATTTCAGCCCTACCTCAGAAAATTCATTCTGGTCTTCTTTGATGATATTCTCATCTATAGAAAAACTTGGGCTGAGCATCTCCATCATCTGGAACTTGTCCTGCAACTTCTCTCTGATCATCAACTCTGTGTGAAAATGTCAAAATGTGTGTTTGGCCAGAAGGAAGTGGAGTATCTCAGGCATATTGTTGCACACCATGGGGTTCGGGTGGATCCTACCAAAATAGATGCCATGAAAAATTGGCCACATCCTCAAACTCTCAAGAGCCTTCGAGGTTTCTTGGGTCTGACTGGCTATTACCAAAAGTTTGTCAAGAATTATGGGAAGATTGCAGCACCATTGACAGCTATGTTAAAAAAGGATGCTTTTACCTGGACCTAGGTTGTTGAGAATGCATTTGCACAACTAAAACAAGCTATGTGTAGTACACCTGTTCTTGCTATGCCAGATTTTTCTAAGCCCTTTACTATTGAGAGTGATGCTTGCGGCAATGGACTGGGTGTTGTTCTTCTTCAAGATGACCATCCTATTGCATTCACTAGCAAAGCTCTTTCTGGTAAGAATCTAGCCTTATCTACATATGAAAAAGAAATGATGGCTATTTTGCATGTTGTACAGAAGTGGCGACCATACCTCCTTGGGAGTCATTTTTGCATCAAGACTGATCACCAAAGTTTGAAATACTTCTTGGAATAGCGAGTATCCTCCCCTACACAATAGAAATGGGTCAGCAAACTCATGGGGTATGATTATGAGATCACCTACAAGAAGGGTAAGGATAATATTGTGGCTGATGCTCTTTCCCACACATTTGATGATCAAGCTTCACTTTCATCTATTTCTATGCCAATCCCAAATTGGTTAGAATCTGTTCAACAGGGCTATGTCAGTGACCCCTCTTTATCTTAGATCATTCACCAATTGGCCAATAATCCTTCTATGGTACCACATTATTCATGGGATGGTGCTTCTCTCTGCTATAAGGGGTGTCTAGTGCTTCCTCAAAATCCAAATTTGCAATAGGTTGTCTTTTATGAACTCCATGCTTCTCCTTTGACAAGACGTTCTGGGTTTCTCAAGACTTATGAGCGGGCAAAGTGAAATTTTTTTTGGAAAGGAATGAAATAGATGATTCAATAGATGGTGGCTGAATGTGATACCTGCCAACGCCACAAGGGTGAAACAACCCTCCCTCCTGGTTTATTGGAACCCTTGCCCATCCCTACACAGATTTGGACTGATATTTCTATGGATTTCATCGAAGGGCTTCCTAAATCTGGTGGCAAAATAGTGATTTTGGTTGTGGTTGATCATCTCTCCAAATATAGTCATTTTTGTGCCTTCAGCCACCCCTATACTGCCTCCTTAGTTGCACAGATCTTCATGGACTAGATCTTTCGTCTACATGGCCTCCCTTCTTCCATTGTCTCTGACCATGATGTAGCTTTTACCAATCATTTTTGGACAGCATTGTTTCAGCAAGTTGGTACCAAACTGAAGATGAGTTTGGGTTATCACCCACAAACTGATGGTCAGACTGAAATCGTCAACAAATGTTTAGAAACTTATCTTCGCTGCTTCACTTCTGAACAACAACATCAGTGGGCCAAGTGGCTTCCTCTTACAGAATGGTGGTACAATACCTCTTACCATACGGCATCTAAAATGACTCCCTATGAAGCAGTTTATGGGCAGGTACCCCCAGTACTCCTTCCCTACACTCCCAGCGGTTCACCAGTTCAGGCAGTTGACACAGTTCTCTGCACCAGGGATCATATTCTTCGCACTTTATAGGATAATCTTCACATGGCCCACAATCGCATGAAACAGCAAGCAGATCAACATCATTCTGAGTGCTCTTTTCAAGTTGGGGATATGGTTTTTCTTCATCTTCAACCATACAAGCAATCCTCCTTGAAGCTTAAAGGGCGTCATAATTTGGCCCCCAAATTTTATGGGCCATATAAAGTTCTGTAGAAGATTGGTTCAGTTGCTTACAAACTAGAACTTCCTCCTTCTTCTCGCATTCATCCAGTATTTCATGTTTCTTTTCTCAAGCAAGTTCTTGGCACTAACATCAAAGCACAGACTACTCTACCTAAATTGGATAAGGAAGGATCCATTATTTTGGAGCCTGAGGCAATCATTGACCGGCGCACTCGTCAACTTCACTCTCACTCTATCTCTGAGGTATTGATTCAGTGTCATGGCATGCAACTAGAGGATGCTACATGGGAACCCCTTCTTCAAATTCAGCAACAATTTCCACACCTTAAGCTTTGAGGACAAAGCTTTTTTCTGAGGCGGAGGGGATGTTAGGAACCTGTGTGTTCCTTTTGTTTATTCTATTAGTGTAATGTTGTTGGACGCATATGCTTTGTAAGTCATCCCGTTAGTTTATTTTATTATCCCACATGCATAGGTAGTATTACTTTTCTAGATCGTACTTAGTATATAAGTGGGTGTTGAGTCCTTTGTTGGCACTGAAGAGTTTATTGTATTGAGCTTGCTCAAAGGAGGTTACCCCCTCGAAGTGGCCTGTGATCAATAGACTCACTCTGAGTTCTACTTTGCTCTATATTTCTATTATTTCATGCATGTTCATTATAGCATTGCCGGAGGTTCCTCTCAACTTCATATCATAGTGGATGAATCCACTTTGTTCTTGGTTCAACAGCCTCCATGCATGTTGTATCAGTCTCTACCATGAAACAAATACTATCCTTATATTTTTCAACTATCTTTTCTAGAATTTTGTATCCCAGTATCATAGACATCAATTTGATGTCTTTCTCCTCTATAGGCTCTATTGTCATTCCACGCCTATCACTTCTTGATTTTCAAGCCTATTCTACAAGTTTTCTAGTGTCCTTGCCCACTGGAAGAACGGTGCCTATTCTTGAGAGTCCTGTCATATCATAAATTAGATCTCCTGTTATCCTAACCGGTACTTCACCTATCCAAAATAGGTCATCATGGATCTTGCTGAGTAGAATCTTGATCCATTCCAACTCATAAAAATCATATGCCATAGCATATTCCACTATAGGATAATTATCCAACTGCGCATACTCATCCATGAAGGTTTTATCAGGTTTCATCATTGTTTCTATGTACGCTCTTATTCTATCCAAACCTATTGGTTCCTTCTTATAATATATGTATGCCCTAATATCTTCCACATGCATAACACCCATGGGAGTGTAGGAGAATGCACCTTCTAGGTTATCTTGTGTGGAATTGAATGGATGCCTCTTAAATACATATCTCTTTTTCTCTGCCACATAAAATACAATGGGAGTAGCCATTTAAAGACTTCTGAATTAGCACAACGGATTAGGGCTTCCACAATCAATCAAAAGCACTACTAATAACTGGTGAATCAATCAAAAATCCTTCACAATCAAATTCTAGGGATCCTCTACTCTCCGATCACTCTTAATTTGAATGCAATGAGAGATCTAGAAAGCTTCCATGTACTTTAAAGTAATAATTTTTCCATTAATGCTTGCCGTGTAAACCAGGCTATCACTGATAATTTTCAACTTTCATTTTGTGAATAATCAGCTAGTGCACTCTTGTACATAGGTTCTACTAGTCTCTAAAAGGTTAAGTCCAAAGGTTCATACTCAGAGGGTGAGTATACTAGCCACACAGGGGTTCAAAGCTAAATTAGCTCCCCCTATGATCTTGAGGGCCATTCATCTAGATGTAGAGGGTATGTCCACTGTGGATGCATCCAATACATGCTCATCAACCTTATCCTTCTTTGCCTCTAACCAAATCATGCTCGCATCTTCTGAAGCTTTCACAAACTTTACTTCTCCTTTAGTATCCAATATTGATTCTTCTGGCTTTTTAGGACTTTCCTAACTTTGCATCCTTGATCCACAGAACTTAGAGATGTGTCCAGCCTTGCTACAAGAGTGACAAATGACTGGAGGCCTTATATTCCTCGATGCATTGACATAGGTTACCATTTTATACTATCTAGCTGAGTGACCATTATAGTTACATATCTGACATGTAACATTCTAAGAACTTCTTACATTTGACTAATTATGATTTCTCTGATTATGCTGAGTCTTTTTTTTTCTGACTTGTCTTATAATTCATAGCTCTATGACCAAATTTATTGCATGAATAATAGTAGCCATTGAAAGGTCTTACCTCTATACAGTTCCTTTCTATATGTCCATGCTTGTTACATGCATAACAAGTTTGATCTGCTGGCTTGTGCTCATTCTTGGATGGTTCAACATGATCTTTAGTTCAACTTCTAGTCTCCTTAGCATCTATGGTGTCTTTTGGTGCTTTCATTCTTGCTCACATTTTGTCAATCTAATTTTGTGCTTCATTGAATCCAATGCCACTAGTATCTCCTTTAAGCCTCTGAGCATACAACTGAGATTTAATCAGATCCTTGCTTGTGTGAAATTTATCAATGTGATTCTTAACCTCTTTCAATTCAGACTCCAAGCTTTCTTTTTTGTTTCTTAGCTACAAGATTTCTATCTTTTCTTGCCTTAATTCATCATTCAGTTGAAGGTTCTCTTCGATCTGTTCATCATAGACTTCCTGATTATTAGTCAGCTTATCATCCAATTCTTCAATTTGTTCTTTTAGGGATGAATTTTCTTCATTGAGCTTTTTGATCATTATCCCTAAATCACTGATAGAGCATTCTTTCAAATATTTTCTTAGCCTTTTGATGATAGTTTGAGCATCACTGACTTTTTCTTTTAGTTCCTCAATTTCTTTTTTAGATCTATCTAGGTCTTCAAGAGTAGCTTCAAGAGTTCTTTTTAGATGTTTCATTTCTTCTTTGTCCATGATCTCCTCAAGTGGTTAAACTTCTTTGCTAAGGAATAGAGCTTTGATACCAATTGTTAGGAATGGGAACACTGAGAGGGGGGGGTGAATCAGTGTTCACTTAATTTAATCTTTTTACTTTACTTTTTAAACTTAACTTCAATACTTCAATACTGAAATGAACATCAGCATAAATAGAAACATGAACTCAACACATAACACCAATGTGGTTATGGGGAAACCCAAATAGGTAAAAACCTTGGTGGGAATTGACACCCACTAATAATTGTTACTAGTGTTTTATGATCCTTGTTAGAAGATCCTTAACCCTATTGGGAGTTGCTTTACAATGTATTTAGTACAATGACCTTGTCAAGGGTCAGACCCTATTAGGAGTCTTTTACAATAACCCTATTAGGGGTGTGGACACACTATCCTAGAGCTCAGTGCTCAAGTGGTGAAGGCTACAACCTTATGATCTCAAATACACACTATATCTGCTAGATGAACTATTACTGTGACACTACTTGTCTGATCAATTCCTTTTATGTGTTGATGCTTTGACCTCTTGAAAATCTTGCAAAGCTCTAATACATCTTATCAACTCTTTTCACACTTCTACTCTTCTTGTTTCAACTCTATAACAACTCTCATGCTTAATTACAATGGCGCATCTAATATTTATATGCGCATACAAAATAATTAACTAGGTCGGCCCTTTAACCAATTACATACAACACTTCCAATTGAATTGGCTCAAGCGTGTTTACAAAAAAACATAATTATATGTCTAAAACCTAATTACAATAGGCACATGACCTTTACAACATAATAATATAACTGCTAACCAAAATACCAACAGTCGGTTGCTTGCACTGTTCTTCTCTGGCATTCACTGTCTGTGCAACTTGAACTCTTTGTATCTTCCTTATACTTAATCTTCTGATCATGCACTCTTAGATGTAGCATGAATATGGTCTCACCAAATTAACTTCTAGGGTGCATACCATAATTTTTTCATATGCACATGCGATGATGCTCTGACCTTCAGGTACTCTGTATATTGTCTAGTCTTAGACACTTAGCCAATTTCTGATCTTCTTATCATAAGCACTGACTCCAAAACATCATATGACTTTTTTTCCATAATGAAAACACTATATTAAGTCATATACACTAGTATAGTCAACTTTCCAATAATATATTGGATGGTCTTCCATAAGATTTCAGAGATAAGGGTAGATCCATCATAGATAATGAGTATTCACCTACACCTTTCTATTTGATTTGGAATTTCTTTTCAAAATTCTTCATCATGTGGTCCATCTTTTGATAATGGGAATCCTTGGTGTAAATTTGGATGGATCTTGTTTTGTCTTCTTTTTGTTCCTCATGAGCACTTTCCTCACTAACTTTCTCCTTTCCTTTAGTCGATGTAGTTAAGTTAGTGGGAACTTGGTGATTTTCAATAACAACACTTTCTTTTTCTTCCTTTTATTTCCCTTTCAAAGCTGGAAGATCTTTTGAACTTTTCCCTTGTTCTATTCTTTGTGAAATAGACCCTTCTGTATTATCTAGGACTAAGGAGTCATTAATAGGCTTCATGTTATTACAATATTGGAAAGGATTTGAATCCTCGCTTACTATGACTTCTTGTTCCATGTAGGGAAATTTGAGGCATTGATGATAGGTCAAAGGTACGGCCTGCATTTCATGGATCCATGGCCTTCCTAATATTATATTATAAGTCAATTTTAAGTCAAGGACTTGGAAAATGGTCTCCTTTTGCATTGGACCAACTCAGATGGAAAGTACTATGACACCTTTGGATGCTCTTTCTTCTTCATCATAGGCTTTATGGTTATATTTTTCTTTGGGTCAATAACTTCCTCAGAAAATTCTCAGGCTTTAACCAAGTTTAAAGGAAAAATATTTAGGTCGGCTCCCCCATCAATGAGGACTCTTTTTACTCTGTGCTTGTGGATCAAGACCTCTATATGCAAAGGCAGATTTTGCAGGTGATTTAAAGACATATCATCTTGAACTAAAAAGGATAGACAATGGGGTGCAACAAGATGGCCTACCATGTTTTGGAATTTATCCGCATCTAAATTTAAAGGCACATTGGTCTCCACTAGGTCTTTTTCTATAATCTCCTTATGAGTTGGTGAAATCTTGAGCAATTCTAGGATAGAGATTTGAGCAAGGGTTCTTTGCAATTGGTCTACTAAATTATATTGCTTCGAAGATGAACATGAGGTTTGATTTGGTAAGACAATTCTTGGGGTGCCTCCTGATAAAGTGATCTTTGATGCTTTCCCCCTAGTTACAACATTAGATTTTTCTTCCCTTGGCTTTACTCTTACCACAATCACATTTATGCTATTTTCCTCACCACTTAGATTATTGATGGTATTATCATAAGTATGTATGAAGTTAACCTTCTCATTACCTATTTTGTTGTTATGATTGGTATTTGATGATTCCCATTTTTCATGGTTTAAGAAAGGGTTTTTGAAAGCCTTGTGGTCCTCATTATTTTGAGGGCCTTCCACTTTTATTGTTCCATCATCAATTAGGTCTTGGACAAGATGTTTTAGTTTCATGTACTCATTTTTTTATGTCCTTTGTTGTGATGGTATTCACAATGATGAGAATCATTCCACCAATTGGGCTTTCTTTGGGATCATATGGCCTCAATTTGGGTAAGGTAATGATTTTATTAGCCACCAAAGTCCTTAATGCATTTTCCAAAGGTTCAGCTAAAAAGCTGAATTTTCTTTTCTGATATGTGGAAAAGAATGGTTTAGATTTATTGACATTGGAATTATCGAAGGAATTGTTGTTGTTTTTTTTGGCATTGTTGTTGTTGTTGTAATTATTGTTTTTGTAAGGATCTTTGGTCATTTGGTTGATATTATATGTTGGATTGGACCTGGTTGATAAGTTAAAGGGAGTAGCCTTTAAGTTGTGTGCTTCCACAATTCCATCATTCACAAAAATTTTATTGTTGTTTTTCAACCATAGTCTTGCTTTATCATTGTTATTGTTGGCTCCTTTATTATTGTTATAATTAGATAAGTTATGGTGGTTATTAGTGTTGGTATAGGGTTTATTATCTTTGAATAACTTGATTTCCCCTCTTTTAACCAACACTTCTTCAATTTTGATCTCATTTTCAATGAGATTTTTAAAAGTAGGTGGACACTAAAGCTGGAGCCTATAATTCATCTCCACATTTAGGTTATTCATAAATATTTCTATCTCTTTCTTTTTGGGTATGCTTCGTGGATATCGTGTGAAGACTTTTCTCCACCTTTGGAGAAACCCTATAAATAGCTCACCATCTCATTGTTTGGTATCACAGAGATTAAGCATGGTGATCTCATGCTCAATATTGTAGGAATAGTGAGTCAAAAATTTAGAAGCTAATTCCTCAAATGTCCTTATCCCTTGTGGAAGTTTTGAGAACCATTCCATGGCTTGGCCTCCTAAACTTCTTGGAAAAAGTCTCATTAAATAGGTTGTGTCATGCATGAATTTGATACTTAGAGCACAAAACTCTCTAAGGTGGTCTTGTGGGTCTGA
Organism: Chamaecyparis obtusa; assembly: GCA_027943335.1. NCBI lineage: Eukaryota > Viridiplantae > Streptophyta > Pinopsida > Cupressales > Cupressaceae > Chamaecyparis > Chamaecyparis obtusa. Next base: position 200,947 of record BSBK01001514.1, read on the forward strand.
TTTACCCGTATATTTGTCATAATTTGGAAACACCACATTTATCAGGAAAGGTGCCATAACCAATCTCTTATCAAAAGGAAATGGGCACAAGTCCTCAATGGAAAAATGCTTAGGTTCAACTACCTTCTTCATTAGGTCGATTTGTGCTTGAAACATTTTTAATTGTTTATTCATCCCACCTATTGGATTATCATCTTCCTTATCTTTCTTAAGTTGGTCAACATCATAGTCATGTACAAGTTTCACCCCTGCTTGGGCTAAATTTAGGAAATATCTTTCCCTATCTCTCTCTATAAGTTTTTCCATCACTTTAAGGAATTTGATGTCTTAAGCCACCCTATTGGCCTTATCTTTGAGTTTTTCTTTAGGTTCTTGATTGGCATGGTTAATGTTTTTATTGATTTTCATTGTTTCCTCTATGGATGTAATCATGAAATGCGGAGTTTCTATCCATTGGATCAATTCTCTTTTCAAAAAGGTTTGGGAGACTATCCCCTTGGTCATGATTTATGAAAGAGTTTTGAGATTCAAATTCGGGAACCTCTTTTGCAATGCAAGTGTCATCTTCTTGTAAAGATAATTTTAGTCTATGAGATCGTGTAGAAACCGACATTCAACAAAGGTTTGATTTAGAATTGTTTTCCCCAAACTTGATGATTGTTCATTTTATGAAGATATTAAAAGTATAAGATAAATTTTCAAAATGGATATCTCTTGTTCTATGTCTCTTCAAACAAAGAAACCAAAAATACACTTTTTCTTTTTAACCCTCTACACAAAAAGTGTTTGAATATGTAAGGACGTTATCACAGGTTTTTCACAAAAATTCACTTCAAGCAATCTACCTAATTAACAAGTTAGTTCGTAAACATGGTTTTACAAGGTAGGCTTTGCTAAGTTAACAAGGTACTTAATCAAGATTCCATTCAAAATGGGCATTAAGTTTCATCCCCCAAAATTAGGAGACTTCCCACCACCGGTATATCAGAGTTTTGTGCAATCCCTAAGGACTACTCGAGGAATTTTGAAAGCTTAATATCATTTTGTCACACACCCCATTAAGGATGCATGCCTTTTATTTAATAGTGGGTTGGATTTTTGTGGCAAAGGAAAATGTATCCCACTTTGGGTTGTCCCTCTCACCAGCCTCATTAAGGAAAATCTTGGGAGGCAAGCCCACTAAAGATCTAGCATGTTCATTTGGAAAGCAATAAAATGGAATTAAGAGATAGGTTTTGGGATTTTGATTCACCAAAAGGTGAAGAGCATATTCCTATCTATTCTTTCTTCTCAAGCACGATTAACAATGTTCAATTTTCCAAACCCACTAACTAATGGGAATTGAGTATTTCTACTCTCCTCCACAAACAAGGGGTTGTTTGATTTAGTGCTTGATTTTATCCTTTATATTATTATTACTAGATTTTAGCAAAAAACACAAGGCCACAATTTAAAGAAAAATTGACCAAGTTTTGATGCTTACCTTGATTTGTAGCTAGCAAAGGCTAGGGGCATTTTTTAAGGATTTTCTCATCATTTTACTCACCTAGTAGGGATCGTTCCTTTCTTTTTGCCTCCTCTCCAACAAGTTAGTCAACACAAACAAGCAAAATGAAGAAAACAAATAAAAAGCTGAAATCTAAGCCCTATTTATCAAATTTGAAACAAATTGATTAAGGCAAGCAAATCCAATTTAATGAGCCAAATTTTGATTTGTATGCATCTATAATTTTTCAAATATTGTTCATATACCTCAATTTCTTGTTGTGAGTTCTCCAAAAATAGCTTGATGTTTTATATATTCTCCTTCTTGATCTGTTTGGCTAATTCTTTTCCTTCTCTATTCAATCGAGCCTCTGGATTTTTAACCCTTTTGTGACCAGTTATCCTGCAGACATGGAGAAATCATTTCCTGAAAGTTAGATTCTACAAATTTGCAATTTAATTGAAAGCACTATTAAAAATATTAAATGCACTGCATAATAAATTGAAAGTGCAGGAACAGAATTTAAACACGCTAATTAAGAATTTAAATGCATTGTTTTAATAGGCAAAGGTGCATAGAGAAAATATCAAATGTGCAGCAAAATAATTTGAAAGTGCTCTGGAGTCAGGGCACGTGTTGAGAGAATGATAAACAAGATAAAGGAAGGATTAAACATGTCATTTTTCTATGTAAAGGCACACATATTTGTCATAGAAGCGCAGCTTCAGACCTTGAAAGTGCTGCAAGAAGTAGTGTACACACTACATAAACTTTTAAACACATTGCCGAACCTAAAAAATAGAGAAACACAAGGATTTGAAAAATAATAATAATAATAATTTCTCTAAATTCAAAATTAACGAGGCTTAGTGCCCCATGGTGGGTGCCATTTTGTATGCTATAAGAAGCATCTTCATAGGGTTAGTATTGTCAATAAATTAAAATAACAACTAAATTAACACAAATAGCAATCTAATTAAGCAAATTAAATGACAATTGAGCACTATATGGCTCTCTAGTTAGGTTTGCTAATGCAAAGCTCTTAGCAAGCTTCCATTAGTGACAACCCTAATATGAGAAAGAATGATAACAATGCTAAAAGACTAATTCCAAATGAAATTATGCCTATTTAGCTCTAGATTTTTTTTTCTAGCTTAAAATTGCAAGAGGTTTGATGCTATTCAAATATTTTTGGATGAAAAATGCTTGATTTTAGCCTTGCTTTTATAGATTTTGGAAAGGGTAGGGGGTGGAGTTCAATTGATCATGGTTGAGTTGAGGTTTACTCCATGGTTCCACCTTTAGAGACCATTTAAATAGTCTATCCTCAAAGCTTGGGACAAGGAGAAAAAATGGGTGGACAAGATGCTCTCTCCTTATGGGTGATGGAGATTCAATGTGAGCTTGATCCATGTGAGCTTGATCCTTAAATTCTATTAGTTGATGCATTTTTCTCCCATTTGGTGTTTGAGGGAAAATAAGGATTTATGAATTGAATTTAGTTAATATGTTTATCCATGTGTACCCCTTGAATGGGTTGAATTTATTTAAATGAACTATGAAATTAATTAGATTAATTGCATAATTAGTTGATTTAGCATGATTTATTCAATTTAAATTGATTTTATGGCTTTTGATTTTCAATTAAATTTGGATTATGGCTTGATTTCAATTTTTCTTTGATTTTAGTTTAATTTGATTTTATTGCCTTAATTTTGCCTTGGTTGCTCACATGATTAATCTTGTCTATTTTTAGGTGATTACAGGAACATCTCAATCTATTCCACTAACCATACTTCATTCTACTATTTCTTTAATAAATCATACAAGTTTGGATCTCAGGACCACATTTTCTCAATCCTAAAGGGCACTCCACCCTCATAATTATCATTAGTTACTTTTAATTGAACTGGAAAATGATCAAAACCATTGAAAGGTAGAATCAACACTTCAACCAGCTCTATATCTACTACCCTCTCACCTGATAAGAGGAATCTATCAAGTTTTTCTACAATATGAGTGAATCCTTTTCTCTTGTTGGTCCATGAGAACTTTCCATTCCTTGCCTCAACCTCTCTTAATGCATTCTTATCCACAAACTCCTAAAAATCATGTTGAGCTCTCATTACTAAATTTGAGCCTCCAAACTTTTGTGTGTTATTCAGAATGGCATTGAAGTTGCCCTTGATGATCACTCTTTCCTATCCTTGCCTTTTTAATTCCTATGATATAGTCTCACTCTCCCTCTTCAGTACTATAGGTGTAGGACCGTAGATATTTATCATTGTCCATGATTTTTTGTTGTAATAATCCCTACAATTAATCATCATACAATTTGCATTTGTTGATTCCAAAGAGTGGGAGACCTTTAATGGATTCCATAGAATACCTATCCCACCTGAAGCTCTCATTACTTCCACAAAAAACTTTCCCATTTCATCCAAAACTTCATCTTTATCACCTATTCCTCTTTGCTCCACTCTGTTTCTTATATAAGAGTTATGTTTTCCTTACTTGTATTGATTTGATGCCTAAAGTGGTGCCATTTTCTAGGGAAATTTAAGCCCCTAGCATTCCAAATTATAATCTTCATGGTTCCTCAGGAGGGGCCAACTCCCTCCCACTTATGAGAATGGTTTGGTTAAGTTTGGTTTGTCCTTTAGCATTTCCAACCAATTCAAATTTCACTTTATTATTTTTTTTCCCTTTTTGTTTAGTTGTTCTAAATTTATGCTTGCTCAATTCCTCTTTCCTCTAGAGTTCCTACATATATTTCTGCAAATCTCTCATCAACGTTTGAATCTGAGTAATGATAATCCTCCAATCATATCTCCTTTATTTTCTTTATCACAGTCCCCACTTCCTGCACCCCCTCCAATGTGTTAGGAATGAATGTTGAACCTTTGGCATTCATTCTGTAGCAGTGGTTGTTGCATTCAAGGCTATGATTGTCATTGATGTCAACATTGTGTTATTCTGGAGATTAGCAGAGAAGGAGAAACAATTTTGTTTTGTGCACATGTTATATTGTAGATTGAGTTATGTGACATTGATGTTATGTTCTTTGGTGTGTTATTAGCCTATGGTTAAGAGCACAAAAATAAATTCATCTATTCATGAAAGTTATAAGCATTTTGGTGGAAGTAGTATTCTGGCAGTGTTCTTGAGTAGCGGTTTTTGGTAATCGAAGGATATCTCCTAATCGGGATGGAATCTGATTCCATGCAGTTAAAGGGAAGTTTGAGACTCATTGGTGGTGACATGATTCATAGAAAAAATTTCAAGGTCACATGAGTGGAAAGTTACAATATCTGGAAGCTGATAGTTTTATGTAATTTTGGTGTAGCGTGTTGAAATTATTATTTTGTATTTGCATGTCAACTCATTTGTAATTATTTGAGTGTGGTATAAAGGAAGGAATTTTTTCCTTTTTTTAAAGAGGATTGTGATGGTTTTGATATGGAATTATGATATTGGGATGTGAATTATGCATGAGGTGAAGAAAAGAGCTAATTCAGTGATGAAGGAAGACTTGTGAAGTACAGAGATCTGGATTTGTGATCTTGTGTAGCAGAGAGTGTGGTTTTGGCACAATGTGAAGGAGGTAACATATTTCATATTATTCTATTGAATAATCCTTAGATCTATTGAATAGTGAGTTCAAAGATCTTGCCTTGAAGCTATTTGGGTAGTGGGTCCTTCTATCTTCCATAACTCCTAACAGGGTTAGAATCTTTTCACAGGGATTCAAAATCTCCTAACAGGGATTCATATGTACTGAATGTATTTCATAAGACTCCTAATAGGGTCCATCCTCTCACAAGGAACTTTCATATTAGTGCATCATTTTGTGGACATCATTCCCAACGGGGTTTACTCTTTGATCAAGAGGTTCCCTAGTTAACATATCTTGTTTTATTGTGTCATTGTGTATGATTATCTTTCTATGGTTGGTTGTTGCATTGATTATATGGTTTAAAGCTATTGAAGTTGATAAATGGTTTAATTATCAGATAACTGATTCACCCCCCCCCTCTCTCATTTATCTTGGTGGTCTTTACTTTCTAACAATTGGTATCAGAGCAGCAGGTCCTTGAAAGAGAAGTTTAACAACTTAAGGAGATCTATGGTGAATTTCAGGAAAGAAAGCCCTAATTTTGATGGAATAAATTTTGACATCTGGAAAGAGAAGATGAAGACACATCTCTTATGTTTAGGACCAGGTTATTGGTTGATCATAAAGAATGACAAAACTATCATTGAGGAAGACAAACTTGAGACTTGTTCTAATGATGAGAGAGACACCTTTATGTGTAACATACTTGCAAGAGAAGCACTTTTGTCAGCACTTCCAGAGAATGAATACAGTCAAGTAAAAAGTTTAATTAGAGCTTATGATATTTGGAAAGCTTTACATTCTACTTTTGAAGGTGATGAACATGCAAAGAAAGCTAGGTTACATAATTGGATTTGTGCATTTGAAGATATTAGAATGATGGAAGATGAATCTTTTAGAAGCTATATTGGTAGAATGTCAGAAATTGTTGCAGGAATAAAGTCTTGTGGAGGTGAAAAAATAGAGAATGAAGTGATATGGAAAATTCTAAGAACATTGACACTGGTATTCAGGCAGACAATGCAGATGATTGAATAAGTGATACCTTATACACCAAACTTTTCAAGAGAGACTCTTCTTGGAAGATTGGAAGTAGCAGAGATGACTCTGAGATTATCAGGAGATCTACCTAGAATGGAGACAGCATTCAGTGCTCTTAGCATTAGACCTACTTTGTCAAGAAGTACAAGTGTGAATGGAGATTATGCCAGTAGTAGTAGATCCAAATCTGAAGAAGATAAGAAGATTGAATAAGGTATTTCCTTCCTTGTGAAAAGAGAACTAGATGGTAAGAAAATCTTTAAATGTTGGACTTGTCAAGAATATGGTCATTTTGCATCTAAGTGTCCTAAGAGAGTTAAGAAGTATAGAAACAATTTCAAGCCTAGAAGACCTAAAGAATGTTATTATGCAAATGATGAAGAAATTGAAGTAGGAATTGAAAGACATTTGAGTGACAATGATAATGATAACCTTGATGACATAGGATTTGTAGCAATTAAGGAAGAAAATTTTGAATCTGATATTAAAGAAGAAAAAGCCTTAGTTTCCCAAGTTGAAAAGAAAGTTGATTGGATTATAGATAGTGGTTTTTCACATCATATGACTGGTGATAAAGGAAAGTTCATAAATTTTAACAATCATGATGGAGGAGTTGTTAGAGTTGGTAACAATGCACCTTGTTTGATTAAAGGTATAGGATCTATTACTCTTGATGGAAAGACTAATACTAATGATGTTTACTTTGTGGATGGATTGAAACATAATCTATTGAGTGTTGGACAGTTAGTTGATAAGGGATATCAAGTTTTGTTTGCTAAGAAAACTTGTGTGATTAAGGATAAAGATGAAAATTTGATTGGAACAGGATCTAGAACCAGAGGTAATGTATTTTAGTTGAACCCTACTGAGATGACATGTTTGATGACTAAGATTGATGACAGTTGGTTATGGTAGAAGGTCTTGTCATATAAACTTCGATAATATTGTGAAAGTGAGTTCTACACTTGTATTAAGAGATTTACCTAAGATTATGAAGCCTACTAACATGATTTGCAAGGAATGTGTGATGGCTAAGCAGAAAAGGAGTTCATTTCCTAGCAAGAAGTTCACATCTACAGAGAATTTGGAGATTGTTCATACAGACTTAAGTGGTCCTACTAGGACTAGAGGATTCTATGGAGAAAGGTATTTTATGATTCTTGTTGATGATTTTACAAGAATGATGTGGATTGCATTTCTGAAAGAAAAATCTGAAGCATTTGATAAGTTTAAAATAATTAAGAATAAAGTTGAGAATGAATCTGGAATGAGGACTAAATGTTTGAGATCTGATAGAGGAGGAGAATTTACATCTAAAGAATTTAACACTTTTTGTGAAGTGAATGGTATTAAGAGATAGTTTTCAGCCCCTAGAACACCTAAACAATTTTTTGAGACTGACAGTGAATTGTTGAATGAAAGTCATGCTAAAGAAAACAAAGAAGAATCTATAGTTGAGAAAAGATCTGAGACAATGACACCTAATAGGTATATTTCAAGACATCATCCTATTCAGCAAGTTATTGGAAGTTTAGACAGAGGAGTTCTTACTCAAAAGAAGGTACATTTATGTTTGATTTCTCAAATTGAAGCTAAATCTACTAATGAAGCATGTGAAGATGAACATTGGGTTAAAGCTATGAAAGAAGAATTGAACCAAATTGAAAAGAACAAGACATGGGAATTGGTCCCTATACCTAAAGATAAAAATGTGATTGGAACTAAATGGGTATTCAGAAACAAGATGAATGAACAAGGAGAAGTAATTAGAAACAAAGAAAGATTGGTATGTAAGGGATACTCACAGCAAGAAGGAATCGACTATGAAGAAACCTTTGCCCCTGTGGCAAGACTTGAAGCAGTAAGAATGTTTTTGGCTTATGCAGCTTTTAAGAAATTCAAAGTGTATCAGATGGATGTGAAGTCGACATTTCTGAATGGTGAATTGGAAGAAGTCAGTATGTCAAGAAATATGGTTTTACATTCTAAGACAAAGCATATAGAGATCAAGTATCATGTTGTAAGAGAGAAATTTGCAGATAAAGAAGTCAAATTGGAGTACATTAGCACAAAGGAACAAATAGCAGACATATTTACTAAGCCCTTGCCGAAGGATACATTTGAGTATCTAAAAGGTATGCTTGGGGTTATGCCCCAACCTACTCTTGAGTAAAGATGTAGATGGTTGCATCCATCCAGTGGTTTATGCACCTATCTTTCTTCTAGACTGGATGTCGGTACTTCCTCTATGGGGGAGTATGTGTATCTGAGCTGAGTCATTGAGGACTCTAGTGAATATATTTTTTTCTAAAAAGTGTCTTTGAAATTGAGATATTGTTTGACATAGTGATGGAATTTCTATCATTGATGTCAATGGGGGAGAGAATCATGAAAAACATTGAGGAACTACATTTGTTGGAGAGACTGAATAGGAAAACAAAGCAAGATTTGATTGATGAAGAGCAGCAGAGATACTGAGCTGCAGTGATTGGATTTTTCAAACATTGGATGTTTTTTATCTATGTTTCCATCAATGCCAATGGGGGAGATTGTTAGGAATGCATGTTGAAGCTTTAGTAGTCATTCTATAGCAGTGGTTGTTGCATTCATGGCTATGATTGTCATTGATGTCAACACAGTGTTATTCTGGAGATTAGCAGAGAAGTAGGCATAGTTTTGTTTTGCACATGTGTTATATTGTAGATTGAGTTATGTGACATTGATGTTATGTTCTTTGGTTTGTTATTAGCCTATGGTTAAGACCACAAAAATAAATTCATTTATTCATGAAAGTTATAAGCATTTTGGTGGAAGCAGTATTCTGGCAGTGTTCCTGAGTAGCAATTTTTGGTAATCGGAGGATATCTCCTAATTGGGATGGAATCTGATTCTGCACAGTTAAAGGGAAGTTTGAGACTCATTGGTGGTGATGTGGTTCATAGTGAAAACTTTGAGGTCACATGAGTGGAAAGTTACAATATCTAGAAGCTGATAGTTTTATGTAATTTTGGTGTAGCATGTTGAAATTATTATTTTGTATTTGCATGCCAACTCATTTGTAATTATTTGAGTGTGGTATAAAGGAAGGAATGTTTTCCTTTTTGTAAAGAGGATTGTGATGGTTTTGATATGGAATTATGATATTGGGATGTGAATTATGCATGAGGTGAAGAAAAGAGCTAATTCAGTGATGAAGGAAGACTTGTGAAGTACAGAGATCTAGATTTGTGATCTTGTGTAGCAAAGAGTGCGATTTTGGCACAATGTGAAGGAGGTAACATATTTCATATTATTCTATCGAATAGTGAGTTCAGAGATCTTGCCTTGAAGCTATTTGGGCAGTGGGTCCTTCTGTCTTCCATAACTCCTAACAGGGTTAGAATATTTTAACAGGGATTCATATGTACTGAATGTATTTCATAAGACTCCTAACAGGGTCCATCCTCTCACAAGGAACTTTCATATTAGTGCATCATTTTGTGGGCATCATTCCCACCGGGGTTTACTCTTTGATCAAGAGGTTCCCTAGTTAACATATCTTGTGTTATTGTGTCATTGTGTATGATTATCTTTCTACGGTTGGTTGTTGCATTGAGTATATGGTTTAAAGCTGTTGAAGTTGATAAATGGTTTAATTATCAGATAACTGATTCACCCCCCCCCCCCCCCTCTTAGTTATCTTGGTGGTCTTTACTTTCTAACACAATGATCTCACCATCTATTGCCATCTTTTCTTTGGGGCTTTCCATCTCCTTTGGATTCTCATGAATCATATTAGATATTTCTGATAAAAGGGGTAAAGGATTTGCATTTCCTCCCCCAGGGCTAGTCATATTGATTTTACCTGTGAGTTCCTCTTCAATGTTTTCCATATTTTCTAATGGTTTCTCAAGTTGATCATCATCATGTGTTTGTTTGATCGTTGAATCTTCATTATGTTGGAAAGTGGTGTTTTGGGGCACTAGGGATCACTTGAGGGTTTTCATTCATGGAAACACTTATGCTGGAGTGATTGCATGATGAGAGGTTTTTTACTGGAGTCACGGTCATGAAAATGACTAAGTCCAGAATCAAGGTAATAGGGTACAGTGTTACAGTTTTGGCTAGCAATGGAAATATATGATGTATTATGGCCTACGAAGTTGGTAGAAGGTGTTTTGGGATATATACATGCTTTAGTTAAGAGTGCATAATTTTTGGTGATTATATCAGTGAGATTCAATGATCTGAAGGTATGCAATGATAGTGAAATAGTATAACAAGGCATATGAGTAGTTGCGGTGATTGCGGTAAGGCTACTTGGTATGGTAACATGATAAGTGAGATAAATGAAGTATATTGCTGACACTTTGGTAATATAAGATCATCGACTCCATACTTATCATTTACATAATAAATTATTATGTTTTGTATGGTATTTGTGAAGCCAACTAGATGGTAGATTTTGTATAAGTATACAGTACTTTTATGAAAGCGATATGTATTGTGATTATTATGATGAAGGAAGGTTGCAAATCTAGGAGAAGAGATTAGATGCGAGATCAATGATAGACATATCTATAACTGGAACTACCTAAGAAAGATAAGTGCTTGTATTTTTCACATTTTGGTGAACTTTGTTATAATTTTTTTATTGTAAGAGCAATTTTCTCACCACCTTTAACCAAGTATTTTTTATATCCCTAACAAGGTTTTGTATTCCTCTAGCAAGGAAATTTACTATGTAATAATCAACTCCTAGCAGGGCTATATCTCTTAACAGGGATATAATATTTTAGTGCATAGTTTTGGGTACCATCCCCACTGGGGTTTTCCCTTGGGTAGGGTTTCCTCGAGAACAAATCATGGTGTCATGAGTTATGTGTTATGCGTTAATGTTCTTTTCATTTTTGCATTATTATGGTTTATTTATAGTTGGTTAAAGTTTAAATTAAAGTGCAGTATTACTGATTCACCCCCCTCTCAGTATTACCTAATCCTAACAAATTAATAGTATCATTATCTATTTTTTTTATAGCTATTCATCTCTTCCTTTAGGCCAAATAGAATCCATCATTTCTAGCTCCACCTCTATCAGGGAAGTTTGTTTAGAGAATTTTTTGGGTGCTGGAATTGGTAAGTGGTTTTGTTTGTATTTATTTAATCCCTTCATTGCTACTACTGAAACATGTCTATCCTTACCATGGGCCAATAATTTTCATTTATTGCACAACTCCATATAGTCTTCCTTGAAAATATATTTTTTCTGACAGCCTATTTCCGTTATCAATTCTATTTCCTATGGGTACTCCAATTGGCTTGCTTAGCCACACAAATTCTGAAATATGATCCCATCTTTACATCTTCCATTAATGAGTCCATCAATTTGTATTTACCTATTCATCTTCCAATATTATTTATCAGCTCTTCTTCCCAATACTCCATTGACAAATTATATAATCAAAACCAAGAATAACTCTCTTCTACTTTGCAGGTCCATGGATCAAAGTTTGGGCTCCATTCTAGAATGTGCATTTGTGTCCCATCTATAAAATATGGCTCTAACCCTAGCACTCTAGTTTTTTCCACTTTTGATTGAAAAGATACCATAAAAACATTATTTCCTAAAGGTTTCAGTTTTACATGCTTTCCCCATTTCTCCATACACCAGTGTTGGATAGATCTTGAGTTTTTTACAAATCCCCCACCCCATTTTATAAAATCCCCTATTTTTGTCATAAGATCTCTATTTGATTTGACTACCTTGTCCTTGATAAAAATTTCATATGGAGGATTTGAGGGGGCCTTATCTTTCTTGGCTTCAATTTGTTGCGTTATCCTTCCCTCTGCAGCCATTTTCCCCTTGCCTTTGTTATTAGAGGATGTTCCCTTTCCACTACTCTTTGTCTCCCCTTCCATAGGTATCCAATTGGTTAAGGTATTCTCTTTCAAGAGTTCAGATTATTTGAACAAGACAGATTTTCCTATCCACTTTCGAGAGTTCAGATTGTTTGAACCAACCAGATTTTCCTTTTGTAAAACCCTTTCTCTTCTAATCGACCCTTTCCTTGGGTGGATACCAATTTATCATGCCCAATCTGAAGCAGGTCACTCTATTCTTTGGCCATGGGAGTTCATTTTTACGATATATCACCTGACTTCTCTTTCTCCATTTTGACTCCCACCCTACACTGAGATTGATTTCCTTATCCCACCATGCTTGTTGTTTTTCACCATTTTAATCAACCCACTTCCTTCCGTTGAAAACCCACTGTGGGTGATACGTATTCTACTACTAGAAACAAAACCCCTGATTTTCCTTTCTTTCTTGTTCTAATCCTTCACCTTTAGAAAGACCATAGGTCACCCATCCATTATCAATTTTTGACCTTAGGTTTTCAACTAGAACTTCCCTCTCCACTTCTTCCCACCATTGTGAGGTTTGCTGGCGGCTATCTCTTTTTTCTTACCTGACCCAAAAATCTTCATGACTCCTTTGATACTGTGTGTTCTGTTTTCTTCTTCCATTAAGGTTCTCAACCCTGCCATCAACATCTTTAAAAAAACCTTGTGCTTCAAAATCCTCTTGTTCCATTCTCTTGACTTGTTAAAAATATTTTATTAGAGATTTAGAAAAAAAATTATTTATTTTTATCTATAACAGTGAAATTTTAATTAAAAGTAGGAGAAAATGAGTTACAATCTGGCCCAAACTAGGGATGGTAACAACCAAGAGATCCATATCCCCCAAATAAGAAAAATAATAGGAAAAACATAATCAAACCAAAACACAACAAAAAACACAACTAGCCATCACAAATTACTTTTATCTCAGCCCTTCTCCTGTGAGCAATGAATCGTGTCAAACGATTTCTTCTCTTTTTCCTTTCTTCTTCCTTTCAAATTTTCCCAACCATCTTCCACCTTGGAAGCCTCATCTTTCCATGCCAATAGGTTCTCCTCAGCATAATTTCCTTCTCTTGTCTTGCTTTGATTTTTTTGAAGTGAATTTCCATCCAATTGTTCATTTGCCTTATCTCAGGATCCTACAGGTTGTTTCTTTTCTCTCCCCTCCGGTGTAGCTGTAACCTTACTGGCATTTCTCAAAATTTCACCACCATTCATGTCAACCTCAGCACTAGTCTTAATCAGTGGGGCTACCAACCTTACATCACATCCATTTTGTTACAATGCCTTGTCAAGCGTAACCTGGGATTCTTTCCTCTTCTCATCCCCTACAACTTGGGAGAAACTATTTTATTTTTCAGCCTTCTTTTTAACTGTGTAGTCTTGCTGAGATGCATTTTTCCACCAGGAAGCTTCCTTAGACCTCCTCTCTTTGCCACAGTGTACAGCCATGTGCCCTATTTTATAACATCTCCTACATCTAAAAGGGGCACCTTCATAGTCCAATGATTGGATCCAATAGCCCTTTGAGGTTTTAATGGAGATTTTTGACGGAAGACCATGAGAGACATCAATTTCTACCAATATGCGAGCAAAGGTAGAATGTAGGAGATTTGAAGATTCCTTGTCAACCATAAGAAAGTCCCCTAATAACTCCCTAATGGCTTCCAATAAGGCATCAAACCAGAGATGGAGAGGAAAGTTGGGAAGCCGAACCCATAATGGGATTTTATCAAAATTTTATGTAGCTAGATAGAAGTCCGGGTGCCAGGGTTTCAACATTAAAGATAAATTTTCCCCCCAACTCCAAAAATGCTCACATAAAATTTTGTTTCTATCTTGATATTTTTCAATCACAGAAATAAAAAACCCCTTAGCTACAGGATATATTTGCACATACCCCTTGATGAAGGGCTCCTAGTTGTCTGTAATCCAAGAGTGGAGATCATGAAGGCTTGGCCAAAGGCCTCTAAATCTTCCTATAATACCCAATTTTGATAAAACTAAAACATTATGATCAATATCTGCTTCTATCTCCAAATCCATCTCAACTACAATCTTCTCAGATGTGGGTAAATAGGAAACCCTAATGTCGTTGTCCCCTTATCTCTGAGATCTTGAACCATGCATTTTCAACACATGGTTTTAGGTTTGTGGCTCCTTTGAGCCCCCATCCATTTCCTTCCATCATCTGTTAAGGGCAGCCATCTATTGTGGATCACCATTAATGCATTTACCTATTTTGGCATCATTGACAGTCTTCACACCTGGCATAGGAGAAGTTGGGACTTTACTTGTCTCCCGCGCCCTCCAAGCCCATCCATTCTGATGAGGGCTTGTGTTAACAAAGGGCTCTCCTATTAAAAAACCTTTGAAGTCCTTTCTTTGTGATCAAATTGTCAATGTCTCCCCATCTTTGCTCACATATTCGCACAATGTAGACCTCCACACTTAGAGATACCAAAACCAAGAAGAGTAGAAAATTTTACCTTTGATTGTCAAGTGAGGGCCAAAACCCTAGCCCCAGCAGCAAGGGATTTCAAAACACCCTATGGAACTTTTATAATCCCACCCGTCTGAGATTTTTTGAGCCCAGATTCAAGGTTATTTAGCACATTCACTGATTTGGGGAAACATGCATCAAAACCAATAACAACTCCTCCATTCGCAGATAAAGCTAGGATCATTTGAGTGGGAGCAGAATGAGACGAGAGCCATTTTTTCATTAAGTAGAGATTTAGAATTATTATAAGCACTTTGGCATAGGTTATTTAATGATATTTCTTTCAAGTCAATTGCTCATATTTTATGATAATCTTATGAAGTTCTATTTCATATATATTATAGATTTTCCTATTTTTTATTATATTAAGACTCATTAGTTTCTATGGAGTGCTTATGGTGATTATTTTAAGAAGCTTCTATTTGAGTCTAATGATTACATTATGATGAGCTTCAGTTAATATAATATGAGAATTTTATGCTTTAAACTGACACCATGAGGTATAGTGTGAAATTAGTAAAAGTGCATGTACCTAGATTCGTAAATTAAGATTTTTCACAACCCAAGACATTGGTCCTGGTGCAAGGAAGGGTCATAGAGTAGCCAGGACCAAAGGCTCACCTAACTATCCAACCACCTTGTGGGGAGTAATACAAAATGGAAGCAAACAACACCGAGAGAAGGAACAACAAATACTTTTATTGATTCATCTAAATTTTTGCATACATGCCCAATTGTGAGGCCTTCCAAGTTTCGGTCAACAAAGATTTATCAAAATTCAGACTTAAAATTCTCTTCTATCTTCATACCCCTACTCATCCTACTGACTACATCTAAAACATCATTATTTATACTTGCCAAAATGGCTTACAGAAGATTCCAAATTAATACAAAAAGAAGGTTGACCATGAAATGGTCTACACACATCCCAAGACAAGATCCCAATCATTAAATTTATGACCTAAATTAAATACATGAGTCAGCTCCAACTAGAAACCAATCCCAGACAAACTTGGTCAAAGAAAAACTAAGCATCACCAAATAACAAGTTCACTCGACATAGGAGGGAACACTCAGCCAACACTGAACAGCTCAGCACACAGAAATGCTTGGCAAGGACTACAACTTGGCAATGACTGCAACTCAGCACTTACTAGCAGCATGAACAAGAAATGAGTAGGATAGAAAGGCAACCCAAGACACTCCTGCATCAGACAACCAAGACAACCGGCATTGAAAGAAATGATTCTCTTGAATCATTGAGATGTCACAACCCAAGTTGAATCCAACTTAGATTGAGAAATCCATGAAGCATCTTCCACTAGTCTATTCTTCCACTTTACCAAATATTAATAATAATCTCTTCCTCTTGTGCTTTTACCAATCCTCTGATCCAATATTTGTTCAACCTCTTCAACTTGCTTCTTAGGATAATCATATGATATAACAACTTCATCATCTGATTCATGATACTTATGAAAATCAATGATATTGAATATAGGAGATATATCCATGTCATCGAGTAACTCAACTTCATAAGCATTACCACTATCAAAATTCCTTAAAACTCTACAAGGACCAAACTTCTTCATTTTCAACTTACTATATATTCCAATAGGAAATCTTCTCTTCTTCAAATGAACCATCCTCATCACCAACTTCAAAAACATGATGTCTCCTAGACTTGTCATTATTTTCCTTATATTTTTTATTACTTTATTCTAACTTCAACTTCACTTCCTCATGTAAAGACTTCGTAAAATCAGAAAATGCTTCTCCTTCAATACTTCTATTTTCTTCACCAACAATATCCCTCAAATCTAATACTCCTCTAGGCTGTATTCCAGTAACAATCTCAAAAGGTGCTTTTCCTGAACTCCTATTCACAAAATTATTATATGCAAACTCAGCTTGTGCCAATACCATATCCCAATTACTTAGCTTATCTCCAACTAAACATCTCAACAAATTACCCAAGCTTCTATTCACAACCTTTGTCTGTCCACCTATCTGTGGATGGAATGTAAAACTAAACCTCAACTCAATATCCATCTTCTTCCACAAAGTCTTCCAAAAATAACCAACAAATCTGCTATCTAGGTTAGAAATAATACTTCTAGGTAATCCATGCAATCTAACAATCTCTTTGAAGAAAACATCAGCAATATGCACAACATCTGATGTCTTCCAAAATTTCCTTAACCTTCTCAGGATCCATTTTCAAACCATCAGTTGAAATCTCAAATCCCAAATTCACAATCTCTGCTTGCATAAAAGAACACTTCTTCAAATTAATCAGTAGCTTCTCCTCTTTCAATCTTTGCAAAACTTGTTTAATATGCTCAAGGTGTTCTTCCTTAGTCTATTTAATATCAGAATTTCATCCAAATAAACAATTACAAACTTACCCAAAAATCTCTTGAGAACTTCATTCATCAACCTCATGAAAGTACTAGGTGCATTAGTCAAACCAAAAGGTATAACCAACCACTCATACAAACAATCTTTTGTCTTGAAGGTAGTCTTCCATTCATCACCTTCTCTGATTTTGATCTGATGATAACCACTCTTCAAATCAATCTTGGTAAAATACTTTGCTCCACTCAAACAATCCATTATGTCATCCATCCTCGGAATAGGAAAGCTATACTTCATTGTTATCTTGATGATAACTCTGGAATCAATACACATTCTCCACTCTTAATTCTTCTTAGGTGCTAACACAATAGGTACAACACATAGACTCAAGTTTTCTTTAATCAAACCTTCCTGTAACAACTCTTGCACTTGCCTATTAAGTTCTTCATTTTTCGTAGGTGTCAATCTATATGGTGATTTATTTGGAAAACTAGCTCCAGGAATTAGATCCATACAATTACTTATACTTCTTACTGAAGGTAAACTATTAGGAATGTCCTCTACAACAATCTCCTTGTATTCATTTAGTAAGTTTTCAACTTCTAGTGGTACTCGATCATTATTGTCTTCTATTGCTTGGCCATCACTATTTTTTGTCACTCAGCCATTACTACCACAACTTGGTCTTTTAGGAATCATAGCAAAACAAACTTGGTTCTTCTCCATATCTTTTTCAAATTGCTTTCCATTAACCATGAAAATTTTCATAGTAGTGCAGTTTACCTCGTCTAGAACTTCAATCAAAGGCAACAATGTTTGCTTTCTCCCATTCACCCAAAGAATATATTGATTCAATCTACCATCATGCACAACATATCTATCATACTGCCAAGGTCTACCCAACAGAATATGACAACAATCCATAGGCATAATATCACACAGAACTTTATCAAAGCAACTTCCAATCTTGAATTTCACAACACATTTCTCACTTACCAACAACTTATGCTCATCCTTGATCTATGAAACATGATAGGGTTTAGGGTGTCTCAACCTCTATAATTTCAACTTTGTAACTAGCTCCTCAGATGCCAAATTCATTGAACTGCCACTGTCAACAATCACTTTGCAACATTTTCCTGCCATCTTACATCTGGTCTTGAAAAGGTTTCTCCTCAGGATAGGTTCTAGGGGTGGTCCCACAATAGTGTGTCCCACTTTTTTAGACATGGTGATTTTTGCTGAAATAACACATTTTTAATCAAATGTGATAATTTAAGTCTTGAGAGGTTCCATTTGAAGGAATTAATTACAAATGGTTAGCTCAAAGCTTCTTAGATTAAAAAAACATTGATATAACATCTATATTCCTCATTCATACCTACAATGGAGTCTCCTTCGCACCTATTAAAATGTTGACAAAAAATCACTTCAACTTTATGTTTTGGTAGATCAAATGAATCCATTTGAAAAACCTATCTATGTAGTATGATGCTATTTGGAACAAGCTTTCTAATGAATATAATTTTAATACATATTGAGTTCATTATCACTTTTAAATATTACTTTAACTAAACATTGGTTGTTTGGTCATTCAACAACCTATCTCTTCAAGACTTTGGGAAAAATAGTAAATTACAAAAAAAAATCTATGAAAATAATGTAGGAAAAGAGTATTTGTGTTACCTTTCTATAAAAATAAAAAATAAAAATGAATTTTGATATACACAGATCAAGTTAGAGCGATCCAAGTGACCTTATGTCTAAATTACAATTACTGTCACTTTTAAACTTAATAAACTATGAAATATTGACCCAAAATGAATGAAACCAATTGCATCCTTCAAATATTGAAGTTACAAATATAATCTCATAAGAATTACATTGTTATCATATTTTAAAAAAAAATTATGTTGATCCAAGTGACGGTAACTTCTTAAAAACATAGTTTTTCACACAAACCACTTTTTGAAGGAGAAGGAAAAATGAATTTTTATTAATTTTTATTTTTTTTTAAATATATATATTTAGAAACTAGGAAGAAAATTTTAAAAGACTCTAGTTTACATCATCTTCAAATTCTCAATAGTTTTGCAGCAACAGGTGTTCGAAAGTGAAGTTTTTTCTCAGAATGTTGATCTATGTGTCAAAGTTGGCCAAAAAGTGGGATACACTATTGTGGGACCACCCCTTAGAGATATCAACTCTTTTATTGCACAAAGTTATCCTTACCATCAGATTTTCTCCATCTTCAGGCCTACTTGATGAACCCTCAAGATTCTCTTGTACCACAACATTTCTATGACTTTTTTCATTTCCATCGGAGTGTCTATACTCAAAAGATATATGACCTTCTTTGCCACATCTGAAACAATTACCACTAAAACCACCTCTAGAAGAAGAATTATGTCTTCCTCGGTATGATCTAGTACCTCCTCGGCAAGAGCTACCACCTTTCCACTCAATCTTACCTTTATCTTCAATTTTACACTCAAATTTTCCCTTATCTTGCACAGAATTGTCAGATCTTCCACATTCACCATAGGATCTACCTTTGCCTCTCTGGAATCGACCACCTCTACCTCTATGTCTTTGTTCATGCTTCTTTGTCAAGATCTCAGCTTTCAAGGCATATTGATATGCTTCTTCCACACTATCCAACTTTACAAAGCTTATTTCATCTTGAATTCTAGATCTCAATCCATTTAGGTACCTTGCAACTTTCTTAACCTCATCATCCACATGTCCAGATCTAATGTCCAATCTATAGAATTCCTCGATGTATTCCTTCACAAAAATGTCTTTTTGTCTCAGGTTTTGCATCTTCCTCAACAATCTAACTTGGTAATCAGCAGGGAGGAACTTCTTCTTTACCTTGTTCACCATTTTCAACCAGGTTCTAATCTTTTCCTCTCCTCTTATATGTCTATCAGTTTGCAAATGCTCCCACCATAGTGAGGCATGACCTTTCAACCTAGTGACTGTGATTTTCACTTTCCTATTCTCAGGAGTGCTTTCAAATTCAAAGAACTTCTCCATATATGAGATCCAATCCAACACAACATTAGTATCCAACTTTCCATCATAAGGAATAACTTCAACAATGGGCTTTGAATGTGCCCTAGACAATACTCTCAACAGTCTTTCCTCATCTTGATCTTCCTCAAGTTCTAGATTAGGGTTTGGTACTTCTACTTCATCATCATCACTCACATCATCAAGATGCACTCCTCTCCTCTGGACTCTCTCCACATCATCTAATTTGGTTGCAATTTGTCTCAACATTTTCATTATGGCATTATCAACATTTCCTCTACCTCGAACCATCTTGACAAATGGGTTTCTGCAAGATTCTAACCCTCTACAAGTTATAGGTCAAATCCGCAGATCTGTCACCCTACAACCAAATCCAACTTAGGGTTCTACACAATCCAATCTCCTCAAGGAAGAACATTAAGCTTTGATACCACCTGACGCAAGGAAGGGTCATAGAATAGCTAGGACCAAAGGCTCACCTAACTATCCAGCCACCTTGCGGAGTAATACACAATGGAAGCAAACAACACAAAGAACAGCACCAAGGAAAGAAGGAACAACAAATACTTTTATTGATTCATCTAAATTTCTACATACATGCCCGGCTTTGAGGCCTTCTAGGTTTTGGCCAACAAAGATTTATCAAAATTTAGACTTAAAAGTCTCTTCTATCTTTGTACCCTTGCTCCTCCTACTGACTACATCTAAAACATCCTTATTTATACTTGCCAAAATGGCTTACAAAAGATTCCAAATCAATACAAAAGGAAGGTCACCCACAAAATGGTCTGCACATATCCCAAGACAAGATCCCAATTATTAAATTCGCAACCTAAATTAAATACACAAGTCAGATCCAACTGGAAACCAATCCTAGAAAAACTCAGTCAAAGAAGAACCGAGCATCAACAAATAACAAGTTCACTCAGCACAGGAAGGAACACTTGGCCAACACTGAACAACTCGGCACAGGAAGGAACACTCGGCCAACACTGAACAACTCGGCACATAAAGGAACACTCGGCCAACACTAGACAACTCGGCACATAGAAACGCTTGGCAAGGACCGCAACTCGGCAATGACTGCAACTTGACACTTACTGGCAGAATGAACAAGAAATGAGCAAGACAGCAAGGCAAACCTCTGGCTTTCAATTCTAAAATCTCCTGAAGTACATAATCTCAAGGTTTTATAGTTAAATGGTTGTGCTTTACTAAATTTGTAAATCAAGGATTCAAGTGAGCCTTTATACAATTTTATCCTACTGGGAAACCAAAAGGTTTGTCGAGTCTTTTGGATGTGTGTTTGGAAAATTAATTGAAATTCTCGGCCTGAGAAACACCAAGACTCAGTAATTGTTCCTTCAAAGCGGGTGGAAGAATCTTAAGACAACAGGAGCTACCAGTATAAGGTAGATAATTGGGTTCTTGTTATTTTTCCTTTTCTTTAACATTGTCAACTTCTTTGTTTGACAATGATTATTTCAAGTCAGATCCTCTCAATAAATTTTTTGACCTCATCTAAGCTAAAGATTAAGTTCTAGTTCAATCATTTATGTGTTTAGAGGGAATAAAAATAAATTGTGTATATTTTACAATACTGAAAATAAATGTTAAAAATTGAATGAGATTTGTCTAACAGAGAGATGGTGAGTTGTTTGTAACTTTGTAGATGGGTAGAGGAAAATGGGAGACAAAGAGAATATAGAATACTGCAAGCGGGCAGGTTAAATTTAATAAGGAAAGTAGAGGATTGAAGAAGAAGGCTCGTGAATTAGCTATTTGATGTGATGCAAAGGTAGTGCTTGTTTTTTTTTCCTCGTTTGGAAAAAATGTAGACCAGCTTCAAGTATGTATTGTTCAGTATTATTATTGCTTTTCCTGCTTCTCCTGCATTTCTAGTTTTTGTTTCTTTTTTATACTAGAAGTTCTACAGTAGTGGTCTGGATATGTACATCTGTGGATCAATTTTCTTTTTTTTTTAAATCATTAAATGTTCTATGTTAGAAATGTTAGATTAGAGCAGTTAGCCAAAATAATAGTAGTTTAAGCCTTTTCAATATTACAGGAATAGTCCAAAGTTCCAAACTGGACTATGAGGAATAACCCAAAACCATCATACAATTCACCAGTTACTTGACTTGATAAACTTTATAAAAAATTTATTTAGTTGAGCTACAACAACAAATTTTGGGTACCTGTACACTACCTCTCCACTTGTTTTATGGATTTTGAATCTAATTTTTTTAAAACTGTGTTACTTATTGACATCCAAAAATCTACAACTAATTTTTTCTCCACAAGCTCCAGCCTTACCAATTATATAAATAAACTAACAATTATACCATTTACACCAATATGTGATTTGATAAAATCTTTTGATATCAAGTACACTCATTTAAAGATTTAGTCAATAGAATATTTTTTCATTACTTTTTACTTTTCATGTTTGAAGACTGGGGGAATGGGTCCAACTTTGCACACCCCATGTATCAACATTTCATTAATTTAAAACATTCTCTTAAAATGGTCACAACCGAATTGGAATTTGCATGGGTATCTAAATTTTAGATTTCATTTCCCTACTTTGACGTGTTTGTGAATCCTCAAAAAGAAGAAAGAAATGCAATTATAAGGATAATTGCATTTGTTTGGCTGGTGTTACCTGATCAAACATAACAAGCATTTGCCTCCTTTCAAATAAATTAGAATGAGACCAAAGATATATAAAAAAAAATTGAGCCATTTTAACTACCAAACAACTTTTATTTTGCTGAAAATGGCCATTTTGTGACAGTTTTGGCCACACCAAACATTGATGCTCAATTGACTCTTAATCTGTTCTATTTTTTACCTAAGGCATAAAATATGTAGAGAAGTATAATTGCATACACATTTTCTCCATTTTGAAAACGTTGTCAATGCTCATCCACCATGTCAAATTTTCTCCTTAATTTGTGCCATAACTGTAAGCCATTGCAATTAAAGGAATTTTGAAAAATCACTATACAGACAGATAAAGATGTACTATCTCTTAATGTAATTTGTCTATCTCATAATATTACTTAACTTGTCTGATGTTGGCAATGTGTTCATTAATAGCAATAAGCCCTTGGAATGTTGAATAATTTCAATTTGACATATAAAGCAGCAAGGTCCACATACTATTTTGTAAGATCATAAGGACAAGTAATCATTAAGTACACTTCGAAGCATTCACCAAGCACAAAAGGCCTACAGAGTTGGAGAGGTTTTTATGCACAGGATCATGTTGCTTAGTTGACACAATCGTTGTCTCTTTTTCAAATTTAACACCAAACTAAGTTGAAACCACACTAACCATATAATGCCAAATTTATGGATGAATTCCATGTATTGGTATAGTAGAGGAATATTTTGGGGGTACGAATGCAAATCTAGACTTCTCTTGTTCCCCCTTTTTAACATCTTTAATCTATTTTATTTGCTTCGGTTTCTCTATTTATATATTATATTATTATCTAGTAAGGTTGCATGTGTATTTATCATGTTCTTTCTGCATACGCCAAAACGTCTGAAATGAAGAAGATTGATTAGTTTTTAATGACAAGGGTTACACTTTAAATAAAAATACCAAGTTTCAAAGAAACCTGCTTGTAAATACTATCATTCCTTTTGAAATCAGAAAGTTCATGAATTGAGGACTAAACTACTAAAAAGTTAAAAACAATTCCATTATTATGAAGAGTGCAAATTTATTTTCTTTCTGTAGTGCAGCTCCACATTTGATTCTATATTTAGTTGTCTATCTCAATGGTCACCACATTTCTCAATTCTTGTTCCTTATGTTGCATTATAGGAAAAAAATGTGAGCCCAAATCACATATAGTGATTTAATACCTCCAATTTTATATATGTTAATGGTTTTTCAAGCTAACATAATATATTCAGTGCTTCAATTTGATTTGTTGGACTTTGAAATAGCCTCTTTCCAATTTAGACAGTGTGAATTGTGCAAATTGCACAAGCACAATAGAGGACCAAATTCATGGAAGTAAAGATGCAGGATATAAAACAACTATGTGCCTTCATCAATTGTACATCAATATTTAATTCATAGATGGAAAAATCGGACCCGGCAAAAATTCAACAAGCCCCCAAAAAAAAACTCGAGAAAAATTCGGCCAGTTTTTGAAAAAACTCAGGGAAAAACTCAGGAATTTAAAAAACAACTTAAATTTAATTAAAGATACATTTTTTTTGCAAAGTTTAATGAGAAGATGCATCCGGTGAGTTAATTAATGAGAACACAAAAGAAACAAGCAGAGTTTAGATATATATAAATGTAAAGTGGGTACAAAATCACATTCTCATGTGCAATGTTGATAGCTAGAAGCAAAATAGTAAATAGTTTTTAGTTCTACAAAAATAGAAGTAAATACATCATTACAATCACATCTTCATCTTCCCAGCTTTACTAGCATATAAGGGAGAGGGTCTAGTCCTACAAGAGGAACCCTGTGATGGGCGTGAGTCGCGCGACCTGCCTCCTATGCATTATATATACAAAAAATAAGAGAAATATACATAATTGTAAAACTAAGTCATTTCATAAAATGAATCTATGAATCTATGATGCTTGATCATTGATCAATGTCAAAGTTTTCATAACTAGGTCTTAGGTAGTCTTTGTTGGTGGATGTTTCAAGTATGTCTATTGAGAAGTCATGTCTGTCTGGGATTTGGGCAAGAGCTAAGCTAAGTTTGTCATAGAGATGGGGTCGAAACCAAGTGATTTGTGATAAAACAAGTTAAAACCCTTTGAGAATCCTTTTGCCAGCTTCAGTTTGACCTTAGAAAGCCATGATGGATTGTGGGAGGTAACCCTGAAATTTGGCTAAGTCTGGAATTTTCCGAAAACCCTCAAAATCTAGAATCTGCATCTTAACTCTTATGAAGCTGGAACCTATCTCAAACATCCTGAAAGTATTTATACAAATATAACTTAAAGTACTTAAATGTTATATTTGTTTAAATCCTCCTGCCCCTGAACTTCCTCCGGCAGCTGATCAAAAATGGCATTTTCAACGTTTAAACCCTGGCATTAACATAGGAACGAGTTTTCTTCAAAAACTTGGCGAGTTCTTTGCAAAAAATCGTAGATTATTCTGCAAGCTTTTTCCAAAAAACTCAGCAAGTTTTCTATGCGAGTTTTTGGCTAGAAAACTTGCGGACCAAGAAAACTCGGCGAGTAACCACTAATCGGCAATTACTCGGCAAGTTTGCAATCTACGATTTAACCAATGTTAGCTTGGCATTTTAAAAGAGAGAATTCAAAAAATTGTCTGTTCAAAGTTGAAACAAGGACTGTTGAAAGCATATAAGGCACATGAAGTTATTCTATAACAGCTTGAAATCCCACCTCCTGTCCGTTAATATCTCTTGCATTTCTCTCCCCGTTGTGGACATCTTCTGGTGGAGGAACATCATTTTGGACATCTAGTTCTGAGATCAAAGATTGCTCATAAAGTGGCCAAGCAACAATCAAAATGAAAGCTGCAGAAAGAAAAAAAATTGAGTCCGTTTATCTGCTAGAAATAAATCCATGCAATCTTAACAATATCAAGCTGTCAAAACCTACCCCCCAATACACGTGATGCAACTGAGGATAAGTTCCAGGCAACAGCAGCAACAGCAGCCAGCACTGCTTTCTTATGGGTACAAGCATTGCATACTGTGTTCTTAACTCACTTCCATCCGTTTAATGATTGCAATATGAAGTCCTCATGTTCCTTAATTACTTATTGTGATGTTCCTATTCCTAGTGTTTTAGGATACTCAATTTCCATTGAATATCATTCGATGAAGTTCCCTATTTTCTTTTAATAATTGCTTCAGAATCAGGTTTAATTATTAGATAATACCATAATGCTTAATTTTTGATACCCCAAATGACTTCATGATCCCTGGAGCCTTTTTGTGTGATAAGAGCCTTTTACAGATTTGGCTGATTCTAATGGTAGTTTTGAGCATTGTTATGTCATATATACGATCTAATAACATTTATTTGAAATGATATTTCTCTTAAGTCATTTGGTTTTATATATCAATATTAATATGAAGTTACCCCTGTTTCTTGGTTTAGCTTATAAATTTTCATGTTTCTAGTTGCTTTGAAATACATCAGTTGCCATTGAATGATTATTTCATGAAGCTTCTTTTCTGTATAATGATTACTTTCTGATAAGTATCATTAGTGCCCTTGTCTACTCCATAGTCTTGATTACTCAGTTTTCATTGTGGTATTGTTTTATTTTTTCCTTTGCTTCTATATAATGATTAGTTTATGGCTAGCTTCAGGGCCAGGTGTAATACATTTTGACCATTCAATTTGGTATTCCCTTGTAGGATCAATCCCAAGCCACAAAATTGATCGTTCCCCTTCATGATCTAACTTGACACAAATTTCACGTTAATAGTTCTTTCTCATAGAAATTCTTTATTCATTTTTCATTCATTTACTAGAGAGGAGTTTTAGTTCCATGCTAAAAGACTTCTTATCAACTATGAAGCAATCTTATAATGCTCTAATCTAAGTTATTTTTGAAATGGTTCCAAAATAAGTTGACATAGGACCCATATTTGATCACAAGGAATCATTCCTAAACTAGAATAATTTTGCTTCTACATGTTCTAGAACAATCCAACTCAATTTGAGCTGGCTAAATTAATTGTAGAGTTGGTTCTATCTATTCTAATGTTATTTCCAGCTATCCAACGTTTGTATTCCCTTTTCATAGTTCTGTGTCATCTGGCTGTAACTAAGTCCTAAATTCATCATAAAGATATCAATGTGCATAGAAAATAGATTGTACACAACTAACTACCCATCTAATCGTGAAAGAGACATTTCATAATCTACTTCCAATAACTTAAAGTTAATTAGTTATATTGTTTTATCCATTATACAAATAGATTTCAACAAAAATATGAAAACTTTCAATAAATCATGAGACATTTTATTGTCTCATCATTTCTGTTGAATTTTTATCGTCATATATAGTTTACTGGAATCATAATTTTCCATTATGTATGTGACCTAGGCTCGTGGGGTTTTGTGACCTTAAGTAGCAATGATTTGTCTCTATCATTTTAAAATCTGTGTTGAAGTTGGCCTCTAAGTAGTCCAAATGGAAGCAGATATAAATGGGAGAGGTGGTCAGAAATATAGTCTCCAACTGAGATTTGTTAGAGATACAATTTCCCTTTATGGAACTTTATCTTGAGGGATTATTTGCATGATTAAATTGACTTGTTTCTAAAGGTTATTTTGTAAGATCTTTCTACACTTCAATATTTAAATAAGATTGTTGTCAAATGAGGTGTCTGTGAGAATACGAATTAGTAGCATCTGGCAACCGCTTTAGCTACTTTTTGTCTATATTTCCCTTCCTTTTCCCTAAGAAAGAGACTTTCATTAGAATTTCAATTTTCTTTCTAAGATACCCCCAAATGCCCTGCTGGATGCAAAGCACTACACTGTACCAAGTCACAAGACTTCGCTCGGCTGGAGACTTGCAAGTCAAGTTCAATTAGTGAGGAAGGAAAGAAAAGTTTGCTTGTTTTCTCTAACTTGAACAGGCTTAGCCCACAAAATGGTTTGTTGAAAATCGAAAATTTGTCATTTTCTCTTTTCCATGTTCATTGATGAATTTGTGTGATTTGGCAAGTTTGAAGTCGTGCATTTTGCTGACTTTGCATTTGATTTTCATTACCAAACTCCAATGAGTATTGGGTTTTTGAGTTAAAGCAACCTACTATACTCTTCCTTGAGTGTAATGGTGTTGCACATACATATCCACACGAAGATTAATGGCAATAATATTTTACCATAGAAAAATATGAAGTACAAAATTGCTCCATTTGGCCCCCTACTTCAAGGTTTAGGATGTTTAAGTCTCTAGTTATAATGTTTATATTGTGCTTCTTCCTCCTTTCACAATGAGAGATTTTAAATTTTCATTTTTTTTTTAAGCATATCATTCTTCATGTTACCTACTTTTTGCAGCATGGATAAGGAAAATGATGTCACAGTGTAAGATATGGACGTAGTCAAATTCATATATTTTCAGATTAGTCTATTTTATTTGGAGTTAGTCTAAATGCTTGATTTGATGGAGTTGATTAGCATCTGTAATTATGAAACTTCATTTTTCTTTTTCTATTTTTTTTATGAAGCGGGTTCTCTTAAAATTATCTGGGTTATTTCATTTAAACCCTTAAAATTTTAAGATATGATCTAAATGCATTTCAAGACGATAGTAGTCAAATTCACATATTTTCAAAATTGGTTTGTTCAGTTAAGATTTGGTCTAATTACTTGATTTGATGGTTAATTAGCATCCATAACTTTGAAACTTCATTTCTATAAACCTTTCCATGAAGTGGGTTCCAAACTAGAAAATCTATTTAAAATATTTTTTTTGAAAGGAATGGTTAAATTACAATAATTAATCTTTAAAGCCTTATTTTTTACATATCACATTATATAATATGTTTTAGTTTGAAAGGAATGATCAATGGTTATGATTATTTATTTCACATTATATTATAGTGAATGTTCAATGTTAATTTTTTCTAGTAACATTAGAATTAACTTAATTTATTAAAGAATTAGAAATTTCAAACCCACGAGCCCTAAAATATGCTCGCTCTTAAGATGATGACCCAAGCTCACAACCTTGAACTTCAAATATCTAAAATCTTGAAAGTGCCAAAAGATAAACCCTAAATCTCTAAAATTTAAAATATATAAAGGGCCACTAAATCCCCTCACCCTTAAAATTCAAACATCAAACACAAAGCCTCTAAACTCATAACTTTCAACCTTAAAAACTAATGCACTAAATCAAAATTTATAAAACTACTAGGATCTTGAAAAAGGCAATCTATGTACCCCTCCAAATCCTTAAAATCTTAATAGAGACCAACTTTTAAAACCTCAAAATCCTCATAAATAACCTATTGAAAAGGTCTTTAGAATAAATCTCAGACCCCAAGATCATTTGAACTATTAGAACCTCAAAAGATTTTAAACTCTTAAAATTTAGTAACAAAAATAAGTGTCTACAACCTAGAAAACACATGCTAAATCTCAAGCTCCCAATCTTACCTTTGACCGCAAAAACATAAACTATTAAAACCTAAAGGGATTTCACTTATTAAAACCCATTAAAATTGCAAACCTTCAAACCACCAAAACCATTAAATCTAAAACCCATACTCCAATGTAAATCTAAAAATACCATAACCATCCCCTTGTATGCTAAACTCAAATTTTTTGAAATCCTTAAAGAATCTAACTATGTTAAAAACCCTAAACCTCATATGTTAAAACATAAAAATTCACAAGCAATGCCATCAAATTGTCAAGCGCAAAACCTAAATCAGTAGACTTCATCTCATAAAAAGTGGCATTCATAAAAACTCCAAAAGACTAAGTATTTAAAGCTAAACCCCAAATAGTTGACCTTAATCCCCAAAACCCATTAGTATCACCTCCAAACAACTAAGCTACACTACAAATTATATCAAATGCCAAACCATTAAATGTTTGAAAAATCCCTAAAATATTTAAATCAACCCTATTTTTACCAATCATTAAAATCATAAATAAAACTTACATAGTAAACACCAAATACCAAAGTCACAACCTTGAAACTTTAAATGTAAAAACATAAAATATTAAAACCCAATAGGATCTCAACTATTGAAGTGTCCTAAAAATCAACATTTAAAAACTAAAAATACAAAAATATTGCCAACCCTTGAACTACCAAAACCATAAAGTTTAAATCTCATATCCCAACATAACTCTAAAAAGCCTATACCACAAACCACAAACTCAAATTCCCTAAAATCCTCAAGACTGGAAACTAACATTAAAAACTCTAAACCTCTGAACCCTTATAACCTCAAATATCAAACCCCCAAACTCAATTTGAAACCCATAAGATTCATCTCAAACCCTTAAAAGCTACACCAAGTTACAAACCTTAAAATAATTTCCTAATATTAAAAGATAAAAATTCACAAGCAATGCCCTTAAATTCTAAACTCATAAAACCCCAATCATCAAGTACAAAACCTAAAGCCTTAAAAGTCCATCTCATAAGAAGTGTTGCTCATTACCCAAACTTACAACTTTGAACTTCTAAATGCTCAACTAAAATATCCATATCCCTAAAACCTTAAAATACAAGACAATCTAATTACTAAAACCTTAAAACTTTAAAAGTCTCTAAAACATTTAAAACTAAACCTTAAATCTCAAACCCCCAACCTCAAACCCTCAAACCCATTAATGTCACCCTCAACCACTTAAACCTATACTACAAGTGTAGATTACTACAATTCCAAACCTTAAACTCCCAATGTCAAATCCTTAAAAGCACCAAAAGACTCTAAAATGTTTAAACATAACCTCAAATCTCAAACCTTTAACCTAAATCCCTAAAACTCATTAGCATCATCCTAAAGCACTTGAAATATATCACTATTTACACCTCGAAATCCTTAAAATCTTGAAAGAGACCAACTTTTAAAACCCAAAATCCCTAAGAAATAACCACCAATAGTTAGAACTCTCAAACACAAATACCTTAAGAATGAACCTTAAACTCTCAAATCATCCTAACAATCAAAATCTTAAGATTCTAAACTCTTAAAACACTAATATAAATAAATGAGTAAAACCTAGAGAACAAATGATAAACCCGAAAGTCACAAGCTTAAACCTTTGAATACAAAAACATAACTATTAAAACCAAAAAGGATCCCAACTATCAAAATGATTTAAACATCAATATCATAAAAACCTAAAACAAATAAAGATTACAAACCCTGGGTATGTGCAGGATCATGGTATACCAAACTATGGCCTTAAGTGGCGATGAAAAATTAGAAAATCAGGGTTAGTCAACTTGACATAAAAAGTTGAACATCTTATCAACCTTATGTGAAAAATTTGTAAGTATAGAATCTATAGGAAATTGAATGTAGTTTCTAAACTACTAGCCCTTGTCTAAAAAAAAATTAATCTAATTGTTCAAAATTTTAGATTTCAATACAGTAGTACGAAAATTTTAAGAAAAAGATAAAAAGTACGTGTATGTCTGACTACCTTAATCACAATCAAATGATGATATATTTTCACAAGATTCTAGATATAAGTAGTAGACTCATACCCAGATGTGACACATATTTTTGTATAATTTTTTCCTAAATAAATAATTAATTATGAATTTTCTGCTACAACTTATTCAGAATAAAAAAACTCTCGTGTCTGACCACCTTAACTAATTCTAAACTTTACAAAATTGAGAACTTTTTTTTTCTTATAGTAGGCAAAGCATAGAATGTGACGCATGTTTCAGATTTCAAAAAGGTTAAACAGTTTGAAAGTTGTAGTTGTTTTTCTTGATCAATATGTCAATTAGGACTTTAAAGATAACTCAATTAAAAAATAAGTAATAACTACTTATTGAACTCAAAATTTGACAGCAATTATATTGATGAAAAGTTGATAATGTCTTTAAGAAACCTTTTTCATTTCATCAATTTCAGGTGAAAAAAAGGTCGTCAGCTACATGGTCAAAGTCTAGAGATCAAAGCAAATATGGTGAACACATCTTTTGGGTTGACCATTCACGTTTGGCATTGCCCAAGGCAAATACCAAGCCTAATCGAATATCCAATAATTTTGAATATTCAATATCTCCTGCCCAATTCAGCATTTCAACTTAACTGCTTTTTTCAATTTTCAGAACTATATATTACAATTTTATTTTATTTTTTATATTAATATTAAATAAGTTGACTTCTTTTTTCAATTTTAAGTTATATATTACAATTTTTCTATATTAATATTAAATGATAATAGCATAGCATTAGTATTATATAAATTTTTATATTAGTATTGTATTATATTATTATTATTTATTTCTCTATTGTATAATAGTATAATATTAGTATTAAATATTTATTAAAATATTTATATTATATGTTCAATAATACCTGAGAGAGAGAGAGAGAGAGATTTTGGATATCCGATAATATTGAATATTCAGTATTTTCGGATATCCGATTGTTTTTACTGGCATTAAAAAGAAAAAGTTTATTCTCTAGGTTCCTTAGCCCAAGAAGCACATTTTTTCTGCAGAGAATCACGGGATTGCAGTTATAGAAGACAAAAAATCACTTTTTCCCCCTTCTTGGTTGGAATTTCTCTATTATCAAAGGTTTTTGCATCACCTTTTTGGTCTCACTATAGGGAGTAGTAGTCTTTGAAAGCATAAATGGAAGAGGAAACTCACAAATGAAGAGATTGAAGTGTATAGAGAAATGGATAGGGTTGCCCATCAGAACAAGAGACAAGGTATGTTAAATATTAATGAAGATGTGGGCATAGGCCCACCCTTAAATGTGGTTTCAAGTGAAGAAGAACATGAATTTGAAATGATTTATGACAATAATATTGAAAATGAGAATGTTGGGATTGAAGATGAAAATGTAGGTTTTGAAAATGAACATATAGATGTGGACAATGGAAGTGTGGACATTGACAATGACAATCCACCAATTGAATATGAAGGAATTGACAATGATAATGGTACACAAGAACCAAATCAACGTAACACATCTCCAAATTATATGAGAAATGAAGTCCCTTGGGAGGAAGAAAGACAAACTTCAAAATTGAGATCTTCAAGAACAACAAAATGGTTACTTGAAATTGATGAGAACATAATGAGAAATTTCGATGGTAAGAGATCAGAAAGAACCATTCAGTTGTGAGTTTCAAAACTTTTTGATCATTTTTTTAACCACAAGACGTTGGTTGAGCAATGTCAAATGTTTGTGCAATTGTTAAAGATGCAGAAGATGAGACGTATACTATTCAAATTGAAGATTAGTGTGAACAAGAAAAAGAAGAGGAATGCTATTATTGTGAGAAATCTCTTTAGTGCTCTCAATTCCATTGGGAAGCCTACCAAGGAAAAAGATAAGAGAGCTGCTAGGAGGGTTATTACAACCTCCTTAGTAAGTCATCATTTGAGAAAGGCTCATTTGATGAGACAAACTTGTGTTGACTTGAACCAAAATCATAAAATTTTGGATAGAGCACTTGCAAGAAGAGAAAGACTTGATGATCCTCTTCAACATGATACATGGGCTTATGGTGGGAGACTTTCACGTTGTGATAAGAAGCTTATCGATGGTGTGAAGGATCAAATTTAACTATTTTGGCAATCTAACTCAAGAGTGTCACCAAATGTGAAGGATTTCATCCTGGCACCGAATGGACTACACCATTAGCTCCGGTTGGGTGGGTAAATGCTATTGAAAACCCCATTTTGACCACAGAGTCAATAGAATGTTTGTGACCATATCATACCAAAGTGTCCCCAAGGTGCACTAAGCACGATTGGGCAGCGATCTTTCAAAGCTCGTATCTCAGACCCCATGAGAGGTATCAGAGAACCGTTAGATGCTAAAATACCATGTTTTTGATGCCTACAATAACCTCTCTCCATTTTGGGAGATTCAAATTTGTTTGAATTTGGAACGCCAGTCTCGCTTGATGCCAAAACTTGTAGTGAGGGTCAGTTGAAAGTTGCATCATTGTGTTTCTTCCAAACCATTTATCCTAGCACTGAATGGTTTTCACCATTAGCTCCGATTGGGCAGACCAACACTAGTGACAACCTCATTTTGACCATAGAGTCATTAGAACATTCGCGAACATGCCGGACCAAAGTGTCCCCAAGGTGCACTAAGCACGATTGGGCAATGATCTTTTGAGGCTCATATCTCAGACCCCGTGAGAGGTATCGGTGAATCGTGAGATGCTACAAGATCATGTTTCTGAGGCCTATAATAACCTCTCTCCATTCTAGGAGATTCACTAAAGTGTCCCCAAGGTGCACTAAGAATGATTGGGCAATGATCTTTCAAGGCTCGTATCTCAAACCCCGTGAAAGGTATCAGCAAACCGTGAGATGCTACAAGACCATGTTTCTAAGGCCTACAATAACCTCTCTCCATTCTGGGAGATTCAAATTTTTTTAAATTTGGCACGCCAATCTCACTTGATGCCAAAACTTGCAGTGAGGGTTAGTTGAAATTTGCACCACTAGGTTTCTTCCAAACCATTCATCCTGGCACCAAATGGTTTGCACCATCAGCTTCAGTTGGGTGGGTACATGCTAATAAAAACCCCATTTCAACCACAGAGTCACTAGAATGTTTGTGAACATGCCAGACCAAAGTGTCCCCAAGGTGCACTAAGCACCATTGCGTATGTTGGCAAGCGTTTTGTTATGTCAAGAGGCAAAGTGAGACCATTCCTAGGGTAAACCTACCTAACCAAACATGATGGAAGCATCAATTTTTGCCCATAATGGACAAATATTGTTGCTCCTAGGGAGATGGGGACATGACCATAAAGGGTCATTGGCAAATGTAAAGAGACCAAGGATGGTCATTTGAATGCATTATGGAATGTGTTTGTCATTTGAAATGGAGTAAATTGATTGTCTATTGTCTTGTTATCACTTCCATGTCTATATTGCATCATTTCATTGGCATTTTAAGACAAGGAATTAACTAGTGTCTTGTACAATAGTGTTTGGTTGTAGGGATATGTAGGATATATGGTGGTGGAGAGACCACAAATGGTGGTAAATATTGATTGAAGGTGCATGAAATAGAACCAGTCATTGTTGTGAGCATATACTCCAATGGATGAGTCTATTTTGTAATGGATCTATGCTATTGGGGTCCATAGGGATGTGTTAGATCCATTGGGGGGATCTAGAGAGATTTGCAAGAGTCTTTTTGAACAATCCCTGACCTAGAGACCCTAGAAAGGAGGGTTTGGTACCTAGAATGATAGGTCATTATTTTTGATACAAGAGCATCTTGGGTCTTTGAGCAATCTTGCATCAACCAAAAAATATTTCTTGTTTTCTATTGTTTGCATTATAATCTCTACATTTTTTGGTTTCATGTTGTGCGAAGCTTACATGATGTTGAGGACCTATTTGGGAACCTTCTCCTATGATCACATGAATATTGGATGGACCATTTCAAAGCTATAGTTGTTTTCCTTGCCGCTGGAGCTGTATTTTCTTGTAGTTTTTGTGTTGATTGTGCATCGTGTAGTTGTTGATCCTTAAGGAATCAAACTTTTCTATCTTATGGACTTCAAGGGGACCTAAATTATTATCTTCACCTAAGAGCGCAAGTCCTAATTCATTATGAGTAAAAATTTATGACCTTTTTTCTTGGGTACCTATTATCAGCCAGTTTACACACAAAACATGGAGTGTTTCTTCTTGCGCGGTTCCGTGTGATGAGATGGGGCCTTGCGAAGTTAGGGACATGTTATTGGGTCATTTTTGGACCTAAATTTAAAGGCACATTAAGTTTTGATCATTCTTGCATTAGTTTTGGTTTAATATTCCAGACTGGACCTATAATGTAATTAAATACCTGACTGGCCAACTTGTGGCTTAGCCAGCTATATAAGGAGTCTAGATTGATGTAGTAGGGAAATTAGGAAGGTTGATTATCAAGATACATCATTGGATAAAAATATAGGATGCAATTTAAGATTCTAATTTCATAATTTCTTTGTATAAGGCTGAAACTTGGAAGGCCTCACAGTCGGGCATGTTGAAGGAAATGATATAAATTATCTGTTGTTGCTGCCAGTTGATTGCCTCATATCCATTGTGTTTTCACTTATTTCATGTGGCATTCATATTTCTTCCATGTGTAACTCTAAGCAAGGCTTGGTTGTTGATTCAAGTGGACTCAATTCTTCTTGTATCTACCTTGCCCCTACGTCAAGTGGTATCAGAGTGAAGTTCTTTCTTGTGGATTGGATCATGGAGGACCTTATTGGATTGGTTGTAGGGTGTCAGATCTCAGATCTAACCTATAACTTGTAGAAGGTTACAATCTTGCTAGAACTTGATTGTCAAGATGGTTCGTGGTAGAGGAAATGATAATGCTATCATGGATATGTTGAGGCAGATTGCAACTAGGTCTTAAGCCATAGAGACAGCCCAAAGAAGAGGTGCACATCTTGAAGATGTTAGTGACAAAGAAGAAGAAGAAGCACCTAATCCTGAACCTGAAGTTGAATAGGATGAGGAAAGACTTTTGAGAGTTTTATCTAAGGCTAACTCCAAACCTTTAGTTGAAGTTGCTTGCTATGATGGAAGACTTGAGACCGATACACTTTTGGATTGGATTTTTGAGATGGATAAATACTTTGAGTATGAAGGTACTCCTGATAATAAGAAGGTTAAGATAGCAGTCACAAATTTGAAAGGACATGCATCTTTTTGGTGGGATCATTTGCAAACTAAGAGATAGAAGAGAGGAAAATAAAAGATCAAGACATGGATGAAGATGCTTGGAAAGATGAAGAAGAAGTTTCTTCCAGCTGGCTACCAAGTTAGTTTGATGAGAAAAATGCAAAATCTGAGACAAAAGGACATGAGTGTGAAAGAATATACTAAGGAATTTTACAAGTTGGATATCAGATCTGGACATGTGGATGATGAATTTGAGAAAGTGGCTAGATATCTAAGAAGCCCGAGGACATCTATTCAAGATGAGATCAACTATGTGAAAATAGATAGTGTGGAAGAAGCATACCAATTTTCTTTGAAGGCAGAAGAAAGATTGACAAAAAGACATGAACAAAGACAAAGAGGAAGAGGTGGCAGATTTCAGAGAAGTAGAGGCAGATCCTATGGAGAAAGTAGTAGATCTGACAATGCAGTACAAGATAAAGGATGGAAAGATGAACCTGCTAAAAGAGGTAACTACTCTAGAGGTAGCTCTATTGGTTACTCTAGGAATAATAGTAATGGGAAAAGAGAAGATAAATCTTGGTTTAAAGGTACTTGTTACAAATGTGGTGAATAAGGACATAGAGCTTTTGAATGTACTAACTCTAGAAAGAAGACTGGAGGTAATGGCAAAAATAATTTGGCTTGTGAAGAAGTTGAGGAAATGTCTAATGAACCTAAACATGGTGAGAACTTGATGCTAAGAAGGATCTTATGGAATGAAGAAGATGATGAGGAGCCTATTCTAAGGAAAAGTTTGTTCAGAACCAAATGTAAGATTGTTGATAAATGTTGCAAGGTAATCATTGATAGTGGAAGTTCTGATAATTTGGCATCCGAAGAGCTGGTTAACAAGTTGCAGTTACAGAGATTGAAACATCCTAAGCCTTACCATATTGCTTTGATCCAAAAGGAGCATAAACTACTTGTAAGTGAACAATGCCTTGTTAAGTTCAAAATTGGGAATTATCATGATGAAGTCTTGTGTGATATGATGCCTATGGATTGTTGTCATATTCTTTTGGGTAGACCTTGGCAGTATGATAGGAAAGCTTTGCATGATGGTAGATTGAATCAATATACTATTTGCATGGATGGAAAGAAACAAGTATTGTTACCTTTGATAGAGAATTTTGATGAAGGTCACTGTACTAAAGTCCGAGTATGTTTGTTTGATGGTAAAACATTTACAAGAGAAATGAAATAATAGAATATTTTCTTTTCACTGAAGCATAAGAGTGGATAATCAAATAAGGTTGCTGATGCCTTGAGCTAAAGAAGAAGTTTGCTGACAAAAATGAGAGTAGAGGTACTTGGTTTTGATGATTTGAAGTGTTTGTATGAAACTAACATTGATTTTGTAGAACCTTGGAAAGCTTGTAAAGAACACACAGTGAGTGATAAGTGGACTGATTTTTTCATTCAAGAAGACATGTTGTTTAAAGGAGTTTAGTTGTGTATACCTAGAGGATCTATGAGAGAGAACATAATAAAGGAGAAACATACTAGTGGACTTGCTGGACATTTTGGGATTGATAAGACTGTGAATTTGATTTCAGAGAGATACTTTTGGCCATAGATTTATAGAGATGTACAGGGAATGGTAAGAAGTTGCAGGATTTTCCAAACAGCAAAAGGAACTAGTTAGAATTTGGGATTGTATACACCTTTTCTTGTACCTGATAGACCTTGGGAAGATGTGAGTATGGACTTTGTTCTTGGATTGCCTAGAACTCAGAGAGAAAATGATTCTATTTTGGTAGTGGTTGACAGATTTTCTAAGATGGCTCATTTCATACCTTGTAAGAAGACATCTGATGCATTGCATGTAGCTGTATTATTTTTCAAGGAAGTTGTAAGATTGCATGGTTTGCCTAAATCTATTGTTTCAGACAGAGATACTAAGTTTACTGGTTACTTCTGGAAAACACTTTGGAAGAAGATGAATACTTAATTAAAGTTTAGATCCACATTTCACCCTCAGACAGATGGACAGACAGAAGTTGTGAACAGAAGTTTGGGAAACTTGTTGAGATGTTTAGTTGGAGATAAGCCTACTAATTAGGATTTAGTTTTGACACAAGCAGAGTTTGCACATAATAATTCTGTGAATAGAAGAACTAAGAGGACACCATTTGAGATTGTTACTGGATTTCATCCTAAGGGAACAATAGAGTTGAGAGATTTACCTATTGAGACCAGAAGAAGTGCTAAAGCTGAGGACTTTGCAGTATACATGAGAACTTTACATGATGAAGTCAAAAAGAATTTGGAGGATAGTAATATGAAATATAAACAGAGAGCAAACAAGACAAGGAGACATAAATCTTTTGAAGTTGGAGATGAGGTTATGATTCATTTGAAAAAGAATACATTTCCATTTGGTACCTACAACAAGCTCAAAATGAAGAAGTTTGGACCTTGTAAGATTCTGAAGAAGTTTGACAATGGAAATGCTTATGAAGTAGGATTACCAGAGGATATGGATATATCACCTATATTCAACATTGCTGATATCTTTGAGCATTTTTAATCAACTAATGAGATGGGAGATGATCTAGATTATCCTAAGAAAAATAAAGACAGCATTGAGAAGATCTTGAATAGCAGAGTAAGCAAGAGTACAAGAGGAAAAGACTACATGGAATACCTAGTTCAGTGGAAAGATAAGCCAGTTGAAGATAGTTCATGGATTACACAAGCTGAGTTGGATCTTTATGATTTAGGTTAGAATATGAGCAGTTCTTGATGTGTACATTAGTTCTTTATTCACCCCAAGTGTCTGATGCAGGAGCATCTTGGGTCTTTGAGCAATATTGCATCAACCAAAAAATATTTCCTATTTTCTATTGTTTGCATTATAATCTTTTCATTTGTTGGTTTCATGTTGTGTGAAGATTACATGATGTTGAGGACCTATTTGGGAACCTTCTCCTATGAACACATGAAGATTGGAAGGACCGTTTCAAAGTTATAGTTGTTTTCCTTACCGCTGGAGTTGTATTTTCCTATAGTTTTTATGCTGATTGTGCATCATGTGGCCGTTGATACTTAAGGAATAAGCCTTTTTTCTCTTATGAAATTCAAGAGGACCTAAATTAATATCTTCACCTATGATTTAAATTCCTAATTCATTATGAGTAAAAAGTTATGACCATTTTTCTCAAGTACCTATTTTCAGCCATTTTACACGCAAAACATGGAGTGTTTCTTCTTGCGCGGTTCCGTGTGATGAGATGGGGCCTTGAAAAGTTAGGAACATGTTATTGGGTCATTTTTGGACCTAAATGTAAAGGTGCATTAAGTTTTGATCATTCCTGCATTAGTTTTGGTTTAATCTTCCAAATTGGACCTATAATGTTATTAAATGTCTGACTGGCCGACTTGTGGCTTAGCTGGCTATATAAGGAGTCTAGATTGATGTAGTAGGGAAATTAGGAAGTTTTATTACCAAGATACATCATTGGATAAAAATATAGGATGCAACTTGAGATTTTGATTTCATAATTTCTTTGTATAAGGTCGAAACCCAGAAGGCCTCACAGTCGGGCATGTTGAAGGAAATGATATAAATTCTCTGTTGTTGCTGCCATTTGATTGCCTCATATCCATTTTTTTTTCACTGATTTCATGTGGTATTCATATTTCTTCCATGTGTAACTCTGAGCAGGTCTTGGTTGTTGATTCAAGTGGACTCAATTCTGCTTGATTCTGCTTGTATCTACCTTGCCCCTGCGTCAGTTTTCTCAATAATAGTTTGACAAAATCTTGATGTAGAAGCATCATTCCATGAATGTTCTTACTTATTCTCATGTAATGATGTGTCTTTGACATGTATAATAGATTTCTAACATGATACATTGTAGAAGAGTTGATTTGACAAGGTGACCACCGGATTTGTGAAGTGAACTTTGAAGGATTTGCTTGGTTGAGAGCATCAGATACACATGAATACAATGTAGCACATAAATTTTAAATTCACTTAAATGATGAATTACACATGTGAACACACATATCACATAAAGCATACACATAAAAAAATTTAACTCATGAAGCATACATGTAGCACACAGATTATAAAGCATACACGTGAATTCACTTAAGTCATGCACATAGCCCATACACATGAATTTAGGTTATGAAGAATGTACTTGAATATACATGAATATAATTAAGTCATAAATCCTACACATGAGTACATACACACAATCATATGTACATACTAACAATGAAAAAATGAAAACACAATAAACAAATTGGATCAAATATCAAGTTTCATGTATATCAAAATAAACAATAATTCTGTACATATTTACAAAATCAACATATCTAGATACAATGTGACATACGCCATCTCAAAATGTGTCATATGACATCTCAAAAAAATAAGTTCAACTACAAATGTTTTGAGGACATCCTATTCTATTGGCGGATCATCAAAATGCAACCTCTTTGAAGCACTCTTTGGCTCTGATGGATCCTGCATTCAAACACAAAAGTGAAACCCCAAGTTAGATTACTTAATTTATATGGTTTCTACAAATAAAAAATAAAAATTCAAAATCATAGTCAACAATAATAAATAAATAAAACTAAAATTGGACTCTCATATACCTTGCCTCGCTGTCTCCCCATGTGGACAGGAGACCTAATATATTTCCTTGGTAGCGAAGGGACAATGCCACCTATGTCGACTCTGACATGTATATGTTTGTGAACATGAGATTGATCTACGAGTTATACTATTTAATGTTAAATCCTTGGTAGAAAATATATGTTTACAAAATAACTGAATTAACATTAAAACTTACCTGTGTTGAACTTTCTTCAAGAAATGTCAATTGAGTCATCAATGATACAAACCCTTGGTGTTCTACCTCCCTCAATCTAGGGGTGACCTACAAAAGTCAAATAGATACTTCATACAATCTTGACTTGATCATATTATATATACTTGATAGTTAAATACACACAAATAACTTTAGAAATATATGTATCATGAGGCTATCACTGGGAATTGAGATGCATGTGACTCTATCATGGCAAAAGGGTCTCACGACATCATCAGACACCACCCTCTGTCAAATAAACCATGTAAATTAAAAATGAGTACGCACAACTGACAAGTATACATCTATGCATAAACAATCTAAATTACTTAATTACCTTCCCCTTGTCAATGCCTGAACCTCCTCACATTGCCCCCCAGTGGCAACTGCTAACACCTGTATCAGTATGTAATAAGATGATTGTAAAAATTAGAAAACACATGTACATATACTATTATAATAAAAGGAAACCAATGAGTACATTAAAACATATGTACTGTGGAAGTGTCAAGGCCAAATGATATGGCCGAAAGCATGGACCTCTCCACCTATGCCATCTCCTCCTTTGTCATCAACTAAACATAAATGTAACACATAAAAAAATATAAGTGGGAAATCATTATAAGAAAATTCTACTAAAAATACAAACATTTAAAATTAAATACAATGTGACACATGAATTGTTTACCCTTACCATAACAGTA
This sequence comes from Chamaecyparis obtusa, assembly GCA_027943335.1. NCBI lineage: Eukaryota > Viridiplantae > Streptophyta > Pinopsida > Cupressales > Cupressaceae > Chamaecyparis > Chamaecyparis obtusa. Next base: position 242,812 of record BSBK01001514.1, read on the forward strand.
GGATTCCATGGCTCTATATGCCCCTGATGCACATCTTCACGAGGTGTTTCAGTTCCTGTAGTGTGTTGTTTAGTATCATTTACCTAGAAGATGTAGTTATATGCATCACTATCATTCAGGATACCTAAGCACATATTCTTGCACATAATGCAAGTGTGGGGCACACAAACATGTGAGCTCATGGAGGATGTGGAAGGGACAAAAGAATCATCATGAGGAGGTAACAATGTTGTGCTCTGCATAACTAGTAGATCACTCAAGGTGTGAATGGCTCGAATAGTCTGTGAACTAGCCTCAGCAATAATATCAGGATTTTGTATTGCAGGAGGTGGTGAAGTCTCAAGAGGGGGGACATATGTGCGGGATTTCACCTGGTATGCCCATGGCCAGTCCTGAGGAGCACCTAAGCCTACACCCTAGCTCAGTCTCATACTCCAATAATTTGTCTTACGACTGAGCACAAATTCAGCATACATTTTTTTTATGAAATAGAATGGGACATCCAAATTTCTATGAGGTGGTCTATCAAAAACCATCCACCTATAGATCTCTATAGTTTTTTTTACCGTTAGTGCTTCACACTTAGTCATATATCTAGGTAATGATGGTCGGTCATCACTGTGACTAAGTCATTTTGTAAAGGCCAAGTTATGTATTGTATACTTACCGAGCAATAGTACTGCCGAGTAAAGTCATGGTCACTACATGTTTGCATTATGTCGAGTATAGTTTTTGCCGAGTTACATATGCAATGGTTACTGAGAGACAAAGAGTTTAACAGATGCTGATTATAGTGAATACCGAGTACCAGGAATAACATTTGCCGAGTTAGCCAAGAATGACATATAAGTTTGGAATGGCACAATGATCGAGGTAACCCATTTTTTGGTGATAGTGGTGTTTTGTATTTTGTTTGTTGAGGGAATTACGGAGGTAATTACACATTCATCTTGTAATCATTGATCCCTATGTAATACCTAGAGCCAATTAGAAAATTGTATAACTTAAGCGGCAATAGGAACAAATCTGGACTGTAGATCTTGAATCGTTAAGATGTTTTGGTTACTATATAAGGTCAAGATCTAAACCCTAAAATGTAGTAACAAGGGATAGCGAATGTCAAGGGTGTAAGCAGAATGGTATGATTCAATAAAGGAAAGCTTACAGAGATAGAGTTCAGTGACCGAGCTAAGCAGTAAAAGGATAGAATCCAGAAAGATTAGATAGAAGAGATCACTAACATATAGTAAAGAGGAGATCTGTAATCTGCATATAAGTGCAAACTGAAAGATCAGGTGCTGAGACATTTTAATCAGTGTATCAGGGTAAATCTCTTAACCGAGTAGTCTTAACAGAATTTATGTAATCTCTTTATCGAGTGCTTACTTTGTTGTAAGTTTTAAATCCTTTAGCAAGGTAGACTGTATAAGTCTTTTAGCTTTTAACAAAGCAGACCTTTCACAGGGTAGATCATGAATTGATCACATTTTGTAAGCCTTAACAGGCAAAACTTATTACTGCGGTAGTGAAGATTTGTGGGTGTCATCCCTACCCCATTTTTACCTTTCAAGGGTTTCTGGGTTACGAAATTATTGTGTTATGAGTGATTTCATGTATGTTGCTTAACATGTTAAGTTACTTAGAATGCTCAAGTTTTGTTTATGTTATGCATAAAGTTTTATTAGTAGAAAAGGTTAAAGTAGGTAAACCTTTTCACCCCCCCACCCCCTCTTAGTATTACCTTCCCATTTATTCACCCCCCCCCCCCCCGCCTCTCAGTATTATCTTATTCACCCCCCCCCCCCTCTCAGTATTACCTTCCCATTTATATTTCCAACACCACCAGCGGTCCTAAAATTTGTCACGTATTGCATCATTTGTGCACCATTTAATTGACAACTTGGGTTTTTTAGGGTCCACTTTTAAACTGGTTTTGGGATCCACAAAAGATTACATATGTCATGTTTTTTTATGTTTAGGTTCATAACTTGATCATAGTCAAGCCCATCGTCAAACTGGGCGTGCATGGAATCACGCCAAAGAAGTGCAACATTATGTTTCTCTGTAAGTTTCTCCATGTTTTCAATAATGGAATTCAAAGTGGAAAACATGGGGTGCCATGTGCGGATATTGTCATATGTGGTATGATATCCTCTAAGCTGATTTAGATTGTCTCCTATGAGATCCTCTAAATGTTGAGCATTTGAGACTGGTTGGTCTTTTAAAAGTGGGGGATTGTTTGGAGGTGGTTCTGGATTATTTGCGGGATCACTGGGAGGGTTTTTGATTGATTTGAGTTCATGTCTGATTATAATTAAAACCCAAATAGACAATTATAATCAATTTTTAAAAACAACAAAAAATCTCATTTAAACCCTAGTTTTTATATAAAAAACTACAATTTTTAATTAAAAACAATTAAAAAAATACAAACTTAAAAATTTAACTTACCTATTGATGTTGAGAAAATTGGATATGAGAATCAATTGAATATCCGAAACCCAGAGCTATGTTCAACATTTTCACAATGAAAACGTTGAACGTGGTCGTGGGCTAGAAATATAATTTTCTGGCAAAAATTGGATATTCGATTAGGCATGTGCTTTGGCTTTTGGCTTGGTCAGGTGTACTGACACCCAGGCCTACTAAAAAGTCAACAAACTTTTTAGTGCACTTTTGGATGAGTGAAAAGTTCATTTTTTTGCATCGCCACTTTTTGGCATACCATGATTCTGCACATACCCCCCTATGAACAATAGGAAAAGGGAAGCAATGCAAAAGGGGTTGATTACTCCTCCTTTTCCAAATTGTACACTCAAAAGGAAGATGTCTCAATAAGCTCAAGTAGGTCATTAGCACTAATGGGATAATGATCTTTCGCTAAAAATATGTAAATTAAAAATGGAAAGAGGAAAGATGTAATGTAGTAGGCAAAATAGATAAATAGAGATGAAACTGGAAATACCGGACTGATAACTAACCGCCAAAAAAAAAAAAATTATTTGAATCAGGGTTCAGACTGTTATAATGACCTGAGATTTCAATTTGGATTGAAATTGCAATGTACAGCACAACTCAAGTGTTCTATACCTAGGAATAAAATATTTCAAGTGTTCTATACCTAGCACTTTTAGCTAAAACTTTCGATGAATCTCTGACTATTCTTGATCTGCCAGGAAAATATCTGACAGCTCCTTAACTTGTTCCTACACAAATGGGGAAAATGTTGTGTAAAAAGGGTTTACCTTGGTCAAACCCCTATTTAGGAATCAACCTTCAAAATAAAAGGAATTTGCATAAAGTAAAGGGTTGGTTCCCAAATCAACAGATTGTAAAGCTCTAAGATTATGTCAACTTCTATGATTGAGCTCTACAAGTGATCTGGCCAACGAACAAGATTAACCAAGTACGATTAAGTTCCTCTACACTTTAGGCCCTGCTATGCCTAGGTAGGTGTACCTCTTGTTACTCTAAGAAAACTAATTTTACAAATTTCTTATTTCTAATCCCTACTTTATCTATCTCAAAATGACATAAACTTTGAGAATAGATTGATCTGACTGCTAACTAGCTACTTCTTCTTCACTTCTAGTTATCCTACTCTCGTATCTACTTTTCTTCTGCCACTTCTTTTTACTCCTAACTCTTCTACTTCTATGATTTCTATATTTCTTTGTTCTGGGAAATGTATTTTATGTTTTTAAGACCAGTGTCTTCTCCTTCCTTGGGTACAGAGTCACCTCCTCTAAAGATCTTAACTTATAACTTTATAGGATAATTTATAAACCTCTACCTTGTAAAGGTCTTTCAACTATTTAATTTTAATTCAAGATAAAATTAGTTATGTCACCAAAAAATTATCTACTTGAATTTAACTCCTTAAGGAGACCAATCATATAAGCCTTTATAAAGATCTTAAATCTTTAAATGATTTAACAATATCCTTGATATCTAAATCATTCTAACACAAGAAATTTCTCATAAAATATTTTGTAACAACATCCAATCCTTTGAATTGAAAACTATAAAGAACTAAACTTCAAAGAAAAGGATTATGCCACCAATTGCAAAAAAAATACTGAGTAAAATATATTATATCTTCATAATGGTATATTACAATGTGATGCTGATTTTTCCTTTCTTCGATCTTGATTTCCCTTTTATAATTACAAGGGAGCATTTCAAACAGTTGTGATTTGTAGTTCCATTGATTTGCAACTAAAAATACTTTTATCTTTCTTGCCTTGCATTTTTGTAAAAATATTTTCACTTTACCAATCTCTAGGAACATCTTTTAGAAAAATACTCTATATTTACACTTAGTGAAAATATCTTTCCTTTTGAAAAATTCCTCACAAAGTCATTTCACCGCATGAGTAAAATATATCATTTGATGTAAATGGTATTTCTCCAATTTCATTTGTCTTATCTTGCAAAATATTCCACTTATATTTTACCCTCTATATGAAAACACATTATATGTATGTCTGAAATTTCCACCTAATTATATCCTCTGTGAAAGAAATTTACATCAATAATTTCATGAGTTCCACATTTTGGCCATGAGTACCCACAAGTGAAATGCTCCATTATTTTTGTATTAAAGATAGTTCACAAAAAACTTACATCAAAATATACCAAAGATCAAGTCTAATTGCATATATCCAAATTGAAATAAAAAATATCTAACACCTATGCTACAAATCAGTGTACATCATACAATACAAAATAGAGAGATCAATAGTTTTGACTATCAGATACTAAACCATAAACCAGGTCATGCGACATCCCATGACTCTATGACATTGTTACTAACTTCATCTTTGTCACTTTTAAACATCCCCAATGGGGGATCAATATCTGGAGCAGCAATGGTAGGTGTATCCCAGTGAGGCTCATCTTTGTGTTTAGCATTCTTGTTAATCATTACAATGTCTTGCTTAGTGATATTCTTTTTCTTCATGAATTGTTCAATAGAATTGTGTTCCTCTTGGTCCAACATGTCATTATATGCATAAAAAAAGGGAGCTGACTTAATGTCTGATTTGTAGATTATCAACATCCCTTCTCTAACCAAAATCATGAAGCGACTTTTAGGAATCTCTAGAGTAGTAGATACTTGTAGCATTATAAAAATGAATAGGAGACTATGATTAAACTTATTAAGGATGTTAGTCCTAAGATCAGATTACTGAGAGGGGGGGTGAATCAGTAATCAACCAATTGTTCAATGTTTTAACCTCTTAAACTTTACAACAACATTCACAAGATTAACTTAATAGAAACAAATGAAAATCATAATTATAAGCATATCCACATAAAAAATAAAACATTTGACACATATTTATCTTGTGCAAGCCCAATTTGGGAGAAAACCACTGTAGGAATTAGTACCCACTAAATGATGTACTCTTTTGAAGAACACCCTTTGAAAGGCTTAACCATGTTAGGAATTTACAACAACACTATAAGGTGCTACCTGGTTAAGGGATTTACCTTAGGCCTGTAAGGACCTTTATCTTGTTAGGAGTATCCTTGTTAGAGGACTTTAGACACAAGCTAATGTGCCACCCTATTAAAGGATTTACAATAAGGACCTACTAGGATCCACCTGATTAAGGGATTTTGACTGTTGCAACTATTAGGGAGCAATAGAAAGAATGATCTGTAAAATAGCACTACATCTTCTTGATCAGGTCCACTAAAGTACACAATCTCTTCATAATACACTTAACTATGTCCTGGCTTTATTGTAACTCCCACTTTACAACCACACTTGCCCAACACACTCAAATTTCAACTTCATCCATTATATACTAAACTATTAAGTCCACCACCTTAATCAAGCCCTAAATCTAAAATAGATTTTAATTTCAAATATCCCACTTAGATCCAACACGCCACAAAAAAAAATTCGATGTACAAAACAATTTTCCAAGACCGCATCAACCAAGATAATGATTTACATAGAATTTTGTGCCAAGGGGTCAAACACATTTTGACCAAACACATGCTTCCTCTAGAATCTTCTCCACATGCTATCATCGAACAATGTGATGCCAGATAATCACCTCCAATCATGAAGACACATCACCAGATTGTGACTGACTCAACCAATTCCACTGCAACCTCAACATTGATCATCGATCAAAGATTTATCAATTGTTTCTCAAGAACACAAACACTTTAACCTGTTAACAACTCTCTCTGCTCATTGATCACCTATCCTTCACACCGGTTACTCAAATTAATTATGTTTGCAACCATAACTTCTATGTATTATCAACAACCTTCTCCTATGACCACACCACATAACTCGTCATAGATTTGACAAACCAATCAAATCACCTATCACATGTCACTAATTATTCTAGCAGTTGCATTGTTAACCTCCATCTGATCATAACTTTCTCACCAGTCTACATCAACAGTAACAATCATGCATTTAACATTTAGAGACACCCCAAAGTCTCTCATAAGGATCATTACAACTGAAACTCATCGCAACACCTTGATCATGTCATACTTATACTTAGCAACATACTAGGAACACTAGGTCAATACTTGACATCAATGACAACCCAATAATTGATCATCATCCAATCAAATTTGTACCATGACAACACCAAAAATCACTTACCATCACTGCATTAGTTATGCCAACAAAGGATTCTCCTTGAACCTTGAAAGACATCCTCATTTCTCTTAGTCCACAAATACCAAATAACTTCATAAAATAGCATAGACCAAAAGGTATTGAGCTTATCATCAAAACAAAAAATAAAACCAGCAAGAATTTCAAACCATGATAAGCCAAATTGTGAGTTCCACACTATGGGGGATCCAAGAAACAAGGATCAAACCATGACTACATAAGGACACTCAAAAAAGAGGTGATAAATAGACTCAGTAGTTGAACACATAGAGCGGACAATAGGGGAAATACCAACTAAAGATAAAACATCCCCGACAACAACCCTTTTGAGCAAAATTTTCCACACAAGACACCTATTTTTTGGTTCACCAGGACCATGCTAGAAATAGTTTAGGAAAAAGGACCATTTGGACTCTATCCAATGACAACCCCAGGTATCATTTACCCATTGAATAATCTTGTTATTACCTTTGAGAATTAGATAAATATGTTTGGAACTAATATCATAGAAAGAATTGTCATTATTCTATTTCAAATTCTCCATAAACTGACTAACAGAGACAATCTTTCCAAAAAAGAAAGCCCCTGGCTTTACAAACCAATGTGTATGTTTTCTTGTGAGAGAGAGGAATGTTAAGCTTTAAGCATAAGTCTTCCCATGAACCCAATTGATTACAAATAAGGAGATCACCAATAGTAGTGATACCCAAGGAGTTCCAAATTTGAGCTGAATAACATTGAGTAAGAGCAAGAGGTTTGTTATTCAGTATAACCCCCTACCAGATAGATCTATCCACAACTAAATATTTTGGGGAGTGGCCAATGGCATATCTATTACCAAGAAGATTCCTCACTTGGGCCCATGCTTTCCAACATGAGGAGAAAATAACAGAACCAAAAGTTTTGACCTCAAAGTCACCCAATAAAATATCATTGAACCCCAAAGAGTTCTAATGTCTTCCTTTCTTATGCTTGGAACTAGGTGAATATTGTTTCTAATGAGAACCTTCCAAGGCTCCTCTCCTTGGATGGACTTGAAGATCCATTTAGCAGCTAAAGCAATTCCATGAGTCTTGAGATCCCTCAAACCCAACCCCCAAAGTTCTTTTGGAGCATAACACCAGTCCCATGAAATATTACGTCTTTTTTTATTACCTTGTCCATCAGACCACAGAAAATCCATCAATATTCTTTCCAGTTTATTGACTTGATAGTTAGAGAACAACCATTTGTATGAGTAGTACATAGCATGTGAGGATAACACCTAGATCCATCCAACCAAGGAGAGAATGTGGGTTTTCAATTTGAGATGTTTTTTTTTTCAATCTTATTGAATATCCATTCCTACATATCTTTCAATGAAGGACTAATTGCAAAAGGAATACCAAGATATATCACAACCTTAGAGGTCCTAGTCGAACCCCACCCCCTATTAGCCATCCAAGTAGAAGGTAGATCAGACCAACCAATAACTATGGATTTCTGAGGATTAAATTTAGCCCCTGAGGCCAAACAAAAGAAATCCAGCCTATGCACTATATTATCAAAATTATTTTCATTACATTTAGGGAACAATGTAGTATCATCTGCAAACTAAGCATTAAGTAATATATTATCATCAGGTAGCCTTATCCCTTTTACTGGTGGTCCCAATGTTGTACTTCTCAAAACATAGTATAAAGCATCAACAAAAATAACAAATAGGGCCAAGGAAATGGGACACCCCTGCTGAATTGATCTCTGCAGCTGGATAGGATCAAATAGAGAACTATTGACATCAATTATAGTTGAGGAGTCCTTAAATAATATTTCAATCCACCTGCAGAAGCATACAGGAAAGCCAAAATCTTTCATCATTCCTAACACAAATGGTCATTCAATTCTATCATAGGCTTTTTCAAAGTCAAGCAATATCATGGCTACATTCTACACTTCTGCTTTGGCTTAGTGTAGTTTTTCCCAACTATTTATTAGGTTCTCAAGGATATATCTGCCTTTTATAAACCTTGTTTGAGTAACTAATATAATCTTCCCTAACACCTCGGAGATTCTCTTAACAAGATTTTTGGCCAAGATTTTATAAGAAAGATTCAGTAAAGTAATAGGCCTCCAACTTTTCACCAATGATTTGTCTCCTCCTTTGGGAAGTAGTTTAATCACTCCTTGATTAATATTGTGACCAAGAGTACTCTTGTGAAATGCCTCATTGTATAATTCCAGAAGTTCTTGCCCAACCCAATCAATGTTTTCTTTGTAAAATTCTACTGTCAACCCATCAAGACCTGATGATTTAGCATTAGCTAAGGATCTAATTGTGTCTTCAATTTCTGTGATAGATATATCTTTGGACAAGTTAACAAAATCTTCCTCAAACACCTTTTTAGGGATCATTCTAAAACATTGCTCCATCTTTTTGAAATTTTCCATTTTATGCTCTGAAGTAAAAAGTCCTTGGTAGAATTCAAAAAAAATATTTACAAATGTCATCAGGGTTATTTGTGGGGTTACCATTAAGTGTGATCCTTTCAGTCCTTTCCCTTTTTTTCTTTTGTCTAATTTTATTGAAGAAGTAGTTGGATCCTATGTCTCCTTCTTTTAACCAATTGATGCAAGCTCTGAGTTCTTTGTCCTTTGAATCTATTATTCTTGATTTTTCTTAGTTTCATCTTAGTTTAAATAAGATCCTTTTCTAGGAATTCATCATGTCCTTCACAGTTTCATCTTAGTTTAAATAAGATCCTTTTCTAGGAATTCATCATGTCCTTCAAGTTGCAACTCAACTTCTATGCAACTAATTTTTTATTGAAAGGCATCCTCCATTTTGTATCTATCCTTAGCCTTTTTTTCTCCCACAAATTAAAACAATTTCCTCCATAGGTTAACCAGTACATCCCACCTTTGTATCATAGGTAGATTATGATTACAAAATTTGGAGATATAGGTGGACATCTTAATAGCCCCGATATTGTCCTCATCTTTAAGTAAAGAGGAATTGAGTTTGAATACATTTCCCTTCCTAGGCCTATCCATGTATATACTGCCATCATCAATATTAATATTTGCAATAATTGGTGAGTGATTAGACATAATAGCGGGAGTAATAAAAACATGATTGCATAACCCATCATAGACAAAAGAAAAAATAGAAGCATCCACATAGATCATATCAAACCTGAAGTAAATTCTCTATTTAGATACTTGATTGTTACACCATGTAAACTAAATCCCTTTAAATTCTTATTTTTTCATTTCTAGGGGATCAGTCAAATTGAGTCTCCTCTTGCATTTGGCCCAAAAGTAATGTTCATTACCTTTCCATTCATGTTTCAGACCACCAATCTTATCCTCTCTATGTTCTATCATATTGAAGTCACCAATCAAAAACCAATGCACCTTGGGGAGGTGAATCTCAATATCCCAACAAAAAATTTCCTCGTCAAATTTTAAAGAAATTTTCCCCAGATTGTCAATCTCCAGGTCAAGAGAAATAAGAAACCTAACATTTAAATAGGATAGGGTGACTCTTGATTGTTCCCCAATGGTTTTAAAATCTACGATGGGAAGGGTCAAAATTTAGCAGACACATTCTTAATTTCAAGCCAATTGGGGGTAAACATAGCCACCACTTTCTCCATGTCCCCTTTGGGTGACCATGGGAAGGACCAAAATAATGACTGGACAACATTCCAAATCCTTTTTTTAATACCCTATCTTGCATACTGTGAGTTTTGAACACCGCTATAAAGAGACCTTTATGTAACATTCTACAAAAGCTCGCATATATGCCCAATTTCTTTCCCTAGACATTACTAATCTAATCATTGAAAAAAATTCTTGAAGGAAAAGCATTAAAATCCATACAGGAAAAGAAAATTGCAACGTTCTTAAGCCTATTTTTCTCACTTCTAATGGCTTTCAACATATTAGCATTAGGTGTAAGAGAAAGCACTTTCACGATTGAAGGAGAATCCTTATCATTTTCTCTTCCTCGGGGTCTGCAATGGCGATGTTGCTTCCATCTCGTAATCCATTTCTACTGGTCCCCAATAATCCTTCGGCTCCCATTCCAACGAGGGCCACGATTCCTCCATTAAACTTTGTGGATGATGGACACTCAACTCTTCCTTCTTCTGCAGATAGCACTGCTTTGTAAGACGGTTTCTTATTTTCTTTCTCCAAATTATTGGTTTTCTCACAATCTTTAGTGATAATACTTGCAACATTTGAAACCCCATTAATATCCTCCATACACTGGTGAAGTAAATGAGCCTGGGATCAAAGTACAGAATCCCCTAAGTTGGGGGGATAACAAAGAGCCACAAAGCCAAAAAAGACATGCAGGGACAATAAAAGTACAACAAAGGGGTAAGGAAAACAAAAAGAACAAAAATAGAGCTGACACAAATCCTACGAATCACTGGAATAAACATAAATCAAATCAAATAGGGCCAAAAGAAAGGTGTTGGCTAAGCTCCAGATAGAATGTGTCAAAGACAAAAAAAAAAAAAAAAAAAAAATGTCAAACTTTTATTTTTTTCAGATTTGCAAAAATACAGTGATTTTTTTGCAATTTTTTTGTGGTTTCAGACCACAAAATGTGTAGATCATGAAGAACAGATGCTGAAAATTTGCGAAAATCTATTGTGTTTTCTATTTTTTGAAATTTAGTCAACAGTACATTCTGTCTAGAACTTAGCCACGTTGCAAAAGAAACAAAGATGCCACATGAGCAGTTGTAGGTGTGCACCGAGAGGTGATGAAATCACACCTTCAACACACCCATCCTCCTGATCTTTGTTTTCTCACAACTCCTCACACTTTCACTATAAAATAATTTTAGGTCAAATGCTCTATTCTTAAGCACATATTACATTTTAATAACAAGTTATCTCTCAGTAGCATATTCATCTCTATGTCACTTTTCAAAATTATATTTCATACTGTATATTTTATTAATAAAAAAACTTCTATTCATCAAAAAAGTTTATATTTCATATAATGACAAATATTTGCTTTGTATTTGTAAGTTAATTTCAAATCTTTCTTGCTCATTAACTTTTCACTAACTTTTCTACAAAATGCATCGTGTTAGCAAATTGGTGCATATTTTTTAAATTGTTTCATCCCATTTCATACAACGACCATTTCTACGAGGCATTCTCAATCAGTTTACACGATGTTCCATAGCTCTCATAACGGAATATGTTGGAATACGCATACCAATTTCATTTACTTGAAAGTTTCTAAAGTCTCGTAACAAATTCATTTTTGCATTCCTCGCAATCATGGTATTTCATGAACCTGCATTCCTTTGAGGCGTTGTATAAAACAATTCAGGTGCTTTGGTTATGATTCCACATTTTGCGTGCATGTCAAACTAGGCATTTGTAACTATCTGATAACAACACTCTGCATTCAAGCTCTAAACTCCTCAATACGCTTATAATGCAAGTGTCACAGTGCATGTTCAAGTTCTTTTGCTTCGGCAAAATCATGATATTCAAATATTACAAAATTCCTGCATAATTCTCCTGCATCTGACTCCAAAATTTCTTATCCCTCTTTGCCTTTTTCAACATACATGCATCTTAGGGCTTCCATTGCTTGTTCGCAGACAACTGTGTTCTCTCGTTGATGGAGTTATATCAATGAAACATGTTGTTTCGATGAATCACTTTTTTAGATTTTGTGTAGGCTGTAGAACTATAGGTATCGCCATGTCTTTAATTAGTGATTAAACTAGTAAATCTCAACCAATCAAAATTCACTATTTTTCAAATAATATTATATCTTAATATTTGATAAAGTAAATTACAAGATTCTTAACTTTTCTAATTTGTAGAAATATTTTTCCTTCATTCTATTGGCTAAAAAATTTTGAGCAATAAGGGAGGATTTCTCAAAAATATTTGTTTAGGATTGCAAAGTTCAATATGGCCAATTATTTTGAATGAAGTATTTTAGGCAACGAGCAGTGTCTAACAAGTGATTAAAATATACAATTTCAACCAATCAAATTTCATCAAAATGTTTAATAATAACATATTTTGATATTGGATAAAATCAAGTTGTAAATTTTTTAACAAAACAAGTTCTAGAAATTAGTTTTCTAAAATCTAATTGGCTAAAAACTTATAGCATATGAACCCTTTTGAAAAAGGTGAAAAACTTTATAAACTTATATTGAAAAATTTTAATAAATTTATTTAACATAAACATATAATATGATAATCAACATAAATAGTCTAAGTGAAAAAATCAACCTAATACATAAGAGGCACCTTAAAAACTAATAAATTTATTCTATCAAGTACTTGAAAATTATTCAGATTTCATTGTTATATATACTATATTAGACATATTTATACTATATTTTTTATTTTATGTAATTTACAATTTTTGTGTTAAAAGATTTATAATATATATTACATTACATATATTTTTTACTTAGACTATTATTTTTATATTGTATTAAAGTAATTATGATATATTACATTAGATATATTTATATTATATTTTTTATAAAATATAAATATTTTATGATATAAAAGATTAATATAATATTTTAAAAAAATTATAAAATTATAAAATTATAAATTATAAAATAAGAACTTTCAATTTTCTAATAAAATAAAATTATTAATTATTAATATCATCACCCTCACATACCCACACTTTTTCTAAATGGAAATGTGTTATATTTAACATTAATAGACATTACATGTTTCTAATTTTTTCAACTCTTTGCATATATATAACTTCTAAATTCTTATCTAAATTTGGGCCAAAATAAGTGAGAACATAACGCCTTAGTCATTATGTACCTAGGTATATAACATCTTAGCCATTATGCGCCTAAGATTTTGAATTGAAGTTTGAACTAAGTGTTGGGATGGTGAAAAAGATGTGGAAAAATAAGAATCAAGTTTCTAAGATTAAGTATAGCGGACACCAGCTCTCGAAATCACCAAAATGGGGCCTAATAGACCATCCAATTATGGGTGCTAACTTTTTAAAATAGTACATTTAGCCCCCACTTTAGCGGAAGTATGATACAAACTCATTCTCACAGTAAAGTAGATCAATGCATAAAAATAATCATATCAAGGTCAAGGAGACAAAGAAATATCAAAGGTCCCCAAGTGACTTAAATCCTCATCAAATCCAAAACAATATAATAGAGACATAGGAGAGAGGACCATTAGCCTAGTAAGGTATTTCCTTATAATGGATCATGGAAAGAGAAAGCACTACTACAAAAGATGACATTAATAGTCTAGCAAGTTGTGTTATAGTAGTCAACCCATTAGAACAAAGGGATCGGTCTTTAAAGAAAGCATTGTCTCCATTAAGGGATCTTGAAAAGAGACCAATCCTAACAAAAGCATTGTCTCCAAAGAGATCTAGAAAAGGAGGATCGATATAAGGATCTGTTGAATAATGTATAGGGCCATGATAATATAAATATGAATGTAAGGAAAGAATTATCTCCTTAGTCATCTATTAAAAGAGATTCCATTGAATCGTTGTGTATTTGTGTGTGTGAAAAATGTGAAACAAGGAGTAGAGTGTTATCCCCCACATTAAAGCGATATCAATTTCCTTAACGTGCAAAATGGCTTTAACGGAGCATACATGCACCAACAAGAGATGTTTCCACTATGAGATGCCCCCAAGAAAGAACAAACTAAGGGAAATAAACACATGACAAAAAAGAGCATGAAAGTGATATACTAACTCAAGGGTCAGTATGATCCATATGATATCTCTTGTATAGTAGAATTATATTAATACCAACTGTCATCATCTCCCAAAGGTAGTATACCTATAAGCACAATGGAAGAATAACACGTAAGATACATAAATAAGAGTCTTTTTGGGTTGGCATCATGGAGACCAAAAAGAAGAGGTAGCTACTATTTTGCATCATCTACAATCAGACAACACAAAGTCACATTTACGAATAATGGCACATGCATGACATAACATGTAAAAACATATAGAAGAAGTGAGATACAAATAGAGGAATGCCACAATAGGTCGATTCCATTATCACCTTTTGTCAACGGAGCAGCAAGGTTCGTTTAAAGAAATATAAATTAAAATAACAACAAGAAACACATCATGGACAAACCGCATTACAACAAGCAAACACAAAGAATCCACTGCACAAGAGGAGCTATTCAAGCATATTCCCCCCCTCCCCCCATCTCAGTGTGTAGTGTTTAGGGAAGGTGAGAAATAGACAAGAGGAGAAACATCAAGCACAATAGAAGGAACAATATCTAATTCCAAATAAGGACCATGTTGTAAAGATGAGTCACTTTGTTCGTCACTAGGACTAAGAGATGATTATTTTGCAAATTCAATTGGTAAATCATAATTAACATCAATAAGCTCATACATATCATCAGAATTACTAGCATGAACATCATCATTTGTATTATAAATATTGAAATCATCGTCATCATCAAGAGTATTTTCTTAATCCAAATTGATTGCAATAGCATCTAAGATACAGATGAAATCATCATGTTTGTTCAATTTCATCTTTCTCAAATTAGCTTCCTCCCTTGGGCTATACAAAGGTTGTTCAAAGGGGATCAAGCCATTAGTAGGTGTCTTAGGGGAGGAAAGGATTTTGGAAGCATGCTCACTGGATCTAGCATGATGTTTATAGTGGTGGTCATGAGAATAACAATTACATTTTATTTTTCTTGAGATTTTACTTGGTTTAGGATCAATCAACATAGAGTCATTTTCTTCTTTAGGGGTAAGAACATAAGGAGCCACACTAGGTTGAGAGATATCATCTACAAAATGTTTATAGGATATAAGAGGTGGAACAGAAGAATAAATAGGTTTAGGAGGTGTAGGAAGAAGTCCAATCCCAGGGAAAGGAGATAGAACACTCTTAGGATTTCTAAGCTCACAAATCTTGTGGACTTTGAATTTTTTCTAGGATGATAAAATATTATCTTTGTGAGGTTGGATTTAATCCCAGTGTTTTGGTAGAGAGCCACCCATTTTTTGTCACTCTTGAAATTGATGAGACCACTACAAAAAAATTCTAAAGAGACCATTGTAAATTATGTTTTAAAATGAGAATCAAGACAATGGATTGGCTTTTAATGTTATTTAAACTTGTCATACTAGTAGGAGATTATGATAAAAATTAATGATGCTCCAAAAGCGTATTGTGGCTTAGGTTATGAGAAGGTGTGTGGCACCTTATTGTAAAAAAGGGTCAAGCTCGTAGAATATTCATTTAAGTCCACAAGGGATTCATGTGTTAAGACAATTGTGTCTAGTATTTTTTTTTGGATGGATGGATTAAAAAAAACCAACCCTTAATCAATACTATAGCACTACTCCCTAAAGGGGCAATATTTTTTAAAGTTGCAGACTGTGAAGATCATGTGAAAAATGGTTATTTTATTTTCTAAATTCTCATTACAACTATTAACGATGTGAGACTTTGTAATGATGTTCAAGTTATAAAAAACAACAAAAAGAATTGTAGAGATATTGGGTTGTTGTTTGAACAATGTTATTCACATATTGTTTGGACACATCGAGAAATCCACTCTCTTAATCTTGTGCTAGAAAATACTAGTGTATAGAGGTGAAAAGGGGAGAAAAGTCAAAGGGGTTGATTACTCCTTTTCAAATTTGCACACTCAAAAGGAAGATGTCCCAATAGGCTCAAGTGAGGACCTAAGTACTTAATGGGGCAGTGATCCTTCGCTAAAGATGTAATTTGAAAATGGAAAAAAGGGAAGATGTAATGTAGATGAAAAAATAGACAATTAGAGACAAAATCAGAAATAAGAGACTGGTAACAAACTACCAAAAACCATAAATGACCTGAACTGGGGTCCAAATTATTGTACTGACCTGGGATTTCAGTTTGGTCTAAAATTATAGGGTATAGAATATATTAGACATTCTATACCTACCTACAAAATGTTTCAAGCATTATATACCTAACACTTTTGACTGAAACTTTCAAAGACTCTCTAATTGTTCCTAATATACCCAGAAAAGTTATGACAGCTCTATAACCTATTGTTGCACATAGAAAATGGGGAAAAGGTTGGGTAAAAGGGTTTTTCCTTGGTCAAACACCTTTTTAGGAATCAACCTTGAAAATGAAATGAAATTACATAAAAGAAAGCATGTAAAAAGGTAAATGTTTGATTTTCCTTGCATAAACCCTCATGGATAGATGTAGAAATTGCTCATACCCATGAGGATGTTTAAATGTGCTTGGAATCAAGGAGTTAACCTTAAAATTTAGAATAGGGATCAAGGATGACCTCACAAATGCATGGATCTATGAATGTCACTCCTCTATCTACAATGGAGCTATGCTTGATAATCACTTGCAATGAAGGAGAGATGAATGCAGATGGAAGGAAAGTTGCAATGATTGAGAATTCCTCTACTTGGACATCATAGGAGAGAAATGTGCTTCAATGGAGAATATTTCCTTGGAATTGACTTGAATGAATTGAAGAAAGATAGATTTTGGATGCTTGCCTTCAAATCTTGAATCCAATTGCTTAATTGCCTTTGATTGTTGATTGCACTTGATAGCTTGAATTTCTTATGAAAACTTGATTGTATAATAGTAGATGTCAAAATGATGAGAGATGGAGTGTTTATATACTTCACCCATTATTTTGAGATTAAAAAATATGTCAGGCTGACCATAAAATCTAATTTATCACTAACACCTCAACATAGGGCTCCAGGCCAAATTTGGGACAAAAAGTGTGATAACACAATGTTTTTGTAAGAATTTTCTTAAGGAAAAGAATGAAAATGTCAAGATATATAAGCTCAATTGAGAGCACAAGACAAGTAGGAAAAATGACGATCAAGTGATTGATTAATCAAATAATAAATCCTAATACAATTGATTTTTTCCAATTGATAAATACAAAGTAAATGTGTTTGAATATATAGGCAATGCATGATAACTAGAAGAGATGCAAATGATAACCTATCAACTAGACAAGGTGTAATCACATGTCCACCAAAGGTGGATCGTCCTCCATTGTACAACAAAGTATGTGCAACATGTGCAACAATGAGAGGATGATAATGTGATAAGAGAACTAAAGGTGGATCTCACACCTAAAGTGGAATTCTCCTACACCATGTGCTAAAATGAAAAGAAAACTCCTAAGTGTCTCAATTAAAAACTAATATGAAAATGCATTATACTAAGTAAACTTAAGTAAAGTGTAATTAAGAATATTTAATTACACCAACCACCCCCCCCCCCCCCTTAAGTGTAACCTAGGGGAATGCACTTAAGCTCACAATGCTAGATAAAAATGCATGATGGGTCCCAACTACTAGGCCATGTTAGGTGCCCATGTACAATATGAAAAAGAAATTCAATCTCTCATAAAGAAGAGAAAGAGGGAAAATCTCATGGGAAAAACCCTCCCCCAAAAAGAGAGAGATGAAAAATAAACAAGATGCATGGATGGATAGACTAATCAAGACCCCTCCCCCCCTCCCCGCATTAGGACATACATCATGCATACACAATCAAGAATCCTCATATAGGAGAGAAGAATAGGAAGAGAGACCAAGTAGCCCCCCCTTAATGTAGAATGTAGACCTGTGGTAGATGCTCTAGGATTGATGTAGAAATGGTTCCATGAGTGTAGAACAACATTCATCCCCTTAGGAAGAAACAAAAACAAAGGTGCATCAATGAATCCCCCCCCAATTTGTAGGAAGAAACCTTAAAATGTATGGAATCTCTGAAACCTTCTCAAGTATCCCCGTGTCAATACTAAAAGGTTCCTCCTCCAAATCATGTGTACTAGGCCACATTGTTGGAATAGACAAGTCAAGATCAAATAAGGATGAATATAGAACATGTGCCAAAGACTCAAGTGTCTCCTCTAAAGATAAAGTGACCACCTCCAACTTTTGTGTCAAAGTATCCACAATCATGTCAACCTTGAAATAATGATCGAGTGGAGAATGAAGATAAGGTTCAACATGCTCCCTTGCAACAAATGAAGAAGGATCATCTTCAAAGAGAAGGTGAATTTCATAAAGCCTCCCAAATCTGTAATGTAGGACTCCACAAACAAACCTACAATGTCTATCAAGTAGTCATCCCATGGAACTAAGTCTAGAAGACAAGGAATATCTTGTTGCACGGAATCACCTAATCCATGGTTCTGAGAATGAAAGCATCACCAGGAGCAAGAGTAGAAGTAATATCAATAGGAGGAGAAGGAATGGATGGATCAAGAACTTGATCACATGTGAGAATACCCAAGTTCAATTAGCCAAAGTTCTCCTCAAAGCCTAAATAAACACTAGAAGTGTACTCAAAATCTACTAAATAATCATGATCATCATCATGAGAAAAGTCTGCCAAGTAGTATACCCAAGATGCATGATCAACCACCCCTGAGGCAATGATATCTCTACTCTCCAAGTCTCTGATAATAACTGAATTAGGAGTGAATTCCACAACCCTCCTTGTTGCACCATTAGTGATTTGATAGTTGGAAAGGAGATTATGAGTTACGTGAGGTACACACAACAAATTTTTGAAGGTTCCCTCCCCCTTATCAATAGTTCCTTTCCCACTCTAATTCATGTAAGTATGATTTCCCATCAAAATTGGTGGCATATGGCATTGATCAAATGATGAAAACATGGACTGTAAAGATGCCATATGATGAGAAGCCTCTTAATCTAGAAGCCATCTCCTAGAGTCGTGACTTGAGGTAGAAATTGAAGTAGGTCCTTTTTGTGTGACAAATGTGTAACTCTTGCCTTTATATTTTTATCAATTCATCAATGTCCTTCTTATAAAAAAAATATTCTTCATGGCCACCCTTTTTGCAATATGCACAAAACTGCTTCTCCTTCTTTGAAAATCCCCCCATTGTAGATGATGTAGAAGTTCCCTGTTGAGTGTAAGTTGAGTGTGCACTTTCTTGTTGAGACATAGGCTTCTAATTATTCTTCTTCTTTTGACTTTAATTTCCTTGATTCCCATGATTAGCCATCAATGCCTTAGAATTTTAAGACTTGAGAATCCCCATATTCATTAATTTAGACTCTTCCAACATCAACATTCCTCCAAATGAATCAAATGAAGGTGTAGAGAAGGCACTTCCCATAGTTAACTTATGATTATTTTAATTTGAAACAAAGGTTTCATATTTTGAAGGAAGATTGTCCATCATATGATGAATCAATTGTGAATCATTGATGGTGATACCACAATCCTTAAGTTGTGCTCTCAACCCATTGGATTTTTTGATGAAATCTTGAATTGCATCAAATCTCTTAGGATCCAAATTGAGAAGATTTTCTTGAATTGTAAATCCCTTATCCTCGTCCACTTTACCATAAAAAATACAGTTCTATCCCAAGCTTCATTGGCATTGTCCAAGGATGAAATGTGAAACATGAGATCTTGAGTAACACATGTTCTTATAATCCCTAAGTCCTTAGAGTTTGTAGTTCTCCAATCATTTAATGCATTAATATCCACATTAGGACCAGGAGGTGATTTAATTATTCCATCCACATTATGATTTAAGTCTTTCACCATTAACTTACTCTATATATTTTTTTTCCATGTAGGATATTTATGTGGAGTTGATGGTGGAAATCCATAAGAACCCATAATACAAAACTAAAAGAAAGAAAGAAAGAGAGGAGAAAAAAATGCACAAGACACCCCCCCCCAAATTCACTCAATCAAAGAACCCCCCAAAATAGATGATTTTGGCACTTTATATATAGTGTGTGTAAAGTTGCCACTTACCAAAAAAGACTAAAGTGGACTTATAATTTTGATGATTACAACAAAAAATATGAATCTATGGTAGACTCAACAAAAGCAGACATGAGATCTCTCAAGGATCTAATCAATTACAAGTGCCAAAATAGGCCAAAATTGACCAAATGCTGAAAGTGATATTTTCACCCAAATAACCCTATAATCTGACAGAAAATTTGGATAGTTCTAAAAAAATCATGCACTTTCAAAAAAAATTGATGCAAGAGCATCTCATGTTCTTAGCAATCCTGTTGAGTGTAAGTTGAGTGTGCACTTTCTTGTTGAGACGTAGGCTTCTAATTATTCTTCTTCTTTTGACTTTAATTTCCTTGATTCCCATGATTAGTTGGTTGGAATGGTTATGTTAGGAAGTTATGGGATGCTTATGTTCCCTATTTACTTTGAACTTGTTGTTTACTTTGAACTCGCATCTTCATGAACTCGGTCTTCATTTTGCCTTGAATTTGTACTTTGATAATCTTGATGTTGAATTTTCCTTCTCACTTGAAGTCCTCGAGCTTGAAATCTTGAGCTTAACTTCACCATCATTTCCTCACCTTCCTAGCTTCTCCTAGCTTCTCCTCCAATTCACCTTGCAAAACAAAGGAGAAAAAAGCATTAAGTTTCATAAAATTGACAAGTATAACAAAATGAAGAAATCTAGAAGCTTTCATGACAATTGGATCAACATCAAAATGAAATGGATTTTCCCAAACATTTCTTCAAGTTTAAGACCCAATTCCTTCATTTTCTTGCAGATGTCAAATTCCAATTTCATTAATAAATTGATTTTGATCTTGCAACCTGACGTGGATCTTGTTAAAAATTTTGGGAAATAAACTGGTTTTTTGATTCATGACATGTCTAGATTTCCTTCAATTTTCCCCAATTATATTGAACACCATATTGGAAGCTCATTTGTCTACTCTATTTGTACACCCACCTATTTTCTTATACTATTCCATCTTTCACAGAATATGTAAAGGGCATCTTTACATTATTTGTACACTTTTTCTTAGTTGATTTGATGGTGTATTTGTTTTGCCTAAGAACTAAGAACCTGTTATTATCCTTCCACTTACCATTGCATTGTAATATGCGCACGAAGGAGGTAGAAGCTTATTTATTTCTGATTCAATCCTTGATAGGATAGGTTCTAATAAATTTATGATCCTTACGAATTGAAAGGATTACAAATTTAATTGTTGTTATAACAGTCTACTTCTGAATGTGTAATTGATTGCTGCATTAGTACATTTGACATCATTTTTCTATGAAAATTATCGACCATTAATGAAAATGGTTTAGGTTGGTTGGGGTATAGAAGGAAAAGAAATTATGCCATAAAATGGCCATATGCAAAAGGAATTAACTCCAAAGGCTTTGTAACCTAGAAAACCCCAAATTTGGTGCCCTCTAACCTTGGTTTTTAGGGCTTCTTCAAACTCCTGTCACAACTCACTTCTGCAACCAATTGGTGATTGAATCACCTTCCAATCAACATAATAAATAGTTCCAAAACATAAAATAGATACCTTATGTGGATAGATCATCCACTGTTACACCCGAGCCACCATTTTCACTGGTTTCTTTCACCGTTCTTGACTGTGATCACTTCTAACTCACTTGGATCTGCATATGCATGGTCAACTTTATATAATACAAGTTAATAATTGTCATTCCATGAATTAGGCCTTATATTATTCATGGAATGACTTCCATTTATCTAAAACTCTACTGCAATAACAAAATAATTAAAAGATAACCACTGTTCTACACCAGCGCAACAGCAAGTTCAAAGTAAACTGAAACTCATCAAATAGCAAGTCAATTTGTTAAAAAGACTCTGTCAATGCATATATAATTCAACCAAGTTAATAGAGTTTCAAATAGTCATCGAATTGCATAGAACAATAAATTTTTATTGTCTTTTCATTCACCAAAACATACACTAGTCTGTTCTCACTATTTTGTAATAGAGACTCCCTATGACCATTCATAACATAACCATTCCAACTAACAGGGAACATAACCATCCCATAACTTCCTAACATAGCCATTCCAACCAACTATCATCATTCCCTCAGTGTTACATCTCAGTGAATGACAATAAGGTTCCTAATGCATCTCCACTTGGAATCTATTGTTCCTAATGTACCTTGAAACATATGAATCATTCTTGTTTGTGCATCCTCATTGTCTGTCTCATATTCATGTGTAGTTGATTTAAAAAATAGAGAAAGTTACCACCACACATCAAACATAAGGTGCATTTGATTGAAAGATTGGTCATTGTCCCTATAATGACTGTCCCAGAATGACAGCATTTTGGTGAGTTAATTTGTTTGTGTAGAAGTATGAATGGATTGGCCGGATCAATGGATTGGAATGGATATGGGCAAAGTATAGAAGAGTTTAGAATGATGTTAGAGTTTCTTGTGGATGATAATTAAAAGCCATAGTGCTTAGGGGAATAGTGTGATGACTGTCCCATATCCATTCCACATGAATATGAGACAGACAATGAGTATGCCTTGATAAAATTGTTTGTGAATTCCTTAAAAGAAATTGCCAAAGAATGGTACAAAAATATCCTAGACAGTAGTACTATTTCTTCATATTCATATTTCTTCATATTTCTTCTAAATAGTGTGATGAGTGTCCCAACTAGAGAATCACAACTTTATATTATAGGTTCTTCATGGCACTATAAAGGTCTCGGTGCAATCCAAAACCAGTTCTTATTTATATTTTTCTGATAGAGAATCATAGGTGTGCATGTATAGTTTTTTTAGATAGTAAAAATTGACATTCAAATAAAAAGATATATTGATTTGATGAGTATTTGGCAAGCTGATTTTTGACTTACACTTGGATTTGGATTTGGTTTTGGTTAAAAGAATTAGCCGGTAACTTGGCATTTAAAAAAAATACTGAATTAAAAATTTGATTTAAAGCTATTTTCTCTTTCTTTTCCATTGTATTCTTTATTTAAAGTGCTCAATATGTTTGACAATACTACACATGAATATGAGACAGACAATGAGTATGCCTTGATAAAATTGTTTGTGAATTCCTTAATAGAAAGTGCCAAAGAATGGTACAAAAATATCCTAGACAGTAGTACTATTTCTTCATATTCATATTTCTTCATATTTCTTCTAAATAGTGTGATGACTATCCCAACTAGAGAATCACAACTTTATATTATAGGTTCTTCATGGCACCTTTCAACTTGTCCAATTATGCAAACTGCCTTGCCTAGGGCAGTTGTATCTAGTTGTGAGATTTTCATATCATATTTCTCTCAGTAAGAATAGTTGTGGCATAAGATCCTTCAACTGTTTGTGGACCCTTTGTCTATCTAGGAGATTTTTGTACCTTGAAA
Organism: Chamaecyparis obtusa; assembly: GCA_027943335.1. Taxonomy (NCBI): domain Eukaryota; kingdom Viridiplantae; phylum Streptophyta; class Pinopsida; order Cupressales; family Cupressaceae; genus Chamaecyparis; species Chamaecyparis obtusa. Next base: position 266,692 of record BSBK01001514.1, read on the forward strand.
CATATGAATCATTCCTGTTTGTGCATCCTCATTGTCTATCTCATATTCATGTGTAGTTGATTTAAACAATAGATTCATCACTACAATGAGAAAGTTACCACCACACGTTAAACATAAGGTGCATTTGATTGAAAGATTGGTCATTGTTTACAAGACAAAGGGTCCACAAATAGTTGAAGGATCCTATGCCACAACTATTCAACTTACTGAGAGAAATATGAGGGATTATCTAGTTGGGACAGTCATCACACTATTCCCCTAAGCACTATGGCTTTGCCTTCTCATCCACAAGAAACTCTAACATCATTCTAAACTCTTCTATACTCTACCCATATCCATTCCAATCCATTGATCCAATCCATCCATACTTTTCTCATTGACCTTTCCATCATCCATCATTACCAAACTTCTCATTTTCTAGTACTATCCTTTGCATAATGTTGCCTTGGATGAATGTCCTTTAGTGGACTATCACCTTATCCTCCATATTGTTAGTGAGTCATGCTACTGAGCCTCTAAAATATTTCATGTACTTCTTGCAAAAACTTGACTTGTTGTCTACTCTCCTTTGATCTTCCATCAAGAACTACTGCATGCTCATTATTTTTTGGCATGACTGTCATGGGATGATTGTCCTCATTGTGATGTTTCTTGTGGCTATACTTGGATTATTGGTTGTCTTCAGTTGTCTTCAAAATTTTACCTTCACGGTTAACTAAAAATCCTTTGAGATCAACGTTCTTTTGACACCAACTTGTTTAACATTGACTATTATACCTATCAGTTCATCATTCCCTTGGCCTAGTTTGCTTTGTTCAACTCCAAGAACATTTGTGATTATCACATGACCATTTAGATTGTCTACCATTTTAGCCTTTTAAATTCTTCATAGGATTGACTGTTTTATGGTTTTCCTTTTCTATTTCTATATGGCAACCATTATCAACATGCCATCCAACATTTTCAAAGGCCGTTCTTGTCTTGCTTGTAAGCTTTTATAGACTGTTTCTACACAACCTTAATGTTTGGACTTACAATTGTCCATTATTTTCTTAGGCAAGACTGTCACTTCAACATGAAGGCTGTCATAATTTTGTTTTAGCACTGTCCACTGATATTTATGGGACTTGAATTTCCATCTATTGGACAGTCATTTTTGTTCACCATCCTTTTATAGACTGAATTTATCAAAAATAATGACAAATGCCAAGGCAAAAAGGCAGTAAATAATATAAGCTCCTCAAGCATGAATTGGATGATGTGGATACATTAGTTCTTATATCTACATAATCCACATCATCCAACTCATGATTGTGGACCAAGATTGGATGTAGATCATATTTGCTGTCTCATAATGACTTACTAGGATAGGTACCAATCTTAATATTATGAGACAGTAAATAATATAAGCTCCTCAAGCATGAGTTGGATGATGTGGATACATTAGTTCTTACATCTACATAATCCACATCATCCAACTCATGCTTGAGGAGCTTATATAATAATCAACTGATTAATGTTTTTGATTTTGATGTAGTCCTCTCCAACTCATGCTTGAGGAGCTTATATAATAATCAACTGATTAATGATTTGAGGGATGTTTTAATTGCCTGTTCTAATCACTGATTTGAGGAACATTGACAGTGACTGTGAATGAAGACTGTACTCTTATTGTTTTGAAATTTTATGAGGGGTTTTATGTAATCTTAGGTTGGAATCAAATCCATTGTTTGATTATGGGAAGAAGCACTATTGTAAACCAATAGAGAACTGCCAGGGATAGTGAACTCCACACTTAGAGACTTGAAATATCTGCTAATTAGTGAATGTCGACATTACATATAATGTGGAAAACAATGTAATCAACCTTATTGAGAAACCTAAACCTATTCCAAAACCTAGGCTTGCAAGGTTAAAATGACCTTTTTTTCATCCCTCCTTGAATAGACCCTTACCGTCTTGCACTTGTGCAATGATAGGACACCAATGTTGCTAATTAAGGTTGGTGGGATGATTACACCTATCCTGAAAAAAGACTATCAAATCATTATGGTTTCAAATCAATTACCTATCGATGTATCCCTTGCGAGGGAGAGAAGCCAAACACAAAGAACATGCACATAAACACAGCAACTGAAAAACTTAAATGGAATACACTAAGAAGTACCAAATGATGAATGCTTAATTGTTGTAATGGCAAAGCAATATCAGAACCATCCATTTATAGTCCTAATGATTTTGGAAATTGTTGACAAAGAGTGTTTCTTTTTTTTATTATAGTATAAATGATTTTTCTATAGTCATAATGATTTTTCTTATTTCTTGTCTTTTGTCCCTTTTTTATTTCCTATGTCTGTGCTTTGTGACAGGATTTTGTCACCTTCTTTTGATGGTATATTTCATTCACTCTATGTGGAATACTATTTTGTTCACTATTTTATTTCAAATTCATATTTCTTTCATTTTTCATAGACACATACTACACATGCTGATAAAAAAATGAGCTATTTGATTTAGGTTTACTTTTCATTATTGTAAATGGTTAATATTTCTGATGGTACTCCTTGGTGTATTTGGACTGTAAAAATAATCATATAAAAATAATAAATGTAGTAAGGATGGTGTGGTGCATTATTGATATAGGTTCGATAACTCTTGTCAATGTGCCAAACTATCAATGTGGTGGTGGGAAGTGTGTGTTGAAGACTTCACAGACATTGAACAACACTGGACAACAATTTTGGTGCTGCCCTAATCAAAAAAAGGTTGCTAATGTGTATATATTTAAAGTTTCTAATGTAAATACTATTCATTATAATATAAGAACTAATGTAGACTGGGTATCACAGGGAAATAATAGTTGTGGATACTTTAGTTGGGTTGATGACAACTCATCTGCATCTATCTACCCATCTCCACTTATCCGCGATGAAGGATTTGAGTGCAAAATGTGTCAGGCTAGGGAAAATTCCAAAATTATATTTTTACGATGCCTTCTTTGTATTGTAATCACATATCTAATTTGTTGTGACCATATGCAAAGATGAACTCAGGAATTAGTTAGTTTAGTATTTTCATATTGTAACTAATATTTTAATAATTCTTCATGTTTATGGCTCATGGGAGCCCCAATCTGCTATCAATCACATGATTTAACATATAGTGTTTTATTGGTTGTTCCATTTGTTCCTTGACCTTGACTATGGATTGACTATCTCTTTTGCATGTTTTCAAGAGTTTTCCCACCAATACAAGCGTAAATAATGCATTGAACGTAATCTACGGATGCTGCGTGGTATGAAGTCTCGTTGAAGTTTGAGCACAATGTGGTATCAAGTCTCACTGAAGAAGAGTACTACAGAGAGTAGGCCTACCGTACCAAGGAAGTTTGACAAGAACAAGGAATATGGCTTAAACAGAATGGGAAGACGTCTTTCTAGCCTAGGCTTGGATCCTTCGACAATTAGCTTGATAATAAATGAAGCAAATGAGAGTTGAGCAATTAGCTTCCCAAGAAAAATCTTGTAAATGAACTATGTGTAGCCCAATTCCTGTGCCTTCTCTGCATACCTAAATGATATATTTGAAACAACAAGGGTAAATTTAGCCTTACCCTTGTTGTTTCAAATATATCATTTGGGTACGCACAGAGGGCACATTAATTGGGGTACATATAGTTCATTTATGGGCTTTTTCTTGGATAGCTAATTGCTCATCTGTCATCTATAATTATTATTAAGCTAATTGCCAAAGGATCTAGGCTCAGGCTAGAAAGATGTCTTCCCAAACACATAAAAAACATACACATAAACACGAAAATTGAGAAACATAAATGTAGATTTCACAATAGCTGAGAAACATAATTGTAGGCATCATGGTCACAATTTTTTGGAGACAACATAATTGAGTTGTATACCCAGACGATGGAGAGCAACCTCTGCTCCTCTGATTCCAAGTTGACACTACGGGATCCAAAGACCATAGATAAGGAATAAATTCAGAGAGCGGAGGAGGGCCATAATGACCAAAATAATACAGGATGAACCTCAAGTTAAATGAGGCAACTATAAACATTTTAATAAAATTCTATTAAAATGTTTGCAGTTGCCTCATTTAACTTGAGGTTTGTCCTCTATTATTTTTGTCGTTATGGCCCTCCTTCACTCTCTCAATTTATTCCTTATCTATGGTCTTGGGATCCCGCATTGTCAACTTGGAACCGGAGGAGCAAAATTTGATCTTCATCATCTGGGTATACCACTCAATTACGTTGTCTCCAAAAAAATGTGATCATGATGCCTACAATTATGTTTCTTAGCTATTGTGTCCCAAGACCCCTTATGACCCTTTACGACCATTTATGACCTCTAAGAATAAATCTTAGAGGTCTTAAAATGTCGTAAAGGGTCATAAGAGGCTCCTAGGAGGGGCCAGATGAGCTTCCACCTTCACGTGGTTGACCCTGTTAAGTAGAGAATGTTAATTAAACTATTCTTGAAATATAATTGTAGGCATCATGGTCACATCGGGGATGAAACTATTCCAAGTTGACACTGTGGGATGGAGAACAACTTGGAACCGGAGGTGCAGAAGTTGCTCTTCATCGTTTGGGTATACCACTCAATTACATCATCTCCAAAAAAATGTGACCATGATGCCTACAATTATGTTTCTTAGAGAATGTTAAACTATTTTTGAAACAAAGAGAAGCTCAAAGAGAAGCTGGAAACAACCAAAAAAATGAGTGTGGACACCTGAAGATAAATATCAAATAGGGGAAAAGCACCTGCAACAACAGAGGCAATAGCTATAGATACAGATGAGGATATCACAAAAATCCCTAATTTAGTGTTTCAGAGAACAAACGATGGACTGTGAATTAGGCATTTCTATGATATCATCATCTAAATCTATTATTTACATTGGAATGCAGCCTGTGGATATTGATATTGCACTAGCCAAGCATGATGGAGGCATCGATTATAATGTGAATTGTAGTACTCAAGGTATACATTTTCTATTCAAATTTTGATTAATGAATATTTAATACAAGAAAACATATTCAATTGTTTAAGGTGGATTAGTTGTGATGATGAGACATTCCATTTAGATGTTAATTGTGATAGTCTCTTGGCTTCAGGCAATGTAGAAGGAGAAGCCTAGTTCAATATGCAATCTCACAGAATATGCACGAATATCAGGTGGAGTTGAAAACCACAACAGGGTTGCATTTTTTATAGAGGTCTTTAATTGCATATTTTAAGTTATAGACCATCGTGAAAATGTAAATGTGTTGTGTTTTTTCAACTCCACCTGTTGTCTGTGCATATTCTACTTGTGTTGAACGCGCATTCTCGATTCAGAGTGGGAAAAATCTTATTTTCGATGTGAGGGAGAGAAGACAAACACAAAGAACATGTAAATAAACATGATAGCTACAAAACATAAATGTAGGTATCACAACAGCTGAGAAACATAAATGTAGGCATCATGGTCCCAATTGTTTGGAGACACAACATAATTGAATGCTATACCCAAAAAATGCAACACAACCACTACTCCTATAGTTCTAAGTTGACACTGTGGATCCAAAAACCATATATAGATTCCTTATCTTTGGTTTTTGGATCCCACAGTGTCAACTTAGAACTACAGGAGTAGTGGTTGTGTTGCATCGTCTGGGTATACCACTCAATTATGTTGTGTTTCCAAAACATTGTGACCATGATGCCTACATTTATGTTTCTCAGCTGTTGTGTCCTAGGACCCCTTATGACCCTTTACGACCATTTACGACCTCTAATAATACATCTTAGAGGTCTTAAAATGTTGTAAAGGGTCATAAGAGGCTCATAGGAGGGGCCAGATGAGCTTCCACCTTCACGTGGTTGGCCCTATTAAGTAGAGAATGTTAATTAAACTATTCTTGAAACATAATTATAGGCATCATGGTCACATTTTTTTGGAGACAACATAATTGAGTTGTATACCTACACGGAGAGCAATTTCTGCACCTCCGATTCCAAGTCGACACTACAAGATGGATAACAACTTGGATCCAGAGGTGCAGAAGTTGCTCTCCATTGTCTGGGTATACCACTCAATTACATTGTCTCCAAAAAAATGTGACCATGATGCCTACAATTATGTTTCTCAGAGAATGTTAAACTATTCTTGAAACAAAAAGAAGCTGGCAACAACCAACAGAATGAGTGTTTATGATCGTTTACGACCTCTAAGAATACATCTTAGAGGTCTTAAAATGTCGTAAAGGGTCATAAGAGGATCCTAGGAGGGGCCAAATGAGCTTCCACCTTCATGTGGTTGGCCCTGTTAAGTAGAGAATGTTAAACTATTATCGAAACAAAGAGAAGCTCAATAATTTATATCTGAATACCAATTTATATCTACATATCAAACTCAGACAAGCACACAAATCTATAGGTAAATGAAGCTTTCTAATTGTGCTAAATAGAAGACATCTATAATATTCTTTTGAGGAAACACATCTATGCTATTCTTTTGAATGATGTCACTATTGACACTTTTGAGGAAACAAAAGGCTGAAGTGGTATTAGGCATCCTATTTAGCTTAAGCTGTGTAATTAATAAACATTTTTTTTAAAAAAAATAGTATTGGTTGAAATTTTGACCATTTCACAGCACTAAATTCGACCAGAATGCTATGCATTCGACAATAATTTCTACAAACATTGGTGGATAATTCGACCTGTCGTATGGTTGAAATTACAACCACGTCACTAATTAAATCAATGGCAATGCATCCAGTTCCAAGGGATTGTTGCAATCGATAATTTGACTAGTAGTACGGTTGAAATTTTTACTATTAATCAACATGTAGAAAATGTGATGAAAAAAGATCGATGACAGTTTTAGTCTTTTATTCGACCAATTGTTGTAGAAAATTTGACTAATTCTCATCGAAATTTAAGGTAAAATTTACTAGTGGAGGTTTTGATGAATAATATTTGAAAATTCTTTGCATTCTCTCTCTCCCTTCTTTTGTTATTGCTTATGTGTGACGTTTCTACAATGAGGTTGGTGAGTTGGTTGTCCCTTTGGCCCCTTCTCACCCTATCCCCTACGTCAAGTGGTATCAAAGTGAGGTTAGATCTTGATCTAGATTTGTGAATTTAGGTCTTTGGTTGAGGGTTCCTTCTTGTAATCCCTATTTGGTATTTGTTGTGGGGTGGTAGATTTTGATTTCACCTACAATTACAGAGGGTTTCAAGATGGCTTGTGGGAGGTGAGATGCAGATCCAGGATTAGCTGACATCCTAAGACAAATTGAAACTAGGTTAGAAGAGGTCGAGACATCCTAGCACCAAGGAAGACATCTTGAGGATGTTAGTGATGAAGAGTCTGAAGATGAACAAGGTGAAGAAGAACCTGCACCTGTGATGGATCAAGGTGAAGAAAGACTTTTGAAGTCATTTACAAACTTGAAGTCCACATGACATAGTAATCCTCCTAAATATAGTGGTAGGTTAGATTCAGATGAGCTGATGGATTGGATAACTAAGATGGAAAAGTATTTTGAATATAAAAATGTCCCTGAGGAGAAGAAGCTAAAAATTGCAAGTACAAAGTTCAAAAGTCACACATCCTTATGGTGGGAGCATCTACAATTGGATAGAAAAGGGAAAGGAAAAGACAAAATCAAGGTATGGAATAAGATGGTGAATAAATTCAAAGACAAGTTCTTATCCTATGATTATTAGATTAACCTAGTTAGGAGAATGCAAAGTTTGAGGCAGAAAGATAGCTTGGTAAAAGGCTATACTGAGGAATTCTATAGACTAGACATCAAATCTAGACATATTGACGATGAGGTAGAAAGAATTTCTAGGTACCTAAATGGGTTAAGAGTTTTTATTCAAGAGGAGATCAATTTGGTTAAGTTGGAAAGTATTGAAGAAGCTTATCAGTTTTTCTTAAAAGGTGAGGAGAAATTGAACAAGACACATGAGAAAAGACAAAGAGGAAGAGGTAGATCTTATGGTAAAAATAGTAGATCTAATCAAGACAAAACAAATCAAGATAAGGGTAAGACCGAGTGGAAAGGTGAAAGTTCTTCTAGAGGAAGAGGCAGTAACTACCAAAGTGGTTATAGCAGAGGTGGATTCTAAGGAACTTGTTACAATTGTGGAGAAGATGGACATAAGTCATTTTAATGTACACATGCAAGCAAGAAGGTCGGTAACAATAGAAATTATTTGGTGTAAGAAGACTCACCAAATGAACCATAAAAGGAAAAGAACTTGATGGTCAAAAGAGCACTGTAGAGTGAAAGTAATAAGGAAGATCCAGTAAGGAAAATCTTCTTCAAGACCAGATGCAGAGTTGTTCACAAAGTGTGGAAGGTAATCATTGATAGTGGAAGCTCAGAGAATCTAGCATCTGAGGAAATGGTTGCAAATTTGTATTTGGAAAGGTTGAAACACCCAAAGCCTTATCAAATTTCATGGATCAAGGATGACCATACATTATTGGTAAGTAAAAAATGTTATGTGAATTTGAAAATTGGAAAATACTATGATAAGGTATTATGTGATATCATGCCTATGGACTGTTGTCATATTTTGTTGGGTAGACCTTGGCAATATGATAGACATGCTATATATGATGGAAGATTGTATAAATATACTATTTGGGCTAATGGGAGAAGACAAATCTTGTTACCTTTGATTGAAGAATATATTGGTGATGTTTGTACATCTATGAAAGTTTTTTTGATGGAAGGAAGGAAGTTTGTTAAGGATTTAAAGAAGAATGATGTATATTTTTCTTTTATTCCTAACAAATTGAGTGAGAAGACAATGAATAGCGTCCCTGAAGAGGTTGATAAGATACTCATCAAGTATAGAGAGGTCATTTCTAATAATGTACCTGATGGTTTACCACAAAAGAGGATCATTGATAATTGTATGGATCTGATTCCTGGAGCTAGTCTACTAAATAAGGCACCACATCGGTTGATACCTACCGAGAGTGAGGAACTTAACCTACAAATCTAAGAATTTTTGTAGAAAGGTTTACTCTAAGAAAGTTTGAGTCCATGTATAGTACCAGCTGTATTGCCACCTAAGAAGAATGGAGAGTTGTGAATGTGTATTGATTCCAGAGAAAGCAACAAGATAATAGTGAAATATCAATTTCCTATACTAAGAATAGATGACATAATGGATAGCTTGAGTGGAGAAAAGTATTTTACCATAATTGATTTGAGAAGTGGATATCATCAGATCAAAATCAAAGAAGGTGATGAATGGGAAATTTCTTTCAAGACAAGAGAAGGTTTGTATGAGTGGTTGGTTATGCCTTTTGGTTTAACTAATGCACCGAGTACTTTTATGAGATTGATGAATGAGGTTTTGAAGAAATTCTTGGGTAAATTTGTGATACCATACCTAGATGACATTCTAGTATTCAGTAAGACCATAGAAGAGTATTTTTTGCACATTAAACATGTATTGCAGAGATTGAAAGAAGAAAAGTTGTAGATTAATTTGAAAAAGTGTTCCTTCATGAAAGAATAGATTGTATATTTGGGATTTGTGATTTTAGTTGATGGTTTGAAAATGGATCCTGAGAAGGTTGAAGCTATTTTGAATCGGCCTACACCTAAAAAATATTAGTGAGGTAAGATCATTTCATGGTTTAGCAAGTATTTACCAAAAGTTCATAAGAAATTTTAGTTCAATTTGTAATTCTATGGTTGAGACTATGAGAGGAGATAAAAGAGAATTCAAGTGGACAGATGGAGCTAATAAAAGTCTTGAGAGTTTGAAGTAGAAGGTTGTTGAATTGCCTATGTTAGTTTTACCTAATTTCAATTAGGTATTTCAAGTTGAATGCGATGCAAGTGGTAGTGCAATAGGAGCTATTTTGAGTCAAGAAGGTAAACATGTTGCTTTCTTTAGTGAGAAATTGAATGATGCAAAAAAAGAAATATTTTGTATCTGATCAAGAGTTCTATGATATTGTTCAAGCCCTAAATAAATGGAGAGATTATTTGATACTGAGTGAATTTGTGTTGTATACTGATCATAAGGCTTTACAATATTTAGGTAGCCAGAATAAGTTGAATCAGAGACATGAAATGGGTTGAATATTTGAAGAGTTATACATTTGTGATAAAACATAAGAGTGGAGTCACTAACCAAGTTGTTGATGCATTGAGTAGAAGAAGATCTTTGATGACTGAAATGACAATTGAAGTTCTTGGTTTTGATGACATGAAATATTTGTATGAAACTAGCCCTGATTTTTCTAAGCCATGGAGAAAGTGCATAGCACCTATTCAAGATCAACCAAGTACTAAGTGGGAAGAATATTTCATTCAACAAGGTATGTTTTTTAAAGGTATTCATTTGTGTATACCGAGAGGATCAATGAGAACTAATTTGATAAAGGAGAAACATAGTAGTGGTTTGGCTAGAAATTTTGGCATTGACAAAAACATTGAATTTTCTTAAGGAGAGATAATTTTGGCCATAGTTGTATAAGGATGTTCAAAAATTTGTGAAAAGTTGTGGAGTTTGTCAAGTTTCAAAGGGAGTAAGTTAGAATACTAGATTGTAGACACTAATTTCAATTCATGAGAAACCTTGGATCGATATCAGTATGGATTTTGTTCTTGGCTTATCGAGGACAGTAAGAGGTAATGATTCTATATTTGTTTTTGTGGATAGATTTTCTAAAATGGCACATTTCATAACCTATAGAAAAATGTCAAACACAATGCATATAGCAGATCTGTTATTTAAGGAAATTGTTAAATTGTATGGATTACCGAGGAGTGTCATCTCTGATCGAAACAGTAAGTTTGTTGGTTACTTTTGGAAGACTCTTTGGAAAACATTGGGTACCAAGTTGAGGTATAGTTCTACATTTCACCCACAAACTGATGGATAGATAGAGGTTGTAAATAGAAGCTTGGGTAATCTTTTGAGATGCTTAGTTGGAGATAAACCAAGTAATTGGGATTCTATGTTAGTACAAGCAGAGTTTTCATACAATAATTCAGTGAATAGAAGTACTAAAAAAATGCCTTTTGAGATTGTTAATGGCATACACCTGAGAGGTATATCAGATTTGAAGAATATTGCTAGTGAAGAAAATAGAAGTGTTGAAGGAGAAGCATTTTTTGAGTTCATGAAGACATTGCATGAGGAAGTGAAACATAATTTGGAACATAATAATCAGAAATAAAATGACAGAGCAGATAGATCAAGAAGACCTAAGACTTTTTTAGTTGGGGATGAAGTAATGGTTCATTTGAAGAAAGGTAGATTTCCTGTTGGAACCTATGGAAAATTGAAGATGAAGAAATTTGGTCCCTACAAGATATTGAAGAAGTTTGATGGTGGAAATTCTTATGAGATTGAGTTACCTGATGACATGGACATATCACCTATATTCAACATTGTAGACTTGTATGAATAGCATGAACCTGATGAAGAAATGGCAGTGCCAAATGATTATCCTAAGAAGTAGAAAGAAGAAGTTGAGCAAATTTTGGAACAAAGAGTTGGCAAAAGCACAAGAGGAAAAGAGTACATGGAATATCTGGTAAAGTGGAAGAACAAACTGATTGAAGACAATTCATGGATTACACAATCTAAGTTGAATTCAGTTCAGGTTGTACCTACTGCATGATTCGAAGAATCATCTCAAAAAAACCCTAGGTGTCTGATGCAGGAGCATCTCAAGTTCTTAGCAATCATGTATCACCAAAATCAAGTTAGAGTTGTTAGTTTTGCTCTACAGTTTCTTTTGGGCTCTTGGTGATGTTTTCTTGTTTCAACCAATGGGGCTCGATTGCTAATCAATTTCTTCATTCACTGAGTTGGCTCGGTTAGTTCACCAAGTTAATTTTCTAGTTGCTCGGTAATCTTTCTCACTGAGTGGTTTATATTGGATTTCTATTGAGGCCAACATGTGCATTTAATTTTGACCGTGGATTTAATGGTTGTGTCGATCATTGGGAAGCATGTAGACCTAGATCTGGTTGTTCCCTTCTCCAATGTTGGATCTGAATGCTGACTTGTTTTGGTAGCCTCTTGTATAAATAAAGAAGTATGTTATAGTTTTAGGGGATTGGCTTTGAGGGAGGAAGGGAGGATCTAAAAGTGGAATCCTCACATGTTGGAGGACTATTGTAATTGAATTATGATTGTATTTGGTCGTAACCAGAAAGGCCTTATAGCCCGGTATGTATGAGGTTTTGATGAATAATATTTGAAAAGACTCTGCATTCTCTCTCTCCTTTCTTGTGTTATTGCTTCTGTGTGATGTTTCTGTAAGGAGGTTGGTGAGTTGAGTGTTCCTTTGGCCCCTTCTCGCCCTATCCCCTAAATCAAAATTGCACCTAAAAATATGTATGTATGAGCCTGAACGAACCCTTTGAAGTTACAAAAATAGGGATCAAACACGTAAAGTCACCAAAAACTACAATTTTTGAAAAATCTATCCACCAAAACCAAAAACTGCTACACCAATGAAAACTTTAGGAGCCTCTACCCAAAACAAATAAAAAATTGCACTCAATTTTGAGCCCGGATGACCAAGTTATGGCAACTCAAAGTTGGACTGCCAAATCAAAACTGCATATATTGAGGGGTCCAAATTTTCAAAAGCTAATGATGTCACCAAAATCCTCTGACTAAATTTGATGGTCAAATAGACATCACATCAAAACAAAAATCCCAGGCATGATGGTCAAATGACCATCAAACTTAACATATCAATTTGTTGATGCAATCATGAGCCTAAAATTGATGAGGAGAAATTCATTGAAGAAAAATAAAAAATGCCACCAATGTCAGTCAAACACCCTTCAAATTTAACACAGTTAAAATTGGTTGAAATGCAAAAAAAAATTTAAAAATAGGGCTTACTATTGATGTGGCACTATAGCTCGGGGAGATGTCGGCAATAGATTGGACTAGGCTCACCAATGTGTGGAGGATGAGCTGAGAGGATCATTGTCTTTCGTGCAAATCAGAATCAGATGTTTCCCTATCCGCTCAATGATGTTATTCATTGCTCAGGCTCAAGTCTACACTAGGATCGGTCACCTCCAATGTTTAGATCAGATCATTGATGGAGCTCAGTTTTCTTGGCTTGTCGGGGATGATCCCATTCTGTGGGGTCAGCAATGGGAGAGGTTGGAATGACTGCACCACATCAAGTGGGTTGGATGGCTCGATGTGGAGATAGATCAGAATGTCACAGGGATCCCAGGAGAATGTCTGTAGCTCAGAAGAATCATGATCTAAAGAGGTGGCATGTCAGGCTCAGCGCTTGCATGCAAGGGCGCATGAACTATTGAGTGGTGGGGTGGGAGTGGGACTTTAATCCCACATTCCTTAATCTATTTTCTTCCCTCTTTTATAAATAATGGATTCCACAAGCACTTAAATGTCTTAAGATCCCCTTGTGAAATATGCAAACCCCCTATGAGTTGTAAAACTTGATCCAACTAGCCTTAGGGTATATTGATGTGTTCTTGTTGACTTGTGGTGATTTGAAATGTGAGTAGGGGTTTGATGCCCCATACTCCATATTGTTACATCTGCAATTCTGGTAAAACAAAAAATAGAGGGCCCTTGCCCCAAATATTTTTCCACAAACCATAGAGATGCAAATTTGAAAAAATAATTAAGGGAAAAATATAATTACAAATTCAAAAATAAAAATATTTCAGAAAATAAATTACCCAATTTGCAGATTGGGCTACCCAGATCCAATTTGCAAAAACATTTTGCCTCATATTTGACTTTTTCCTAATATAGGTAAATTTATAGTCAAAATTTATGGAAATAGCCACCCAAACACAATGGCGAGGTCAGATCTTTCTCTAAAATCTCCCACAAACTATTGATACCCCAGTTCTAAATCGTGGCACTCTAAAATTGAATCAAATATCTCTCTAATGGCTATGCAATCAAACTCTTATGGCTCTGATACCATGTAAGAATTTTCCTAAGGAAAAGAATGAAAATGCCAAGATCTATAAGCTTAATTGATAGCATAAGAGAGATAGGAAAAATGATGATCATATGATTAATTCAAAATTGATCAAATAATAAATGGATACAATTGATTTTTCCCAATTGATAAATACAAAGTAAATATGCCTGAATATATAGGCAATGCATGATAACTAGGAGAGATGCAAATGATAACCTATCAACTTGACAAGGTGTAATCACATGTCCACCAAAGGTGGATCATCCTCCATTGTACAACAAAATATGTGCAACATGTGCAACAATGAGAGGATGATAATGTGATAAGAGTGCTAAAAGTGGATCTCACATCTAAAGTGGAATTCTCCTACACCATGTGCTAAAATAAATGCAAACTCGTAGGTGTATGTCAATGACAAACTAATATGAAAATGCATTATACTAAGTAAACTTAAGTAAAGTTTAATTAGGAATATTTAATTACACCAATAGTTTGAAAAGTTTTGTTCATGTGTACAAAATGTTTCAAATGTTTCATTCCTTGCAGATTTTACCCAAATTCAAAATAGGTGTCAGGATGGTGGAAAATATGAAGGAAAAGAAGAATTGGGTTTCTAGGATCAAGCATAACAGACATCAAAACTCAAAATCACCAAAATGGAGCATAATAGAGCATCCAATTATTATGGGTGCTAGATTTTTAGGACAATGCAACTAGGAATAAAATTGATTTTATCAAAGAGATCCATGTAGAGCCTAAGGACATCCAAATGTTCATCTCCAACCACCACATATTGTAAAATATTTTTAGCTTATTTTCGAAATTGGAGCTATTGAAGGTAAGTGAAGTAGTATAAATTTTTACATATTCATAATTTGATTGTGTATTCTAATTATTCACTTAAGTGTGTTTTTAATTTTTAATTATTTAGTTATTTGTTTTTCAACAAGTTGTTGAGACTCGTAGCGGTTATCCAAAATTGATCTCTATGGAGGCGAACAAATAGTTATAGGGAAAAAATATTAACTGGATGATCTTACATAGATCTTGGTGGCATCATGTGGAATGTCTCTTTAATTTCATCAAGCCAATTTTGCGCATGATTTGTTATATTAAAATGGACAATCCTTTCTTGGGATAAATATATGATGGCATTGACTCAATAATTAAGAAGATGAAGAGCATCATAAATGTGAAAGAGGAATACCTTGAAGAGGATTTTGTCAAATAGTTTCTCACAATTGTTGAAGAAATATGGAACACAATAGCCACCCCATTACATCTTCTTGCCTTTGCACTTAGTCCAAAATACTATAGTATTGATATTTTGTATATGCCAACAAGGGTTACCCCATATAGATATTTTAAAGCTAATGAAGTGTACAAGGCAACATTTTGTAAAATTTTCTTTGATGCTGATTTGCAAGATGTAGTCAAGAGTGAGTTCATTGATTTGTATACTCAAATAGTCAGAGTAGTGAGACCCTTTGTGATAATTTTAAGAGGTATAATCATAGTTATTCATAATTCCACGTTCAATAATTCTAATGTTTATAGCCACTTAACAATCAAATTTTTATCATAAGTTTAACAAATAATTTCAACTTTAATTTATAGTTTTTAAACTTTTTTAATTTGTATTATGTATAGCTCTATTTGTTTACTTGGTCTTCATAGGTTGCTACTTCATCTACATCTTAGACCAATTGAAGTACATATTCTTTACTCTACTCAATAAAGCATAATAGACTCAATAAAGCATAATAAATTACACTAAAAAAAAGTGGAGAACTTAGTATATTACATTCCAACTTGTGTCTCCTTTTGCACAAACAAAATGAATACAAGGGGACATGAAGTTTTAGAATATAGAGCTAAAGTGTATTGACTTGGATGTTGTATGTAAATATGTTTTGTACATATTTTTGTATGGATGAGCTCAAAAAGAACTCAAACCCAAAAAGATTTGTCAGATCCACAAACCTGAACCAAGATCTATACTAGAGTTGGAAACTTAGAAGAAATATATGCTATATAAAAGAGTGACAAGTATGATACAATAGTCATAAAATAATTTATAGAATGATAAAATGTCAGGTATTAGGGAATATTTATCTACATATTTTATTTCATAGAAGTACTAACAAGAAATTTATCATTGAGAAATGAGCAAAGAACACAAAAAGAGCCTGAACCAAATAAAAAAGCATATTTTGGAGTTTCCTTCCACATAATTAAATCAACTAGGATTCAAGTACAACAAAATCAATATGTGGTAACTACATCACTTTATGGATAAGAAGGCCAAAATTATCACCAAACTTTAAAACAACTACTAGTAGAGTGATACACACATATATTGAAGCCATTTTGTTGTCTTTTGAGTACTATTAAACTAAGTAGCTACAAATGACATAAAGGTCAGAGAATTACTTAATATTTTTCACTTGCATGTCACAAATGGTGAGTAGTTAACATTGTAATAATACATTTATAACTTTGTTCCTATTTCAAGGGAAATAGGAACCTAATTTTTCAAGCCACAATTTTAAATCAACATCCAACCCTTCTTTGAGGTTCATGTCTCTAATTTTGCACATATATATGTTGAACATCTAGTATACTGAGAGGGGAGGGGTGAATCAATATACCCTTGAAAAATTTAAAATATGTAAGAAACCATCCACAACATAATTTAAACTTTTAGTAAAAGAAAGAATTAAAAGTAAATAATGCAACACCACATAACACCAATTTTTTATCATGGAAACCCAAGATAGGAAAAACTACGAAGAGGGTAAACTCTCAATTATTAGGTAATCAATTAGAGAATATAGGGGTGACTCACTGACGGTGTGGCTCACTATTGGTTGGGCTCACTACCTTAAATACATAATAGCAATCATAGCTGATAATATGAAATACAAAATTTGAATCAGTGTATGCATAGAGTACTTTTTTTTTTGAAGTACAGATGTCCTCCTATACCAATATTGAATTACATACAACTGCTTTCTATACACAACAATAGTTTGCATGCATAAATTATAATACATCTCTCATATTATTATATACATTTGGATCATATACTGACATCACTTCCATTATATATTTTCCATCGGTATACCATCCTTCCATGTCCTTTGAGATCAAAAAGATAAATCATGTGAGCATGAAACTGAGATGTGTAACTATAGTCAGTCTTTAAAAATATGTTCCTTAGGCTTGATCACTATTGGTCTAGACCAAAACAACCATATGCCATGGTAGATTTAAGGTGTATTTTATTAATGTCAATTTCAATGAGACAGTTACACTAGATCTAAAGATGTATCCATTAGA
Source organism: Chamaecyparis obtusa (assembly GCA_027943335.1). Taxonomy (NCBI): domain Eukaryota; kingdom Viridiplantae; phylum Streptophyta; class Pinopsida; order Cupressales; family Cupressaceae; genus Chamaecyparis; species Chamaecyparis obtusa. The sequence goes on from BSBK01001514.1 coordinate 284,032, forward strand.
GAGTTGTACTGGAACATCCAAAAAGATGACATTATTGACAATTGGAAAATAGGGTAACCTAAAAATCTTCCCCTTTGTCATTGATGGAAAACCAAAATTTCTAGAAATCCAAAGTCTTTTAAACTTCAAAAACTCAACTATGAGAAATAACCCTATTTCTCTCTTTTTTCAAAATCTTGTCTTAAACCATTTTTATTTTTCTCCCCCTTTTGGTATCAATGAAAAGGGGTATCATACCAAAAACTATGTACATCTTCAAAACATTTTTTAAAAAAAACATAGAATAGATCATGTTTTACTGGTCTTTTCTTGTTCAAAGGTTTTCTTTAGATCATGAAGCTTTTCAATCCACTTGTCTTTGTTGGAGTTCCACTACTGAATTGCATGTGCCAAAAGATAGATATGCACCCAAATTAATTCAAGAGAATTTTCTCCTTCTTCAATGGTAGTGGGATTTGACAAAGTAATTTTTTGTGTTGTTAGAATGGCATGACTTAGAGAAGTGATAAAATTGGCACAAAGATTATGAAGATTTCCCAATGGCATAATGATATTTTCTCTGTATTGATGTAAGATGAAGATTTCCCAGTGGCACAATGATATTTTCTCTATATTGATGTAAGGTGAAGGACTTCTTGTGCGACTTCTCAAGAGTGAATCTACCAGTACCTATAAGATCTTCTAAAAGCTTGTAAGAATGGTGTTTCTTCCAAATAGAGATCTCAATGGCTTCAATTTATTGCCAAATTTTTTTAGTGGCCTTAGGCCATTGCAGACTACACTCATGCAGATAAATTACATCCACGAGAAATTCTTGTCCTTCCTAAATAAGTGATTGAAGATTAGCAAAGGCCATATAACATCTTCCCTTTAGTTCCTATAGCATCTTCTTCCTTATGGAATCTTCTCTTAGCTAAACTTGATTGTCTAAGGATGTGGTCAATTATTTCACAACATTTACCAAAGTTCTACACTTTTCTCTTTGAATACCGAATTGGACCACTTGACAATTTGGTATAATTCTCTAGAGAGCATAAATGGTTTTCTCAATAATTTCTTCCTTTTCTTCCAAATCACTATATAAATCATTTTGGGCCAAAGCCAAGATGGTTTCACATATCTAAAATTTATGATGAGGGGTAACCTTATTGAAATTAATGAATAATTTTGAAGTTGTGACTAGATGAGTCATGAAAGTTGAGGGAAGCAAGATTTGCAGAGATTGGTTGAAGCTTGTATCGGTGGCCTTAATTTCCTCTCTTATATTAATAACTTTAATGTTTGGTTCTTTATCCTTCTTTTGATTTGTAGTATATTGTATCAAGCTACTGGTAGCAAAAAACTCTAAAACCACTTCTTCTTTTCTAACTTCCTTCTCTTTTTTATTTTTCTCTTTCCTTCTCCTTTTCCTTTGTTTCTACATTTGATTTTTCTTCTTCCTTGATTATTGGTTCTTCTTTTTCTTCCTTGATTTTATTTTCTTCTTTCTCTTCAACCTTTTCTTCCTGAATTTCTTAAATTTTCACAGATAGTCCTACCTGAGAATTAGTACTCACTAAAGAGTGAGGTTTCTCTAATTCTAGAGGATTCTAATCAAATTTATATACCTCTACATCATTGTATTCGATAATGGGGTCTTCTTTACTCAACATCTTCAAAGATGATGAACGAGCCTTAGATGAATGACTAGGATCATCATAGGACAACATTTTTAATTTACAAGACATGCTAGTCAGTTCACTGATTAGATCTTCCTTAAACTGTATTTATTTAGATTTCTATTCCATCAGAATGTGAAATCTCTTCCTTGTTCTTCCAGCCTTATCTTTAGCAATGGATGAAAAAGATGATAAAAATTGTTTATCTACAATCCTAAAAACTTCATCCATGGAATTTTTGAGAATATTTTGGTCAATTTGTTTTGCTTCCATTCAAATTTCATTTAAATTATCCCGTAGATTTTTAGGAATTTCCTTTTGAAAAGAATCAATATCTACATCTAACTCAACACCATATTGTACAAAAGCTTCTATAATGATTTATTTTTCTTCCAATATAACAAAATCATATAGTTCACCAAATTCATCTCTACCACCATCTGACAGTACATCAAAAAAAAAATTTACATCAAGGGGTTCTGCACATACCTCTTTTCTTTTTCCCTTTTTCCTTTCTTCACACGAACACTTATTTTGAACTGATCATTATCTGATTCATCTTCAAATTCAACTTGAACATCTAATTCAGATTCAATGATAACCAAATCAACCTTGGTGACCTTGGCTTCTCTTTTATTTACCTTCTTTGAAGTTTTTGAAGTGGAAGTGTTTTTCTTTCTATTACCAAAAGGGTTTTCCTTTTTTTCCTTTTATATCTTCACAATGGAAGGAGAAACATAATTGGGAGCGGTGCCAGAGGGACTACTAATAGAGCTCTAAGTAATCCTCTTGAGAATAGACTATTCTTGTTCTAAAAGACCTACTTGTTCTTTGATGTTCTTTATGTGTTTATCAACTTTCCTTTTGATGTCCTTTGCAACTTTATATTCATGAAGCTCAATGTTCTTCTGTTCAGTAGTACCAAACCTCTTCTTGGAGGTATCTATCGTACATGCCAAGAGAACCTTAGAATAATTCTCAACCAACTTTTCTCAGACTTCATAACTAAGTGTTGGTATCCATTGTGTCCTCAGCTCAATAGCTTGCATTATGCATTTGTCCATAATGACAATGAAAGTGATATTGTTCTTGTATTTTTCAATAATAGACTTATGGATCCTATCCCTATTATGCATTTTAAACTGTAATACAATGAAAAACTTAGTAAATTGCACATCTCTATCAAGATCATATTTGTACCTACTCATTCGTTGGGCAATCTAGTGTGCAACCAATTTGTGTAGAGACTAGAAAACTTGTCCTAGAATAGCTAGAGTATTTGAAAAGTAGAACAACAAGCACAGTGATAGGGTTCCAAACTAGAATGCAATGCTCTTCTTACTTGTCTTGATTTTTCATATTTTTTTAATTAACTACTCCTTAATTAGCTTACAGAGGTTGTAATCAACATTGTTGACAACCATATCATGTGCGGTAAATACCGTTGTAGTAAAGATCAAATTTTCCTTGTTTGAGTAGTAGACTTTGTTTCCAATTACTTGGTAAGAATACCTCAATGCAGGGTCTAAAATAGGATTAATTGTTAGAGACCTTCCATCATGCACATCTTGGGTGAGTTCTTTGACTTCCTTGGTCTTTATAGACTTTAACTTTGGGAGTATGCTAGTATCAATGAGATTAATTACAGTCTTCATTACTTTCTTAGTTATCGATTGACAATTATCCAACCATAGAAAAGTATCATAAAGTTGGCTCATTTCCATCTTGATCCACTTGTCTTCAAAAGTAAAGTTCAGAAAGGAATTCCAAACATCTAATTTTTTCTCAACCAAAATCCTATATTTTGGATTGACCTTTAAGTCTTTGGTAGATAAATCTTTAATCCAGAAATCTATTAGATTAGAGTGATCAAACTCATCTAATTTTTAGTGTAAATGGATTTTCACATCTTCGGAAAGGATGACACTGTGAGGGATTCAAGATAGACTTCCTAATAAATCATTTTTCATGGAAATGTCCGGGAAAGGTTTGAAAATAGGATGTGGTTTGGAGGAGGAATCATCCATAATGGGGGTAGATGGACTAGCCATTTTAGAATCAAGTGAGTAAAAAATATTGAGAAAATACCTTTGATTCAAGATATAAAAAAAAAACCCACATTCGCGAGGACTCTTTTAAATAACCTTTTTTAGTTTGTGAAGAAAATGACTTACCTTAATTGTATTAAAGCATAACCTCAAAATAAATTCCCTTTAACTACATTTAATGTACCATATTCCCATTACAACCAATTTTCACTAGATACAAAAATGAATATATTCCTAAACCATTTCTTACTCTTTTCTTTACTAGAATCTCCCTGATGGAGTAGATCTAATATATCTATAATTATTTTTATTCTGCAAGATAGGAGATAACAACTGAAACATTTATTCCCCTGAAAAATAGTTGAAAGGCTTCTAATTATTAGAAAATATCTCTATACGAGAAATGGAGAAATTGTCTTCCTTCTTTCTCCAGATATTTTTCATTTCTTCCTTGACCTCTTCTTTTTTTATCTTCTTAGCCAGTTCGATATGCTTAACTTCAATTGATTTGTAGAATCTTTCTATGTGCCCAAATTTTTTGCACTTGAAGCACTGGTTAGTATTCTTCTCTTGTCTTCACCTATACTACTTAGCCTTATGTATGTATGCATAACAAGTACAATAATAACCAAAAAATTAATTTTTTCTATTAGGTTTCCTACATTGACTTGCTTTATATCCATAGATATTACAATTAAAACATCTACTAATATAACATCTACTATTCTCATTTGATCTATTTCTACAATTTACTAATTTATGTCCTAACTTGTTATAATTGAAACAATGACCATTAAAAATGGGGTTTCATACTTACCTAAGATTTTTTTGAAGCCTTATCTTTATTCTTTTGATCAGATGAAATCCTATCTTCACTTACCAAATTTAGTTCTTTTTCTCCATATTTTCTATGAGAGAATTCATCGGTTTTGCAACCAAGTCCTTTCATATCTTCCAGAAACCTTTAAACATTTAGTATTTCATTTATCTTCTCCGAACTAGATTTGGCTTTGTCTTCGCTTCTCTTGGACTCCTCTATATTTATCTTGAGAGACTTGAATTCTTGTTCCATCTTTTTTCATTCATCAAATTTTCTCTTAATCATGTTATTCAGATTCTTCTTAGTCTTTTCATCTTCTTCTCTTTTGGCTTTCAGATCAGTGATAGTTTCATTTTCTAGATTGATCTTATTGATGACTTCTTTATGTCTTGATTTGAACTTTTGGATCTACTCTTTTGACTTCTAAATGTAGTCATTTCCCAATTGAATATTTTCTCATAGTTCCATGTTCTCATCTTCAATAAATTCAAGATCTTAATATACCAACATAAACTCATTTTCATCCATGTCAGATTTACGCAAAGTATGTTCAACCCGGAGGATCTCCTTCGAGCTATTAGACTCTACCAAAGGAACTAGTTTTGATACCAATTGTTGAAAATTTAGTATATTGAGAGGGGAGGGGTGCTCATTATACCCTTGAAAGGTTTAAAACATTTAAGAAAATGTCCACATAACATAATTTAAACTTGCAGTAAAAGAAAGAACTGAAAGTAAATATTGCAACACAGCATAATACCAAATTTTTATCATGGAAACCCAATATGGGAAAAAACATAGAGAGGGTTAACTCTCAAGTATAAGGTACCTAGTTATAAAATATGGTGGTGGCTCATTGTCGGTGTGGCTCACTGTTAGTTGGGATCACTACCCAAAATACAAAATAGAAATAGTAGATGAAAATATCAAATATCAAATTTGAATTATTATAAATGCATAAGTATATGCACAAGGTATAGTTCTTGTTGAAGTATATATGTCATCTTATACTAATACTAAATTACATACGACTTCCTGCTATACACAACAATAGTTTGCAAGTACAAATTATAATACATATATCATATCATCATAGACATCTATATCATATACTAAGTTTTCTTTCATTATAGACCATCATTGGTATACCATCCTTCCATGTTGGTTGAGATCAAAAAGATAAATCCTTTGAGAATGTAATTGAAACATGTAACTGTAGTCAGCCTTAACAAGAAATTTCCTTATGCTTGATCACTATTGTTTTAGATGAAAACAACCATGCACCACAACAGAGTTAAGGCGTATGTTGTTAATGCCACTATTGGTGAGACTCTTACACAAAATCTAAAGATATATTCATTAAAGAGTTGTACTAAAATGTCCAAAAAGATGACATCAATAACAAATGGAAAATGGGGTAACCTAATAATATATCCTTAAAGCGGATGTTATTTATATGGGGTATTCAACATGACATAGGATTCTTTCATAATAATTCCAAAATGGTCTTCTTTGTTACAATGAATAAGTTGGTCCATTTACTACATCCACATAAATAAACACATATTATTCAAGTAAAATCTAATTTTATCCCCAATAAAATAGAAAAGTAAATATCATAATAATATATAACTAGCAATTGCACCTCAGTGTGTTATGGGTATGTTGAAGAGAGGTGGAAGGTCAATTAAGGAAAAAATTTGATCTATTTTTTGCACAAATTTTCTGAATACATGAGGTCAATTGGTAGGCTATTTAGAATATAACGTCTTTTTTTCATATTAGTAATATCTTCAAATCACATATGCATCCACTTACCAAAATTCAATCCTAACTAGAAAAAAACCTTTGAATCGGGAGGATATTAAAGTTATATTATCAAATGGATCATGTTATGTTTCTAATAGGGTGAGAGGGGGAGAGAAAGGTAGAGGTAGGGATATGATGAAAGAGAGAGGGTAAAGAGATAGAGATAGAAAAAATGCTAGAGATGGAGATGGATAAAGCAGAAAGAATGATAGAGAGGATAGAATAAGAGAGATATGTAGAGATAAATAGAGAGAAGATAGAGGAATAGAAAGATATGAAAGAGAAAAATAAATAGAGGGGGAGAGAGGGAGATAGAAAGATAAAGATAGTGATAGGAAATAAGGAAATAAGGTTTTCTAGTGTATGCATGCAAACTAGGATTCTTAGGCCTAGTTCTCTGCTCACATTGGAAGGAGAATGATCCACTTGGCTCAAGATCCTTGAGCACAAGGTGAATGAAGTGGTCCTTCATGATGAGTGGAAGGTGACTATGTAATTATTGAATATGGATGCAAGATCTAGGGTAAAATATGATGAAATGGTGACATTCAACATACAAGGTAGAATAGAAAATGACTATGCAAATTCTACAAAATGATCTAGGAAGTATAGACAACAACTAATTTGTAATCAAAATTTGGAATAGAACCAAGGGACTTAGTTGCATAAAGATACCCACACCTAGGACTTAGTTGCATTGGATTCTAATGACAAGTGTTGTACAGCTCTCATGATGCTTAGTATATATTTCTCTTTGTGCATCCACCACCTATTATTGCACACAAAAAAGAGAGAAAATGTTGGGTAGAAAGGGTTTTGCCTAGGTCAAACCTCAATTTTAGAATTAAACTTGTAATTGAAATGTAATTGAAATTTTTCTATTATGTAGTAGATATTACATCTAAAAAATAAATGATTATACCTTCATAGGCCTTCTTTGTGTTAAAATATGTATGGAGATGTTGATGTTGACTTAGTAGAGTTGAACTAAATAAATGTAGATAATGGATGCCATTATGAATGCATAGATCTAAAAATCACTCATTTTCTTCAATTCCTTGGATACTTTCACTTTCTCTTGAGGACTTGAGTGCTTGAATGCTTGATTGATGTAGATGGATTGAAATGGATTGAAAGTGATTGAGAGATGATCTCAAAATCTGAGAGGGTAACTTGATTTTATACCTCTCCTTTTTATTTTGAGGTGTTAATTTCAGAACAAGCCAACACATTCTTAATTTTAATTCTCTCAAAAGTTAACCATTGTGTGTGTTGAATTTGGACCCTGACCCACCAATGTAGGCCAAAATTGGGAGCTAGGGTGTAGAATACTGAGAGGATAGATTTGATTTGGAATTGAGTTGAATCCAACATATCAAACATGGGTGCCAAGGAATACTAAAATGGGTCCTAAGTGAGCAATAAAATGCATATAAATTCAATTTATGATACTACATTTAGCCCCCATTTTAGCTAGAGTATGAAATTACATTCATATTTTTAGTAAAGTAGATCATGGCCTTAAAAAAAATGTCAAGGTATTAGAGACAAGGAAACACCAAAACCCAAAGTGACTTAGGACCATATCAATCTAATATAAAAATGTGAGAAAAAAGAGAGAGAATTTAGAAAAGGCATGACTATACTAGCCTAGTAATGTTAAGCTTACTATGAGTCATGTATATAGATCAATGTAAAGGAGAGTAAAATAGTCCAACAAGTTGTGTTATGCTAGTCAACCCACCCCAAGGATAACCAAGAAAAGTATTGTACACAAGTAAATCCTCTAGAAAATGGTGCAAAGGATAACCAATCAAAGAATTGCATGCAAGAAAAATTTATAGAAAATATTACAAAGAAAAAGACACAATTTGCTAAGTAACCTAAAAAAAAGGCAGAAAAATTGATTATGGTTTGGGTATAGAGTTTAACAAAGAGAAAAGTGTATGACCTCGCATTAAATCAATTGTGTATGTCTTCTTGATATAAAATATCTTTAAGGTAGCATACATATATGCAAAAGACAAGTACGTTGTCACTGTGATATACCCCCAAGCAAGGAAAAAAATAAGGGCAATAAACAAAATGACAAAAGATAGAAAATGAGGGATCCACTGACTGGGATCAGTATTTGCATTTTATAACTCATGTATATCAAGTATAATTAAATTGAATTGACCTCATCTCTCAAAGATAGTGGAACTATGAGAAAAATAGAAGAAGAGCACATAAGATGACCAAACAAAATGTCTTTTTGGGTCAACATGGTGGAAACCTAAAAGAGAGATGGATCTCAACACTTTACATTATCCCCAAGTAGATAAAACAAAGGAACATTTACAGAAATAACACATGTACAACATATAGAAGAATTGAGATACAAATAGAAGAATGTCACAATAGGTTCAACATTTTTATTACCTTTCACCAATAGAACAACAAGATTCATCCAAAAGAGATCTTAACATAACACAAATAAAATATCATGTTATGAAGCACATCATGGGGGAATCACATTATATTCAAGAAAACACATATATGAGTTTATTGCAGGGTAAAAGCACAATAAGGTGTCACCCTTTTACAAAGGAAAAGGCTAACAAAATCAAAGTTGTCTTCAATAGTATAAAAAAGATATTTATGTTTAGAATTTGAAGATGATGTAAACTAATTAAATGTGATAAAATGGATGAATTGTATGATTAATTTTTTTGAATAAAATTTTATATGTTTTTTTAATTTCTAAAGATGATTTTTTTTAGTTGCTGAAAAATGCTGAAAATTAGGAATCTAGTTCCCACCAAAAAATTATATGTAAATAAACATTTTTTCCCCTAATTTTAAAATATTTAATAAATGACATATATAGCTAGTGCATGAAGAAATAAAAATTGGTTTGTGACCTATATTTTCTCTTTTATAACAATTTAAATTCTAACTCACTGGAATCAACATCGACGGTTTTCATCTCGCAACATATTATTTATAACAAATCTATCTCAATCAAAAAAAGAAATATATATTCTTGAAGAGGACTCTCTCCTCTAGTGCATCATATGTTTTTCAAATTTATTTAATATGATTTACTATTTTTTTCTTTCTCTGAATCAACATCTCCTTGATTGTTAAAATACCTACTTCCAATATTTTTAAATTACAATAAATTATGTCTAATTAAAACACTATAAAATCTATATGAGGATATTCTTGACTCTAATCTTTACAAAAGGGTATTTTTTATTTTTTTTTTAAATATCATTAAAAAGATTAGGATTTATTGAAACACCACTTTTTTTTTATCGCAATTAGACCCAAAGTGGTATAAAACATGCATTTAATAGACATTTCGAATTGGAAAAGTTAAATCACTTATATAACTTATCTAAAATGAATCTAGCTAGACCATATATTTGACCAAAATTAATTTTTAGTTAGAAATACTAAATTTCAGTTGTGCTGATAAGTTAGCCTAAAAGGTGACACCTAATTGTGCTTTTACCCTGCACAAGAAAATATAGTCAAGCATATCATATGCCTCTCAATCTTGCTAATGTCACTTAGGAATGGTGGACAATACTTAATATGAGAAACAAAAAGCACAACATATGGATCTAATGCGACTTGCAATCAAGGACCATGTTATAATGATGGATCACTTTGTCACTAGGAGCTAGGATTGATGCCTTGGAAAATCTTGAAAAAAGTTCATGATTAATTTAAATAACCTCATGCATATCAATAGATTCATTAGAGTCAACATTATTTTCATCATAATAACATCAATAATATTATCATCCATATCATCATATAAATTAATCATTGTATTGTCCTAAAAAGTTAGCACCCATAATTGGATGCTTTTGTTATGCTTGATCCTAGTAACTTGATTTATCTTTTTCTGCATCTCTTCCATCATCCTGATATTCAGTTCAAATTTGGGTTAATTGTCCTAGGTACTGAAAATTTGAAATATTTTGTACGCAGGAACAATATATTTCAAACATTTTGTTACTACACTTCTTGGTCTAAAGCCCTATGTTAGGGTGTTAGTGAGAAATTAGATCCTGTGGTTGGTGTGGCTTTTTTTTTTAATCGCAAAATGATTGATGAAGTATATAAACACCCTATCTCTCCTCATTTTCCATATATTAAAATATACTCAAGTTATCAAGTGCAATCAAGAGATCTAGAGAAATTAAGCATTCAAGCAATTGGATTCAAGATTTGAAGGAAAACATCTAAGTGTAATACCCCAAAAATGGGCTATAAGTTCATTAATCTCCTATATCAACAATTCAAATGAAATCAATATCGAAGTCCTAATCTAAGGCACATCTAAACATCATCGAATCATAATTGATTATCTTAAATTCTGCATCGGGGAATATTCCTAGCGATATTCCTAATTATCTTAATTATCTTTAATTTAATGATTATTTGGCGATAAATCACATTTATCCTAAGTTTGATTAATTGAATATTTTCATATTTAATTAATTAGATTTAATATCTTGCCACTTAATTGTGTAATTAAATTTAATTCTATCTATTATTAATTGTATTATTTAATTTTGACAATAAATCTAATATCTTATGAATAATTAATTAAATTCTTATTTAATTAATTAAAACAAGTTGTCATTATTTAATAATATAGTTTTTAATAAAAGTTTGATAAAATAGTTAATTAAAATCACTTTATTTATTTATTAAATCATAATTATCCATGTGCACATTCAAGGACCAGTTAAACTCAAATTGGAAAATCAATGCAAGTTGTTAGCTTTTTGAAACTCAACATCTTTTTGAGTTTTAAAGTTGATCTAAACTTCTAATTCGAGTTGAACTGTGCTTTTGCATGATTTTTGTGACTTAATTATCTGTTATTTAAAAATAACTCAAAAATCAAGCTGAGTTAATCTGAGTGATTTATGGCTTTCTTCCATGCACCTCCAAAGCCCTAGATTTATATAAAACCAAGGCTCAGCTCTTCATAATTCATCTCATATTTTTGCACAATCACATTGGAGAACTAGAATTGGGAGAATCAAAGCTTATTGTGAATCAAGGCTATTGTGAGATCAATTTGTTTTTTTTACATTCATTTAGATTTTTTTTCATATCATTGTTAGATCAATTTCCATATTAGCATAGATTCATATCAATTTTTCATTATTATTGTATAGAAAATATCAAAAAATATAGATTAATTGCATTCATATTTCATATCAGTATTGCATTCAAATCCTTCATTTAGGTGTCGTCTAGGTCACTGATCTCGATAACAATCTGAGAACATCGATCTCGCACCTACTAGAAGGCAGTAAATCGCTTGGTTAAATTAGATTTCAATTTTGCACGATTTTGATTTTTGCTAACCTCTAATGTTTTACTGAAGTGTTGTGTCTATAGATTAGGTACAATTTTTACGCACACATTTCTGGCACCCACCATGGGGCAACCCACCTTTACATGCTAGTTTTGAATTTTTAGGGGAGCTAAAACCCTAAAGTTTCAAAGATTTAATTTTATCTCTCAAACAGCTTAGATTTTTGCTCTAAAATTTTGTTTGCGGGTTGGACACATATCAGAGAAGCTACAATAAAAAATTTAGAATTTTCTGAGATGTTTTGAATTTTTAATAATTTTTTCTTGAAATTCTGGAAAAAATTAATATTTGATGCAAATCAGCATATTTTTCAGAAATTTTTATATTTTCAGAAAGCTCTTTAAATTCTACAAGGGGTCCATTCTTTATATTTTAAATTTGGATGCAATATAATAGCTCAAATAGTCAATTTAAAAAAATTGATCTATTTTGATAAAATGGGTCTCTAGGGCACAAATGAAGAGATTTTTCTAAAAATTTTACATTTTTGGAAAGCTCTCTATTTCTTAGTAGGGGTCTCTATTTTGAATTTCTATTTTTGTGACCAAAATCATATCAAAAAAAATTAGATCTTGTTGACTAGGTCAAATGCAGCAAAAAAAATAAAGTTTTGTGATGGGTATGCACTTATTTTTTTTACATGGTTCAATGAATGATATGAGTTGTCATTTGGGTTAATTGCTAGTTATTATTGCTGATAATAATTGATTTTTAGATCTAACCTTATGGTTTTCATAAGTTGAATATATTTTGCATATCTTGTTTGCTTGTTTGCTTGTTGGAGAGTTCGTCACTTGCTTGCATGGAAAAGCTCAACAAGAATTGCTAAAAATTAGGTAAAATATACTAAGCATGTTGCAAGGATCCCAAGTATTCTCCCTCATCTAATAACATTTCAATTTGGCCTTAAAATAAATCTCTCATGTGTCTAGCTTGGGTGATTCTTTTCATGCTTTTGTTTTACACACTTGCATAATTGATACTAGGTTGTGACCCCTTAAGGATTCATTAAGTAGTCTTAGATACTTGTGATTGATCTTGATTGCTATCTTGGGTTATTGGACTCGCTAATTTTTCAGCCCCTCATTCCGCCCCGTGGTTGCAATCTCAGCGCCATAAAAGGGAGGGGTCAACAGGACAGAAGCGTTAAGTGTTCCACTTGGCAACCCTTTTGTGCTTTTAGGAACTCACTTGTTTTCTAAGTTGGGGACTCATTTTCAGCTTGTGTGAGGTGTTAAGTGTTCCACCTTGTGGACTCATCTCATATTCACTTTAAGCATTAAGTGTTCCTCTTTCTGCTTTTTGGGTACTTTTGGTAGATTTGCTTTTGGAAACATACATCTGTGCTCACATAGTAATTAGGCCCTATGAACACTATTCATGATTCTTGAGAGATTGGATTCTCAGTGAAATCCTTCTTGATGATAGAATCCTTATAGGTAGGGAGGATACTTAGTGTGTTTCACATTCAACTTGGTTAGTGCATCTTCTCTTATTGATCGATACATTCTCTCCTAGGAGAGGTTGATAGATCATGTGGGGTTGACATCACGAGCTTTGGTGAAACAAAATTGGTTAGTGCATCTTCCCTTATTGATTGATACATTCTCTCTCCAGAGGGATTGATAGATCACGTGGGGTTGATATCATAGACCTTGGTGAAGCAAAACTTTATCTTAGCATGTCGGATTAATCTTCTTGCTTTGTTTGTGTTAAAAGTGAAGAGGCATCAAAACCTTGGATCTGGAGCCAAGTCCTCTTGTGGTATCATACTGTGAGTCACCTTTAGAGAGGGTTAACTGTAGAAAACATTCCCTTCACAAGGAAAACTGTGTTGACAGAACCTCAAGCGGTAATAGCCATTTTCGCCATGGTAGTGACAGTCGCTATATAAATGTTCTTGTAGAAGAAATCTCCATAGGTATGGTTCATTGTTGGGTTGTCAGATCTCCCTAGCAGCTCCTAAAGATTAAGTTCTCAGACTATGTTAAAACCTTGGTGCACTGGGATTGGAGTTCACCCCTTTGGATCATAAAAGTTGCAGAGTCAGACCATTACTAAAAACCCTAGCGAGGCCAAATTTTCATTTTATAGGGTATATGTGCAATATTGCAAAACATTTTTGGAACATACACAATTAGCACTTCTGAGGATTAGAACGAATAATTCACTTGATTGTTCATGCGCAAGGTCGCTTTTTCCCTTGTTCATTGTTTTCAGACATGCTTGAAATCAATTGCTTGCTATTTTGCGTGCTTGTTTATCTATCTAGTTATTGAAAATAGACAAATCTGTTACAATCCTCAAATCTGGACATTGAAATTTGCAAACAATTCAAATCTAAAAACTCAAAATTTACAAAATCTGAAGTAAAATCCTTTTCTGGAGTCAAAAGTCATCTCAAGAGGTCAGAAAGTCATACAAGTTTCCATCAAGTGTCATTTCATTACAACCCATCTATCGTATGATTGAGTACCCAGTGTCGTATGAGTTTCCATGCCATAAATTTCTCAAAGTCAAAATCTTGCAACTGTTGTATGAGATTTTCAATTGTCGTTTCATTGATACCCAACTGTCGTATGATAACCCACCCAGTGTCGTACGAGTTTTGATGCCAAAAAATTCTAAGAGTCAAAATCTTGCTTGAAATTATCGTACAAGTTTTGCAACTATCATTTCATAGCATACCCATTGTCGTACGAGTTTGCAGAGTGTCATTTGGGAAATTTTTGAAAGTTGTAAAAAAATTGTCAAAATTGCCAGATATTTAGCTTTTTCAACCTAATTTCAGAATCTATCGAATGAATCACTGTGTCAGGAATAGAGTAGTAGCTATTAAGAATCCAATCATTTTCCTAAAGTGGCCTTTTGAATTCGATTCAGCCTTCTATTTAATCGATTTGAGTCCTTATCATCCAGTGTCAAAACCTTGTCATAACTATCAATCTTCAATCAATCATCAAAATGACTAAGTGTTGTGATATCTTGTCCACTATCTTTTGGGAACCTACCCATACATCTAGGGCATAGTATCCTTCATCCACGTTTAATCAAATCTTCAAATCAATCAAACCTTGACAAGGTTGCGTCATCTGATCATCTTGATTCAATTCATTCTTCAGTTATCTGGATCTTATTCTTTTGTTTCACTTGAGGTGAATGGTGGAGACTAGAGCTTCCTCTCACAAGAAATCTATCACCACTCTCCAAATTCCAACTCTTAAGCAACTCATCAATTCTAGTCTTTACAAGGACAATGGTCTTGGAAACTATCGATTGAAATCTGGTTACATACCTCCTCCATCAACTCACGGAGGTACTCAACATACCCCTCATCAATCTAATCCAGGGAGTCCACGAACTCCTACCATGTCTCAAGAAGGGACAAATTTTGGCTCTCAAAGAGCTCAATCTCAACATGGTGCAGATCAGAAACCCACACCTGAAAAAATTGCTCAATATCAAAATGACGATAAATTCAAATGAATGATGAAGCATTTCTTGAAAGAAGATAGAGAAGCATACTTTTTACAACTAGCTCATCAAGGAGCTAAACTTCCTCCCAACTTTAATGTTGAAGATATCATTACACATGAGGAAGAAACTCCACTCACAGCTATGATGAAATAGATACATGCTTTACAAGTCAAATTTAATAGCCTTGAGAAAGAAAAGAAACCCAAAGAGTTCTCCATGGAAGCTCTATGCCTTTTTCCTTTTGACAAAAACTTGTATATGCCACCATTTCCAAAAAAGAGTGGAGATGCCAAAGTATGATAAGTATGATGGACACTCTGATCCTCAAGATTATGTCAGAGAGTTCTGTATGCAATCCATAGAATTCATGCATGAACCGACCTATCTGATGCATCTTTTTCCTAGATCTCTGGGAGGAGCATCCATTCAATGGTTTTCAAGATTTCCTTCTACTATCAAAACTTTTGAGGAGTTGATCAAATTGTTTTACCAGCAATACTCCTACAATATTTAGCACCCAATCACCATGATCGATATCTGTAATCTCAAGCAATATCTAGGAGAATCATTCCTAACTTTCCTCAAGAGGTGGCAAAAGAAGTTCTCTCTATATGCTAGACCGATTCCCAAAATGGAGAAACTTGAAATCGAATAACCTTGTTCTAGAAATAAATTATCCTCTACAAATGCAAGATCATACATCTTTTGATAAGATGGTGGATAATGCTATCAAAATCAAAAAAGTGCTTGTGAAAAAAGGAGAAATCACACTTCAAAAGGACAAGTACGAATCAGGATCCAGTTCTAAAGACAAGAACAAAAATTGGAACAAGAACAAAGGCATCATCACAGATGGTGTTGTTGACACTGTACATGCCCCATCAAAGGCACCAGCCTACAATCTGACTCTTGGTACTCAAGCCATTAGAGCTTCAAAACAAAAGTCTTCTCAACCATCTCAAAGGAAGCTAGAATTCAAAAAATGGGATAAACATCAAAAATTTACTCCTCTAGGAGAGTCTTTAGAATCAGCTATGAAAACTCTACTGGTTGATAACATCATCTCTTTACCACCAATCTGACTGAATGCTCAGGACCCCAAACCAATATGGTGGAAGGAAAATGAATTATGTGATTTCCATCAGAGTAAAGGTCACAAAACTAGTAGTTGCTATCACTTGAAGCATACTATTCAAGATCTGATCGATAGTGGAGACATCATAATTGACAATCCCACAAGCAATAACGATCATACAACATTCACAGAACCATTTCTAAAACATGGTCAAGAAGTTTCAACTTCTCAACCTAATATGGGGGCAAAAGTCAACTATGCCTACCCTGGAAATAATGTTGTCATCAACATGGTTGAACCATGTCTCTCCGAAAGTTGCAATGTCATCACAATTGTACAAAGAGATAGAAATCATTCCTCAGCTAATGCAGTTACTCGATCACAAGCTCAAATGCATCTAAAAGGACAAATCCTAGATTCGTCAAATGTCCTTAAGGTGCCCTTCAATCTTTCATCTGCTTCTAAATAGAAGGCTACTTCCAAATCTTCCAATCCAAAGAATACAAGGCCTACGTCTTATAGCATTGTTCAACAACTCCAGCACACTAATGTGAAAATCTCCATGTTTGAGTTGCTTCAAATATCTCCAGCTCATAGAGCCATTCTCTATAAAGCTTTGCTCGATTCCAATGTTCCTGATGACCTTGATTTAGATAGGTTCCAGACTATGGTTGGACATCTTACATCTCCGCAATATATCTCCTTTTCAGAGGAAGATGACAACTCCTTGATTCATGCACATAATCAGCCTTTGCATATAGAAGTCTTGATCCAGAACCGTAGAGTCAAATGTGTGTTGATAGATGGGGGCGCTAGCCTTTAAACATTTGTTCTTATAGCTTGATCACACAATTGGGATTTTTAGAATTGGCTATTGATCCTAGAAAGAAAATCACTATCAAGGCCTATGATGAACAAGAAAGATCTTCTAAAGGCACCATTGTCTTACCTATCAGAGTGGATCCAGTTATCAAAGATACCATCTGTCAAGTGCTTGATCTACCTTTGGCCTACAACGTCCTTCTAGGGAGACCATGGATACATGAAATGCAAGCTATTCCTTCTACATACCATCAATGTTTGAAGTTTCCTTATGAAGGAGTAGAGGTTACTATCCCCGCAGATCTGAATACAACTTGCAACACCTTGAAGGAAAGTGCAGATAAGCTTGTACCTAATAACAAAGAATATTCCATTGAACCAACTAAAGAAGCATCCACATCTAAAATGGAAGATCTTGCAAAAGAGGTTAATATCAAAGAAAATGGTATGGGAGAATATACTATCGAGCCAGTTTTATCTTTGACATCTCTCCCTATCTCGCCTAAGTCTTATGGGAAATCTTTGAAACCATCCAAACCAGACTCTAAAGAACCTCTTGAAGCATATAAAAAGAATTTTGTAGCAGAACAAGTATCCAAGAAAGAATTTGAAGAGGATGAGGTTGTGCTATCATGGTTGTACAAAGATTAACCTGAATCTCAAGTTGTTCAAACTGGTGACTCTGCAGTCTCCAAACTCTCTTCCAAGTCATATGGTCTAGGAGATAAATTAATAGCTAAGATGGGATATTCAGGTCAAGGGCCTCTAGGCGTCAGAGGAAAAGGTCTCGTGACCCCTCTCCCACATACTGGTAGAGAAAATAAAAACAAAGTTGGCTTAGGCTTTACGAAGAAACCCTATCACCTCAAAGGTAATTGCTCTCATGTCATAGAGCAGATCGCACCAGGGGAACCTCATTTTAAGAAAGAAGAAATAGAACCATCAGATAGTGATTCAGATAGTTCAGAACTCATCCCCTATGAAAAATTGCCTAAAGAGATCAAAGACCTTCTTGATGATAAAGATGATCCTATCAAAAAAATTAATGTAGTAGAAACACAAGAACCTACTATCAATCAAGAGATAGTTGCAACACAAGAACTAGCTAATCTCAAAAACAATCAAGAAGAGGGAAGTGGTAGTGATTCTGAGATAGATTCTCATGAGTATGAATACAAATCAGAATCTGAGGGTAACCCTTCTTGGGGTATTCACCCCGACTTTACTCATGTTCTAAGATTTTCTAGAGATCCTGAATCAGAAGATGAATCTAATGACTATGAATGGGGAGTCATCCTAGAACCAGATGAGCTTATCATAGAAAAACATGTTGATGTTATTCACCAATATGCACCTCAAACCAACGTAATTCTAGAGTGAAATGATGAACCTATCGAGTCTGATCCACCTATGGTTGAATTGGACTCCCATGATGACATTGAGTCTATTCAAGAATTGGATGTCTTAAGTTGTAGTATCACCTTTGAACTCAAGCGTCAGGTTAGGACCAATGATGATAGATCCATATCCGTAAACACTATCTCCCAATCTTTCCCTACTTTGACTATCAAATATCCAGAACTTATTGATCAAACCCCCATGAATCCAAGCCATGGTATTTATACCTTCCTGAATGACTATGCCCTTGCTTGCTACCTCAATGCAGTTGAGCCTATGAGTACTTCCATCAAGGAACCGAGCGTCAGCATGACCGAGTTGGACATCAAATATCTTAGTCAGAAAAACAAAAAGAAAAAGAGTTCTGAGGGTGAAAACCACTTTGTGGCAGTCTCAGAACCTACAAAAGTAAAAATAAAAGATGTATCCAAAGGTGAAAACCTCTCTGAGGTGCCTAAGGATGAGATATTTTATGTCCTTCTGATTCATTTACAGGATAGATCTCCAGTTCTAATTGAGCCCACTCAATCCATCAATTTGGGTACAACAGAGGAACCACAATTGGTACATGTCACACAATCATTATCAGAAGAAGAGAACCAAAAATTTACAACATTCCTAACAGAGAAGAAGATCAACTTTGCATGGAAATATTCAGATATGCTAGGATTGGATCCTACTCTTATAATGCATCATTTATCTATTGCTCCAAATGTCAAACCTGTCAAGCAAAAATTGAGAAAGATGCATACTCACGTTGCACTCTTGGTAAAAGCTGAATTAGAGAAGCTCCTGAACACCGAATTCATCTAAGTTATTGACAATGCAAAGTGGATCTCTAATATTGTACCTATTTCTAAACCAGATGGCTCAATCAGAGTGTGCACGGACTTTAGAGATGTGAATAGAGCATGCCCTAAGGATGACTTTCCACTACCTAACATTGATATGATAGTGGACATGACTGCGGACTTCAAGATGTATTCCTTAATGGATGGCTTCTCTGGATATAACCAAATAAAAAATGCTCCAGAGGACCAAGAGAAAACTACTTTCACATGTGCATGGGGCACCTTCTGCTGGAATGTCATGCCATTTGGGCTTAAAAATGCTGGAGCTACATATCAAAGAGCAATGACATCTATTTTCCATGACATGATGCATCTAACTATGGAAGATTATGTTGATGATACTTTAGCAAAATCTATGATCAGAACTGAACATCTAAAAGACTTGAGCATGATCCTAGACAGAATGGAAAAGTTTAGTCTCCGACTAAATCCTAAGAAGTGTGCTTTTGGTGTCACTTCTGGAAAGCTCTTAGGATACATAGTTTCAAAAAAAGGCATTGAAGTTGATCCGGCTAAAGTCAAGGCTATAATAGAGATGCAACCTCCCACAAATATCAATCAAATGAGGACGTTGCAAGGAAGAGTTCAATCTATTAGAAGATTCATATCACAGCTAGCGGACATATCACAACCTTTTACAAAAACATTACATAAAGATGTGATCTTTGCATGGAATGAAGAATGTGAGAACAACTTTAACCATATCAAGAAGTATCTATCAAATTCACCTATCTTGATGCCTCCTATTCATGGGAAGCCATTGATCTTATATGTCTTCGCAACAACCACATCAATGGGGGCATTTCTAGCGCAACATGATGAATAGAAAAAGGAAAGAGCCATTTATTATATAAGCAAAACATTGGTGGCATATGAAAAGAACTATTCTATGATTGAGAAATCTTGTCTCGCTGTGATCTTTGCATCATAGAAACTAAGACACTATATGTTAGCTCATACCACGCATCTAGTAGCAAAAATTGATCCACTAAAATACCTACTAAGCAGGGCTGCCCTCACAGGTAGATTGGATAAATGGGTCATGCTTCTAAGTGAATTTGACATTGAATATGTTGAAAGAAAAGCTATAAAAGGTCAAGTTATTGCTAATCAACTAGCAGATGCACCCATGTTTGATGACACACCAATGCAAATGGAATTTCCAAACTCCTCTATTATGCACCTATCTTCTAGAGAATGGCAATTGTTCTTTGATGGCTCCTATACATAGAATGGATCTGGGGTAGGCATATTGTTCATAACTCCTCAAGGATACTCCATCCCAAAAGCATTCAGACTAAAGTTCCCCTGCACAAACAATATTGTGGAATATGAAGCCCTCTTGAATGGTATGAAACTAGCAATTGAATGGAGAGTAACAGAGCTACACATTCATGGAGACTCTCAACTTGTTATTCATCAAGTCAATGATGTGTACCAAACTAAAGATGAAAAGCTCATTCCTTACAAGAGAATAGTAGATGATCTTAAGAAATATTTCATATCTATCACATTTGAGCAAATTCCTAGAACGGAGAACAAGGCTGTCGATGCAATGGCAACACTATCTACTTTATTACAGTAGCCTGAACATGAGCTACGCTACGAGTTCCTAGTTGAAGCACTATCTTATCCTGCATATGACTCCCCCGAAACCTGCATGATTTGCACTGTTGTAGGTCATGATTCATCCCGATATAAAAACCTATTTTCTTATCTCCAAGACCAAATCATTCCCGATACCTTCAACTGCCATGAAAAGAGATACCTTATCCATAATTCCTCCTGATATGTCATCATTGGTAATGATCTATACAAACAAGGTCTAGATGGTATGCTACTTAGATGTCTAGAATGGGAAGAGTCTCAACGTGCATTAGAGGAAGTCCATGATGATATTTGTGGGTCACACTCAAATGGTTTAACACTAGCTTGAAAACTTATTAGGGTCGGGTACTATTGGCCTGAAATGGAGAAAGAGGCTATCAAATTTGCTAAGAATTGTCAAAAGTGTCAAGTACATGGCAACCTAATTCATGCTCCAGGGAGGGATCTAATCCCCTTTACAACATAATGGCCTTTCCACCAATGGGCATTTGATCTTATCGGGATGATTCATCCTCATTCTTCTAACAGACATACCCATATAATCACAACCATAGATTATTTTACAAAATGGGTAGAAGCGGTCCCTTTGACACAAGCAATGGGAAAGCAGATATCAATGTTCATCTTAAACTATATCATATGCAGATATGGGATCCCTCATTCCATAATCATAGATAATGGTGGGCAATTCAGGAATAAAGACCTAGATGATCTATGTGTCAAATTCAAGATCACCCAACATTGGTCTTCTATCTACTATCCACAAGGGAATGGACAAGCAGAGGCTTCTAACAAAAATCTATTAAAGATCTTGCACAGAACAGTAAACAAAATGAGTAGAGACTGGCATCTCATGATTAATCCAGCTCTATGGGCCTACAGAACAACTATCAGAACACCTACTGGGGCTACGCCTTTCACTTTAGTTTATGGGTCTGAAGCGGTACTGCCTATTGAGGTTGAAATCCCATCACTCAGAATTAGAATGCATGGTCTAGTAACTGATGATGACTATAGAGTGTCTAGGTTACAAGAACTGGAACTACTAGATGAGCGCAGACAAGCAGTGTATGATCATCTCAGAGTATATCAGAAGAGAATGTCTAGAGGCTACAACAAGAAAGTCAGACACAGAGAATTTTAGGTTGGAGATCTAGTCTTGAGAGAAAATCCTAAAAATCAATCCCATCGAGAACGCAAGGGGAAGTTCGAACCCAACTGGCTGGGTCCCTTTGTCATCACTGCTACTTTTGGCTCTGGTGCCTATCAACTCTCAACGACTGAAGGAGAACAGCTCTGAGAACCAATCAATGTTCTCCATCTGAAGAAATTCTACACCTAAGGCATTCAATCTATGGTAAAATATCCTAAAAAATTATAAAAATCAGAAAAAGTCTTAAAAAAATAAACATCTTGGTAAAAACCTCGCAATAGGCACCTTGATGATTCACAAAAAAATATCAAAAAAAAAAAAAAAATTTAAAAATGAAAAATACAAAAAAAAAAAAAAAAAAAGTGCCTTAGTGAAAACCTGGAAACAGGCACCTTGGTAGCAAAAATAGAATCTCTACCAAGATGGTGAAAACCCAGCAAATGGGTGCCACTTGTTTCAAAATGCTCCATCTATCAGTGCAATCTTGGTCTTTCCCAACTTTCAGTTTTACTTTAGTTTGTACATATCTCCCGGTTTGTTTTGCATTTCCAGTTTCCAATAAGTCGGTCTGTATACCAATCAGCTCCAGCATCTGTATCCTATCAATGTTCAAACTTGGGGGCAATCAATGTCATATCCTATGGTCTCCCATGTATCTGAGACATGTCATATCCAGTCAGATTCCTTTTGAAGCTTCACATGAGTCAGTCAATCAGTCTTGCTCCAGAAAGGATTTTGCATCTACAACAACGCAATCAACATCAAACTAAAAATTGAAAACAATCTATGTTTTTTACATGCTTTTATCTCCTTGTATGCTTACTGATTCACATTGAGATTTTTGCACATTGTGTCCCTTCGAGCTCTTCGATGATGTCCTTTATAGGATTTAGAGAGTGATGACTAGGGGCATAATCTTTTCTTTGTCTTCTGCTTGTATGTGAAAATCTAACATCTTTGGAAATTTTGGATTGAAATGGTGTCCGTCTGTAAGAGCCTCTATCTCGAATTGGATGGCCATGCATACCTCAACCATTGATACCTAGAAAATTCAAGGAAGTTTGATCTAACTACTATCTTTTTGAGTGAGTTCTTTCTCCTATTGTGAATGCAATCTTACCTAAGGATGTGAACGATAAAGGGTCACTACGGGTAATTCACATTGGATTTAGAATAATCTCTTAGCTGTTTGATGTGTTTGCAATGCAATGCGTATTCAAGTCATCATGATGTTTATGTTTTGATGCTTGTACAAATTGCTATATCAAAATGGACATGATATTCAGGTCATCCTGGTGTTTGTGCCTTGGTGCTTATATCTAATCTGACATTCTGAAAACAAAATCAATATTCATATATCCATGGTTGTTGACCAGTGGGTGTTGTATTGATTCTTGTGCATACAAATCGATATTCATATGTCTATGGTTTCATAGCTAGTGGGCATTATATTGATTTATCCAGTTACCTAAAAGTTCAATGATGATAACAAATCGACATATGATCAGTGAGTAGGTCCTAGGTCTTAGGTTGCATTTCATTTTGCATGTTGCATGATCTCACAATGGCTAAATGAACTTCAATGCTTAAACAATTGTCCACTCGCATCTTCAAATCTAACAAGAGTTGAATCTCACACGAAGGTTCCTCCAACGAAACAGCAAGTAGAATCTTTTTTCGGGATCAAAATTCAAATCTGAGATTGTTTACTATGTCAAAATTGTGATTTAAAATTTTGGGCCTAGGACGGTCTACTACTTTCATATTTGTCCTTCCATCATCACAGAAATCTAGTATTCAACTTAACTGATTATCTTACATCAAACTATCAAAATTTCAACTCATGGTCAAACCTTGTCAAACATGGTCTCCAAGACCTCTAAATGACGTAGAACGCGTTCTCAGACGTGTATAACCACTTCTCAAATCAATTAACATGCTTCTAAACTTTAACGCTGACTTCTCTTGTTAGATTTCAATTTTAATCCTAAAGGGGGCATGGTATTGCACATCATTCAAAGTCTGTAATCTAATTTGAAATCATATCTTTATGGAAATCATATCTTCCTCATTAATCAAGACAACAACCACATCTAGTTACTGATTCATCAAAAAACCTCATTGCTCGGCGCAAATCTATCATCACTTGGGGCATATCAGATTCATCAAGATCCATATCAAACTGGTATTCTCCTAATCTTGTAAATTGTATCAGTTTTTGCAACCATTAGATCATAGTGTTCTTTCCTTGGTTCTTCGGCAACTGAAGGGTTCGGATGTGATACCTACTAGTTCTGCTAAGACAATCGAGTCTAGAACCGGTCACTCACTTCTTCGCAATCATAAGGTTCAGAATCAAGCGTTTTGACACTTTTTTTCGCAATCCTCAGTTCATCGCTGCTACAGTGAACATTATCTTTGGTCATTGAGGACCTATTATCTTCATATCAAATCAATATCAATCAGCTTCTATCTCATATCAATTATCAATTTCGAATCAATTTCATATCTTTATCAAACACAGACTATAACCACTGTGCTTTGCACAACAATTCAAAGAGGGGCAAAATGTAATACCCCAAAAATAGGCTATAAGTTCATTAATCTCCTATATCAGCAATTCAAACGAAATCGACATTGAAGTCCTAATCTAAGGCACATCTAAACATCATCGAATCATAATTGATTATCTTAAATTTTACATCGGGGAATATTCCTAGCGATATTCCTAATTATCTTAATTATCTTTAATTTAATGATTATTTGGTGATAAATCACATTTATCCTAAGTTTAATTAAATATTTTCATATTTAATTAATTAGATTTAATATCTTGCCACTTAATTGTGTAATTAAATTTAATTCTATCTATTATTAATTGTATTTTTTAATTTTGACAATAAATCTAATATCTTATGAATAATTAATTAAATTCTTATTTAATTAATTAAAACAAGTTGTCATTAAATATTGTTTTTAATAAAAGTTTGATAAAATAGTTAATTAAAATCACTTTATTTATTTATTAAATCATAATTATCCATGTGCACATTCAAGGACCAGTTAAACTCAAATTGGAAAATCAATGCAAGTTGTTAGCTTTTTGAAACTCAACATCTTTTTGAGTTTTAAAGTTGATCTAAACTTCTAATTCAAGTTGAACTGTGTTTTTGCATGATTTTTGTGACTTAATTATCTGTTATTTAAAAATAACTCAAAAATCAAGCTGAGTTAATCTGAGTGATTTATGGCTTTCTTCCATGCACCTCCAAAGCCTTGGATTTCTATAAAACCAAGGCTCAGCTCTTCATAATTCATCTCATATTTTTGCACAATCACGTTGGAGAATTGAAATTGGGAGAATCAAAGCTTATTGCGAATCAAGGCTATTGTGAGATCAATTTGTTTTTTTTACATTCATTTAGATTCTTTTTCATATCATTGTTAGATCAATTTCCATATTAGCATAGATTCATATCAATTTTTCATTATTATTGCATAGAAAATATCAAAAAATATAGATTAATTGCATTCATATTTCATATCAGTATTGCATTCAAATCCTTCATTTAGGTGTCGTCTAGGTCACTGATCTCGATAACAATCTGAGAACATCGATCTCGCACCTACTAGAAGGCAGTAAATCACTTGGTTAAATTAGATTTCAATTTTGCATGATTTTGATTTTTGCTAACCTCTAATGTTTTACTAAAGTGTTGTGTTTATAGATCAGATACAATTTTCACGCACACACTAAGATATAGTTTCTCCAATTCATTCAAGTCAATTACAAGCCACTATTCTCCATTGAAGGAATTGTATCTCCCATGATGGCCAAGTAGAAAAATTCTAAATCAAGTAAGAAGATTCTTCCTTCCATCTTCATTCATCTATCCTTAATTGCAAGTGATTACCAAGCATGTCTACATTGAAGATCTAGGAGTAACATGTTAGTGCTAAACTAATATTACTAAGAGGGGGGTGAATTAGTAATTAACCAATTAATCCTTTTTTTCTACTTTTTAAACTTAAACCAACATTCACAAGCTTAACTTAATAGCAGCAAGTGAAAACTTTAAACACATAAGCACATCCACAAAGTTGACACATAGATTTATCTCATGGAAACCCAAATTGGGATAAATTCATGATGGAATCAGTACCTACTAAATGATGTACTCTTCTAAAGTATGCCTTGTGAGGAGCTTAACCATGTTAGGAGCTTACAAAGACACTGTTAGGTGCTGGGTGACCCCACAATAGTGGGTTACACTTTTTTAGACATGCTGATTTTTGCTAAAATAACAATTTTTTAATAAAATATGATGATTTAAGCCTTGAGAGGTTCCATTTAAAGGAATTAATTACAAATGGTTAGCTCAAAGCCTCCTAGATTTAAAAAAAATATGGATATAACATCTATACTCCTCATTCATACCTACAATGGACTCTCCTTCGCAGCTATTAAAATGCTGATAAAAAAATATGTTGAATTTATCTTTTGGCAAATCAAATGAATTCATTTGACAAACCTATCTATGTAGTAAAATACTACTGAGAAAAATCTTTCCAATGATTATAATGTTAATATATTAAGTTTATTATGACTTTGTATTTTTAGTTTTACTAAACGTAGATATTTCACCATATGTCTACCTCTATGTTTGACATTTATAAAAAAATAGTAAATGAGAGAAAAAAAAATTCTAAAAAATATCTATGCCCTAGGTATTCAAGTTCTCTTTCTATCAAAAAAAATAAAAAATAAAATTGGACAAATACACGACAAGTTATAAGCTATGTAGTCAAGGTATGTCAAAATTATGGTTTAGTCAACTTCAAACGTTAATAAAATATGAAATAATAGTGACAATGTCATCTAAAAAATTTCCATGCCCTCTATATGAATGTTACAAAACTAAATTTGAAAGAATCACATTGATAAATATTTTAAACCAAGTAACTCTTTGAAAAGGACATTTTATGCAACATACCAGTTTTCGTGGGAGAAAGAAAAAACTATTCAAATCAATTGAAAAATAAAAATAAAAAATATATTTAGAATATAGATAGAAAATCCTAAAAGACTCTAATTTACTTCATCTTCTAATTTTAAATAGTTTAATGACAATATGCATCTGAATCTTAAAAAAAAATTTAAAATGTAGAGTTTAGTGTCCTTTGAGGCAAAAAGTGTAACCCACTATTGTGGGTTCACCCTGTCACTTGATTAAGGGATTTACCTTAGGCTGTTAGGACCTTTACCCTGTTAGGAGTAGCCTTTTTAGAGTGCTTTAGACACAAGCTAATGTGCCACCCTATTAAAGGATTTATAATAAGGACCTATTAGGATTTGCCCAGTTAAGAGATTTTGACTATTGTAACTGTTAGGGAATGATAGAAAGAATGATATGTAGAAAAGAACTATCTCTTCCTGGTCATATCCATTGAAGCACACAATATCTTCTCAACACACTTAACTCTTAATTGTCTTGATTGCAATCTATACTTTACAACCGCACTATCCAAACACATGATCAACACACAAAAATTTCAACTTCATCCATTATATATTAAACTTTTAAGTCTACCACCTTAATCAAGCCCTAAATTTGAAATAGATTTGAATTTAAAATATCCTACTCAAATCTAATGGCTATAAAACAAAATTCAATGTACAAAGCATATTTCCAAGACCGCGTTGGCCAATACACCGATTTACATAGAATTTTTTGTTAAGGGGTCAAACACATTTTTTCCTCTACAATATTCTCCACGCACTAGCATCGCCTAATGTGATGTTGGATCATCACCTCTAATCACTTGGAAATTTCACCACATACCTTTATTCACTGAGTCATCTATATCAGTCATCAATTCAATAGCTATCATCGATAGCTCAAGAACATAATCTCTTTACCTTGTAACCACTTCTATACCTACAATATATTCTCATTGGTCATCCACATATGTTGTGATAGAAACCATATCTTTCAAACACTATCAACAAACTTCTCTTGTGACTGCGCCATATAAATCATCATAGATTTTCCAAACCAATCAAGTCACCTATCGTCTGTCACTAACTATTCTTAGTAGTTGCACTATCAACCTTCATCTGATCATAACTTACTTATCAGTCTACACCAATAGTAGTGGTCATACATTTGACATTCATAGACATCCCAATGTCTCTCATAAGAATCACTACAACTAGAACTCATCACAACACCTCGATCATCATACTTATACTTAGCGACACTAGGTCAATACTTGATATCAATGACAACCCAATAACTGATCATCAT
Source organism: Chamaecyparis obtusa (assembly GCA_027943335.1). Lineage (NCBI taxonomy): Eukaryota > Viridiplantae > Streptophyta > Pinopsida > Cupressales > Cupressaceae > Chamaecyparis > Chamaecyparis obtusa. The sequence goes on from BSBK01001514.1 coordinate 312,448, forward strand.
GCAATCAAATATGTATCATGATAACACCAGAAATCACTTACCATCACTGCATTAGTTATGCCAACATGACATTCATATATCCATGGATTTTTTAGAGAATTCTTGATTCCTATTCTACATTTAAAGGTCAACTCCTTGATTTCAAGCACATTCAAACATCTTCATGGGTATGAGTGATTCATACATCTGTCCATGTGTGTTTATGCAAGGTGAATCAAATATTTACTTTTTTACATACTTTCCTTTATGTAATTTCCTTTCATTTACAATTTTGATTCCTAAAGAGGGGTTTGACCAAGGAAAGCCCCTTTTACCCAACCTTTTCTCCATTTTTCTTTGCAAAAACAAGCTATGGATCTGTCAAAACATTTTTAGGCAGATTAGAAATAGTTGAAGGATCCCTAAAAATTCTAGGAAAAATTAATTGGAACATAATGTTTGAAACATTTTGTACCCTACAACTTCATCTTAGATTGAAATCACAAGTCATTACAGTAGTCTAGACCCCAATTCATCTCATTTCCAATTTATGGCAGACACTTATCAATCTATTATTTCAAGTTTTCTCTCTATTTTTCTATTTTTTCACCTGTATTACATATTTCCTCTTTTCCATTTTCAAATTACATATTTAGTGAAGGATCACTACCTCATTCAACACTTAGGTCCTCACTTGATCCTATTGGGAAATCTTTCTTCTAAGTGTACAATTTTGAAAAGGATTAATCACCCCCTTTTCCTTTGCTCCCCTTTTTACCATGTACATCTATGGTGAACCCGACTCATGACATTTCCATTCTAATTTGGTGTCTAGATCTCCTTTGTATGCATTTATTTAGTCAATATTTACTACATTTTATGCATTAAATATTCATGTTTGATTTGATGGTTAGATGTTCTTTTCATTAATGTGCTATTATGCTTAGTCGATGAATCTTTGCATACCTTTTTCAAAGAATATTTACACTAGATCTAACTATCTTTTATTTTCTTATGCATGAGTGTTACTAAATTGAATCTTACTTATAGCATTCTGGTTCAGAGAATTCGTAGACTTATGAGTTCCTTTGATCTCGAGTCCTCTATGTTTCATAGAAATCTTGATGATACCAACATTCCTACCATTAAAATTCATCCTATTGTTGAGAACAACTCTTCTCACTCTTATCATGATGAAGATGATCCCTTAAGAGTTCCTCCTCTATAGGTCTAGAATCTTTCTTGTGACTTTAAAAAAAATTGAGCAATGGTTAGGACAAGAAAACTTCAATCTCAAGGTCATATTTGTAGTAGAGTGTTTGAGGAAGATAATTCATAATAATGAACATGGTGTTAACATCTTGTGTAGTATTGTTGATGGGTATTTTGTGCACTCCCCAACAAAGGTCAAGATGTGTTGGTGTGTATAGCTCACAACTTCTCCTAAAAGAGGAAAGATAACCAAGGTTATTATCCTCCCAAGAACCAAGGGGTCAGATCCCTATAGTGTAAGATTAATTCAATTGGACACATGGCTATTTTTTCAAGGGGTTTGGTCATTGTTATGAAGACTCTAAGTTTGATATTCCTAAAAGAGAATGTTAGTGCATATTTAAAATAAATAGAAAAATATAGAATAGGGTTAGAAATACATCTACCTATAACCATCATTCATTTCAATCCATCAAAAGATACTCCTTACAATAGTAAATATATAACATACATGATCATCAATTAGTATATGCTGGAGATGTCAAACCCATTTCATATCAATACTATCATTAACACTTTAACACAAAACAAGAACATTCTAGAGAAAAGGACAACATGTAATGAAAGTGATACACATTTTACCCAAAACTAAAGTATTACTTTTACATACTAAGATAAATAGGTTCTCTTTACTTTGATTCAAGATATTGAAACTCAAGCCATCACTAGTTTATATATATCACTCCAAGGGAGTATAAAGTCATACTAAATTCTCTCTCTATGTGTGTGTGTGAGAGAGAGAGAGAGTTTAGAAGATAAAACTATTCTATTGCTTATGATACCTCAAAATCATCAACTTTGTGGATCCTTGAAATGGTCTGAAATGCTATACTTATAGGGTACTACCCTTGTACAATCATCTATAGTTATCTATGATTATTTACAAACATATGCAACTATTTACATATCTCCAGAGAGATAAAAGATAAGAAAGAAGAAGAAGATGGGAATCTAGGGATTTGAATCTTGAGAGAATGTGCTCCTAATGTTGAAGTCTTTTTTCATACCCTACACCCTCTAATCTTTGTATATGGCTCATAAATGTCAAATCGATGGCTTTTCTCCTCGTCGCCTGCTAGTACCTTTTCATAAATATAGGAAAAACACCCACTCACTGAGGCAAGTAATGCTTGCAAAGTACCCGTTATGCATGTTACCTATGTCTAACCTTTGTACTTGTACTTCTTCTGACTCTAACACTATCTATACTGCAAAGATATAAATGCTAGTGGTTGAATTTCAACATGGATAGGTAAGTCCTGATGATGAGACCTAAATAAATAAAATAAATAATTTTTGCAATACTGTACACTGCGAGGATCTGGAGTTTTGAATTCTCACATGAAAGAAATAATAAAGTATCTTGGAATCAAGACTTACAAGGTTCAATCACCCCAGAGTGAACACTTTGTACACTTCAAACCATTTGATGCATGTATTTATTGAATCTTTATTGGGTCTTTCAACCCACTATACTTGGAACTTGGCCTCCTTCAAAGTTGTTTTTGCATGTTCTACATGCATTCGAATCTTCCAAAAGGTATCCTAGGCTTTGTGCATTGATACTATTAATTGTTTGTACTCATGCATGACTTTCTTCTCAAAATTATGGAAAGGACCAAATTTCTCCTCCATCCACTACTTGAAATGGGTCATCAAAAAATCCAAAAGGGTGAACCGTGTTATGTTTTCTAGGTGGGAACTCATAGTCTCTTGTAGATACTATGTAAATTGGGAATCGTACTTCTATACTGATGGTGGGAAATGGTTGATTGATCTCTTTATTGCACCTAAAAACTCTATCCTGAAAGTTCACTTCCAAAGGCTAACCTCTACAAAACTTAACTCCTCATTCTCAAGAATGTGTGATGCTACTAAATATTCTTCGCACAAGGCATGAATCTTCTTCAGGTTTTGTTACTTCTACTCATGTCAGGAAAGGTCAGTATCCCAAGTACCTATTTCATTCCATACTTGTTGGTAATCTTGTGTTGCCTCAAAATAATGATCGATTGACTCAAATAGTAAATCCTGGACCTTCTTCACTTGACTGCAGATCTATTGGTCTGTAATTTAGGATTTTTTATCCATTGTCTGTAGTGGATCCATCTCTTCTTGTAGGAACAATGTTGAGGTGGATACTTTGAGGGCTACAAAGGGAATGAGAGATGCTAACTCTTGAGAACATTCCTCCCATTGAACCAATTCAGCCCTCAAATTTGATTTTTCTTGGTATTCTTTTTCAATCCTAGCTCACATAAAGACTTCCACTTTATCAATCTCATTTAATTCTTCCCATTTAGTTATTTAAACTAGGTGACTTAGTAATCTATGGGACTAAATTCTAATTGGTCCATGTCCAAAAATTCCATAGCAACCTCATCCATTGTCTCTCTTTGTTCATTTCTATGAGTGGTGAAGATGGTATTTCCTTCCTTTGAGGCTCAAACTTCACCATGATGTCCTGGACAGAGACCTTCTAATACTCTAGGGGTTGTTTCCTTTTTAATCTTGACTTCTCTACTTATGTTTTTTGTTAAGTTTGGAAATTAGGAAGTAGGGTTACATTTGTTCCCAAAGGTCCAATTTCCACTTGACCACTAGTTGATTTCTCCTTGTCTTATTTTTCTTGCTTCTCTTGTTTTTTATAGAGCTCTTTTTCTTTGTAAATTTCTTATTTCCTTAATTTCTTCACAGCCTCAATAGATTTATTTAAAGCATCCTCATGTTGTTTCTTTTCCTCTTCTTATTTTTTGAGGGTTTATTCATGTTCAATTCTTTTCTTCTCCTCCTCTTAGAGGTGTATTCTCTTGGCCTGTGCTTTAATTTTTTCTTTGGCCCTTTGGATGACCTTATTTTCTCTTAGTAGTTGGACCTCTTTTTCTCGGACTTCTTGTTCTCTTCTAATACACTCCTACTTTTTCTTTTTTGTTCCTTCTACTTATTTAAGGAGGGAACCCTATTACCCTATTCTTTTGTAGTGAGAATAATGCTCATAGCTTTGTACTTTGGTCAGTCAACATTCGCATATCCTTGGGCATCCTGAAAATATGGGTCATTGGTAGGTGTATCCTATTGTGTTAGAGGAAATAGGGTTTCTAGAGAAGGGACTTGTTCTCAAGATTATGGAATGATTACAGTTCTCTTTTTGGGGGGTTCTTGGGCACTTGGGATGTTCATTTGAGAATGCATGAGGGGAGGATCTTCTTTAGATGAGGCATCCTCACTATCCCCATTGAAATTGCAAGTAATTATATTAGCTTGGGAAGATGAACTTACACCGACCCAAGTGGTCATCGTGAGGAACAAACCACCAAGATTCTATTATTTAGGGGTGCTCATGTTGATTACTATTATTTATGGGGAAACAAACATCATAGGTTTGATGGAAAGGGTGGTAGTTACCACTTGTTTTGCAACAAAGATGAGCTTCTTTGATTTATGTATCTTTTTCCCTAGCTCCTACATGATCTCTTCTTCTAAGGCATCTGATAGTGGATTCGCCTTCTTGGAGGACTTGCCTCCTTTAACTGTTTCCTCCCTCCTTTCATATTTCTACTGAGGGGGCTTGCTCCATGTATTCATTTTGGAACCTCTAGGAAGGTGGATTTTAATGACCTCATGGATGCGGAAAATGATGTCGATGATGAGTTTCTCTATACTTAGTTCCTTGGGAAATTCCTAGTTTATTATGGGGAGATTTTTTTTGCCTATCTCCTTGACCTCATAGGTTGGGTCCAAAATCTCCTATTTATCTTCAAAATTTTCTATAATCTCTTGGAGTCTAAACTCTCACATTTTCTTAGCAGTCTTTCTACAATACTAGTAATGTTGGAAATCAAAATCATCCTATAAGTCTACCCAGAAATCCTCCATGTGTAGCACATGCATGGAGTAAGCACTAGCGAGGATTTTTTTTGTTTTCTCCTTGGTATCATAGGGATCCCATGGGAAATCAAATTCTTAATGGTTCAAGCTTTGAAGCTCCAAAATTGTCTATTTGTTCTTGCAGCACAACACTTATAGTCATCAAGGTTGAAAGTAAATCCAACACTGTGCTTATGCTTTAACGACATGAGTGATTCCACATCCAAAATTTGCATACAAAACTCTAATAATACAATCCTAAATGTACAATGTCATGGAAGTAGAAAGGTCTTCCTATAAAAACATACTATCCTCAAGTATGTACTAGTGTGGAACTTTTTGTACCAACATCCCTATTAACTTATAGGGTCCATTGCATTCTTGGAGAGTTGGAATCTAACATCCCCAATCAGCCTATAGATTCTATCAAAAATTAATGTGTCATTTGTGTGGGAAAAATTAGTTGTGCACTGATTAAAATGTAGTTATGGATAAAACTTCCATGAGAGGCAATTGTGCTCTACATCTTCGCACATCCTATGGGTCTACAAGGCTACCTTCTCATGCTTCAATTTGGCCACTATCCATACTATGTATGATGTCATGTAAAAATGTCATCTGCCACCATGAATGGAAAGGATCTAATTGTGAAGATGATCTAATATTATGTGTGCCAAGTCAAAGCACATGGTCATATTGCATATGTAGGCTATGAAAAATAACATCTAGGGCTGGGAATGTTTTGCATCTAATTTCCCAAAGATGGGGTAGACCATTGAAATAATTTCCCAGGTGGGTGGGATGAAATCAAAGCATGGGATTTGGCTAGACATTTTGGATCCATCTTTCCAAGGATGAAGGAACCAATTCTCGTTTAGGAACCTCTTATGTTCTACTTCTTGGCCTAAATATTATTTTAGTGCTCCTACTTCATCTATAATTGTGGGCTTATCCCAAAATGAGATATAGAAGATGACTCCCACTACATGTAGAGTGAAATCAACAACATCCTTTTCATTTTTGGTCATGCACTTCTACGTAGCCTTAGTGTAGTGATTGGAAATTGTGAGGACCATCTTTGGAGATTAGAAAGATTGTAGGAAGACATCTATGGGTAGGATCCCAAACTCATGCACCACCAGGTAGTATGCACTAGATCCTACGAGTGAATCTTCTCGATTAGATTTGATGGTTTCTACTCTGGAGACCTCGCATTCAATGAGAGCTTGGATAGATTACAAATAAACATCCCCGATGTCAATATCTATGATGTTTTGAACCTTTTCTCTCAAGCTTGGAGAATTTTAGTTTTTCATCATATGTGTACCTCATAATGGTCAGTGTCTTATCAATCTATTATTATGCCTTAGTTTTTCTTCCTTGGGGAATAGGTGGTATCGGTTCTACATAGGGATTAGGTGCTGAAGATGAAGATATTATTGTATCAACATGTATCCTACAAGAATCAACAAAAACCTTATTGAGTACCTTATAAAGACATTTTATTACCCTGTACTAATACTACACTATGAACTAGGGTCTCGACATCCTAGGATTTTCTTACTTTGGTGGTGAGAGATGATCGGGAAGGGATCCCTAGGACACAAAGTCTAGAGATGTCTCTTCATTAAGACTTTAGATTGAGAGAAGGAAGGACCAGGAAAATAGGATCGAGAATCTATGCGAGTCCCTCCCTTGGTGAGAAAAGGTAAGGTGAGATCCAAAGTCCCAAACTCAAAATTCCAGTGCTCACTAAGCATTGGATACTTCTACTTGAATCACAATTTTGGCCCAAGGGATGGCTCACAAGTGTGGGATCTCAAAAAAAGGAAGCCTAGGAATTCAAGATTGGGTCTAAAAAAACTTGAATAGTCGATTTAGGGATGAGCTTGAAAGGAATCTTAGGCAAAAACTCTAAAATAAGGGAGTGACAACTTGATGACCTGATGAAAACTAGACCTGACAAAGATCATCCAGAACTCACTAGGAGGATGGTTCAACTTACGAGATAAATTTGAAAGGGAAAATTAATTTAGGGTACACAAAAACCCTAATAATTATTTCATTTCATCATTCTCTTCTACATGTATACTTGAACTTATACATCATATAAAAATAGGGAAAATGGCAACAAGGCAAAAAAACCCTAAATTGATTAATCCTATAAAATTCTCACACCAAAATAACCTTCATTAACACTCTAGGGAATGATAAAGCAAAAAATACAAAAATAAAGAAACCTAACACGATTATGCCACAATTTTTTCTCAAAAAACCATTGGTTCTAAGTGCAGAGACAAGAACCCTAACCTACAAAATTAAACAAAATAAAAAACATGAAAATATGACACAAGAATTTCCAAAAAGAAATGAAGATTCATTACATGCTTGAAGACTACATGAGAAAACATGAAAGACCACCTAAGAGAGCCTAAAAAAGCCACAAAAACCTCAAGAAACTACAGGAAAAAGAAGTGTCCAAGTTTTCAAAAGCATTTTCATACTCAAATCTTGCACTTATATTTTTATCACCTGGGTCAGTTCAAAATAAGATCCAAAAGACCTTCTATAACATGTCAATGTAAGTGCACTAAATGCTCACTGTCCTTAAAATTTGTTAGGTGATGCTCCGCGCACTAGAAACCAAGATCAAAAATCCCAAACATTTCAAGGATTCACGTGACTCTAAGGGCATTATGAAACCTTGGGGCTGAGGATCTGGCCAAAAATGAGACAAAATGGGAAAGACCCTGAAGTTTCGAGCTCTAGGGCACCAAAAGGAAAAATAAAACACAAAAAATGAATTTTAACGGAAAGAAGGGAAACCATAAAAAGGGGGGACCTAACATTTTTCCAAACAAAATGTTTGGATGGGTATTCGGGGCATAACAAGTATCTCTCATCTCATTAATAACAATATCATGCCTATTAGAGATTATGCCCAAGAATTAAGTTTCATTCCACCTATCACTACTGTTGTGACCTTCATTCATATTCCTACCTCAATACCTAATGTATCTACTTATACTCCACTTCTCATAACCACTTCCAATCAAAACATGAATCCTACACATGTTAATATTCCTAATCCTATTCTTCCTCCTCCTTCAAGTGTTCATTTCCTTCATCCATTCTCATTTAAAATAGTGTTCCATTCTCATATTATTGTTAGGAATAGTCCCAAGAGATAACTGAGAGGGGGGGGGGGGTGAATCAGTTATCTACTAAACTCAATTCTTTATCCAATTAAGTATACTTAAACATAAATCATAAACATAATGAAAGAACACATGAACACAACACCAATATTTTGGTTATGAAGAAATCCAAATAGGTCAAAACCCCGGTGGGACTTGCTACCCACTAATATTTTGTACTAGTGTATAATGATCCTTGTTAGAAGATCCTTTACCCTGTTAGGAGTAGCTTTACAATATATTAAGTCTAGTAGACCTGGTCAAGGGTCGGACCCTGTTAGGATTCTTTTACAATTGTCCCTATTAGGGGAGAGGATGCACTGTCTGAGAGCTCACTGCTTAAATGGGCGATAGCTACAACTTTCTGAATAACAAATACACACTATATCTAGATATTGGTGAACTGTGCTTTGACCTACTGTCTGGATCAGTTCCAATGAATAGCACAAGCAATTTACTTGGTCACATAGACCTTCTTCTGATGGCTCAACACTTTGCACACTCTACTCTGTCGTGCTTAATTAACCATGAACCACGCTCAAGCAATCACAAATGACTGCCTATAAATATCTTCCCTCCAAATGATATAATCGAGTCAGCTTGTTAGAACCACCTTGAAATCATATTAGAGAAATCATAATAAACTCCAATAAACATTATGTCTCCTCTACTATGCATGCAACACATTATGGGACCTGTCTAATAAATAGACGCATGCTACACACTGTCGACTCTACCAAAATAACTAGAACTTTCTCTGTAAGCTGAATTAACTCATGCGCTCTTAACTGAACATCAATAACACTTCTCCAAGCTTAACTCCAAGGGTTCATACCCTCAAGATAGGCGCAACTCAAGAACCAATAAAATCTCTATCAGCTCTGCTGAACAAACATAGGAAACTGCTACTGGCAAATAGTGAATGCATAACTTTACTTGCATTCATCATCAGACCATGCATTCATGAACTTAACATCACTTACATGTCTTCAAAATATATCCAAGCATGCAAGGCTCCATGATAACTTTACGGACAACCATACACAAAACATTGTCTGTTACTCTTTCAGGAACATTGTTGACATTAGTTGCTATATAACTGTTTGTACTAACAGTTAACCTCTACAGCCATGATATCATGTTGATATCATGTCTATGCAACATATACAAAAATATTACTACATAAGACTTCCACGTATGCTAATTTCCATATGTTTTCATCAATGAAAAACATACAATCAGTACTGGCCTGCTGGCAAATCTCCAACAATCTCCCCCTTTGGCATTGATGGCAACATGTGGAATGAAAAAACACCACCAACCCAAATGAACATTTCTTTTATAACATTCTCCATTTCCTCATCAAAAACTTCCTCGAAGATGAATCCTCCATCTGCTGCAATATTTTCTAATATTCTCCATTTCCTCAATTGTATTGTTGTCATAACTAAATGTTGCTCCCCCTTAGTCTATTACTCCTCTTTTTACTTCTATTTTTCATGACTCTATATATACTCCCCCTTTGACATCAATGGAAAAGGGCACCATTCATTTTAAGCACTGGTACTACTCTTGAAGTAGACTAGTCAACCTTCCATCAGTCTCAGAGGACTGATGTCTTTCCTTCTTTTTTCTAAGCAGAATCAGGGAAGGGAATTACTCCCAACTTCTCCCTAAGATACTCAAAGTATCCTTAGGCAAGGGCTTTGTGAAAATATCTGCCAACTGATCTTTAGTACTCACATAGTCCAACTTGACTTCTTTCTCTACCAATTTCTCTCTTAGGAAGTGATACTTGATCTCAATATGCTTTGTCTTCGCATGCATCACAGGGTTCTTTGACATATTGATAGTGCTAGTGTTATCACAGTGAATAACAATAGGATAATCAATCTGAATTCCAAAATCTTTTATCATCTGCTTGATCCAAACAATTGTAGAATAATTCAAGGCTGCTGCAACATACTCAGCTTCTGTTGTTGACTAAGAAATATAATTTTGTTTCCTGCTTGTCCAAGTGACAAGTCTATCACCAAGAAACACTGCTCCACCTAAAGTACTCTTTCTGTCATCAACACATCCTACCCAATTTGCATCAATGTATACATGAAGCTCAACATTTTTTGAGTTAGGATACCATAGACCATAAGCTATAGTGCCCTACAAGTATTTGAATATTCTCTTTACTACCATGAGGTGACTTTGTTTAGGTTCTATTGCAAATCTTCCAACTATGCCAACTGCATTGGAAATATCAGGTCTAGTCTAAGTAAGATATATGATTTTACCAATCATAGACTTATACAATGTTATATCTAATGCTAGTGAGTCATCTTCTTTTGTAAGCTTGCATCCAGTGATCATAGGGGTTCCTACTGGCTTGCAATCATCCATCTTGAATTTCTTCAGTATCTCTTTCAGATACTTTGATTGATTAATGAAAATTCCTTTTTCTATCTATTGCACATTTAGTCCCAAAAAGTATTTGATAGGATCAATCATACTCATCTCAAATTCATTCTACATTTCTTTGGAAAATTCAGCACTGAGCTTGTCATTACCTCTAAAGATAATGTCATCAACAAATACAGCTACAAGTAGAAAACCTTAAGATGTCTCTCTAATGAATAGATTACAATGTGCTGCTCCTTTCTTGAAACTAATCTTTTTTAAGTATCCATCTAGTCTCTCATACCATGCTCTAGGGGCTTGCTTAAGTCCATAGAGGGCCTTCTTTAATCTGCATACCATATCAGGTCTGCTTGATAAGGTGAATCCTTCTAGCTGCTCAATGTATACTTCTTTCAAATCTACATTCAGGAATGCTGACTTGACATCCATCTGATAAACTTTGAAGTTTTTTACTGTAGCATAGGCTAAAAACAACTTAATGGCTTCTAATCTGCTCACAGGTGCAAATGGTCTAAATAATCAATGCCTTCTCTTTGCGCATATCCCTTACATACTAATCTTGCTTTTTTTCTACCTTTAGGAAGCAACCAATAGAGTTTCCAATGGTCTCAAAGGAGTAAATATTCCAAAAATGGAGTGGAAGATTGGGAAGGAAAACCCACATTGAGTGGTTTAGTAAGAGGGTTGAAAGAGACTATCCAGAGTTTGGAAGAAATAGATTGATTCCCCCAAACCCACAGCTTGTTCAAAACAAAAACACGATCTTTGAAAGAAGAAAATTGATGCAAGAGCATCTTGGGTCCTTGGCAATCCTGTGTCACCAAAAACATTTCGGATTTTATCTGTGTTTCTCAGTTTCTTCTTTGACTGAGTTGGTCAGTTTCCTTTGGTTACCGAGTGTGATCGGTTATCTCTTGGGCGGTTGGTTATTTCTCTAGCACTTAGTGATGTGTGTCTGTTGCTCGGTCATCCTTTCTTATCGAGTAGTTTCTTTTGAGTTTCTGTTGGGCTGACTTGTGCATTTATGTTGGGTCATAGATTTAATGTTGGAATCAACCATTGGGAAGCCTGTGGTCCCAGATCTGACCATTCCTTTTGTTGATTGTGGATCTGAAGGCCAACTCAATTCGGTAGACTCTTGTATAAATGTAGTTGTTTGGTTATAGTTTAGGAGGCGATTAGATATGAGAGAAGAAGATAGTAGATTGGATATTATTGAAAGATCCTCACATATTTGAGGACTTCTATAATTCATTATAATATTTGGCCCTAACTGGGAAGGCCTTATAGCTTGGCATGTATGATTATATTTGATGATAAAAATTAATGAAAAATTATGCATTCTCTGTCTCATTATTATGTGTTTTTGCTTCTACGTATTGTTGAGCAGGCTGGATCATTAGGGTGTGCCATTGTTTGGCCCCTCTTGGCCCTACCCTTGCTTCAAGTGGTATCAGAGCGAGGTTAGATCTTGATCTAGGTCTACGGATCTAGGTTTGTAGGTTCCTCTTGGGAAGTCCTAGTTGATTATTGTGGGGTAGCAGATTGCAATCTGACCTACAATTGCAGAGGGTTGTCAAGATGGCTTGTGGGAGGTGAGATGCAGATCCAGGATTGGCAGATATGATAAGGCAGATTGCTGCTAGATTAGAAGCTATTGAAACAACCTAGAGAAGAGGCAGACATCTTGAAGATGTTAGTGATGATGAAATTGAGGAAGAACAGGTGAATGCAGAACCAGCACCTGTTATGGATCAAGGTGAAAGATTTTTGAAGGCTTTAACAAGTCTGAAGTCTACACCACATTTCAATCCTCCTGAGTATGGTGGAAAGCTAGATTCTGATGAATTGGTGGACTGGATCACCAAGATGGAAAAGTATTTTGAGTATGAAAACATTCCTGAAGACAAGAAGGTGAAGATTGTAAGCACAAAGTTGAAAAGCCATGCATCCTTATGGTGGGAACATCTACAATTGGATAGGAAGAGGAAAGGAAAATACAAAATCAAGGTATGAAATAAAATGGTGAATAAATTGAAAGGAAAGTTCTTACCTTGTGATTATCAGATTAACCTAGTTTGGTGAATGCAAAGTTTAAGGCAAAAAGATAGCTTGGTAAAGGAATATACTAAGGAATTCTATAGATTAGATATCAAATATAGACATGATGAAGATGATGTGGAAAGAATTGGTAGATACCGGAATGGTTTGAGATTTTCCATCCAAGAGGAAATTACTTTGGTCAAGTTGGAGAGCATTGAAGAGGCTTATCAATTTGCATTGAAGGGCGAGGAGAAATTGAACAAGAGACATGAGCAAAGACAATGAGGTAGAGGTGGTAGATTCCCTAGAGGAAGAGGTAGATCTAATGGTGAAAATGGTAGATCTTAACCTAAAAAGATAAATCTGGACAAAGGCAAGACCGAGTGGAAAGGTGAAAGTTGATCTAGAGGCAAAGGCAGTAACTACTGAGGTGCTAATAGCAAAAGAAGTTTCCAAGGAACTTGTTACAACTGTGGAGAAGAAGGACATAGATCTTTTGAATGTACACATGCTAGTAAGAAGGCTGGTAGTGTATGTGACTGAATGTGACCTCTAAATCAGGCACAACACAACATGGTCATTATTCACTTGATAGAATTTGGGAGAGAGTATGAAGAACTCAATCCAAATTCCATGGTGAGGTGACCTGTTGCCTCCTATGTGAATGGGGTGTTTAATTGCTCTCAGATTGAAGAGCCAACAACCATAAGACCGCTACTACAATGGAGGATTTGAAAGCAAAGCCATAAAGATGATATGCAAGCTAAAATCAAACTAAAATGTATGCAATTAATCTAAATTGCTTGAAAGGAAATATGAAGTGCAGTTTTTTTTTAGATTTTGAAATAAAGATGATACTAGACTAAGAACGAGTAATCAAATTTAATCTAATATGAGATGCAATTATACTAAAATGATAGACTAAATATGCAACAAAAAAGCTTTGAATAAAATGAGATAAAAAAATGCTATAGTTCAATTACTCTCCAAATTGCCTTTTCTTGAATGAGAAGAAGAGGCTCATTAAATAGAAAAGCTCGGGAGAGGAATGAAGAGTTTCTTGATTTGTAACTCGTGACTCTTCATTCCCACATTGAGACAAAAATGCAAGAATTACTTAATAAAAAGAATGGAAAATGCCACACAGGTGACCTTTCGAATATCTTGAATTATCAATTCAAAAAAGTGTGTCCATTCGAATATCAAGTAATTATTAATTCCTTTTTATGGGTAATTAGCTAAAGAGGGTAGATTTTAATTTAATTAGAAAGCACTTAGGACTTTATAATTAAATTAATTTATCATAGGGGTAATTTAGCCAATTAAGTCTAAGACTTTAGGAATTAATTTAGCGTTTGATTATTGCAATTTATGATCTTTGCAATTGACATCAAGTTAAATTAAGTCAGGTAGGAGAGAGAAAATTGCCTAGGGAACTAGGACTTTGGTGATGTAAAATCGAGATAATGCACCAAAATTGATTGAAATGATTAGGTGCCAATTTTGGGGTATTACATTTTCTCCTCTTTGAATTGATGTGCGAACAGCACGTTGATTCAAAGAATAGTCTGAAGTGACAGATGATGAGAATTTCCATAGTCCAAGTTAGATTGCGAAGACAACAGTCTTAGAAGAGAACTGGAATCAGGGTTAGATTGCCCCAATACCAATTGATGGAGATGCAGATTTAGGACTATCTCTGAATCAAGGTTAGATTGCCCCAATACGAAGCTTAGTCCTCCGAGACCTGGGTTAGATTGCCCAGATAACAGTCTAAAAGAGATTTTGAGAGCTATCTCCAGAATGAAGTTTGACTTCCAGGAATTAGGGTTAGATTTCCCCAATACCTAAAAAGATTTCAAGAACCATCTCCAGAATGAAGCTTGGCCCTTGAGGATCTAAGTTAGATTGCTCAGATACCTAAAAGATAGATGATAAGATAACAAGATGTGAGGCACCGAGATGCCCCTAGCAATGAGAACTGATGATTCAAATCAGACTGATTCAAGAATAGATTCGACAAGATTCAAATGATGTAATCATCCTTCCCCCTCGGGAGCGAAATGGAAAGATGACATGTCAGAAGATGATTGATAACAAGAGATTGCAGAGCAAAAGCAATTAGACTAGATTCGCGAAGCTGCAAAAGCAAATCAGAGCAAAGCAGAGGTCTTGTTGACCAAATTTGACTAGGGTTGACTTGATGAAAAGAAGAAAAGATTTGAGAACATGATGCAAAGATGAGGATCTGGCAGGAAGATGACACCAGAAGGCTGACTACACAAGCATCCGATCTAGGAGGAGTCCAATATTTAAAACACAATTTTGAGCTAGCTAGAGATGTCAGATTTTGATTTCGATCTCGAAAATGGATTCAGAACAGTCGATTTAGCTAAGGGTGCAATTTTTATGCAAAACAAAGCACTTTCAAAAATTAGGTCAAAAGCTATATAAGGCCCGGAGGAGTCATTTTCAAATCATTATTCATCGTTGTCTTTTAGTGATTCTGAGCTCTAAGATAGAGAAATGGAGGGTCTGCCACTACATACACACCGATTTGAGTGTTCTTGATGACATGCCCGGCCACCAGAGTATGACGCACCTGTAAGTAGTCGATAAACCTTCGTGCATTTCAATTCATACAACTTTATAGGTTAGATTTAAGAGAATCTAGCATAATTAGGAACAAAAATGTGTGAAATCTTGCGCGAGAAAGTAGTTCTCTCACGCGGGCCTAGATTTCATTTCGTGCGAGATTTTGGTTTCCTCGCGTGAACTGGCAAGCTCAAATGCTAGAACTTCACATGAGCTGGTAGGTCATCTCACGCGAACATTCTATTTCCTCGCGCAAAATTATAGTTTTCTCTCGTGAAGGAACACTTTTTTCGCGCGAAAGACTGTTGCAAGTGTCCAAATTTTTATCAAATTTGCATGAAATTAGCTAAATAAAGTCTTGTAGAGTCTTGTTGTAGGATAGATGCTTTGCTATAGTTGTTGTTGTAGTAGTGAAAACCAACATGATTGAGGTACTGACCCAGTGTCGTTGTTTGCTTTGTAGGTTGACTTTCCAGATGTCGCATTCCGGGCACACCACCCTGTTATTACTACATTAGTTCAGAGACTGACAGATGCCGAGAGTGCTCACATTGATGCTCTGGGCTTGGGATATTTGTGTGAGTTACTTGACATTCGGGTGAATCACAGCCTTCTTACTGCACTAGTAGAGCGTTTCCGTTCAGAGATGAACACATTTCATTTTTCGATGGGGGAGATGATAGTGACCACCGAGGACATATATAGGATCCTGTTGATACCCATTCATGGTACTCGTGTTGAGTACAATACACAGCTGCGGTAGGGTACAGTGGCCTTGAGGACTATCTTCAGGGATGATCTTGTGATGGGTCGGGCCATCTCTTGGGAGGATCTGGTGCATAGATATGGCAGAGCTCATCCATTCCAAGTTGTTTTGGCTATATTTCTGAGTTGCTACCTTGTACCTGATTGAGGTCAGCATGGACTAGAGTGCGGTTGGGGTACCATGCTGCAGAGGATGCTGGACAGACCAGCTGTGAGATTTGGATGGGGGGAGTGTATGCTAGCACACATGTATCACGAGATGCATGAGATTATGTACAGAGGTGCAAGATTGATGGCGGTAGGAATCTTCATCTTACAGGTTTGGGCCTGGGAGTACCTCCCCATTTGTAGACCCCTTTTCCATGATACGTGACAGGCACTGGAGCCTTATATTTATAGATATTCAGGTGTGATGACCTAGCCCCTACTGGGTAAGATAGAGCAATGGAGATCACAGTTGGATGACATGGCCGCTGTAGTCTAGAGACCCAGGATAGCTACTGAGCCCTGGGATGATGCTCGAAGAGAGCTTGCTACCATGTTCGTGTCACGTCCACTGATTGGATGAACTATTTAGATGATTGAGAGATTCTTGGTTACACGCGTCCTGCGCCAGTTTGGCAGATAGCAGGATATTTCACAGGAGTACTACCCCTATGCTCACTTCTCCGATGAGGAGAAGAAGGGGTGGCGTGCATGATTAGATCCGGGGTGATGTGCGATAGATTCAGGCATCCCACCAGCACGATGGGACTACATGGTGGATGTCACCAATGTAGGGGTGACACCTGCATACAAGGACCAGTTGATTGCACGGCCTCATCTGAGGTTCACAGATCTAGTTGGCGCAAGAGCACAGCAGCAACCAGCATAGCAGCAGCAGGCATAGGATCCGTAGGCACAGGATCAACAGGTGCAGGCAGAGCAGCCTATACAGCAGCAGGCTACGCAGCAGTAGGCACCACAGCATAGACCTGGGTAGAGAGTTTTGAGGCCCCGATCAGGATAGGTGAGCATCCTTGCTAGGACCATGGGCTCAGATCCTAGAGCAGGGAGTAGTGGTACATAGCAGAGGTCCACAAGACCATGTATAGCTGACACATCCCAGTAGGTACCATAGGGGGAGGATACTGACATGTCAGATGTGGCAGCTAGAGCAAGTGTAGGATAGGTACAGGAGGCTCTTAGAAAGAGCTGGGAGAGAGTACGGTAGGTGCAGCATGAGCGTGATGATTTTCACACATGTCTTATCCAAGAGGAGACTCGAGTAGCAGATAGGGATGTAGAGATTAGATAGCTATGGGTGGAGTTAGCACACTCAAGATTAGAGATGAGATATGAGGCCACCCAGGCAGCTTATTACTATGCAGCATACTGCGGAGCTGTTCCAGATATATCAGAGTAGGTGCCACCATTTTCTGAGTATGCTGGGGCTCCACAGGCTCCTCCTCTAGTACCTCCATAGGTTCCTCCATAGGCTCCTCCACAGGCCCCTCCACAGGCTCCCATGCCACCACCACAGAGACCGATGCCACCACTACAGACATCAGGACAGCAGGCTCCTCCACCTCCACCCCCTCCCAGTGGGAGTGGATCTTGATTGTATCATAGCTCATTTTTTTTTGGTACTGTGCTTGAGTAGCACCTCTTTGTATATGACATTTGGATCGAGAGATATATATATGAGATCGATGATTTTTTTGATATCATTGTACTTGTAAATTGCTTGAATGTATGATGTTTATGAGATGTGCTCTTATATTCTTTAGATGTATGAATAGAAATGTATGCAATGTAGTGATAGATAAATGTGAAATAGATGATTTATGCTTATAGCAGATGCACATGTTGATGCAGATGCAATGAGTTTATGGATGTAAATGGAAATAAAATGCAATGGATATAATGTATATGGTACTAATCATCTCATGCAGGATTGTAGCAATATTTAACAGGTACTAATCAAAAGATAGATATGTTTGAGGATCAACAATGAAGACCAAACACTTGTGCAACCAAGAAGAACCTGAGGCAATAGATGAGAGCCTTTGATGAAGACAATTAAGAGAGAAAATAAGACATCATCTTAAGTTCAAAGATGAGAATGCAAATGCAAGCCTAAGCTAAAGATGCAAGCTTAAAATGAAAATGCAAACCCTAGGACTTGGTTGTTGGACTCACTGTATTTATCATCATAGAGCCTTTCAAGTTCGGACAATCCTGAGATGTCATACAATCCTCACTAATATCGCTATCATGAGAATATGAATATGACATGAGTCTTAGGTTTGTCAGAATAAGATGTAAGCATTAAGGCACAAGGAGCCAGAATGACCTGAACACCTATTCCTTTTAATCTAGCAAGTTAACATAAGCATTAGAGCATAAATGCTAGAATTACTTGAATGTCTCTTGTGAACAAACACACCAAGCATGCAGGAGTTCCTTCTTTTGCCAAAGATTGCTCGCAGTGACCCTTACGTTCACTCAACAGGGCAAGCATTTACAGTTTCACCAGTAGCAGAAAGAAGTCACTCAAAAGACAAGGAGAAGAACCAACCTCACCAAAGTGTTCATATAAAAGGAGTCGAGGTACGCATGGCCATCCAATATGAGATGAAGGCTCTTATAGATATACACCCCTCTTATATGAATTCTTTGGATCATTGGAACTAAACCAACAAGCAGAAAGCAAAGAAAAAGCAAAGCAAACAAACAAGCACTCAAAGAAAACAAAGCTCAACATGCCTCAAAGGAACACACATTTAGTTTTAGTTTCAGTTTAAGTTCATGTTCAAGTGGATTGAAGACAATTCAGAAAGATCACGTTTGAAGTCTCAATGAGATAATGACAGTAGGCAGACGTAGTGAGAATCATTGGTGATTGATATAAGGGAGAAATCCCGAAGAAGAGAGATCGAACGAAAGCTAGGTATCCGTAGGTAGGCATAGTGGGAACCACTGGCGACCAATGCTCAAAAGAGTTTCTGAAAGTGATAGGACAATGCCCCCTAGACCAGCTAGGTGCCCCCAAGTGTGAACCAGTTCCAATCTATGAAGAGTTGAGGAAAACTCAAAGACAAGCGCATGAGCTAGCAAACCAAAGTAGGAAACAAACTAAAGCGGGAAAGCGGGAAAACAAACTAAAGCAGGAAAGGAAGGAATCTAAAGTAGGAAACTAAGAGCCAAGCGACGCTGAGATGAGATGTTACTTTAGGAAAACAAGAGGTGCCTGTTTACCAGGTTTTCACCATCTTGGCAGAGATTCTATTTTTGCTACTATGACGCCTGTTTACCAGGTTTTCATCAATGGCACATTTTTCTCTTTTTCAATTTTTTTGTATTATTCTCTTTTTTTTTATTTTTTTTATTTTTTTTAATATCTCATTTTTTTTGTATTTTTTGATTTTTATTTTTTTTTTGTATTTTTCACATTTTCTATTTTTTTTTTGTATTATCAAGGCGCCTGTTTACCAGGTTTTCACCAGGATAATAGATACATCAAAGCACCTGTTTGCCAGGTTTTCACTAAGATGATCATTTTTTTAGGACGTTTTGCAATTTTTAGGAGTTTTTACAATATATCAATTTTTAGGATTTTTTCAAGATCAATAAATATGTACATGAGCATACTGAGAATGTCAACTGTAGAACTTTTTCAAATGAAGAGCGTTGATAGGCTCTTTGAGTTGCTCTCCTTCAGTGGTGGAGAGGTGGTAAGCACCAGATCCAAATGTTGCAGTAATAATGTATGGACCAAGCCAGTTTGGTTCAAACTTTCCTTTCTGGGCTCTCTGCTGCTGATTCTTGGGGTTCTCCCTCAAGACGAGGTCACCCACTTGGAATTCCCTTTGTCTGACTTTCTTGTTATATGTTTTTGACATTCTCTTTTGATATGCTTGAAGATGATCGAACGCCACCCTCTGACGTTCATCTAATAGTTCAAGCTCTTGCAACCTAGATATTCTGGTATCTTCATCAGTGATGAGGCCCTTCAGAGAGATTCACAATGTCAAAATCTCGACCTCAATTGGCAATACTGCTTCTGCCCCATAGACTAAGGCAAAAGGCGTGGCTCCCGTTGGTGTTTGGATACTTGTTCTATAAGCCCACAAAGCCAAATTAATCTAGAGATGCCAATCTCTACCAGATTTATGAACTGTTCTATGCAAAATTTTCAGGATTGTCTTATTAGAAGCTTCTGCTTGTCCATTACCCTGAGGATAATAAATAGATGACCAATGCTGAATGATCCCGAATTTAGTGCATAAGTCTGTCAAATCCTTGTTCTTAAACTATCCTCCATTGTCAGTGATAATAGATGAAGGTACGCCATATCTACAAATAATATTGTTCAAAATGAACTTAGCAATAGTCCTTCCATCAGCTACAGTCAGAGGGACTGCCTTGACCCATTTGGTAAAGTAATCTGTAGCAGTGATTATGAATTTATGTCCTCTTGAAGAAGAAGGGTGTATCTGACCAACCAAGTCAAAAGCCCATTGTTGAAATGGCCAAAAACTAATGAGAGGACTGAGCTCCTTAGCAGGAGCGTGGATCAGATTCCCATGATATTGACACTGCTTGCAAGTCTTGACATATTGGACAGCTTCTTTTTCCATATTCGGCCAGTAATATCCAGCTCTACTAAGTTTATGAGCTAACGTCAGACCACTCGAATGAGAGCTGCAAATACCTTCGTGTACCTCAGCTAACGTACATTTGGACTCATCGGGTTCTAGACACCTAAGTAGAGTACCATCTAGGCCCCGTCTATACAAGTCATTTGCTATAAGGACATACCATGAAGTAGTATGAATGAGGTGATGTTTCTCATTCTGGATATAGGTATCGGGGATAATTTGGTCCCGAAGATAAGAGTAGATATGGTGGTAGCGGGATGAGTCATGTCCAATGACTGAACAAATCATCTTGGATTCAAGATTGTCATAGGTAGGGTAGCATAATGTTTCCACCAGGAATTCATACCTGAAGTCATTTTCTGGCATTTGTAATATTGAGGCCAAAGTAGCCATAGCATCAGCCACCTTATTATCTATTCTTGGAATCTGTTGGAAGGAAATATGTGCAAAGTATAACTTAAGATCATCCACCATTCTTTTGTAGGGTATTAGCTTGTCATCCTTTGTTTGATATACATTATTAACTTGATTAATGATCAACTAAGAATCACCAAAGACCTTGAGCTCATCTATACACCATTCAAGGGCTAATTTCATACCATTGATAAGAGCCTCATATTCAGCTATGTTGTTGGTGCAAGGAAACATCATTTTGTAGGCCTTAGGAAAAGAATAGCATTGAGGTGTTATAAACAGAATACCCGCACCTGATCCTTGTTGAGTGAATGAGCCATCAAAAAACATACTCCAAGACTGATGTGTGAGATGCAGGATGGAGTCATCTAGAAATTCAATGTTCAAAGGTTGGTGATCATGTAGAGGAGCCTCTGCCAACTAATCAGCAATCGCTTGTCCCTTAATAGATTTCCTTTCCACAGATTCAATATCAAACTCACTGAGGATCATGACCCATTTAGCCAACCTACCCGTGAGAGCAGCCTTGCTTTATAAGTATTTTAGCGGGTAAATTTTTGCAATAAGCTTTGTAGTGTGAGCCAACATATAATGTCACAGTTTCTGTGAGGCAAACACTACAGCTAGAAAAGCTTTTTCAATAGTAGAGTAGTTCATTTCATAGGACACCAATGTTCTGTTGATGTAATAAATAGCTCTTTCTTTATTGTTCTAATATTCTTGAGCTAAGAGAGCACCCAAAGATGTACTTGTGGCTGAAATATACAATATAAGCGGCTTCCCATGGATAGGAGGCATCAAAATGGGTGGATTGGCAAGATATTATTTTATTTGATTGAGTCCCTTGTCACATTCCTCATTCCATTCATAGGTGACACCTTTATGCAGAGTTTTAGTGAATGGCTGTGACTTATCAGCTAGCTATGAGATGAACCACCGAATGGATTGCAACCTTCCTTGTAGACCTCTCATTTGACTTATGTTCTTAGGAGGAGGCATGTCCATAATAGCTTGAACTTTTTCTGGATCAACTTCTATGCCTTTGGCTGAGATAATGTAACCCAAGAGTTTTCCAGAAGTGACTCCAAATGCACATTTCTTGGGATTAAGTCTAAGGCTAAACTGCTCCATGCGGTCAAGGATGGGACCCAAATCTTCAAGGTGAGTTCTTTGCTGCATACTCTTGGCTAAAGTATCATCCACATAGTCCTCCATAGTTTTGTGCATCATATCATGGAAGATAGTAGTAACAGCTCTCTGATATGTTGCTCCAGCGTTCTTAAGCCCAAAAGGCATAACATTCCAGCAAAAAGTGCCCCAAGCACATGTGAAGGTGGTTTTTTCTTGGTCTTCTGGTGCAATTTTAATTTGATTATAGCCAGAGAAGCCATCCATCAAGGAGTACACCATCCTGTTGTCATGTCTACTAGTATATCAATATTAGGCAGTGGGAAATCATCTTTTGGACATGCCTTATTGAGATCTCTGAAATCTATACACACACGAATGGATTTATCATGTTTAGTAACTAGAACAATGTTTGAAATCCATTCAGCATAATCAATTGCTCTTATGAAACCAGCTTTAAGGAGCTTTTCTAGTTCAGTTTTAACCAACAGTGCCACATGAGGGTGCATCTTTTGAAGCTTCTGCTTAATAGGTTTGACATCTGGTGCAATGGACAAATGATGCATGATTAGATTGGGATCCAATCCAAGCATATCAAAATAAACCCATGCAAAGTTTATTTTCTTGCGTTGGAAGAATCTAGTGAACTCTTCTTTTTCTTCAGTAGATAATGACTGTGCTAAATGTATAATATGTGGAGTAGCCTCAGTGCCCAAGTTCACTAGTTGTGTCGGTTCAATCAGAACTGATGATCTTTCTTGAAAATGGCTTGGTAGAGTATCAAGTATCTCATCCTTGGGTACCTCAGAGAGCTTTTCACCCTCAGATACATTTTTTATTTTTACTATTTTTGGCTCTGATACTGCCACAATGTGGTTTTCACCATCAGAGCTCTTATTTTTTCTATTTTTTATTTTTTGACTAAGATACTTGATATCCCCTTCTGTCATGCTGATACTGTATTCACTGGTGGAAGACATTACAGGTTCAAGAGAATGGAGGTAACCGGCTAGTTCATAGTCATTCTAGAACGTAAGGACTTCATTGGATGTGAGAGGGGAGTTCTAGTTTATTAGATCAGGATGGTGAAGTGAAAGGGAAGTAGTGGCTAGTTCAACTGCATTCACGGTATAACCCTCAAAAGTGTTAACAAGCAAGTCAAGACCTAGAGCAGTCTCATCCAAAGGAGTGTTTGAATCCCTATGAGATCCTACGTCAGAAGCGGAAGACAAGTTGACATCTACAACATCAAATTCATGTGTTCTAGTGCCAGACCCTTCACCTACTTCGAGGAGTCTTTCATACTCATGAACAGTATCTATGTCTACATCATAAGTGGCATCGGATGTAGAGTCAAACTCATATTCATGTGAGTCCATACTTGATGTAGGAATTTCATTAGCAGCATCATTAGTCTCATTATTATTCCTTGTGTCATTGATGGCTTGCTGAAGTTGTTCTTGTTCATAGTATTTTTGAAAATATGGTGGCCTATATCACTCACCTGTAAAATTGGGATCATCATTTAATGTTGCTTTCCATTCCTCATATGTAACTTGATGTACTGAAGAAGTTTTATCAGAATCAGCCTCAGAGCACATGTCAATATCAGTCTCTACCATATGAATAGGTATGATAGGCTCATCAGGTTCAGTAAGGAGTGCCACAATATCCAAAGGGATAGGATATGGAAATGTATCTTCATCGGAGCTATTTTCTGGATTCATCTTTGGAGTGGTATCTTTAATTTCTTGTTCATGCTCAGGTTCAAGCTTGGAATCAGACGTAGGAGCTGACATAAATTTATTGGTCCCCAAATGAAAGGGAGTCTTTTTAAAGCCTAAGCTAGTAGTGTCCTTTGGGCAATGACCTACAGCTTCAATAGGATTCAACAATCCATTATCATTTACCCCTATAGGACCACTTCCCTTGTATCCAAAGCGCTTCATGATTTTGAAACCTTCACTATAAGGTTCTTGTTCTAACTCTGGAGTAGTTGTTTCAGATATCTCCTTTCCTTTATAGATCCAAGCTTTGATAGCTCTTTCCTCATCTTCATCTTCTAAAGGTATGGAGGCTCGCACAAAATCACCATCATAAATTGTTTGAGGAGGATTATCAAAAATTCCATGAGTTTCCGAAGGTCTCCCATAAGAGCATGGAGAGGGAGGTAAAGCTACTAGAGATAGCACAGGTTCCATTTGATATTCTCCCATGCCCGTATCTTTAATTTTCAAATTTTGCTCCATTTCTCTAAGCTTAGTATCATAGAACTCAGTGGAGTCCCTATTTGCTAGAACAAAACTATCTGTAGTTTGCATGAGAGTATTACAAGAGAGGTTGGTGTTTGCAGGTACAGTGACTTCCGCCCCGTGAAATGGTAACTTGATGCATTGATGATATATGGATGGAACAGCCTGCATCTCATGAATCCAAGGCCTACCCAACAAAATGTTGTATGCTAAAGGAATGTCGAGCACTTGGAAAGTAACATCTCTCTCAACAGGACCTACGCGGATAGGTAGCACAACTAAACCCTGGGACTTGTGTTCTTCCTCATCATAAGCTTTTATGGTAATCTTCTTACGGGAGTCTATGCAATCCTCATCATAACCTAGCTGAGTGAGAAATTTAGCGAAACAAATGTTAAGACCAGCGCCATTATCAATAAGCACACGACGGACACGTTTGGGACCTATCATAACCTCTATGTGTAAGGGAGCATTATGCAGGTGGTTCAAAGAATGATCATCTTCCTCTAAGAAGGAAAAATAATGCGGTGAAGTCAAATGACCCACCATATATTGGAACCAGTTTAGATCAAGATCCTTGGGGACATTTGCTTCAGCGAGGGCTTTATCCAAAATTTGCCTATGAGCAGGCGAGATTTTTAACAACTCAAAAATAGTAATCTGAGCATTGGTTCACTGGAGTTGATCTAAGATACTATAACTAGTAACGCTAGATGTGGGAGTCGATTTAGAAGCTTTGTTGGTAGGGCCAGTGGTAATCTTATCCATCATTTGTTTCGGAGCAACCTTATCTGTGCTTTGTCTCAAAGTATCCTTGTCTACAGTTTGCTTCAGAGGATCAGGACCTTTCAAAACAACTCTTCCATGTGATCGAGTGACAACATTTGCACAATCTTGAGTTTGTTTAGATTCAAATGAACAAGATGTGGAATTTTGTAAGATGAAAGGAACTCTAGGCTTGGGAGCATCACCACTCCCCTTAAAAGTGATCACATCACAATATTCAACTCCCATAGGTTCAATCATGTTAATAACATTATCGGTAGAAGGGTAAGTGTAATTCACCTTAGCATTGTTGTTCTTAGTTGTGGAAGACTCTCCTTTCTCATGAGGAGGAAAAGGATCCTTAAACGTCTGATGATCAGAATTCTTATTATGACCATCCACAACAATATCACCGTTGTCAATCAAATCTTGAACTTTATGTCTCAACTGAAGACAAGTGGATGTCTTATGACCAATATTTTGATGATAGTCGCAATAATCATTGTCATTCCACCAGTGAGGTCTTGGTTGTGGGTCATAAGTTCGCTTTTCCAAAGGAGTGAGAATCTAATTTTGTATGAGAGTTTTAAAGACTACATCAAGAGGCTCTCCCAAAGAAGTGAAATTACGCTTAGGTCGAGGAGCCCACGGTTTGTTTCTAGAAAATCTTGAACTTCACTGATTATCTGTTATATTCTTTTTGACAGCCTTAGCCGCTTGTATGCTAGAAGTAAGATTAAAGACAGGCTTTGAAGGCTTTGCAGTGACATTATCGACCACTCCATCATTTACCACCTCTCTATTCTTGTTTACAGACTTCCCTTTATCCTTGTTCCTTGAGAATCCTTGTTTATTGTCTTTATTCAGAGTTAATTCTCCCTTTTGACCATAAAGGCTTCTATCCTCACAGCTTGTTTGATCATGTTGTCAAATGTCAAAGGACCTTGTAATTGTACTTGATATCCAAAGTCTGGAGGAAGGTTGTCTAAAAAGATATCAAGTTTTTCAGATTGAGGCAATTTACGAGCATACTTTGTACAAAGTTGTCTCCACCTTTGGAGAAAAGACAAGAAAGGTATGTGACTGAATGTGACCTCTAAATCAGGCACAACACAACATGGTCATTATTCACTTGATAGAATTTGGGAGAGAGTATGAAGAACTCAATCCAAATTCCATGGTGAGGCAACATGTTGCCTCCTATGTGAATGGGGTGTTTAATTGCTCTCAAATTGAAGAGCCAACAACCATAAGACCGCTACTACAATGGAGGATTTGAAAGCAAAGCCATAAAGATGATATGCAAGCTAAAATCAAACTAAAATGTATGCAATTAATCTAAATTGCTTGAAAGGAAATATGAAGTGCAGTTTTTTTTTAGATTTTGAAATAAAGATGATACTAGACTAAGAACGAGTAATCAAATTTAATCTAATATGAGATGCAATTATACTAAAATGATAGACTAAATATGCAACAAAAAAGCTTTGAATAAAATGAGATAAAAAAATGCTATAGTTCAATTACTCTCCAAATTGCCTTTTCTTGAATGAGAAGAAGAGGCTCATTAAATAGAAAAGCTCGGGAGAGGAATGAAGAGTTTCTTGATTTGTAACTCGTGACTCTTCATTCCCACATTAAGACAAAAATGCAAGAATTACTTAATAAAAAGAATGGAAAATGCCACACAGGTGACCTTTCGAATATCTTGAATTATCAATTCAAAAAAGTGTGTCCATTCGAATATCAAGTAATTATTAATTCCTTTTTATGGGTAATTAGCTAAAGAGGGTATATTTTAATTTAATTAGAAAGCACTTAGGACTTTATAATTAAATTAATTTATCATAGAGGTAATTTAGTCAATTAAGTCTAAGACTTTAGGAATTAATTTAGCGTTTGATTATTGCAATTTATGATCTTTGCAATTGACATCAAGTCAAATTAAGTTAGGGAGGAGAGAGAAAATTGCCTAGGGAACTAGGACTTTGGTGATGTAAAATCAAGATAATGCACCAAAATTGATTGAAATGATTAGGTGCCAATTTTGGGGTATTACAGGTAGTAGTAGAAATGCTTTGGTGCAAGAAGAGTCACCGAATGAACCTGAGAAAGAAAATAACTTGATTGTAAGGAGAGCACTGTGGAATGAAAGAAAAAAGGAAGATCCGGTAAGGAAAAGTTTGGTCAAGACCAAATGTAGAGTTTCTAACAAAGTTTGGAAGGTAATCATTGACAATGGTTGCTCGGAGAATCTGGCATTTGGGGAAATGGTCACAAAATTACAGTTGGAAAAGTTGGTACATCCGAAGCCCTATCAGATTTCATGGATCAAAGATGAGCATACACTCTTGGTAAGTGAAAAATGTTATGTGAATTTGAAGATTTGAAAGTACTATGATAAGGTGTTATGTGATATCATGCCTATGGATTGTTGTTATATTTTGTTGGGTAGACCTTGGCAATATAATAAACATGCTATATATGATGGGAGATTGCATAAGTATACTATTGTGGCTAATGGAAAGAAACAAATCTTGTTACCATTGATGGAAGAACCTGTTAGTAATGTTTCCACATCTGTAAAAGTTTGTTTGATGGAAGGAAGAAATTTTGTTAACTCTTTGAAGAAGAATGATGTATGTTTTGTTGTGATTCCTAACAAACCGAGTAAGAAAATAGAGGATAGTGTTCCTAAGGAGATTGATAAGTTACTCACCGAGTAGAGTGACATCATTTTTGATAATTTAACTGATGGTTTTCCACTGAAAAGAAGTATTGATCATTGCATGGATCTAATCATTGGAGCTAGTTTACCAAACAAGGCACCTCATCAATTGACACCTACCGAGAATCAGGAATTGAACCGACAGATTCAAGAGTTGTTGGAGAAAGGTTTGATCGGAGAGAGTTTGAGTCCTTATGTAGTACATGTTGTATTGGCACCTAAGAAGAATGGAGAATGGAGAATGTGTACTGATTCCAGAGCAATCAATAAGATAACAGTGAAGTATAGGTTTACTATACCGAGAATGGATGACATAATGGATAGTTTGACTGAAGAAAAGTATTTCACCAAAATTGATTTGAAAAGTGGGTATCATCATATCAATATCAGAGAAGGTGATGAATGGAAGACTACTTTCAAGACAAAAGAAGGTTTGTATGAGTGGTTGGTTATGCCCTTTGGTTTAACTAATGCACCGAGTACTTTTATGAGGTTCATGATTGAAGTTTTGAAGAAATTCTTGGGTAAATTTGTGATTGTATATCTTGATGACATTCTAATATTCAGTAAGACCAGAGAAGAACATTTGTTGCATGTTAGACCATTTTTGCAAAGATTGAAAGAGGAAAAGTTGCTGATAAATCTGAAAAAGTGTTCATTCATGAAAGAGGAGATTGTGTATTTGGGATTTATGATCTCAACTGATGGTTTGAAGATGGATCATGAAAAATTTGAAGCTATTTTGAATTGGCCTACACCTGTGAATTCTAGTGAGGTAAGATCATTTCATGGTTTGGCAAGTTTTTACCGAAAGTTCATAAGGAATTTCAGTTCAATTTGTAATGCTATGACTGAGACTATGAGAGGAGATAAAAGGGAATTCAAGTGGACACATGGAGATGATAAAAGTTTTGAGACTCTGAAGAAGAAGGTTGTTGAATTAACTATTTTGGCATTACCTGATTTCAGTAAGGTATTTCAAGTGGAATGTGATACAAGTGGAAGTCCAATTGGAGCTGTGTTGAGTCAAGAAGGTAAACCTGTTGCTTTCTTTAGTGAAAAGTTGAATGATGCTAGAAGGAAATATTATGTGTATGATCAAGAATTCTATGATATTGTTCAAGCACTCAAGAAATGGATACATTATTTGATACTGAGTGAATTTGTGTTGTATACTGATCATAAGGCTTTACAGTATTTGGATAGTCAGAATAAGTTGAATCAAAGACATATGAAATGGGTTGAGTATTTGCAGAGTTACACATTTGTGATAAAGCATAAGAGTGGAGTCACTAACCGAGTTTTTGATGCATTGAGTAGAAGAATATCTTTGATGACCAAGATAAAAATTAAAGTTCTTGGTTTTGATGAGATGATAGATTCTTATGAGTTTGACCCTGATTTTTCTTATCCATGGAGAAAGTGCAGAGCACCTATTCAAGATCAACAAGATACTAAATGGGATGAATATTTTATTCAGGAAATTATGTTCATCAAAGGTATTCATTTTTGTATTCCGAGAGGAGTAATGAGAACTAATTTGATAAAGGAGAAACATAGTAGTGGTTTGGGTGGACATTTTGGTATTGATAAAACATGGAATTTGCTTAAGGAGAAATACTATTAGCCGCAGTTGTATAGGGATGTTCAGAAATTTGTGAAAAGTTATGAAATTTGTCAAGTTGCAAAAGGAATAAGTCAGAATACTAGATTGTATGTACCGATTGTTGTACCTGAGAAACCTTGGATTGACATCAGTATGGATTTTGTTCTTGGCTTACTGAAGACAGTAAGAGGTAATGATTCTATATTTGTTGTCGTAGATAGATTTTCAAATATGGCACATTTTATACCTTGTAGAAAGACATCAGATGCAATACATGTAGCAGATCTTTTCTTTAAGGAAATTGTCAGATTGCATGGATTACCGAGGAGTATTATCTCTAACTGAGACAGTAAGTTTGTTGGATACTTTTGGAAAACCCTTTGGAAGAAATTTGGCACTGAGTTGAAATATAGTTCTACATTTCACCCACAAACCGATGGACAGACTAAAGTTGTGAACAGAAGTTTGGGAAATCTTTTGAGATGTTTAGTTGGAGACACACCGAGTAATTGGGATTCTATATTGGCACAAGCAAAGTTTTCATACAAAAATTCAGTGCATAGGAGTACTGGAAAGACACCATTTGATATTGTGAATGGCACACAACCGAGAGGTATATCTTATTTGAGAGACATTGCTGATGAAAATAAGAGAAGTGTTGAAGGAGTAAAATTTGCTGAGTACATGAAGACATTGCATGAAGATGTGAAGCTGAAGATGGAAGAGACTAATCAGAAATACAAAGACAGAGCTGATAGATCAAGGAGACATAAAACCTTTGATGTTGGTGATGAAGTGATGGTTCATTTAAAGAAAGGTCGATTTCCTATTGGAACATATGGGAAGCTAAAGATGAAGAAGTTTGGACCTTGCAAGATTTTGAAGAAAATTGACAGTGGAAATGCATATGAAATTGAGTTACTTGATGACATGGACATATCACCA
The DNA here is from genome assembly GCA_027943335.1 of Chamaecyparis obtusa. Taxonomy (NCBI): domain Eukaryota; kingdom Viridiplantae; phylum Streptophyta; class Pinopsida; order Cupressales; family Cupressaceae; genus Chamaecyparis; species Chamaecyparis obtusa. Next base: position 343,059 of record BSBK01001514.1, read on the forward strand.
ATTTTCAACTTTGCTTATTTATATGAGTATCATGAACCTGATGAAAAAATGATAGTACCGACAGAGTATCCTAAGAAGTAGAATGAAGAAGTTGAGTAGATCCTGAAGCAAAGATTTGGCAAAAGTACAAGAGGAAAATAGTATATGGAATATCTAGTAAAATGGAAGAATAGACCGATGGAAGATAGTTCATGGATTTCACAGTTTGAGTTGGATGCAGCTCGGATCATACCTACCAAATGATTTGGAGAATCATTTCAAAAATAACCTCAGGTGTCTAGTGCAAGAGCATCTTGGGTCCTTGGCAATCCTGTGTCACCAAAAACATTTTGGAGTTTGTCTATGTTTCTCAATTTCTTCTTTGACTGAATTAGTCAGTAGTTGGTTGATTTCCTTTGGTTACCGAGTGTGGTCAATTATCTCCTGGGTGGTCGGTTATTTCTTTAGCGCTCGGCGATGCTTGTATGTTGCTCAATCATCCTTGCTTACCGAGTAGTTTCTTTTGAGTTTCTGTTGGATCAACTTGTGCATTTATGTTGGGTCACTGATTTAATGTTGGAATCAACCATTGGGAAGCATGTGGTCCCAGATTTGACTGTTCCTTCCATTGATTGTGGATCTGAAGGCCGACTCAATTTGGTAGACTCTTGTATAAATGTAGTTGTTTAGTTGTAGTTTAGGAGGTAGTTAGATATGAGAGAAGAAGATAGCAGATTGGAGATTATTGGAAAATCCTCACATGTTTGAGGACTTTTGTAATTCATTGTAATATATGGCCCTAACTAGGAAGGCCTTACATCCTGGCATGTATGATTCTATTTGATGATAAAAATTAATGAAATATTCTGCATTCTCTCTCTCACGGTTGTGTGTTGTTGCTTCCACATATTGTTGAGCAGGTTGGATCATAAGGGTGTGCCATTGTTTGGCCCCTCTTTTCCCTACCCTTGCATCAAAAATAAAGTAATAAAAAACCCTTTTACATAAGGGAAAAGATCAATGTTACCAAAAACTAAGGATCACCAAGAACTAGTTACCTAGAAATGCAGATCCAAAAGAGAAGGGAAGAGACTAAAAAATTTGCACACTAAACCACAACATTGGTAAAAATCCACATTATCAACCACATTTGGGTCACCTTTTTTGTTATCCAAACTTTTGATCAATTTCAAGTTAGACTTGGTCTTCCCTATCTCACCTCCATGAAAGTCATAGTCCTACCTATTCATAATTGTTTTAAATTTCCCCATGATGGAGAAATAATCAATCTCTATCATCCTTTAGTGCCTCAAGGGAACTTTGACATTGACTTATTTTGGTCTTCCATGTCTCAATCAGTTCAACCTCGCAAAGACGATCCTTTTTATTCTATCACAAATTCAAAATCCAAAAGATTTATGATCTTGGTGATCCTAAGGATGCTCCATCTCCTTTCCCTAGACCTACACTTCTTCCAATACCTTCCACACCTCCTCTATATGCTTTTGTTTCACCTCCTATATCCTATAATATTTGTTTGACTTATCTCTCAACCTAGTGTGGTATCTTATGTTCTTCCTCCTAGAGAATAAAATGACCCGATATTGATTGATTATAAACCAAACCAAATCTCAAGTAAAACAAAACGTAACTATTGTGCTCGTGACCACCATCATAAATATCATGCTAGATCTCATGAGCATGATTCCAAAAATATTTCCTCCCCTAAGAAACCGATTGATTATTTGATTCTCATTGACCAACCTATGCATATCCCAAGGGAGAAAGTTAATTTGAAAAAGATGAAATTGAACAAACATGATACTTCTATTCGTACCTTAGATCCAATTACAATTAATTTGCATGAAGAAGATACTCTTGATGATGATGATTTCAATTTTTCTAATGTGAATAATGATATTCATGCTTGTGATTTTGATGATATGTATGATTGTATTGATGTTAATTATAATTTACCAGCTAGATTTATAAAACAATTATCTCTTAGTTGTATTGAAAAACATAGTGACCCATCTTCCCAGCATGGTCCTTGTTTGGAACTGGTTAGTGTTCTATTTTTCATGCTTGATGTTGCTCCTATTGTGTGTTAATCACCTTCCCTAAATACTATAAACCAAAATGGGAGGCAGAGAATATGCTTGACTAGCTTGTCTTGTACAAAGGATTCTTTGTGTTTTCTTGTTGTAATGTGCTTCTCCCATGATGTGTTTCTTTTTTTATGTTTTTTTAAGATTTATTTAGACGACCCTTGATACTCTATTGGTGCAAGGTGATGAAGGAATTGACATGTTGTGACATTCCTCTATATGTATCTCATTTCTTCTATATTTTGGCATATGCCATGTCATGCATGTGTCATTGTTCATAAATGTCCCTTTGTGTTGTCTAATTAGAGATTATGCAAAATAGTAGTTACCTATTCTTTATGGTCTCCATGATGTTGGCCCAAAAATACTCTTCTTCATAAATCTTGTGTGACATTATTCCATTGTGTGTGTAGTTATTCTACCTTTGAAGAATGATGACATTTCATTTTGATATAATTCTAATATACATGAGTTATCATATGATCATACTGACCCCTAAGTTAGTAGATCCCTTTCATTCTCTCATTTTTCATGTTTTCTTTTCCCTTGCTTTATTTCTTTCTTGAGGGCATCTCATAGTTTAAATGTCTCTTGTGGGTTCATGTGTGCTTTGTTAAATTTATTGCTCCTATTAAGATATTTGCAATTTCTTTAATGTGGGGGCATACACTTTTCTCCTTGTTTCACATTTTTCACACACAAACAATAATTCAATGTAATCTCTCTTATGCAGATGGCTAAGGAGAAAATTATTTCCTTACGTGCATCTTTTCATTGTCATGCCCCTATGCATTATTCATAAATCCCTTAATAGAGACAATAATTTCCTTAAGGATTGATTCTCCTTTCCTAGATCCCTTTGGAGATAATGCTCTCCTTAGGACCGGTCGCCTTTTCAAGATCTCTTAATGGAGACAATGATATTCTGTAATGACTAATCTCTTTGTTTTGATGGGTTGACTAGTATAACACAACTTGCTAGACTATCAATTCCATATTTTGCAGGAGCATGAGTTTGTCTCATACTCCCAAAAAATTTGGGGCTAAATGTACCATCCTAAAAAGTTAGAACCCATAATTGGATACTCTTTTAGTTCTCATTTTGGTGATTTCAAGACCTTGCGTCCATTATGCTTGATCCTAGAAACCTGATTTCTCTTTTCTCACATCTTTTCTACCATCTTGACACCCAGTTCAAATTTGGATTAATTTTCCTAAGTACATAATGTTTAAGATATTTTGTACCCAAGAACATAACGTTTCAAACATTTTGTTCCAACACTTTGGCCCAAATTTGATCTGGAGCCCTAAGTTAGGGTGTTAGTTGGGAAATTAGATCATGTCATTGACCTGGCTTATTTTTTAATCCCAAAATGATGGGTGAAGTATATAAACACCCTATCTCTCCTCATTTTTCATAGATCATAACTACACTCAATCTATTAAGTGCAATCAAGATATCAAGAAAAATCAAGAAATCAAGCAATTGGATTTGAGGTCTGAAAGCAAGCATTCAAGATCTAGTTTCCCCAATTCATTCAAGTCAATTCCAAGTAAATCTTCTCCATTGAAGAAATTTTTTCTCCCATTACAGCTAAGTAGAGGAATTATCAATCAAGAAAAAAGTTCCTTTCATCTGCATGCATCTCTCCTTCATTGCAAGTGATTATCAAATATATCTACATAGAAAATATAGGAATGGAATTCATAGATCCATGCATTTTTTAGGACATCTTTGATTCATATTCTACATTTCAAAGTCAACTCCTTGATATCAATCACATTTAAAAATCTTCATGGGTATGATCAATTCCTACATCCGTCCATGAGGATTTATGCAAGGGAAATCAATCATATACCTTTTTACATACTTTCCTTCATGCAATTTTCTTTCATTTTCAATCTTAATTCCTAAACAGGGGTTTGACCAAGGAAAACCCCTTTTACCCAACCTTTTCCACATTTTTCTATGTATAGAAAAAGGCTATAGAGTTTTTTTAAGATTTTTTTGGGCAAATCGAAATAGTCAAAGGCTCACTGAAAATTCTAGGAAAAAGTACCTGGAATAGAAAATTTGAAACATTATGTACCCTAAAACTTCATCTCATATTGAAATTATGGGTCAGTACAACAATCTAGACCCCTGATTAAGCTCATTTCATATTTTTGGCAATCAGTTATCAGTTTGTTATTTCTAGTTTTGTCTTTATTTGTCTATTTTGTCATCTACATTGCATCTTTGGTCTTTTCCATTTTCAAATTATATATTTAATGAAGGATCACTACCTCATTCAGCACTTAGGTGCTCACTTAAGCCTATTGGGACATATTCCTTCCAAGTGTGCAATTTTGAAAAGGGGAAATCAACCCCTTTTCCTTTTCTCCCATTTTCACTTTGTACAATCACAATAGGATCTTTAATACAAAAAAGAACAATTATCATGCTTAGACAACTTTATCTTTTTAAGATTTTCTTCCTCCTTTGTGCAAGTCAAAGGTTGATCAAATATGATCAAAGCATCATTGGGTTTCTTAGGGGTGGAAATGTTTTGGGAAGAACGTTCATGAGCCTTGGCATGACATCATTCATTAGCACTACATTTTTTCTTGGTTTAGCTTGAAATTTGTGAAGGTTTGGGATCAATCAACATTAGCTCATTTTATTCCTTTATAGGAGGAATTAGAAGAACCATGCTAGGTTGAGAGATGGAAGAGGATAGAAATTTATAAGATATAGGAGCTGGAAATGAAACATATATAGAAAGAATGAAATTTGTAGGAAGGAGTCCAAGTCCAAGTTGAGGAGGTGGAATATTCTTAGGTTTTCTAAACTTTGATATCTTGTCAATTTTGAATTTTTGATAAGGTAGGAACATAATGTTTTCTTGAGTTTGTAATGGTTGAGGTATTTGAGACCAAAAGAAGTCTAGGGTGAAGTCTCAACAAATCACTAATGGATAATATAGACTATGATTGGTTATGATGATTTCTCTATTACGAGGGAACTTCAAACACTTATGGATAGTAGAAGGAAAATTTTCCATGGAACAGGAATGGATGTCTTAGTCTCACATGGAATTTATTAGAAGTTGGAATAATGGAAAAGGTGACATATAAGCACTTGTTACCAACTTCAATGGGAAGGGTAATATAACCTATGGTAGGAAAAGAAAATAAATCATGCACCTAAATCATCATATTGGATTTTTCATAAGTTTCTTAATGAAATTGTCTTTTAAAGAGATGTTATTTGGTAATAAAATTCACCATACATACAAGATCAATAAGAAATCCTTGGGAGCATCCTCCATTAATCTTTGTTATAAGGTATAGGATTCCATCAAGTACCTTGATAGTTTCCTTGGGATGAAAGGTAACGCATGTAACACCCCGCCAGGGAACCCAAGAGAAGTTAACCTAAAACATGCTACTAAGTTTGGTGAATAATTTATTTTTTCTAAAGTTAACATACAGAATAAACAATATGGAAGCAATTACCATTTACTCACATTGAAACAACATCCAACACAAATTACAAATCTCGAGGGTCCCATGACTTAGAATTACTTAAGAGTAAAACACAACTAAACTAACATCAACAAAATATTCCATAACATAATTATTACATTTACATGATATAACAATAAACTACAATTCTCATGGACATCCATGACATAAATAAACTAACATCCACTACACATGTCACAGGATATGTAGTAATCAATCTAACTATAATAGTACAATGTCTGGATTAGGTATCACATGTGATACACTAATACAGGATTACAAATAATGAAGATATGATAAGATAAATCAAAGAAGAAGCATAAGAAATCCAACTGTGGAAACACCATCAAGCACCGGCACCAGGACATCGAATCTCAAATGGTAAAGAATCACTACCACTCGTCCGTGTAGAACCACAAAGGCCTACCCCACCATGTTGAGGAGATAACAACAAACCCCAATCGGATAACCAATACAAAACAAGGATCAGACCCTAAGCACTCAAGCATGGGTGAGGACTCTTGTCTTTTTAGGTTCATTTATTTCCCCTTAATTATATTAGGTTATCACTTGATTATTGTTACTTACAATAAGTGATCATGGCAGCCACTTGTGGGCCCCGGTGCTTATTGCAAGCCACCTCCTACTACATGTCCAAGTAAACTACCCTAGGCTCATAGATCTCTCCTAGATCTGAACAGGTATGCCACTAGGTAATCCCAAATCCAATTCCACACAAAAGATTCAGAAATGATTACCAAGATACCATATACATAATACATAACATCATAAGCCTAAAAGGTCAAACAGGGATGTTGATCAGAAAAGTACACACACATCAAACATAGCTGAAACAGAAACATCTGACACTTACCCCAGCCTCTATATCCTCCTAGGTCTTCTAATACCCGACAACCCATAATGTAAAAGAGGACACGAAGAATACACACTCACATCATGAAGAACTGTAATAGATCTATAAACCTTAAATCCAAATTGAGCATGATTGAATCAACATTTAGAATAAATATAAATCTACTAGAAAAATTTGAGCTAAAACATTACAATAATATCCTAAATAAAAGAATATTCCTTATTCACACTCCATGAATTCAGTAGAGTGAAACGCCCAATTTTAGTATAAACTAAACATTTATGAAAATACACATTGTTATCAAGAGCATAATAATCCTATATCATAGGTTTGATTTTATACACCTAACTAAGATGCACACAATGAAATTTACATAAAGACGTATGTCAAATTAAGTTAATATCCAGATAATAAAAATTTTATCAAATTAATGTACAAATTTTACATCTAACTGTATATGGTACATTTAAGAACTAACAAAATTTAAATTTAAATAAAACTATTAACCAAAATTTATATTAATTAAAATTAATAAACAAAATTTATATTAATTAAAATTAATTAACAAAATTTATATTAATTAAAAATTTATTTAACAAAATATATATATTAATTATAAACTAATTAACAAAACAACTTAAATCAAAAAAAAGTGACAAGGGACCCGTGGGTCCCACCCCTGCTCATGGCAACGTGGGGGCCTGTCGCGGCAGTCCCTAGGGGCCATCGTCAACAGTCCAAGGACTGCCGGTGACAGTCCCTAAGGACTACCGTCGGCAACTTCCTTGAGCTACGCGGCAGGGGGAGGTGGGGCCAGGCCTGGCCCCCAACACTTATTAATATTTTTCAATAAAAAATTTCAATACAAATTTTTTTTTAATAATTTTTTTTTCCTTAAACAATAATGCCATTCGACATTTATATAATGTCAACCAATTTTTTTTTTAACATAAAATATTATTATTATTTTTAATTAGACAAGATACTTTTTTTTTTAACAATTAAAAATAGTTTCGAAAATGGAAATATCAGACCTGTGTACTTTTTTTCCAAAAAAGGAATTATGACTCATTTTCAAAATCTCATAGCAATTTTGTCCTTTATCTAATCTGTCTTTTCTTCATGTGTTTGTAAATCCAATTCAAATTTACTAATGTAATTTTTGTCTTTGTAAGCCATTAAATTTTTCTACTGTGGTAATTTTGTTTTTTGACTAGAGATTGGGTTTTTTACCCAGATTAGATTTTTTCCTTACCAAAATTGATATTTTTCAACAACCCATTTATTTATTTCTCCTATTCAATAGTTTGAACTATAGCCAGTTTAATTTTTCATTTTCTAAGGTTTCTATAGTGGATTTTCTCACAAAATTTTGACAGCATAACCCTACTATGCCAAGTCATAATATAAACTGAAAGCCATAATTCTAAGGGTTTTCTAACACCCAAATTGAAAGCATAATTGAAAATAGATCTATAACAATAAATCAAAACAAGCATATGAAAACACTAAAAATTCTACAGATAAAATTTACAGGAAGGTTTCTTCAAACCCTACTTCAATTCCAATGCTAGAAACTGTAATAGAATGCATGTAGAATGGTGAAACTCCCAGATCTACCAACAGAAGAACTCAATCCTACAGATCTGAATCACTATGTATGCAAAGCCCAATTCCAGATGCAAGCAATCTTTACCCAGTAAACTCAAGCACACACACAAAACTCAAGAATCACAAAAATGTCTAAAATTCTCCAAAAGCTCTCTCCTCCAATCTCCAACAACCTGATTGAATCCAAATGAATGCAAATTCCCCCTATTAGGGATTCAACTCCACCATTCATGCAAACCCTAGATGACTCACAATACAACTCATATTCAAACTCTCACTCTTAAGTTGAAAGAAAATACTAATTATTAATTAAAAATATCTTTATTTGTGCACAACACAACTTAGACTCCTAAAGACAAGTTGTCACCTTTTTGAAACAAATAACATTCAAACTCAATAAAGCACATGTTATTATTATAAACCCCCATTAAATAATTTAATATTTCAAACACCATTAAATCATGCAATTTAATAATTTAATATCCAATGAACAATATTAATCCTATTTTCACATATTTAATTAATTGAAACCAAATATCCTAATATTTGATTTTTAATTAATTAATAATCATACAAAAACATAGGAAATAAATTTAATATTATTTTTCCAAATATAATATTAATTTTCATAACTATAGAAAAATCACATAATCAAACAGCAATAAATCAAGATCATCAAATAAACATACAAACTCAAAGAAGGGATCCACGAACTTTGTCACCTGACAAATTCGGGTAGGGTAGTCAATAGATACTTATCCAACAATTAAGATAAATAGACTTAGGATAGGGTTTTGGGTATGTGTATTATCTCCCCTCTTTACCATTGAGATGAATGTTTGTGGGCACGCTCACTCCTGTCAATTTAGGGAAGACGATGCCATGTACTTGCAAACTTGTCAACACAAGACAAAACATGTACATACAATAATATATATATGGCAGACAATGATAGGGTACAGTCAGACGTGTGAATCTCGACTATGCAAGTAACTACGCCTTCGTCCTCTACCACACAAACACGCCAAATAGATACACTCACATGATAACCATACACATGTTAGTATGGGGTCAGTACCATAAATCAATATAAAACATAAACATAACATTGTAAAGATATCAACGTCTAATCTATGCAATCACATGATATACATAAAATGAACAATAATCCATGATCTTATTTATTAAAATAATAATTGATCACATCAAAAGTGACCTAAAAGAATTCAGTCAAACAACTGAAACAGAAAGCAAACTACGGGTGGGGTACTACAATGCAAGGTTAAGGCTTAGGCTTGAGTTTAGATAGAGGTTTCTCAATGAGGTTAATAACATTGTTAGCTACTTCACACATATTGTCAATGTTCATGGTTATAGGGTTAACAATATTTGTAGAATGGGAAGGTAAAGAATTGGTAGGGTTGATAATGTTGGTAGAATGAGAAGGTAAAGGATTGGTATAAATGTGCAAGTTTTGATTAGGGGATACTACAGGTTTGTTTCCCTTATCATTAACACCCTCAATAGTTATGGTATTAAAATCTATGAGGTCTGGGATAAGATGTTTCATCCAATAATATTGTGTTGTATCATGGCTAGTTTGATGTTGACATTGGCAAAAGGCACCAGGATCATAAGAAGTTGGCAGTGGTTTGGAAGGGTCAATGTGTTTGACAAATGGAAGTTTCAAAACATTAAGATTAATTAATTTAAGCATAAACTTATGTAAAGGCTTAGAAAGTGGATTAAACCTACAACTTGGTAAAAATTGATGACGATGGCGTCACCCTTGAAGTTGCAGCTCCCACTTGTGTATCAACATGATGTGAAGAATAGTTTTTAATCCTAAATATTTTATTTGTCTTTTGGAACTTTTAGAATGACTTTTGAGTGACATCATTCTTATCCATTGGAGCCCTTGATCTTGACTCAAATTCACTCACTTGAAACTAATAATTATCAAGCACTACACACAATTGGGTAAAGTAAGAAAACTCAAAAAATAATAACTTATTTATAATGTCCTTTTGCAAATTAAAAATGAAAATTCTTTGAACATCCACATCAGGCACAAGATAAGCTATTTGACCATGCAAAATATTTGTATCTACCAATCAATTCAATGACTTTACCTTTAACTCTTTGCTGGCAATGAATCAAATGAATCAAAGAAATTTGAGGACCAATATCATTTTGAAATTGTTGTATAAATGCATTAGCCAATAGTATAACTAGGCAAATTACAAAATAATTGTAAGATCTTATCTACATATGTTCTAGAAAATAATTTAGCCACGAATCTAGTCATTTGAAAAGTCCCTACAAAAATTTTAAAATGTTTTTACATAAGTCAAAGGATTACCTGTTCCCTTGTATATTTCTAATCAATGGATTTCCATGTATTCAGGGATAACAACATAAAATAATGTCCTAAGAAAGTGGGTTGGCAATATCACAAGTTGGAACGTTGAATTTGGATTGATTTATGGAAGCCAATTGTTGTTGCAAGGATGAAACACTTTGAGATAGGTTATTGATGGTTACTTCAATGGATAGCTTGTTATTAGACATTCTTTCTAGTGAAGGATGTGGAACATTGTGGAATGGATGGAAAATTCAAAAATGAAAGTGGGACATTGTGGCAAGTGGGTATAGGAGATGGTTGGGAAATACATTGAACATTCACATAAGGAGGTATAAAGGAGTTTTTAATGATAGATATTTATTCAATACTAACATGTGTAGGACTGATGTTTTGTGTAGATATAGCCATGATAGGTGGAGTATAAGTAGGCACATTAGGCAATGATGTTGGTTTAGGAATAAAATTATCAACATGATTGCTAGGATTAGAGAGCTTAAGAGCTTCGGTGTAACTCTTCATGACATGATATATTGTTCACAATATAAGATATGTCATGCAAGACATACACACCATGTTCATTTCTTTGAATCATCCTCCTCAACCCTTGAATCAATGGGATTGCCTCACCATTTAGGTATCCTTGACCCATCCCATGTTCAATTTTTTCCATGTCATAAACAAGATTCCCCAATTGGTTAGGAGATACCTCTATTAAGGAGTCGTCCTCTTCATGAAAAATATGGGAAGAATGGTTCACAACAATGTTAGGTATTTCATGTATAGGCATAGAGGTTTTACCTAAATTCCCATGGAAAATGCTAGTTGACACGGGCTCTACACCCTTAGTATTTAAATTTTGGGAAACCATAAGTCTATAACTTATTCTCACAGGTATATCAGATGTGGGACTTAAGGTCATAAAACTCATGCACAGAGATAGAGAAGAAAAGAATGTCTAAATAGTGCAAATTCTTAACCAATTGATTATTTTAATCTTGCATAAAATTAAATTGTAAATGTAGATGTAGATCTCTAAATGCATAAGCTGAAACAATTAATCATATATCATATCTAAAGCAGAATTTAACATAAAAATCATATCTCAAATGAAAAGCTAAAGATAATGCAAGCATATGTCAAGTAATGTTGATAAACAAAACGTTAACATGAATGCATGAAATGTAAACACATAAATTATATTAAATTGAAAGTATGAGTCAATTACTTTCATACAAATCAGATCTAGATATCTCAAACAGAAATAAGATGTAAGGAGTCAAGTTCACCAAAATGTAATATGGGAAAACAGGGTTCACTAGACTGTGCTTGCTAACTAGGACTCTTAGGCCTCTTTCTCTACTCTCACTGGAAGCAGTATGATCCACTTAGCTAAAGATCCTTGAGCACAAGGTGAATTAATTGATCATTTGTGATGAGTACAAGGTGACTATGCAATTGTAGAAAATGGATGCATGATCTAGGAAAAAATATGATAAAATGATGACTTTCAACATGCACAACAGAACAAAAAATAACTATGCAAATTTTAGATGAAGATTTGGTCAGTACATATGATAATTGACCTACAATCTAAATTTGAAGCAAAACCAGAGGCACTTAGTTGCACCAAGTGAATTTCTCCCAAGCTTGAGTCATGTTGGGAAACTCACTTCCAACTATTTCAGATCTAGCGATAGGTGTTTTGCATCTCTCCTAATGCATGTACCTTTATGTATGCACCTGCCACCTATCCCTAAATAGAAAGAAGAAAATAATGGGTAGAAAGGGGTTTACCTAGATCAAACTAGGTTTTGGAATTACCTTGAAATTGAAATGTGATTGAAATTTTATATTAAGGTAAGAAAGGCTAGATCTGAAAAATAAATGTTAATACTTGTATAGACCTTCTTTATGTCAAAATTATCATGAAGATGTTAATGTTGACTTTTAAAAATTGACTTTAGAAAATGTAGATCATGGATGTCGTCATGAATGCATAGATCTTAATATTACTCCTCGTCTTCAATGCATTGGATGCTTGATCACTTTCTCTTGAGGACTTGAGTTCTTGAATGCTTGATTGATGTAGATGGGTGTGAATTGATTGAGAGTGGTTGAGATATGATCTCAAAATGAGGGAGGGTAGTTTGTTTTTATACATTTGCCTAACATCTTGGGATGTTAAATTCAAAGAAAGCCAACATGAGCTTTAATTTCTTACTCTTGAAAGATAACCATGTTAGGAATAACAGTCCACAATACAACTGAGAGGGGGGTGAATCAGTTGTATGATAGAATATTAAACTTTAAACTTTGAATAGTAGCAATATCAAATCCAATAAACACAATGAATGCCAACACAACAACACAATATTTTGGTCTTGAGGAAACCCTGTTAAAGGTAAAAAACCCGATGAGACTTAGCACCCACAAATGAAGTATTGAGAGTATAGTATCCTTGTTAGAATATCTAGCCATGTTAGGAGCTTATTGAAACATTACAGTAAACAGTCCTTGTTAGAGGAAAAACCCTATTAGGAGTCCAGAAAGAAGGGTGGGCGCAATACCCAAAGAAGGTTAAATCCACCTTCAAAACTCATTGTTCGCAACACAAGTGTATATGAAGAAATACACAACTTTTTGAACTATATGATAGCAACTATCTTTGCTTGATCATTTCCAATGAAGTTCACCAGTAATCCTCTGCTCTACATCTAGCAGACACAAGCTCGTAGCTTTCACAATCTCCTTTACATCTCATCCATATATTGTCCAAAGAAAAGATCTTACATATATACCCTATTACATTCTACATGATCAGGTCAATCGATTAGGCTTTCCTAATTACATAAATAATTACATAAAACCTTGCTAAGATACAAACGGTATCTAAAACAAGTATACAATGATTACATTACAACAATTAAGGACCGACATCCTTAATTCACATTCGCCAAACAAAATGCACGCTACATCACTAAAGTTGACTCCCAAATAAGTCTTCTCCAAATCACACGCCATAGCTGATGTCATCAAGCATTTTGTACCTTGCACTGACCATCAAACATTCTTTAGTACCTTTTCTTTCAACTCTTAAGCTTGCATACACCGAATCCATACCTTCTGTAAGATATACCAAAAACACAGAGACTCACTTTGTCAACTTCCACAGTCACAGTCCAATAACCAATCTTCACCAAAACATTTGTAACTCATCCAATATGCAACATTACATGATGCGATCTTAGATATAAGATCACAACATCTTCCTATACTCTCATCTGTCTTCACACATCCTGAAACATCTGTATAGTGTTTGTACACTGTCATAACCAGCCTATCTTCTTCACAGAACATATGTTGACATCAGTGACAAAACACTAATCACAACAGTAGCAGCTCCAACATTTCTCAATGTAGTGATTAAACATATTAAACGTATCAATCACCTCCCCAATGCATTAGCAATATCCAACAATCTCCCCCTTTGGCATTGATGTCAACATATGGGAAAATTCATTAACCCAAAGTTTTATCAATCCAAAGTTTTGTAACCAAATAGTACTCTCATGGTACACCTCCATACAATCTCCCCATACAGTAGGGATTTTCTCATAGCAACACTCCCCCTTTGACAAAAATGAAAAAGGGTGCCATGAGTCAACAACTATTCTACACAACTTCCTTCAACGATCACTCCCCCTGAGGAGTAGATCCCTACATCAAGTCCAGAATATGATAAAGCTCAGAAAACCTCTAGACTAATGCATCCTCACATCATTTAATTCTGACTAGGAGGGGCCTGAACCCCAAGCATACCTCTGAGATATTCAAAGGTATCTGTTGGCAACGTCTTTGTAAAGATGTCTACAATTTGTTTCTTTGTACTAATATACTCCAACTTTATTTCCTTTTATGACACCTTGTCTCTCAAGAAGTGATACTTGATAGAAATATGTTTAGTTTTAGAATGCATTTCCGGATTCTATGATATATTCACTGTACTGGTGTTATCATAGTGGATAACCATAGGCTCATCAAAAGTTATTCCAATGTCCTTCAGCATTTATTTCATCCAAATAATTTGAGTGCAATTAATAGTAGTAGTAACATACTCTAATCCAGCTATAGATTCAGATATACAGTCTTGCTTCTTACTTAGCCATAAAACCAACTTTTTCCCAAGGAAAAATGCACCACCACTAGTACTCTTTTTGTCATCAATATTTCCTGCCCAATGAGCATCAGTATAAGCATGAAATTCAAAGCTATCATTTATATCATACCATAAGCCATAGTCTATTGTTCCTTTAAGATATCTTAATATCCCTTTCACAATAGCTATGTGTGACTCTTTAGGTTTTGCCTGATATCTAGCCACAATCCCAATAGCATTAGCAATATCTAGTCTGGTGTGAGTCAGATATTGTAATCCTCCAACAATTGATCTATACTTGGACTGAAAAAAACACTTTGATTCATCATCAGCTGTCAACTTATTACCAGTCACCATGGGTGTGCCAACTATTTACAGTCTTCATGATTTCAACATTTATTTAAGATATTTAGTCCAAGAAATAAAAATGTCATTTTTACTCTGATTTATTTGCAGTCCAAGAAAGATTTTCATTTCACCTATCATGGACATCTCAAATTCATTTTCCATCTCTTTAGAAAATTTCTCACATAGATAATCATTACCTCCAAAGATAATATCATCAACAAAGACTTCTATTATCAAAAACTCCATCTTCACTAGTTCTTAAATACAAATTACTATCAGCATTACCTTTTCTGAATCCATGCCGAAGTAAGTATTTGTCTAACCTTGCATACCAAGCCCTTGGAGCTTGCTTCAGCCCATACAGTGCCTTCTTCAATTTGCATATTATGTCTCCATCTTCACATAAAGGAAATCCATCAGGTTGTTCTATATACACTTATTCAAGATCCCCATTCAAGAATGCAGATTTCACATCCATCTGATATACCTTGAAGTTCTTATGTGCAGCATAAGCCAAGAATAATCTCACAGCTTCTATTCTAGCAACAAGAGAAAAAGTCTTTTCAAAATGTATGCCTTCTTGTTGTGAATAGCCTTTACATACCAGTCTTGCTTTATTTCTTACTACAACTCCTTCATTCATTTTGTTTCTAAAAACCCATTTAGTTCCTATTACATTTTTGTTCTTAGGTCTAGGAACCAATTCCCAAGTGTTAATTTTCTTTAGCTGATCTAACTCTTCCTTCAAAGCATTTATCCAAGATTCATCTCTATAAGCTTCATTTGTAGTCTTTGGTTCAACTTGAGATATCAAACAAATTTCTTCTCTAGCCTTTGATCTAGTCATTACTCCTTGATTAGAGTTACCAATAATTTGATTTTCAGGATGATTGTTCTTTACATACCTCAAATTCTTAGGAACCTCGATAGCCTCATTTGTGTCATCATCACAAGTCTCATTTTCGCATTCAGCCTCAACAATTTCTTCTTCTTCTACAGCAGTAGCCTCTTTGATCTCTATATTCTGATTATAGCCATAGATTCTCTCTTGTATCTGAAACCTTTCATCTATCTTCACATTGTTACTTTCAATCATCTTCCTTAATCTCAGATTGAAATATTTATAAGACTTTCTCTTAGTAGAATAACCAAGGAAAATTCCTTCATCGCTTCTAGCATCAAACTTCCCTATCTCATCATCTCTCTTGATATAGCATTTACTACCAAATATTCTAAAATATTTTACAGTACGAGTATGATTAAACCATAATTCATAAGGAGTCTTACTTGTACCTTCTCTGATTTGAACTCTATTCAATGTGTACACCAATGTCCCAATAGCCTCTCTCTAATACACATGAGATACATTTCCTTCAAGAAGCATTGTCCTAGCGGCATCAAGTATAGTCATGTTTCTTCGCTCTGTTATCCCATTCTGTTGTGGAGTCTTAGGAGCAGATGTTTGTCTCTGTATTCCATGTTCTTCACAGTATGAATTGAATAAGTCTGAAGTAAACTCTCCACCTTTGTCTGACCTCAAACATTTTATCATTAAACTTGATTCATTCTCTACTTTTGCCTTGAATATCTTGAATTTGTCAAATACTTCTGATTTTTCTTTTAAGTAAGTAACCCACATCATTCTAGAAAAGTCATCAACAAAAAGTATAAAATACCTTTCACCATAGTATGATTTTGTCCTTGTAGGTCCACATAGGTCTGTATGTACCAGATCCAACTTTCCTTTTGATGTATATACTTTTCTTTTGTAACTGCTTCTACTATGTTTTCTCATAACACATTCTCTGCATACAGTGTTAGATGGTTTCACAATCTTTGATAGATCTCTTACTGCATTAGTCAAACTTGCCTTCACAATATTGTCAAAATTAACATGACAAAACCTTTTGTGCCATAAGAAACTGCCATCTACCTTCACAACAAAACAAGAGGCTCTAGATGTATTTAATTCAAATACATTACCTCTAGATTTAGTACCGGTTGTAATCAACTTTCCTGCCTTACTTCTAATTAAACATTTACCATCATTGAATTGTAATTGAAACTCTTTTTCCATCAACTGTCCAACACTCAACAAGTTATGCTTAAGTCCATCAACAAGTAGTACATTGTCAATATTAGTTTTTCCATCTAGAGTAATAGATCCTACTCCTATGATAGGTTTAGGAAGATTGTCTCCAAACCTCAGAACACCACCATCATACTTCACTAATTTATCAAACTTGTTTTTGTCTCCAGTAATATGATGTGAACAACCATTGTCTATTATCCATTCAGATTTCTTATCAACATGTGATACTAAAGCCTTTTCCTCATGAACTGATTCATCTTTAATAGAAACAAATCCAATCTCCTCATAATCTAAATCATCATCATCAGAAATACCTTCACTAGCATAATAACATTCATTATCCTTTGAATACTTAGATTTGAAAAACTTAGGCTCGTACTTAGGAACTCTTGTAGGATATCTAGATGCAAAATAACCTACTTTATTGCATGAAAAATATTTCAAAGGTAATTTTCCTTTAAATTTACCCTTGCCTCTCTTTTCTCTTCTAGCAACCAGTGCAACAAGTTCATCCATCTTTCTTTCCTATGCTTGTATATGTTCCCATTCCTCAGCATATTCACCAAGCTCTTCTTTTAGGTTCTCACTGTTGGTGCTCGAAAGTGCAGACATTATTCTCGTGTGCAAATGCTTTAAATGCATATTCAACTTTAGGTACAGAATCTCCCATTTCAGCAGCTTCAAAGGTAGTTAGCTTTGCAATCAACATCTCTCTGCTAAAGTTCGAAGTCAAGGGTATAGTCTCTTGAATAGATATAGCCTTAAACTTGTAAGCAGGTTTCAATTATCTAAGGATCTTCACAACAACTTCTTCATCATAAGTGCCTCCACAGTTTCTGATTCCAACCACAACTTTTGTAACCCTTTGAACATAAGCCCTAATGTTTTCATCATCATTCATTTGTAGCTTCTCCATCTTTGTTTTCCAGTTCTGTAACTTCGCTTGCTTGGTATACTTATCTCCTTCATATAGTGCTTCCAATGTTTGCCAAATCTGGTGTGCCCAATCCAAGTGTTTAACTTCAGTAAATTCTCCTTCAGAGAGTGTGTTGATCAATGCTTCCCTTGCAACCATGTTGTATGAGAATACCTTCTTTTCATCATCAGTAGTTGGTGGCAAATCATTCTCAGTCTTCATAGCTACTTTATTCTTTTTAATCAACCAGTAGTCGATGTCCAAACATAGCAAATGAGTTCTCATCTTGTTCTTCCAACTGTCAAAGTTTTCAGAATCAAACTTTAGACTATCCTTCATATAGAATGCCATCTCCAAGATCACCTGAAGCTATTAATATTTCTCTCTAAGGACCAATGGCTCTGATACCAATTGTTAGGAATAACAGTCCACAATACAAGTGAGAGGGGGGGGTGAATCAGTTGTATGATAGAATATTAAACTTTAAACTTTGAATAGCAGCAATATCAAATCCAATGAACACAATGAATGCCAACACAACAACACAATATTTTGGTCTCGGGGAAACCCTGTTAAAGGTAAAAACCCTAGTGGGAATTAGCACCCACAAATGATGTACTAAGAGTATAGTATCCTTGTTAGAAGATCTAGCCCTGTTAGGAGTCAAGAAATAAGGGTGGGCTTACTGTCCAGGCTCACTGCCCAAAGATGGTTAAATCCACCTTCAAAACTCATTGTTCACAACACAAGTGTATATAAAGAAATGCACAATCTTTTGAACTATCCAAAAGCAAATATCTTTGCTTGATCAGTTCCAATGAAGTTCACTAGTAATCCTTTGCTCTACATCCAACAGACACAAGCTCGCAGCTTTCACAATCTCCTTTATATCACATACATCTCATCCATATCTTTTCCAAAGAAAAGATCTTACATATATACCCTATTACATTCTACATGATCAGGTCAGTCGATTAGGCTTTCCTAATTACATAAACAATTACATAAACCCTTGCTAAGATACAAATGGTATCTAAAACAAGTATACAATGATTACATTACAACAATTAAGGACCAACATCCTTAATTCACATTCGCCAAACAAAATGCACGCTACATCACTGAAGTCGACTCCCAAATAAGTCTTCTCCAAATCACACGCCACAGCTGATGTCATCAAGCATTTTGTACCTTGCGCTAACCATCGAACATTCTTTAGTACCTTGTCTTTCAACTCTTAAGCTTGCATACACCGAATCCATACCTTCTGTAAGATATACCAAAAACACAGAGACTCACTCTATCAACTTCCACAGTCACAGTCCAATAACCAATCTTCACCAAAACATCTGTAACTCATCCAATATGCAACATTACATGATGCGATTTTGGATATAAGATCACAACATCTTCCTATACTCTCATCTGTCTTCGCATGTCCTGAAACATCTGTACAGTGTGTGTACACTGTCATAACCAGTCTATCTTCTTCACAGAACATATGTTGACATCAGTGACAAAACACTAATCACAACAGTAGCAGCTCCAACATTTCTCAATGTAGTGATTAAACATATTAAATGTATCAATCACCTCACCAATGCATTAGCAATATCCAACAAACCATTGTATGATTTAAATTTGGGCCTTGATCCCCCCAATGCATGCCCAAATTGGGACCTAAGGTCCAGAATATCGAGAAGAAGCTAGATTTGAATTTAGAATTGAGTTGGATCAATCATATTAGGAACATGAGGCCAAGAAGACTAAAATGGGGCCTATGCGAGAAATAAATTACATAGGGATGCAATTTAGGACACTAAAAGAAGTAATACATAGAGAGGAAGAGATATAGTGGTAGAGAGAAATGGAAAGATAACTGGATAGTGATAGAGGGATAGATAAAGGAATAAATATGGAGAAATGGATATATAGAAAAGAAAAAAAGATAAAGAGGTCTAAGAAGGAGAGAGTGAGATAGGGAGAGAGGAAGATAGAGGTACAAATGAGGATAGTGTGAGAGAGAAAGAGGGAAATTAAATAGATAGAGGGACATGTAAGGAGAGATAGTGATATAAAGATAGGGGATATAAAGTGAGAGATAGAGAGGAAGATATAGAGATATCTATAGAGGTATACATAGAGGTATAGATATGTATAGATGGTGAGATAGAGTGAGATAAAAATATATGGATTTATAGAGAGGAGGAAGAAAGGGAGAGAGATAAACAAATAGAGATAATTAAATATAGACAAATAGAGTTAGAGAGGGTGAGAAAATATTGGGAGATAGAGGAAGATAGAAACATATATTTAAGAGAAATAGAGAGATAGAAATATATGGTCGAAGAGAAAGAGATAGAGAGGAAGATAGAGAGGGAATGAGGGAGGGAGGTCGGAAGGGACGGAGCGAGGGAGAGGGAGTGATATAAATATAGATAGATAAAGGGATAGAGAGAGAGGTAGGGAGATATATTTATAGATAGAGGCATAGAGAAGTAGCAACTAGGAGATATAGAGAAATAGAGTGATAGATATATATATATATATATATTGTGTGTGTGTGTGTGAGAGAGAGAGAGAGAGAAGGTAATGGAAACAACTAACATAGAGAGATTTTGAGAGAAGGAAAGAGATAGAGGGGAAGATGGAGAGATGGGGAGGGAGAAATAGGGGATGTATGTATATAGGAATTGTAGATAATGGAGAAGTAGAGAGATATAGAAAGATGAAGAAATGATGGGGAAGAGGGAGAGGGGAGAGATGAGGATAGAAAAAGGTAGAGATAGGGATAGAATGGAGAGGAGAGTAGATATAACTTACAAAATATAGAGGGATGGGAGAGAGTGAGAGATGAAAGGAGAGAGAAAATGAGGGATAAACATAGATAGAAAGAGGAAAAATAAGATAAGGGGAGATACATAGAAAGATAAAGATATAGGAAGTAATATGTAGAGAGAAGTGTATGAGTGAGAGAGGGTGAAGAGCGATAGAGAGATCAATATAGTGGGAAGGATAGAGGGGGAAGACAAAGAGATGCAAGGAGAGGTAACGAGACATAGGTGGGGGGAGATAGAGATGGAGATAATAATCAAATAACATGATACACTAGGCATAAATCTCCAAGGACACAGTTATCCTTGAATAATTGGCATGATATGAGTAATAAAAAATTAGTTTCTCTCTCTTGCTCAAACTTTTAATTTTATTTTTAAGTTGAAAATTATTTTATTAGATCAATTAAAATTAAAAAACAAATATAATTGCAATACATAAAAATTTAATAAGGTAAAAATTATAAATTAAATTAATTATAATATATCTTCATTATTGTTTGTAATTTTATAAGAAAATTAAAAATTAAAATAAGATTTTAACTTAATAAAAATTAATCTCTATTAATATATATATATATATATATATATATATATATATATATATATATATATATATATATATATATATATATATATATATATATATCCAAACAAGATAGTAATAAAAGATGAATATTTAATTCAAAAAATATATTTTATAAATTTTAATAATAAGAAAAATAATTATGAGTTAAATTTATTTCAATAAATTTTAAATATTATTTGTAATTCTATAAAAAGATTTAAATAATTAAAATACATTTTAAATCTAATAAAAATTAATCCTTAAGAAAGAAGATAAACAATTAGGATGAAAAAAAATTTAACTAAGGATAAAACATCCTAACAAAAGAAGATAATATTTTATTGATATTTTTAGCAAAAGAAGATAATAGTAGAAGATAGATTTTTATTTCATATATATTTTTTTTAGTAATATTTATTTTTATTTTTATCATAAAAATTATTTTTAATTAATATAAATTTAAATATACAATAGAAATTTATTCTATAGCCTTGCATCTTTATCCTCAATTTTAAGTCAGTCATTACATATATGTGATATATGCATATACCTGATATATGCTAGAGTCAATCATTGTGTACTGTGACATAAGCTAGAGCTAGTCACAATATATAGGAGACTTATGTTGAAGCTAGTCATCTTGCGTATGTGTATTAAACTAGTCACCTTGTATATGTGATGTACACTTGAATCAATTACTATGAGAATTGAGAGATGGAATGATATGATCCTTGTGCATGTTTGCACACTACTAACTACTAATGTTTGGTATGGAACCAACCCTTGATGTCAATAGTTATCGTTCTATTATAATTGGACTAAGTTAATATATTGCATTTAATGTTTAAAAGATAAGAGATCTCATGCAAAAGAAGAGAATGAACTCCCTCTAAAATTATTTTTTATTAAAATCAGCAGCAAAACAAGGGTGTTAACCCTTACACAATCACAGCCTAAAGATGTCAATAGAGATCAACAACACACTAGCAGAAAGACTAGTAGCCCACCTCAAGAGTGGGTAGACAACTCACCCCAAAGCATGGGGAGAAGAATGAGAGGCTGAAGAATTATTTTCCCTATGTCATCAAGCAACTATCCAAGCAATATTATCATTAGGATCCCCACCACAAGAGGGAACATTTTGTGACGCTCTATTTAAAAAACTATCAACACAAGGGATGGACTGTTGAGAAAGTTGTACATCGTCAACAGCATATTGGAGCAAAATAATAGTAAAAGACAGATAAGGGTCTACACAAACAGGGGGTTGCACTAGCAAGAGCAAGAACTGATGAGGCCTAGCTTGCAGCAGGAATGTCAACTTGTATTTGTTTCCTTCCATCAAGTGGCAATGCCTTTACCATAGGAGAGAACAATCAGTTGCCAAGAGACTAGTAGAGAAGCACCTACAACATCGAAATGGGAGGCACTCATAATCCACTGCTTGAGTCCATGGCATATCCCTCGCTATGAGAACCACATCTCTAAAGAGAGGGGTGGAGATATCAATGTCGACCAAAATATGTGTAAAGGTAGAGAGACCATAGCTCATGTAGTCTCCTTCACCTTTAAGAAACGGCCTATAGAGTCTCAAATAGCCTCAAAACAAGAGTTCTCCCAAAAATGAAGAGGAAGATTTGGGACACAAACCCACACTAGATGCACACTGAGTGGTTCAATAAGAGGGTTGAAGAAGATTGTTCAAGGTTTAGCCAAGAGAGAGTCCGCCAAACCCATAGCTTGCTTAGCACCAAATCTCATCTTTCAGAAGAGGTAAACAAAGCAATAAAAAACCCCCTTAGCACAAGGGAAAAGCTTTGTGTTACTAGGCACTACAGGTTTCCAAGAATCCATCACCCAACAATGAAGATCCAGAAGAGAAGGCCAAAAACCAGCAAATCTACAAACCAACCCACATCATTGGAAGAAATCCACATTTTCCACCACATATTAACCACACTGCCACAAGGGATACCTTCGCATAGGCAAGAGATTGACATTTCTCCTTTGAAGGAATAGTAATAGAAAATTTGGTGACACAAGCAAAGCATGTCCACCAACAATAAAAAGAGGCTTCAGGGGGCGAGGACCCCTCCATTCACCACCTTAGCAGAACCAATACCAGGTCTTCTAAGGAAAATGACCCTTCTAATATTGTTGTGCAAACTAAGAAGCCTCTAATATTTCCTCGCAACCTTTGATTTCCCACAAGGAGATATATAGGAAAGGTCATCATGAATGAACCCTCGAAGCGTAGGTGCCTCTCATATTTCCTCATAACCTTTCATTTCCCACAAAGGGATATATAGGCAAGGTCATCATGAATGAACCCTCAAAGCTTAGGTCTAGGTCTAGGGATGACCCTAGCATCAAGAGCTTACCACTTCCAAGTATAAGCTTTTGATTGGTGGCATAGAGTCATCCCCATGACTATGGCGGTTAAGTTGAGACTTGTCAATTAATTAAATAATAATAATAATAATAATAACAATAAATAAATAATAATAACAATAAATAAATAATAATAATAATAGCAACGAAGGGGTGATAGTTACAATCTCATTGTGTCTAGTAATCCACAATGCATGAAAAAGTGTTGCGGAAAAATCACTCTCAAAAAATGTATATATAAGCTAATTAAATAAATGCAATCAATCAAAAAATTGCAATAAAATAAAGGTGAGGATATGCGTACTCGGCTCTTAGAACAATGGTGGCTAGATGGTGGTGGATAAATGTTACTAATGTTGATCAAATAATTGTACTCAAATAAATGTGATAGTTAAATGTGACTCAGAAAAATGGTAGAAATGATGTTAATGTCATTTGGTCAATTGCCAATGTCATAAATTTAACTTCCTCAACCTAATTGATGTCTGAAAAGTTGAAAAGACATTGAAAGGATAGAACTCACACTCTACAACTTTGATCCTAACTACAACAAATATGATATGCTTCACAAAAATTATGTATGCAGAGTTAGCCAACAATAGTTTATAGAAAAGGGATGGAGAGTTTGAAGTTAAATTTTTATGCCTTTGGATTCAAGATCATTCCCATACCTCTCAAGATTGACTTTGGTTGATTTTGTATGAAGCAAAAATGATCTAGAAAGATAAGGTGGTGATCTCAAGGTAAGGAGCAAATTGTTAGAATATTCTAATTGATGTCAAAGGGAATGGATAAGAGTGTTGGATTAATTGGCATTGATGTTTTCAACCAATTGACCAGAAATGGGTCAACCTAGCATCCCACAATTCTCTCTTGGTAGCAAATTGGATCAATTGGTGAGCATTCGAGGCAGATATAGGAGCAAAGCTCATTAATGCATAACCACTAATGGCAAAGGCATGAGCAGTAGAATAGACACAGACGGCTTCCCTTCACCTAGTTTGGGGTGCATCTTTCCAACTATCGCTTATGTCAAGAGAGTACGCTTAATGTGCAAAGCAAAGATCAAAAGGTGGCCCACCCATCAATCAAGGAAGCATTGAAATTATTCAATGCCAACTCCTCTAACGAATCACCCCTTCCTTTGACTAGATTGACCCTTATATGTTGATTGCCTAACTTGGCATAAAGAAAATTAGATTAAGATAATAGTGTTTTCCTCCATGTGGCCAACCTATTTTGAGAGGTGCCATAAGTGCATATAAATACAAGATTTTTTTGGAGGTGTAAAAACAATTTTTCAATGAGCATATATTTGAAGAGGGGCAATCTAGACTAATAGCTAAAGTAGAAAATAAGAAGGGTGTTTGGGATTTGTTTTGAAGAAAATTAAGAGCAGGTAAAGAGTAGATTAAGACTAGATTAAGAGTAGATAGAAAATAGATAAAGGGAAAATTCAAGACCAGATAAAGAGCAAATAAAGAATTGATAAACAACAAATTTATAGTAGGTGTTACGCTTGATTTTGAGCTAGTTTGGATCAAAATTTGGAGCAGACCTTGGTGCAATCAATATATCATTTTGGAGAAGACTTTATTGCAAACATTAAGCAGAGGTATAAGGTAGATTTGGAGAAGAGATATTAGGTGGACATGAACAGACATCTAGGAATATTTGGAGCAAAGATTAAAGCAAAATTGGAGCAAAAGAAGTGAATTTTTTGGAGAAAATGTTGTTAAACGGGTCAAATAACTGAGAGGGGGTGAATCAGTTATTCCCACACAAACAAACAAAAATTTTCCTGTATCAGTAAACACTTAAACAGTAATGATGCAAACTTAAGATTTGTCAGTTAAGCACAACAAAAATCCACAGTAAAGATATGCATTAATAACATAGAACACTAAAACAAAACACCAAATTTTACGTGGAAAACCCAACTGGGAAAAACCACGGAGAAGCTAATTCTCATGAATATGAAAAACGCCTACTAGGGTGACACTGGAAGGTTATTTGTACAAAGGCTCACTACCATATATGAAAAGGGCTCATTGTCAATACAGACTCATTGTTGATACACGAAGGCTCATTGCCAATAGACAAAGGCTCACTATCGATAGACAAAGGCTCAATGCTAATACACAAAAGACATGAATAAATATAGAATCCACTCTAAGATCTGCAAACTATTATGCAAGAACACATATCTCTTTTCGCATGAAATCGCGGTCACTTCAAATGTGTGTATACTGTTATGATATCACATGATTGCACCTCCAATATATACACCACACCAAGATCCAACAGGTCAACCACAATATTTGAAATAGGTCACACCATACCATTCTCATGGTGGAAGGAAATGAATGAGGACCGCCTTGACCAAAACAACATGCCATGCTTCAAACCAAAATACCATCTCCAAAGCACTCAGTTCCAACAAAAATATGAAGCACGCTACATCAAAAAGTTGGGACCGAAAACACATCCTAATAAGATCGAGCCAAAACTGCCATGAGCACGCCACATGAATCATCAATGAAAGAACCAACCGGAACATAGACTCGTCGATAAGAAATAACCGATAAGCCAACTTATCGATATCACAACCACCCATACATCCAAAGAGCATATGTTGACATCAATGACAATCATTAATGACGACAGCACATAAACCTCACATTCTAACAATCTCCCCCTTTGTCATTGATGGCAACATTCATCAATAACAAAGTACAACACAACTGACTTCTGCCAAAACAAATAGTAAATAGTAACTCTTCAGAACATCATCAAAACTCTCTCCCCCTTTGACAACAATGACAAAGGGCAAAAACAAACTCCCCATGTCTGAAAGACATCACTCCCCTTGAGAGGAAGCCTCCTAGTACCAACCCAAGAAAGTATAAATATGCAAGCCACTAGATCAATGCGCACACACTGGTGCACCTAATTTGAACTAGGAAGGGGCAAAACGCCCAACTTCCCTCTCAGATACTCAAAAGTATCTTTGCACAAAGGTTTGGTGAATATGACAGCTATCTGCTCCTTTGTGGGTACATACTCTAGCTTTTCTACACCTTCTTCAACCTTTCGATATCTGATATTAATGTGTTTTGTCCTGAGTGCAATAAGCAAACACTGCAATGTATTCTAATTCGGCGGTTGATAATGTTACAGACTCTTGTTTCTTGCTCGACCAAGCAACCAACCGAGAGCCAAGAAAGTAAGCTCCACCACTAGTACTCATCTGGTTGTCCATACAACCAAACCAATCAGCATATGTATATGTTGTCATTGAAAAATACTACTTTCTCAAGTACCACAATCTCATATCTTATGTTCCTTTCAAGTACCTAAAGATCCTCTTTATAGCCATTGCATGTGACTCTTTCGGTTCTTGTTGAATTAAGGCTGCTAGACAAACAGCATACATGATATCTGGTCTGGTAGCAGTCAAATACAACAATCCTCCAATCATAGATTTGTACACAGTCGCATCTACTTTCAGTGAGTTATCCTCCTTAGTCAACTTGCTACTGGTAACAAAAGGAGCGTAAACAAGTTTTAAATTCTCAAAACCAAACTTCTTCAGTAACTCTTTCACATACTTGGATTGAGAGATAAAAATGTCTTTGTTATTTTGACTAACTAGCAATCCAAGAAAGAAATTTAACTCTCCTGTCATTGACATCTCAAACTCCTTTTGCATCTTTTGATATGAAAAGGGCTCATTGTCGATACACAAGTTCACTGTTGATACACGAAGGTTGACTGCTAATAGACAAAGGCTCACTGCCGATACACAAAAGATATGAATAGATATAGAATCCACCTATAAGATCTTCAAACTGTTTTATAACACAGCGCTCTTTCCGCATGAATTTGTAGTCACTTCATAAGTGCGTAATTGTTATGATACCACATGATTGTACCTCCAATATATACAGTACCACATCGAGATCCAACAGGTCGGCCACAATACTTGAAATAGGTCACACCATACCATTCCAATAGTGGAAGGGAATGAATAAGGGCCACCTCAACCAAAACAACACGCCATGCTTCAGACCAAAACACCATCTCCAAAGCACTCGGTTCCAACAAAAATATGAAGCACGCTACATCACAATGTTCTGACCAAAAAAAGATTCAAATAGGATTGAACCAAAACCGCCATGAGCACGCCACACAAACCATAAGTGAAAGCACCAACAAAAACACAAACTCACCGGTAAGCAATAACTGATAAGCCAGCATGTCGGTATCACAACAACTAATACATGCAAAGAGGATATGTTGACATCAATGACAATCATTAATGACAACAACACATCAACCTCACATTCTAATAGATATTGGAGAGGTTGGTGTGCACAAATTAAGAAGTAATTGGTGTCTCTTACACAGTCAATGTTCAATTATGCGGGTTGGTGGCTACTAATTGAAGCGATTGGTGTTTATTGTGCGTTGGTGCCTACAAAGTTTGTAAAAAGAGTTTTATATAAGCAAGTATTTTGTCATGGTTTTCTCTGTAAGGGTTTCTATGTAAATCATGTGTTCTTGGCAATTATAGTGTGCAAATGATGATATTGTAACCAAGTTTAAAATGTAAAGAAAATTGTATTATACTGATTCCGACCTCTCCCCACTGCCACCTCTCATTATAATTGTGTGCTCATCAAATTAATAGCAAATTGTTAAATGAATAGAGATTAAAAAGGGATGAATTGATAGCAAATTGTTATGATGGTTCATGCAACTCTGCTTCAATATACACAATCTGTTGATCATCCTCTATCACTTGTTTGCTTGATTTATTAGATTTCACTGGTTATTCCTCCACTTTTACATTTGCACTTTCAATCATTTTATTTGTTCTCTTATTGAAACACTTATATACTATACTTTTAGTAGAATAACCCAACAAAATACCATCATCCCTTTTTGGATCAAACTTGTTTGTGTAATCATCCCTCTTAATATAGCATATGCTGCCAAAGACTTTGAAATATTGAACATTGGGTGAGTTACCATACCATAGCTCATAAGGTGTCTTATCGGTTCCTTTCTTTACTTGCACCAGGTTTAGTGTGTAAACAACAATACTAATTGCTTTTTTCTAGTACATCTTCATTACAACACCTTGAATCAACATTGTCCTTGTAGCATCCACTATAGTTTAGTTATTTCTCTCTGCAACACAATTTTGTTGTGGAGTCCTTAGTGCAAACATTTGTCTCTTGATTCCATTGTCTTCACAATACTTAACAAATTCTACAGAAGTAAACTCGCCACCTCTATCAAACCTTAAACACTTCAAATTTTTACTTGATTCCTTCTGAACAAATGCCTTGAATGTTTTGAATTTCTCAAATGCACCAGACTTCTCCTTCAAGAAAGTTACCCACATCATTCTATAATAGTCATCGGTAAACAATATGAAATATCTATCACCTTAATAACTTCTATGTCTCATAGGCCCACAAAGATCGGTAAGCACCAAATCAAGTATGCCCTCAAATGAAAAAGACTTGCTTTGGAAAGTAGAACTAGTTAACTTACCCAGTTGACATTATTTATACATCATGTTGTCTAGTTTAACTAATTGTAGCAATCCTCTAGCTACATTTGTCTTACTTTGATTAAACTATCAAAATTTACATAACAGAACCTTTTATGTCGTAGCTAACTATCTTCAACCTTTGCAACCAAACAATTGTTCACATTATTATTCAAATGGAATAAATTACCCCTAATTTGCCTACTGGTAGCAATCTCATCACCCGATCTTCCAAGTATTCTACACATACCTCCTTTAAATTCCAATTTTTAACCTTTATCATTTAGTTGACCCACACTCAACAAAATATATGTTAGACCATCCACAAGATAAACAACATCTAAATCACTCTTACCATTCAAAGAAATAGTGTCTTTTCCTTTAACCAAACAAGGTGTATTGTTGCCAAACCTTACCACACCACCATTAAACTCCTCAAACTTAATGAACTTACTCTTGTCATCGGTCATGTGATGTGAGTACCCATTGTCTATAATTCATTCATCATTGTGTCCCATGTGAGAAACTAGTGCCTTTTTGCCTTCAAATGGATCTTCTTTGCCTGCAACAAATACAATCTCCTCTTCCTTATTATCTTCTAATTCCTCATCAGTAACTCCTACATCAACTGCAACATAGCATTGTTTCTTCCCTTTTGTTTTAAACTTTCTGAATTTATCCTTTTGTTCACCATTAGGACATCTAGCTGCAATGTGTCCAATCTTATTACATGAAAAACATTTCAGTAAACATTTTAGTGGAAGCTTGCCTTTGTACTTCCAATCCCTCTAGGCAATCTCTTTGCTAGTAGAGTGCTTCAAGCTCTCCTTGTCTATTTTCATCTTCCAAAATAGCTTCAAGTTCCCTAGTGTAATTTGACAAACAATCAAAATCATGACTTAATTCTTTACCTTTCCTTACCGGTACATTAGACATCGATGCTTTGAAAGTTGCCTCAACTTTAGGAATACTGTTATCAAAATTATTTAACTCAAATGCAGTAAGCTTACCAATCAATCCATCTATAGTAACATTGTTAAAGGTTATTAGCTCATTTATAGCAAACACTCTAATGGCATAAGAAGACAGTAAAGTTTTCAACATTTTACTTACCACGGCATCTTCCTCAATAGTTCCACGAGCACCTCTGATAGCACCAACTACTTTTATTCTTTGACCATATTGTGCAATGTCCTCTCCTTCTACCATCTTCGTGTCATCATACTTACCTCTGAGACTGTCTTCCTTAGCCTTTTGCACATGAATATCTCCAACATAGATTAGTTTCAACTTTTTCCAAACATCATAGGCAGTATCAAGTCCACAGACATCAACATATTCAATATCAAATAAGGAACTTACAATAGCTTCTTATGCTTGAGTATTCTCCTCTTGTTCCTTTAGTTGATCTGCATTGAGAATTTCAGCAGGAGTGGTATACGTGTGTGTGACATGTGTCTAGTATTGTGATCTCATACATTTTAGATATAGCTTCATTCTATCGCTCCATAACAGGTAGTTGTCTTTAGTGAACTTGGAAAGTTCCTTTCTCATCATTGTGATCTTTTCCTCAAGTTGTTAGGCTTACCAGAAAGAGGATCAAAGCTCTAATACCAATTGTTAGTATTATCATGTCCAAGATTACTGAGACGAGGGGTGAATCAGCAATCTAACAAATTAAACTTTTCTTAAACCATTCAACAACTTGCATCAATTAACATCCATTGCATGCATAAATAAACTAAAAAAGATAAACATCCACAACCATGCAACACAATAACACCAACATTTTTCTCGTGGAAACTCAACTAGGAAAACTACATGGGGATAGCACCCACAATTAATTTTGCACTCTTTTGAAGTACATCTGGTTAAGAGCTTAGCCATGTTAAAAGCTTACAAAATGTTCGATTAAGAACAAGACCCTGTCAGAAGCTACTCGATTAAGGGATTTACCTCTAGCCTTGTTAGGAGCTTTATCATGTTAAAAGTAACCATGTTACGATCTATCTGATTAAGGGATTTATCTTGATGAAACTATTAGGAATCAACAAGTGAAAGTGATCTGAGAAAATAGCAATTCTCTACTAGCACAGATCCAATTCAAGCTCAATCTTTGCTTCACATTCAAAGCATCCAAACCCTACAAACGACAACTGCATTCGTGATCTTTCTCTTCCAAACTCATAATACATCAAAATGATATGTGTTTTCACTAACTAGGTCGATCATGATCTTAAACATTTGAATTTCATCACTACAATTCATTCCCGCTCAATCCTTGAACCCTAAAACGTGTTACAAATTATCATTTACAATTTCAAGTTCAATTGGCCTCCAGATCCATCGCACAATCGATTTGACAAAGAAAAGTCAAACCACATCACAGTTTCCAATGTTCTTGCACAACTCCAAAAAAAATTAAATCGCAACAATCGTGAAAAAGCCAACTCATCACTCCACGTCCATCAGCCATGTCACTACGTTCTTTGGACCACATAACCACTTATCGCAACATGATGCAACATCACCGATTAAAGATCTAATTGATTGGTTTAAGAACTTTTACTTTTCACTAAGTGATTTTCTCTCCATTGTAACTTTGTCTTTCAATCACCAATCATGATGCGGTCACAACAGCAACCCCATAACATAGTCAAAATAACATATCCTGAATCGCAACACCCAAATCCAAAATTATTTGACACAAACATCAAATCATTCCTCCTTAGCTAATTCATGTTCTTATTGACCTGT
Source organism: Chamaecyparis obtusa (assembly GCA_027943335.1). Lineage (NCBI taxonomy): Eukaryota > Viridiplantae > Streptophyta > Pinopsida > Cupressales > Cupressaceae > Chamaecyparis > Chamaecyparis obtusa. The sequence continues at coordinate 375,128 of BSBK01001514.1, forward strand.
CAACCTTCAATCAATCACAAGTCACATCGTACATAAGATAAACATGTGCGATCATAGATATAGCATCTAGAGACATCTCTTAGTCTTTCATTATGATCGCACACTCCAAATCTTAACATATCTCTGAATCCAACCTTTTGAACATACATCAACATAATAGGTACAATGTCAATGAACAAGCACTAAGTTGACATCAATGACAATATCATAATTGATCAATCTATCATCATATCTGCATCAAACACATACCAGAACATACTCAACTTATCTTTGCATCAGTTATGCCAACATAAACCTAGCACAAGAGTATGTCACTTGTCAGCACGTTATTGCATTGCAACATTTCCATCAAGGTGGGCACAAAACTAAATGAGAAACATCATTGGTACACTAATTCCACCATTACATTTTGCCCCCACTTTGATGTCCATGCAAATCTAACATGAGCAAGGATTTTAAAGTACATAGGCATTCTCAATCAATATCAAAAATAAATTTTTTAGTCACTCAAAGAATGGTCTCTAGAAAACAACTTATTGTTTCTTTAAATGAACTAAATAATAACCAAAAGGGTGTAATGATTTGCATCTACCACATGATTAAAATAAGGATAAACTACAAGTTGCTTCAATTGTCTATGAAAATTAATAAGAGAACCTAAAGGATAGGGAATTCTGCTCGTTCAAAAGGTAGTAAGATTAATTCCAAACTATATGCAGAAATGCAATATGATAGCATGCAATTCAACCATGTGATAAAATTCCATCCAAAGTGATACTTCAAGCAGATTTTGTGTAATGCAACCAAGCAATAGAAGTCTACAATGTGACAATGTGGTAAAACTCAATGTGATGTGATACAATTCTACATGATGAAGATGTGCCTTTGCAAAGTAATATAACCTTGTCTGAATATGACAATGAGTCACCTGAATTCTCAACCATCAAGTGTTAGCTAATGGCAGTACTTTGGTTATGCCTTCTATCCTCATTATTCCTAGTGTCGATCCCAATTTGGCCAACAATGGTAGTGCTTTGGCTGCTAACCCCCATGTAGCTGGTAATTTTCCCGCGGAGCCTATTCTTGGGGACAGAGGTGCTATTGTTGTGGAATCTGCCTTCACTTGAAATATGTTGAACCCTTCCTTCTGGAAATGTGTAAATTGCATCTACTGGTGATGGCATTATTCTTCTTGTGATAACATTGTGGGTGCTAGAGGTGTTGCTCACCACCGGTTCGAATTATGGCCTCTACACTGTGCTAAATCTCCTTGGTAGTGATTTGTTGATGGGATGTGATAAAAAATGAAGAATTTTTATCTATGAAGGGGTCTGGTTTGTCGATTCAGCAATTTTTGGCCCTCTCTTCTTGACTTCCATAATTGGGTCTTGGATTTTTAGAGGACTGTCATCGTGGGAGAGATCAAGGTCTTCCCTTGTAAAGGATTTGGTAATATTCCAAATGTGTGAATCACTTTACTCATAATGTTTGTATTAATTAACACAAACACACTCATAAGTAGCCTGCACCATTTGAGATTTTTCTGAGAGGAGATTACTATAAACCAAATGAAGATTGTGTTCAACTAAACCAAACAGTTTGTAAAAAAATTGATTTTACAATTGAAACAGGTTCCAAGCATATTTTATCCAAGAGACTAACATATTGCACACATGGAAACTACTCAGTTTCAACATAAAAAGAGGATACCAATATTGTCAGAATAGTTCAAGACTTTAAATAGTTAATATCTACTAAAAATCAATTCCTATTTTGAAGACTTCATGCAGTTAGCCCTTTATTATATTAGGACCAGAAAACTAGAAATGCAATTATCTGTGCCATGGAGTCCAGTAAGCAACAGCGCCGATCACTTCTTTGGTCCCTGCCAAGCATCACAATAGACATTGCAATTCTTAATGATCAAGTATAAGGTTTAACAATTAAAAGTATACAGCTACAAGGATGACAGTTACCATTATCACACGTTATAACAGAATCATTTGTCCTCTCAAGTCACTTCAAATTCATTCACACTAAACTATTGTACAAAGTTGGTAAGCAATATTATTCTTACAGTTAGAATAAGTTGTATGAAGCTTTCAGTAAAATTCTGGCAAACTTGAAAAATAATAGGGGGATAAGGCATTTCCAGAAGAAATAATTTGGGAAAACAATCTACATGCTTAGCAAGCAGAGGCCAACGTACAATCATAATGAGAGCTCTAAATATGTTGCAATTTAATTATGACACGTGAACATGAGTGCATTTAACAGTTAACTTTAAAATGATAAAAACATTAGAATTTGTGAAAATATTTGGATAGAGTTCTCCAGTCCTGTGTAGCAAACCTTAAAGTTAAAAGTGAACAATAGGATATGTAACATATTTAGACAATTGGCATACCATAAACCCTATTTGCAGCAAAACACAAGCATAAAGACAACTGATTGACACCAAACCAGTTAACAAGGTACTAACCATGAACATAAATAATGCAACAGCTACCAAAAAACACATTCTACAACTCAGCTGCAGCCTCGCTGCAAGTGGAAAGCAACCAACTTAAACATACACTATGCCAGCACATTCCTTGCAATCCTCACACCGTTAACCCAGCGATGGGATATCAATACAGATTTAAGGTGCTTTCTTATGGTATGAACTGTCAAGCAAAACAACGCTTAGATTCACAAACAAACACAGTAATTATATAATTGAAAATACAGATTACATGCAAATGCTGATTTTGGATAATCATGTGCTAAATGGAAGAACATTCCAAATATGTAATCAAATATAAGGAAACAGGAGCAACACCTAGGTCTTATTATAGTAGGATTCACATATTGTTCAAACAGAAGACATGTACCTGCACAAATCTGTAAAAGTTGTGTATCCATTCATTGAATAAGATAATAGATTGTTGTATAAAGAGTCTTACTAAAAGAAACCTACGAAATCAAAATGCAAGTTTAGGATGACAAATTAATAACATTAGCACATAATATAAGACTATGTTTCCAGAACCTTATTTTATGATTAATAAAACAATAAAGATAGTTGCAAACACAGTTTTCAATGAATTGAATCCAAAAATCACAAGGGGTAATTTAAATGGCCCTTTACCTTATTCCACATATTTAATTCATAAAGAGAAATTAAAGAACCAACAAATGCAAGCACTGACATGATGGAGAAAATATATACATATATTGATAGATCTCCTAATTTATTGCATGTCAATACTAGGGACAAATTCCCTTGCCGATGGCATAGGAATTCCAGGTACAGAACAGCAAAATAGGCATCCCCTCCAAAGGGATGGATTCAAATACAGTTTGAAACTACCCCAAAAAGCAATCTGGAATAGGGAGGTCGAGGACCCCTACTCTAAGATCAAAAGGGAGAACTATTAGCTGTACCCTCTTCCTTTCTCTCACGTGCTATAAAAAACAAGGCAAAATGGTAATCCTTGATTGAAGGCCTGCACATAGGTAAGTTTCTGAGCGTCAAAAATCTCATCATATAGAAGAAGACCCCCAAGAGATCGTTAACGCCCTCAACAAAGGGGAAACCACAAACTGGAAGCTTCAATACTTCTCTAGGAAGCTCTTGAGCTGCTTGACTACTTCAAAAACATATCCTCTCATTGTTTTTGAGAGGCAAATTGCTCAACTGATCATTTAGCACTAAGAGATGCTTTTGGGAGATTCACAGATATTCAAAGTACTCACTCCTCTAAATGGGAGGGGCTCTTGGAAATTCTAATGTTAGACTACCTCAGGGCTCCCCTCTTCACATAAGATTTGCACTTCCATCTTACTTCCCCTCTTCATGCAACATAGCACCCCATTTCATTTATGACCATCACCCCATTTATGTACAATAAGTTTCTTCATTTCTCAGCTTGGATGGTGAAAACATAAAGGCTATATAGTCAGCAATCATGATGAGACTTATTGTACATCTACTCACACAATTGTCCAGTGTTGTTGATTGTCTCACCTTTCACCTTATCTCACTGCTTTCAACCCCTTACTTCCCACTTGGAAACCGCTCTTGTTCCTAACACCAATGATCTGCTTCCTGCTCGTTTTGACATGGATAGGAAAGAAGAAAATTGATCAAAAAATAAGCTAGCTTGCACTAGGACTCCATGAGGCAGACGGTCACAACTCAAGGGGCGCTTCCATTGAAGGAAGTAAGTTTTCAAGGGCAGAAAATGGAGGTGTTTCAGGCTTCTGTGCAAAAATGCCAATTCTGACAAGATTCAATTACACAATAGGCAGTTCCACCAAACAGTGGTTTTTGTAACTACATGATCCCTGCCATAAACTAGGCTAGAAACTACAAAATCAAGCTTAAATATATTGCACTACTTGAAATATCAAATGACAGTGAAAGGTGGATGAATTGAAAGGCTGGCACACAATGAAATAAAGCGCGGAAATAAATAAGTGTAACACAAAACAAGATATATCCTAAGAAAACCCGGCAAAGGATGAAATTCCAATTTCGTAACCGCAACTGTTTTTCTACCAGAGTGTATTGCTCAAGCACACAATTATAGATGTAATTCTAACCTCTCTCAAACCCATTCCACTACTTCAACTTGTTTGCCTACTTCAAGATATATAGCCATCCAATTCTTCTCCTTCCCTTCATTTTGGGTTGTCAATGTCTTATTATGAGTGTTGGAAGTATCTACACACACATTAGAGGTCATCTCACAAAGAATTTGAGGAGACACAAGGTCTCCTTTTTATTACAAATTCTCTTTATTTTCCATCGAGGAAACTGCCCCAATGGCTATGAAACCACCTATTGTGGAGAGCCAACATTCTCAAAAACCACCCTTACTATACAGAACCGACAATTTTATAAATCCAAGTTGGTGGTGAATTCTTGCTTGAAGCTTCCAAAGTGTTCATATAATGATGCACTCCTCTGAGATCCAATATGCTCAAGTTTTTCTCCCAAAATCTGGATTTCTCTAGGATAAATCCTTGTGTCTTCTATTCCTGTGTTCCTCACTCTTTTTTCTCATCCAATAATTTTTTGAATATTCCTGTTGAAATATGGTAGCTTCGGTCAGATATAGAAATGATGATCGATTTGATAAATAGTGTGTATATATAAGTCAGTATGTACTGGCATATGTATACACACATATATATTTAATTGTATATATATTCATGTCATTATTTGCAATAAATTCTTCAAATCAATGATCACTAATATAACTGATCAAAATCTACTATATTCCAAGTATATTATCGATCTGCATTTAGAGGTTATTACTTGCAGATTATTGGCATTTCACGTTTCATTTAGGATCCCGATCAAGCATCATTATCAGTGATCATTTCCAGATTGGCTATTATTTATTTGTGCAAGATAAATACAGATCGAACTTGGTAAGCATTTATGTTTATTAAGTAACAAACCCCAATTAGAGATCGGGGGTTTAGTTAAGATGAAAAGGAACAATTCATGAGACATCTCATGAATGGACATGCCTCTACTTTGTGGAGACATGTCTGCTCATGGGATGTGTCTCTTCCTTATATATTTAATGCAGATCCGATTCACAATTGGAGACATCAAAATCAATAAATGTTCTGCTCTTATAGATCAAATACCATTAAGGAAAAATTCAGACATGTGAATTCATGATCAGTATTTCTCAATATTGATTTGGCATCAACTTCATATTTATCAAGTTCAATATTCTGATTATAATCTGCAAGAAAGTACAGTGATTGTATGAATCATATTCTGCAAATAGAAAAGCCATAAATAGATCAAATCTGAAAGAAATTTAATCATATTTAAGAATTCCATTACTTCAATCCTGCTTTTAAATCTATGAATGGCAAGCTACAATATGGATTGCCCATCCTAGTTTACAGATCATAATCCCTTACTACATTCAATGTTGTTGGAACTATAGCTAGGATGGATTCCTCAATCACCTTGTTACCCTCACACTTCCATTCTACATGTTCTAGCTCATCATGAAGACTATCTTTCTTCCTACTACCCTCCCACTGGTTTATGATCTTAAAGTGGCCTTGCCTATTCTATCGACAAGGGCTTTTCTCCTCTCAAGGCTAAATGATGAGCTTAATTTCCTTGAGCCTAAGGTTTTTGGAAACCAAAATTTTATAATAGCATCCATTCAACGAGATGAAAAAAAAAGTCCTGAATCAAGCATTTGATTTGGAAGGCTGAATGGAATTGTTTGAACATCAACTCATACAACCCCACTGAAAAAAGGGTTCACAGAAAAAAAAATGATACCCTCACTGGACTCTCCCCATTCTCCACCAACTGCATGTCCTATATCATCAGCACCAACGTCCTGGCCCAGAAAACTCAAACATGTAATTGATAAGATTACAACAGAGGAAAGGATCCAACAGCAGAATGTTAGCCTGATATTAAAGAGAGAATAGCAGGCCCCCACAAAATACAGGTCCCAACTCATAAAAATGGGTATGTGAGCTAATCTTCTTTATGGGTATGTGAGCAAATTTGTATCACAGTTCAAAGCTCAAACTTCTACTTTATTTCTTTGCACTACACACAATTTGGAACTGTTCCTGAGTGACTGGCTTGGCCACCCTCAAACAACTTGTATATTTCTTTCCCTTTCGATCTTATGTACATTCCTTCACTAGACTCTTTCCAGTCTCCACCACCCACCTGTCCTACATTGTCAATACTCACATCTTGGCCAGCAAACTCAAACAAGTAAATGATAGGCTTACAACAGAGGAATGTACCCAAGGTCAACCTGGCATTATAGAGATACTAGTAGACCTCCCCACCCAATTGCCCAGATCCCCACACTCCACAAAGCAACCAGCTCCCAACTCATAAAAATGGGTGTGCATGATGATTTTGCTTCTAGTGGCCATTTCATTCCTCTACCAGAGGGGCAAATTTTTATCACAGATTGAGGCTCCAATTTTTACTTTTTTCCAGATAAAATCTGGAACTGTTCCTGAGGAACTTGCAAGGCCACCATCAAACTGTTAAATTTAAAACCAGAATAGCTTAAATAATAGATAACAGATATCTAAAAACACGAGAACACCAGAGATACCCTGGGAAAATCCTCCTCGAGGGAAAAACCCAGCCACACCAAGAAATATTACTTTATTGAGAAATGAAAGAATGTCTGAATATGATGCTCATAAGAACTTCTGAGACACTCTTAAGATCAATACATAGATCTCCTTTTAACAAAATTGAACCTGCAACTAATAATCAAATGCTAATGAACGCTCACACTAATCTCAGAACAGATCAACAAAGATCCCCAGTAAATCATCTACACTTGATACATAAAAATGATGCCGAAAACTCCTCCAGAAGAATCACGATAGTATAGACTAAATACACACAAGAACCACACGACAACCTCCTACAGCAATCAAACAACAAAAAACACCTTGCACCATCATTGGGTATTTGAATGAGTTTTGACAATGTGAAAGTCATTCCCGCATCCTTCGAAGCGAACACCCTCCTATGCATAGTCGACATGGCAAAGAAAGGATTGGTTGAAGTCTCTCCTCACCATCAATAGTCTCTAACATTGTTAGAGCTAGGTTAGATTCCTAAACCCTCTGCTTATTTGCAATTTGTTTGTTAGGAGTAATTGAAGAAAATCACCTGCCTAATTGAAAAATCACCTGCATTAGCAAAGTTGATAACCATTGATTGAATAGTGTAAGTCCCTTTGTTATACCAGCATATGACATCATTACAACTGAGTGAGAGTCCACAACTAAAAGGAACTTTGGGGTGTCTCATTTTATCACACAATCCATATACATTGTTTAGCATCATTTGAGCTTCATTGTTCAAGAGAGAGTTGGAGATTTGGTGTTTCATTTAGAATACTAAGTATTCGATTTTGCACGTTGAAGTGGTCATAAAACACACATCAACAGGTGCCTCCACAAATTTTTTAATATTTTTTAATTTTTCATGTCAGTGATTTGCTACCCTACATGTGTTCTGAATTTCAACATGCGCTAGTTGTTTGGATTGGGCCAATATAACTAAGGAGACCATTCAAAACCTTTAAGTTGCAAAATTGTTGGTAGTTTTTCTTTGATTTGTGAAAGATTTGGTAGAAGGTAAAGTCATAGGCTTTATGAATGAAACAGCATGGGGCAAGAATATGGTAAAAACATCGCAGAAGATGATGCAATAGATGAATCGCAGATGAGCTTCCACATGGAACTTAGGGCTTAAAAATTTATAAAATTGTGTTGATGATTATATATTATTATTAATATATTGTACAATATAATAAATAATATAAATTTAAATATAATATAGTATTTTTTATTTTTGTTTAAATATAATATAGTATTATATTTATTATATTATTCTATTATTTAAATATCATATAATTTAAATTGAAATATAATAAATAATATAATATTTAACTAAAACATTAAATGTCAATTTTTATAGTAATAAATAATAAAGAAAGACTTAAAAACCATGGCTATGTCCAAAACTGATGACCATCCATCTAATTCAATTTGACCATCTTCCATCTTCCAAATGCATAAACAGTATCCTAAGTACTTACTTAACACTACTATATTAGCTACCAACCATAATTCTTCATCACCTATAGATATTTATCTAAACATATCATTAATCTTGCCAAAGGCCTAAAAGAGATAATAAGGCTGTGAGAGCAAAAGGTAAAACACAATAATTTGCTTTCTATATGTATTACATGGTTGGCTTGTTAACACATGCAAACTGCTAGGAACGATGTTAAAGAGCACACAACACACATGCAGCACATTAAAAAGAAAACCAATGAAAGCAAAAGAAAATTGATGAATGAGAAAACAATGTGTAATGTCCCCTATTAGGACTCGACTTAATTTGCCCTAGAATTCCTAAATGAGGTCTGGATTAATGCCTTCATTTAGAGCCTGCAACTAGGTTAGTTATCAAAAGATAAATAAACTTATAATTCAACAAAGTTCCAAAGAGAATTCTAAAAATTATTTAATACTCTTAATGTACATGAGATTCCCTTAGGGCATTTTCCAAGAGCTCGTCCTCATTATGAAGCACATGGAAGATCATACAAGGCCAGGAGCACAGAAATCACACCTGGAAGATCCATCAAGCCCAGGAGCACAGAAATCACACCTACCATTTGGCCTCACAGCCCCACTCAGTGTTACCACTACTTGAATGGACATTTATGCTACTTGCAATCCCTTTATGTACATTCTCCCCTCCATAATGGAATGGTGGATTGGCTATAATCCTTAAGGGCCCATTTGGACCACGGCATATCGGCTGTTATTCCCGAATTGCGAATTCCGAATTTCAAATCCATTGTTTGTGGTCGACATGCATGGATGGAATTGGAATTTCGATATGCCAATTTTGCCCAAAAAACGGGCATACCGTCTTCCACTTGAAAAGGTGGAATTGGAATATCGGGCTCGCATACCCATTTCGTATGCCAATTTTTATTGACTGTCGGGTTCGTGTCTACGTGCAAAATAGTTTTTTTACATCCGCATTTGTCCTCGGCCCTAATCTCTTGTAATATCTCCTGAAATATCCGCACTAAAACGTTGCCAGAGAGGCGGGCGGGCTTGTATTCCTCGCCATTGATGCTCTTGCTGTTGGTAATCTCCTGTAATATCCGCACTAAAACATTGCGAGAGAGGCGGGCGGGCTTGCCAATCGCAGAAGATCGTATTCCTTGCCATTGACGCTCTCACTGTTGATATTGCTAAGGCTGAAGCCCATCCATCGCAGGCCCAATCCCACCCCAACAACACCTCCTACTCGCCGGAGAAGCCATCTTCCCGCTGTTGATGATTGTAACAACCGCAATTCATGTTTTTCACTTTGAGATCGCCCCAGTAGACGTCTTAATCTCCATCCCTGTGCCATGTATGTCTCTCTGTGCCCTACACGGACACAAACATCTAGTTTGTCCCAATTGTTTTCTTAGTCGGCTTCCAGGTGAACCAAACAGGTCATCCCATATTTCGGAAATCATTTGAGAATTTGATCTTCCAGAATTTCATTTTGAGAATTTGATCTTCCAGAATTGACTATATCTAGCATTTGGTATTCCATGGTCCAAACGGGCCCTAAAGGAATCTTCATCTACATTAATACATTCCTACTTCATTATTAATCATATGTTATAAGCTAAGTTACTGATTCAGATTCCGGGACGGGTTTAGGTACGAGAATCCGATTCATGGATTCGTGAATTTTTTTTCCCATTATGATTCATATGGATTCATGTGTGTGTATATATATATAAATATATATATATATATATATGCATATATTCAAAAAAATAAGAGAAATATACGTAATTGTAAAACTAAATCATTTCATAGTATGAATCTATGATGCTTGATCATTGATCAATGCCAGATGTCAAAAATAAACATTATGATTCAAAAGAAAATCATCACATAGAATTACAGGGTCAAATCCAGACCCTGTGCAAATCTGGCACAAATCAGTTCACGAATCCAAATCCGAGTCAAATCCGAATCTGATTCATGGCCTAGATACACGAATCCACTAACTATAGCTATAAACAATAGAATATCTGCATACATTCACTTCTTATCAAATGAAGATATATAATGATTTAGCTAAATCATAAGATAATATATTATATTCATGCCACAATATCTGACTAGAATGGAATCTGCTGTGTGATATATACTAAATTCTGAGTTTGTAAATTGTATTAGATTGAATGCTGATTGATCTTCTTCAATACTCCTTTCAGCCTTCTTCCTATGTGACTTTATATCCTCTTGTTTCCCTCGAGAGATGTGATCTTTGGAGTTGAAGGATTGGGTCTCTTCAATGATGCCCCTCCGTTATTTTTAGTTATCCTAATTAATTCAGACGCACCCCTTGAAGGATTGCATGTCTTAGCTAATTGTTTCACTGTTAATCACTGATTATCATCATCACTGTTTAGTCTTAACCCAGCCATTGTTCAAAATTAGAGTTTTCTGATTGCTGCGTTATTATATTCTAACTGTTGCTAATTGCATCCCTGTTCATCTTCCATGTCATCGCTAAGCATCATCGTTATGCATAAACAAGGCATATTAATCCTCATTCCTCAATAAACTAGAACCGCTGTCCTTTACTTTTGATTCATGGGACACGGTCCCATGCTGATTGCTGATTTTGATTGCTGATGTTCACCGGCAAGATTTTATCTTTTTTTATTTTACTCCTTAGATGGGATCATGACACAATGAAAATTGACGGCGCAAATTTATTCAATCGTCTTGCATGTGTGAGGAGCATTCATGACCACTGATTTCAAAAAGCAACTCGACCCTTCACATAGGGAACGCCTTTGGCATAACAAGAGCAGGTTGCAGACATGACAACTAAACCACTCAGTAGAGCCAAATTGGTAAAAGTTTTAAAATAACTAATAAGCTTCTTTTTGTTTCTGTTCTAGTCATAAGTGTGGTGTTAACCATGTCAATCATTAGATGATAAACTTGACAATAAGAAATGACATAGGCAACTTGTAAGTAGCTTAAACTAGCTCCAGAATTAGGAAAATTTATTTCCTTCATTGAGATTTTATTTTGCCAGCTTCTATAATATGCATGATTTCAATTGACTGACATTGCTGGCTTGTGGTTTATAGTGTGCTACAAATCTCTCTAACGCTGTAGGAATAGATGCAAATCTCTCTAAATCATTTTGAGAAAAGAAGTTCACAGTTATAGTCAGACAAAACTAGAAGTGTGTTACAAAAACTGAGATCTTCATAATTAATCCAATGATTTTGTCTTTTACAGATTTAACAATGAAATTAAATTCTTACTGATATAAGCATTCATAGAATTTGCCCTCAATACCTGAAAATTAGAGACCAGAAAACAGTTACTATTTGCTCCACGGAGCCCTGGGAAGGCCAGTAGTCAACTCCTCATCAGAAACTGCAAGAACAGGGTAACAATCATGAAGAAAGGAATAATGTACACATGAAGGCACGCAATTCAAAGGAAGCATAAAGATCTTAGTGTAACATGTAAACCATCAAATATCAAACAAGTAACTGAAATTCAAACATCTGCTTGTTTGCAAAAGGATTCACATATATATAATTTAAGGAAAGAAATTTGCAAAAAAGATATCCTTATACATCTTAACTGCAACCTGTTTTCAATCAAATTCTAAGTTAAGCAAAGAATCTGGAACATCTAAAAAGAACAACAGATGCAAAGATGTTCTCTGAAAGTGGTCGGTTAAAACAGTCTCTGCCTAATGCCAAATATGTTTCAAAAATGAAAAACTGTACCACTCCAAGCTCATCGGTGTCTTCTGGCTTGAGAGCATCAGCTAGTGATTAGCCGATAAAAAATGCTCTCAATAAGCCATTTTTGTCACCCCTTTGAACTAATGCAGAGACGAACCTATGCTGCACATTCAAATTGCCTGTCAAGGTATCTATCATGATAAATAATAAACTTACAAGCCCAATATGACCAGAGAATCATCAGCCTCCCCTTCATGTGGACATCATTTTGGGTAAGCTCAAGCCATCTCTTTTGGTAGGGTTGGACCAATTAGATTAGACTAACCAGGCAACAACTAGTGAGGAAAAACTTAATAACATTTAAAGCACAATAATGGCTGTGGTGTATTGATATCACAGTAGGTGTTTTTTGCCTCACTGCACAAACTTATGTAATTTTTCCATATCAATAAAATGGGAGCTATCACCTTTGACACCATTCGCTTAAAAAAATGGCTGTGGTCAAATTTTTTCTTTACATTAGATAATCTCACCACTTTAAAAACAATTCAACTAGAAAGAATAACCAAGAAAGCTCTATTATTCTTTCTCTGCCCCAGTCTAACAAAGGCTCTGCAAAAAGCAATATGTTTGTATCTTGGTCATTTCCAATCACCAGCACTCAAAACTCATCAGCTGGAAATTAAGGAGTTATGGTCACAACTAAACATCGTGAGCTATGGTCACAAATTGCAAGCTGGAAAAAATATCCAAAAAATGCACGCTAAGAAAATCATCTAAACATCGCAAGCGTCACAACTAGCAAAAATTGTCTATCACCATTCCAATTCACAAACTGCGAAGTTATCAGGCATTAAGCTAAACAAAACAAAGAGGGAATTCAAACATCAAAGGGCCCAAGGGTAACAAAGTTCAAAAATTAATCAGGCCATTCATAGAAACAATCAATTAAAAAGTTAACACCATTATGGCTTAAGTTTAATTTTAAGCTCTGTCCACACAAGACTAACCATTATAAATAAAAGATCAAGCCATGATGAGAAATTGTTGTGAAGAACGTGTGTCATCAACAATAAACCTAACAAGTAATTATAAAGGGAAGATTGTCCCAATGATAAATAGCAGCATTGACTTTGGTGCCCAAAAAAGAAGACACTTAGACCCATGTATAAAAGGGCATTTTAGCATCATTTAATATGCTAGCTGAAAAAGTGAATTTTAGCGTAGCATACATAATTGAGCAACAATTTGGTCTGACAACAGGTCCCCATATTTATAGGAAAATACCTCTACTATGTATAGTCTGTATGGATTCAAATTTCACACCACATTCATTGGAAAAGCTACAGCTTCAGGTGTACCTAGGCAAAGATTACCCATGCCCTAGCCATACCTACAACCCCCACAAACCAAACAAAACATCATAATAAAAACTATAACAATTAAAATTTAAAAACTATCCTAATCCTAAAAACAATCATACTAACAACACAAAACACTAAAGAAAACAACTACTTTACCTTCATTCCTCACTCAACCAAAACTGCATTGCTATGCTTCATACAATGTAAGGTCCATGTATGGGCACATATCACATTCATCACAAAAGATAGATCTTACACAAGTATAGCCCTAGTTCATCAAAAAAGGAACTCTAGCAGTATCCAGGCAAGATTTCCCATGCCCTGGCCGAAGTCAAGGCTCCACAAACCAAAAGAACATCATAATGAAAATTAAAAAGCTATCCTAAGTTTCTAGCCTAAAAATAATTACCCTCGCTACACAAACAACATAAAACACAAAAGAAAACAAATTATTTACTTTTTATTTCTTACTCACACAAAACACCACAGCTACTCATTAGTTGAAGCGGCAACTTTGATTAGTGTTCAAACATTGATATCTTGCAATTCCTATGCCTCTGCAAGTGTTAAATAACTACCAATAAGAACAAAGAGGCTCTTCGATTCAAGACAAGTTCATGGTCCTGTTCTACCCTATGGCAAAACATTTTAAATGGGATTTTTTACATTAACATCATTTTGTAAACCACTTTTGACCTAGACTTCCCTTTCATGCACCATCTCCATCTAGTCCCCTTATAGAGCATGTAAGTCGCGTTTAAAGTGTTAAGATTTCGAGAACCAGAAAAGCATAAATAAATAACAGAAAAATCAAAACACAAACTCCTGAGACGCAGAGATTTACCTTGGGAAAACCCTCCACTTGACGATGAAAATCCCAGCCCCAAAAAAGATAGATCCTTTATTGTATTCTCAAAGCAAATACAATCTTCTCAAGCTTATAACTGTTAACACTTAACAGTTATAAGAATAAGCCTTATTCACAAATACTTCTCACTCTGAGAATTCCTTACAAACATAAGTCGATCATACAGTGATCAAACACAAAATTATTATCCATCATATATATAATACACATAACAGAAGATATTTACTTATCCTTCAACCACTGAGGTCACAGAACATATATATGAAATCTCAATTACATAACAATGCAACTCTCACTGTTACATCTCTGACCTCCCGAGAATAGCCTCTAATATTACTGAAAACATAATCATACAATCCTCTGTTGAAGCTCAACGTCGCCTAGAAAAAGACTAAAACAAAGGTAGTAAAAGAGACATCACACTGGACATGATAAAACCACAATTCAAAATTACTGTAATAATCTCCCACACACCGAAGATGCAGTAGTCAACAACTATTTTTAATCTGCCTTCGATGAATTAACCATAACACCATAGAACTTTCAAGTTTCTCCCGGAAGATCAAAGGACCACCGTTACAAAGCTCAAAGGGCCTCCTCATTGAACCGACAATTACTACCATGAACCGACGGCACCTTCAATACATAAACCGATGACATAACCTGACAGCATGCCCACACAGTGCCAAGTCAGCACACTCGTGATGCCAAGTCACACCATATGCGATTCTCCTCTATGCTCTTCAATCACGAAGAATAGATGCAGCTCGAACACGAAAGAAGCAGCTGGATAATAATAAAGGCATCATACGAACAGTTTATGAAACACTAACTCAACGCACCATTCAATTCAAGAGCCGCTAAGCGGCAATATGAAAACAACTACAGCTCAGGCCTGGCAGAGTCTTAGAAGAAGCAATACATGGTAAATTCAAACCCGAATAGTCTTCTACCGATGAAGACAAAGGGACGCATGTTACAAAGCAATGAACTGACGATCATTGAAGAGTCAGGCATTTCCACACCACCTCATATACTATGCCATGTCACCTCAAATTCACCGAACACAAGGTAACACCTGTAACCACAGGAGGAAGAGGGGCCGATGACAGAAATCCATGATAGAAGCATATAACTCAACATCCAGCACATTTACACCATATACGGTGCGGTTACAGAAGGTAGTCAATACACCTTCAGAAAACTACAAAGCTTCTTCTTGTAATGACCAAGAGATATACACAATCTGAAAATATGAAGGCAGCTCCCGATAGCTCAAAACAGAGAAGTCAATAATGTAGACAATATCAACACAGATGATCAAACCAAGAAAAGATGACTTCAGTCCAGCAAGTAAAAAATACTCTGAGAAACCTTAGCTGATCACAGAGGTGAAAATGATCTCTTATGCAGCTACAAAACACTGACATAAAGTATTATGTTAATGTGGGCATTTATGGGCAGACTTGACAATATGTCTAAGAACACCTGATTGATACTTAATTAACTTCACCTATAGATGACTAAGGTCAATTTTAGGTCCTTGCTTATTTCATTCATCCAAATTCCTAGGTCTTTCTCTTAGCAATTTTGGACTTCCTCACAGACCACATGGGAAGGCTTCCTCTATCATACTCTTCTTAGGATGTATGCATTTGATTCATCTGTCCATTGGCCTATTGTGCTTAGGATCATTTAAAGGTGTCCCTACTATATTGGATTGGGTTCTTCTATAAGATATACTCTTTACAAATCCCTTCTTCTCTAATAGGCATGCCTCGTACAGTAAACATTGCTCATTTGTAAATCCCTAATTACTTTTGACCACCTTTTCTATGTCATACTGCACAATTGAAACAAACATGCACAACTTGTATTTTACTATCCCATGGGTTCATCGTCCACCCCACCATTCATCATGCTCAATCAATGAGGCAAACAAGAACACCTTGGAACATACAAAAACCTATATTCATTTTTAAAATGAAGAAATCCACCCTCTTCTTGAGTCCTTTGGGTCTTCTACTATCTAAGCATGCTGACCCTCTGCTTCTATGGACACAGCAGTTTGGCCTAAATTTGGCTTAGTGGTTGTCTCTCTATTCTCTTATATTTCAGTGGTAGTCTCTCCTCTTGTAGTTTAGTGGTAGTCTCTCCCTTCTCTCGGGGTTCACATATTGATTTAATTCCAACTACTAGGGATTGAGAGTGAGATCGTAGAAACCTCGGACAAACAGTACACTGAAATGGCAATGAAAATGCTAAAAAAAGACTTAGATACCTTCACACGAAAGATTGAATAAATTATCTACATAATCTTATTTGTGGTAATAAGAGTTGTAGTGATTATTGAAAAATATTAAAAGCCAATTTTCCAGTCAACATAACTGAGTCAAAAAAATATGAAATTCAAATATTTTTTATAAAACTTGTCACCGACACAACCCAAAATGTGATGCATATTTTGAATTTGAAAAAGGATAAACAATTTGAAAGTTATGGATGCTTTTCAATATGTATATGTATCAAGAAATCAAACAATGTATATAGACAAAACATTATTACCTATTACACTTATAACGAGGCACATATTATATATTAAGAATCTTGAGAGTTTCCTCGTACATATCTCATTCATCTTATCAAATCTTGATAAAGAAAATTTCCTCAGAATCAAGGTTAAAGTTGAGAAATGCCTATAAAGACCTCCCAATCCTGTTATTTATATGAAAAAGACAGGCTTGCCACTCCCAAACCTAATTCCAATGCATTTATGACAAAGAAAAAATAAAGCCTAGAAAAAAGTTTTACAAATTTGGATAATAGTTTCACACACTTTTTCTTCCATTATCACTCTCTAACCCATCATGATCTCAGGCTCATCCCATGCATTATAATTTTGAGAGATATCCTAGGTGAGACACTTGATACATTTATTTGATTTACCTCTTTTATTTGTTGGTTTGATCCAAACTAGTGTATAAAGCCTTTAAGAGTTTGTGAACCTCTTCCAAAGAGGTTTTGAGATCTGACAAACTTGACACAACATACTTAGGACTGAAAATCCCCAATTTGTCATTGTATATATATATATAGACACACACCCCAATTCACCTATTCACCTTTGTTTTGAAAGTCTGTAAAATTGTATAACTAGAGAGTGAAGTTGAAAATTTGATATAAAGATGAAAAAACAAGGTTTATATGCAAGAGGGAGAGTTTATTGGTAAACTCACCAAAAACTTGACCCTCCTTTATTTTGGGGTGAATGAATAAATCATGGAGTTTTCAATTGTTTGTAGTTTGTTGGTCAGTGCAAATTGGTACAATCCACCTACCAATATGTGATTAATTCAGAGGATGACACCCGAGCTTGAGGTGAGAGACCTTGTTGTGGCCAAATTGGAAATTTACTTGGAAGCAAGTTGTAAGCTATTCTCTTCAGAGCTGGCCAAGAGAAAAACCATTCAAACCCAAGCATAATATTTGGAGTCTTTCACGTGCATGATAAGTAGATGCAATATGTTCCCACTTTGCTTTCTAACTCTTCAATATTTTATTTTGCAGATCCTTGGTAGTAAAATATGGGGTATATCCACCCTAATTGTGAATGCAATTGGAGCTTGTTCGAGGCCACCCATATAAAGAAAAGGAACAACTTAGCTCGGAAATGCCTCAAACCTTGTCTTTGTGCAATATAATCTTCGGTTACACACAAGGTAGAGGAAACACCAATTGGTCCAATTGACTTGGATGATATAGATCCTTACAATGATTGGACACAAAATAGAAACCTGCATTGTTTACAAAGGATGAAATCTATGATTTGGAGAGGTTGGCTATGGAGGAGCGGATGGATTTGGATTCACACTAGATGACATAGAGAAGGATGAGGAGGTTGAGGATGATGAGGAGGAGTCATTGCAAGTGCGAGCAACATCTACATCTAGGATGGAGGTCGAGCTACAGTCAATCATGCCAAGTGAGGAGGCGCAGTCACAATGGACTCCTGGGACTATGTAATGTCCCTAAATTATTAGTACCCAAATTTTTCCCTAGGTTACAATTTTTAATCAAACTAAGTAGGGTTTAGAGATGTTTTTCACTTTGATTGAGACCTTGCAAGCAAATTAGGAATCATTTATAATCATAATTCATAAATAGATTTCTTTAGTTAGAATTAAACATATATTGAAAATGTAGATCAAATCACCTGATTGTTAATAAATTTTAAGATGATTCAACCATAGAAGAGATAAGATACGGTGACTCAATAGGGGGCCCTAGAGACCCTCTATCTTAGGCCTAAGAGTGGATGTACCATCCCCCTTCGCCTCATGTGGCCCATCCATCCATATGAGGTGGGAGCGTGGGTGGGGGGTACCTAGTGAGGTGTCCTATCACCGCTCCCCTCAATCTTGCAACTTTTATTTTACTTCCAACGACTGAACATCCATATGCATTTGCTTGGCATTATAGAGTTCATGAGGAGTATTCACAACAGGGTGCCCAAAAAGTCCATCCTCCCTAACCCCCCTTTGTCCCCCTATGGCCCCATGGGACTCCCTAGTCATATTCCACACGATGGCGTGCTTAGAAGGTGACCCATCACCATTCCCCTGCTTGTAATCCCTCATTTCCCCTACCATGGCTAGCTACCGTAGTCAAAGAGTATAAATATACATAGCATTTCATACATATTTCCTATACTAAAACATTCCTAAATGCTACCCGTTAATGGGTGCATGAGGGTTGACCCCTCAAAACCAAGAAGGGAAGAGGTGAAGTGGGAAGTCCCGGAAGAGGGATGGGTCAAAATCAACTTTGATGGAGTTGCGAGAGGCAACCCAAGACCATCTAGCGCTATCAGGGTGTGTGGCTAGGGATTCTAATGGTCATATCATTGTGATGGAATGCAAGAGGCTAGATGAGGGGACCAATAACGAAGTTGAGGTCCATGCAGCGTTGCTAGGGGTTGAAATGGAACAGAGACTACAAGTGGATAAACTGCATTTGGAAGGCGATTTGCAAATCATTGTGAATGCCATCGCTTAGAAAATATCATATACATGGCAACTGCAAAAAGTTATTACAATAATCAAGAGGAAATTGCTATCATTTCAAATTTTCAAAATCACTCATGTTTACCGGGAGAGAAACACATTGGTGGACTCATTATCCAAACTGGCAATTGAAGTGGCATCAACATAGAAGCAAGAGGTGATGACATCATGGCAACAAAGCAAATGGGAGGTGACGTGACAAGTATGAGTTGGTAAAGATCTCGGAGGACGACAAAGGACGGGAATTGCATTCAATTATGGGAAGGTGGCAAAATGAGATTTCATTTCCATTGTCCTCACACATGCTTGCATTCAATGCAAGGACTGGCGGCACTATACATTCCTTCACAAATTCTGTGTTTGTTTGTGGGCAGCAGAAAAAAAAAAGTGTTTAGAGTAGAGTGGTGAGTGGAGAGGTAGCATGGAATCAAATTTCAGCTTTGACACCATGAAGCAACAAATGGTGTTCAAAGGGTCAGTGACAAAGGAGAGGTCGAGGAATGTTTTTACCTCTCATCTTTTCTTTCTCAACATTATTTGGGCCCTTCTAGGTGTCGAATATGCAATCTCCGAATTCCAATGGTGCACCAACACAGATATTGCAGCCCTTTTCTGCACTTAGGGCCTGCATTTTGGATCAAAGGCTAAGGTGAAGAGAATTGTCAAATATTGTGTGCACCCGAAGTGGAGGGTGGGGTTGGAGGAAATTTTGCAATTTGATGTCTCTAGACAAGGGTTTATCGTAGCGCAAGGTGATTGGGTTGGATTGCTTGGGGTGCCATCCTTGGTGCATCCCTTCCTGCTGAATCGGTCTTTGGGGAATAGTCTGGAAAGGGAGGAAGCCCATAAAGCTTGGGCTTTGGTGGTTGATTTTGTCCATGACTGGGAGTTGGAATTAGCCGCAGGGGTTCCTAGAAATCAGATGAATCCCTCTCTCTTCTGACTGAAATTGACTGGGGCGTGCGAGGATATGAAGAAACGAAGGAGGGAAGAGAGACAAAATGCACAGGGACGAGGTCATGGACATGCTGGTACTGCTCATGGCCGCAATCGTGGGGGTGCTCATGGTAGAGGTTGAGGTCGAGGGAGCATCTGTGCTATTGGTAGAGGTCGAGGACACGCTCATGGTGATTCTATTGGTATTCGCAGCACTCTCCATGAAGACACCAGAAGTGTCAAGGGTTGTTCCTCTATCCATGTTCCTTCCCCTAATGGGCTCCGTGGAGGTTCATGCTTTGTGGGTGAGGTGTCTTGTGATATCCCCTTCTAGAAATAAAATTTAATAATCAATTATAATAATATATATCAATAATACTTATATTATAATTTTATTGATTACTTATATTATTATCATATCAACATTAATCTATATTAATATTATTAATATCTTTCAAGATAGCGATCAATGTAATTAATTAAAGTACTTAATTAAAAAATATATTAATTGTTAAACAGTTAATTAAATATTTCAATAAAATATATATTGATCAATAAGTAAATCAATATATAAATAGTTATTAACTAATAATGAATTAATAATTAATAAATAACAGATGATGATAAGGAATTATCATCGCTGCACATTTATGTTAGTTAAACTTTAATATATATCTGCACATTCGTAATCATATGAATGCCCGCTTAATATTATAAAACTTAACTTTAATATATTTCTCTATGTGCTGTGTCCATGCGAACAGTCAACACTCCACTGGCAGGTTACGTTGGAATAAGGAAAAACATTGATGTTAAGCATGGAAGCAGAAATTCATACAAGTTTGATAATGATCAATACTAAATGAATTAATAATATCAATTAAACCCAAACTAAAGTTAAGAACAATTATCAGTGATGATTTATTATAAGTGAATACAAGAATGTTAATCGATAAAGGATAAATTAATCAATGTTACATATTGATGGTAATGAGAAGATATGATAACGTCTTGAGCACTGGGTAGTAAGTTATAGCCCAACGATTACATATGAATAAGGAGGAATTAACATAAGTTAATAGTGGTAGTGGATAGTAATAAAGTTAGAATGGTGCGATTAAGGAAGAAAGATGTGAATGAAAAGGCATGAGACATGTCTTTTGAATATATCTTATCATCCATTCGAAGGATATAAGGGGCGCTAAATCTCACTTCATTATGGGGGAAGGAGGACATCAAAATAGTGGACGAGATCTGCATATTCATGGAAGACATCAATCTATATTCCACGGAGATTATTAATTGTTCAGCGCATCACCTATCTACAACATTGGTTGTGGATATACTCTGTATTCATCTCCTCACAAAGTGATTACACTCAGCACTTACGTTGCTACACATCAAAGAGGAGAGAAGATAAGAATAGAAGATTATTAATATATTTCATAATGATCATATGGAAAGATCAACAAGGAAATAATTATTTTTGGTATTGAATACATATTATCTGCACTCATCAAAGACAGTACATATTATATTATATGGCTGACAAAGTATCATATGACAGCATACTAATATGCTGCATCTAATCTATGAATTAATACTGAATCACAGATATTATAGCTGCATTCTACGACAGCCAAGAACTTATATATATATATTATTATTATTATTATTATTATTATAAAATCAAGATTATAAATAATAAATATATATGTTCATAGCAAATGGACATATATATATATATATATGTATATATCCCTACTCCGATTTGTCACCTACCTGACTGGAAGGAAGGAATATAAGGATGTCTTCAAGGAGAGCTTGTGTAAATCCCACCAATAGCTTCTGTCCCAAAATAGGGTGGGGGGCAACGTCCCAATAGTTTGGGCTTGGACCTGTAAACCTTGAGGGAGCCTATTGGGAATGGTCTCTGAGCGTCTTGATCACATCGTAATGTCTTCCTATCCAATTCGACAGGGTAATAAGTTGGACATGGGACCATCAATATAGTCATAAGAGGAAATATAAATTCTCTTTAAATTGAAATACTGAATAGGTCTATATGAATTACAAGCATGATAAGTAGACTAGAGAGTTCCAAGGTTACAAACTAACAAGGGACATTACAAATGGTATCAGAGCTATGATCCTGCCATCCTGCAGGGTAAGTACAAATTAATGAATCAATTGTGTCATTAAAAGGGATGAGATTGTGATACACACATCTTACAATATCAGGTAATGTTGAAGCTTGAAAACATAATTAAATGAGTGATCCTCATATTGCCTTATTAATTAAGAAGGAAGGTTGAAGCAATTCAAGGAATGGCAGTCTAAATCCAAAAAGGATAGTTCCCAAGATATGGTGGGGATCAGCAACCCTCTAATCCTTGAGGGCAAAAGTCCCAAGGGAGGGCTTGGATCTGTAAACTTTGAGGGAATCTATCAAGGGGTCTCTAAGCGCCTTGGATTGTATTCCGACCCCCTCTCTCCTTAAGACAAAGTATTACCGGATCAAGCTTAGCAACAAGACATATAGAAAACATATAAAATTAAATTACTTAAAATGAAATACGGAATTTAAGAATCGAAATTAATTTAAATAATATTATGTGTGTATGCTTCGCATCTTCTTGCATCAACGTGTATACTTTGTGTCTTCAATGTGTATGCTTCATGTATTCATGCATTAGCGTGTATGCTTTGTGTCTACTTCATGTTTTCACATATTTATGCATATATTTTCAGGTATGTACTCTGGGTGTGATTCTACTTGATTTGACTAGAATAATTTGAGAAAGATAAATCTTGAGACACACTATCATGCAAATAGGATTTTGGCCAAATTGGATTGGCATCATGTTATAAGATGGCCTAAAATCATCCCTCAAAAAAAATGAGAGAAAGCTTGTCTTAAGTTACCAAATAACACTATCAATAATGAGAAACATATAAATTCTTGAGGACAAGCAAATTTGGGGAGGGTAGGACTGTGATATCCCCTTCTAGAAATAAAATTTAATAATCAATTATAATAATATATATCAATAATACTTATATTATAATTTTATTGATTACTTATATTATTATCATATCAACATTAATCTATATTAATATTATTAATATCTTTCAAGATAGTGATCAATGTAATTAATTAAAGTACTTAATTAAAAAATATATTAATTGTTAAACAGTTAATTAAATATTTCAATAAAATATATATTGATCAATAAGTAAATCAATATATAAATAATTATTAACTAATAACGAATTAATAATTAATAAATAACAGACGATGATAAGGAATTATCATCGCTGCACATTTATGTTAGTTAAACTTTAATATATATCTGCACATTCGTAATCATATGAATGCCTGCTTAATATTATAAAACTTAACTTTAATATATTTCTCTATGTGCTGCGTCCACGCGAACAGTCAACACTCCACTGGCAGGTTACGTTGGAATAAGGAAAAACATTGATGTTAAGCATGGAAGCAGAAATTCATACAAGTTTGATAATGATCAATACTAAATGAATTAATAATATCAATTAAACCCAAACTAAAGGTAAGAACAATTATCAGTGATGATTTATTAAAAGTGAATACAAGAATGTTAATCGATAAAGGATAAATTAATCAATGTTACATATTGATGGTAATGAGAAGATATGATAACGTCTTGAGCA
The DNA here is from genome assembly GCA_027943335.1 of Chamaecyparis obtusa. Lineage (NCBI taxonomy): Eukaryota > Viridiplantae > Streptophyta > Pinopsida > Cupressales > Cupressaceae > Chamaecyparis > Chamaecyparis obtusa. The sequence continues at coordinate 399,390 of BSBK01001514.1, forward strand.
CTGGGTAGTAAGTTATAGCCCAACGATTACATATGAATAAGGAGGAATTAACATAAGTTAATAGTGGTAGTGGATAGTAATAAGGTTAGAATGGTACGATTAAGGAAGAAAGACGTGAATGAAAAGGCATGAGACATGTCTTTTGAATATATCTTATCATCCATTCGAAGGATATAAGGGGCGCTAAATCTCACTTCATTATGGGGGAAGGAGGACATCAAAATAGTGGACGAGATCTGCATATTCATGGAAGACATCAATCTATATTCCACGGAGATTATTAATTGTTCAGCGCATCACCTATCTACAACATAGGTTGTGGATATACTCTGTATTCATCTCCTCACAAAGTGATTACACTCGGCACTTACGTTGCTACACATCAAAGAGGAGAGAAGATAAGAATAGAAGATTATTAATATATTTCATAATGATCATATGGAAAGATAAACAAGGAAATAATTATTTTTGGTATTGAATACATATTATCTGCACTCATCAAAGACAGTACATATTATATTATATGGCTGACAAAGTATCGTATGACAGCATACTAATATGCTGCATCTAATCTATGAATTAATACTGAGTCACAGATATTATAGCTGCATTCTACGACAGCCAAGAACTAATATATATTATTATTATTATTATTATTATTATTATTATTATAAAATCAAGATTATATATAACAAATATATATGTTCATAGCAAATGGACATATATATATGTATATATCCCTACTCCGATTTGTCACCTACCGAACTGGAAGGAAGGAATATAAGGATGTCTTCAAGGAGAGCTTGTGTAAATCCCGCCGATAGCTTCTGTCCCAAAATAGGGTGGGGGTCAGCGTCCAAATAGTTTGGGCTTGGACCTGTAAACCTTGAGGGAGCCTATTGGGAATGGTCTCTAATTCAACAGGGTAATAAGTTGGACATGGGACCATCAATATAGTCATAAGAGGAAATATAAATTCTCTTTAAATTGAAATACTGAATAGGTCTATATGAATTACAAGCATGATAAGTAGACTAGAGAGTTCCAAGGTTACAAACTAACAAGGGACATTACATGTCTAGTCGTGGTGGTACTATTAGTACAAGCAGTTCATCGCCCTGCTAATTTTCCTTATTTTTCCTAGGATTACACAAAGTTTGTGTCCAGCTTTTTGTTGTGGTTGCCATAGATATGAATGTACCGATGCAGGTCATAGTATATTTTCTTTGAAAATGTTGATTCGGGTATGGATGGTGAGTTTTGTAATGGCGGTTATTGTGTATATTCCCACCCAAATGGTGTATCTGGTCCACTAGGTCGATCTAGGGTGATGGGATTTTGTAATAGTTTGGGGTGATTATCAGACAATGCTGAAAGTTCATCTATTGTACTGCTTACAACATAAATATTTATAATAATAAAATAATCTTTTACCGAGTAAAAAAAACATTCCTGAATGCTAGCAATATATCTATGATACCATGACAGATAATCATGAAATGCTTATTAATTCAGAGGTATGCAATGTACACAGAATTATCTATTATGTATGGAAACTCCTATCATAATATGTAATTAGCACTATAAACCCACAATATATGTAAGTTTGTACAAGTATGTCTGCCTTCCTTATGATTTGATTCTCTTATCTCATTTGATAGTTATGTCTCTTTAATGATGATAGACACAACCTTTCATGATAGGGTTCAAATTATACCTCTTTGCTAATCACACATTTTCATTCTCTAATGACGATTGCTCCTTTAATAATATATATTTGTTGCATTATATCTTTTCTCCATCGCTACTCCTATTATTATCCTTTTGTTGCTCTAATCAGGAATTTTAATCTTGATAGATATTCTTCCTATCTATTACCGATGCCTTCCTTTCAAAATCCTTAACTCGATTTATATCTCATTCACCAACAATTATAACTTGAAGGGATTCAATGTTTTATAAAGAGCTACAACTCTTGTTTCATACGTATCTTTTCATAATTATTAACTAATGAATTTACTAAACTGAATAATGGTAACGTAACAATGTATAAGAGTTGTCCTTCCACATAAGGAGTCAACGTAAACAGTATCATAATTTCCAAGGAGTGGCACTCTTCCTTAACCCCCAAATCAGATCTCTCCATCGTTATATGATATGCCACTATCCTCTTAATCCTTCAATATTATCGTGTTTGATAGGTCTTCAACGCTTGGCCAATTTAATCGCCCATGAGTTTCCTGTAGCCACATGTATATGCACAACGATTTACATGTTGTATATATATATATATATATATAGTTCTCAAAACTGTGGCAGCAATCTTCAAATGTGATTCCCTACGGCAACACACCTTGTTAATCTAAGTATCGGGAGCTGCTTCTCTGCCTGCTCCTAGTGCACACAGAGTATGAAATATGTATTCGATGAGATAAACATAATGTCAATAAATAATATAGTCTGTAAACTATATACTTAAAGACATTGTTTACTTCCTTAGGTTTGATTTTTTTTCAGAAGATTGTGAAGTCTTATTTTATAAGACAATTTTCTGATATCTGGTTTACCTGCTATGGCAGGGATATGACAGACTAGGCTGAGTTTGTTTTGGGCCTTGGCGACTTTAGCTTTTGGCAAGATTTTCAACTATGATGCTGGTATTGGCATAGTAATCTGGTTTAAATGTGATGTTGTTCTTGCCACCAAGATTCAAACCCCGTTGGGGTGTTATTGTTGACTGTTTATATTGGGTATAAGGTTCCCATTTGTGACTTCAGCAGTTCATAGCTCTGGGTCAAAAATTTACCTTTTCTAAAAAACACACACAAAAGGGTATGGTATATAAACTAGACTATTGTATGTTTTACTAGTTTCCCTCCAATACTTGCAATTTCAAATTTATCATGCATGTGATTTGGAGAGTAAGTACATTGTGTTCTTTTTCATCTTCGACATTTTTCCAATAATAATTACTCAATATGTTTGTCTGAGCCTTTTCTCCTCTTTGTTCCATAATAAAAAAAGAACTAAATTATGAATGGACGTAAAGGGAAGATACTCACAAGCTGGAATGACAGGATTAGAAATTAAGTGGAATGGGTTGAAAATCCCTCCCTTTATTGGAGACAATGAAGAAGGGACGGACCAAAAGAGGAAAGAGTGTAAATGGCAAGCACCCCAATTAGGTGGTTTAAGCTTAATTTTGACTGAGCCTCGAGGGGAAACCCTGGGGTGGCAGGGATTGGGTGCTGCATACATGACTGGGAAAGGAAAGCTAGGGCTAGCTTATCCACCAAGCCTATTGGTGTAGAGTCAAATCACGTTGCTGAATTCACAGCTTTAGTGGAAGGGTTGTTATTATGCAAAAATCTACATATAGAGAACTTGGAGATTGAGGGAGATTCTGCCATAGTAATCAATGCTATCCAGTGTGGCTATACACCAAATTGGATTTTAATTGGGCAGGTTAAGAGAGTGATGAAGATCCTAAGATTCTTTAAACATTACACAATTAATCATATATACAGGGAAAGGAATGGAGTGGCGGATAAATTAGCCAATCAAGGCGCAGATGGGGAATGGATTGGCTGCTAGGTGTAAGGTTAATTGGTAACATGGTGTTAGTTGATTCTGCCATTTTAAATTGAGGTTAAGGTAGCTTTGTGTTAAAATGGACTGGTGTGGGCTGAGTTTTTAGGCTCGTTAGATAGAATGTGTTTTTTTGTCTTAAGATTCTCTTGATCTGGTTTGTTTTATTGGATCTCACACTAATTTTTACACATTACCCACAGATTTATATCCTATTTGCTTGTGGACATACCCGTATATTTATTATTTTATATCTGATCCTCTCTCTGTTAATCTTTTCATATATATATATATATATGTCCATTATTTTATCCCTGGCAACCCCAAAGTCTGGTCCAGTTCTTGCAAAAGTCTGGTCTTTATCATATTCTTGCAAAAGTCTACCCAAATTCTATCAAATGAACCCAGCATGAATTTTGTTGTTTTTATGGCGAATTTGCAAATCTGCTGCAGGACCCAGGCTGAATTTGGTCAAAAAATGGATTTTTTTTACTTTAATTTTTTTTGGTCTATCTTAATCAATCCAACCCTCCAACTCTAAAATAGACCACTGAAAAGGGCAAAAAGGTAAAACATATGTCAGTTGGACTAAAACATTAATATATATGGTGGTGTATTTTGCTATGTTGCTTTACTATTAGCATAGTGGTGTATGAACTTATTTGCTGCTGCATACATATACATATACATACATACATACACACACACATATATATATATAACCCAAAATGAATGTGAATCCACCCCAAAAAAAAATTTGAACGAATTTTGAACCCAAATCTCGAACCCGCATCCAAACCTGAATCTGAACCGAAAACTTAGTATATATCTATTTATTTATTTATTTTATTTTTATTTTTAGTTTATTTTATTTCTTATGTATGTATACTTATACACACACATATATATATACACACACTCATATATGTATATGGTTTTATATATATATATAGGCTTATACATATTCTTATTCCTTTTCTTCTTTTTTGCCCCTTGTTCTTTTATATATATATATATATATATATATATATATATATATTGGTTCTGCTTTTGTTTTTCTGGCTGTTTGGTCTTCCTTGTATTTGACTCTGGCCTGTTTTCTGTCGGTGTTTGCTTTATCTCTGGCATATTGATCTAAATTAATTTATTTTTTGTTTGGGGTTCATTTTGGTTCTGTTGTGGGTTTGGTCTTTTTTTTGCTGATTATCTTCCTTTTTTGTGTATTTTCCCTCTTGTTCTGTTTGGTTTGTTGGTCTTTACTTTCCTTTGTTCTTAGGTTTAAGCCTCCTCTTCTTTGTTCCCATCTATCTTGGTTTTGTTTCCTTTTTATTTTCTAGTTTCCTGTCTCCTTTGTTCAGGCTGATTTGGGCCTTTTTGCTGCCCACTCTCTTCGGCCCCTTTTCTTTTGTCTGTCTCTCTTTCATTTCGGGCTCTAGTGCTCCATAGGTTTTCCTTAGTTCATTCTTTCTGTTTTCCCCTCTTTGGTTTTGTGTTTTGGCATGCCTTACCTTTTTTAAACGTTCTTAAGTGCCTGGTCTGGGTGTCTTCTTTCCCCACTTTGAGCCATGATTATTTGTGTGGGGAGTTTCGGTAACATTCCCCCTACCTTTTCGATGATCATTTCCGAGAATGGCATCATCCATGTGCCCCTTCCTATGCCATTTTAGGCTCTTCGGCTTTATTTCATTTTCATTTCAATAGATAACCTGTTTAGTTTCATCTCTGCAAGATGGATACGACAATATGAATGAGGGCAGGGAAACATGAAATGTCCTTCTGGGGGGAAGTAACAGAGCTTAGACTGATGAAGTTTATGAAGGCTAAACATAGCCTAATCATTCGGACAGTACTCAGGATTATTGGGAAGGAATTCTCACTGTCGGAAGATAGGCCGAAGACCAACACAGAAGTTATAGGTATGTTCATCGCCTCTGCTCTGCATGTTGATAAGGATAAGGAAGCAATTTGTGAGTTATGCAGACAACTTTTTAAGGAATTTCTTTTAGAAGAACTGGACATAGTCATGTTCAATATTGATGAAAATCTTTGTATACCTAAAAGGAGGCACTACTGGGTAAGGGGATACCCTGTTCCGGTATACCCAATCCTCATCATTGAAAACTTTGGGTCATGCGAGGCAAGAATTCCAACTATCAACAGAAATCATGACTTTCTCATGAGAATTATGCACGTTAGAATGACCAAGGAAGTTAACTGGCTGGAGAAATTCATGTCAAAGGACAAGGTGGGTCACAGTGATGATGAAGACGAAGCTGGTCCTTCCACTGTTCACAAGCCCTCTGCAAGTGTAAAGGGCGAGGATCCGGTAACTTAAGGACGTAGGTGATAAGGAGTATTGAAGCCTATTTAAACTTTTAGCATTATATAGGTTAATAGTTGATGTATAGGTTAGTATCAAGACTATATGTATAAAGACTATGGACGATATGATGCTTTCTGTTTATATATATCTTAGTTTCCTTTGTATGGGTTTCGTTCTCTCTGCTGTTGTTCATTGTATTCTTGATGTCTGATTTTCGTTCTATGATTTGCTTCTGTGTGGTAGTTGGCTTGTTAATCTGTATATATATATATATATATATACATAAATGTGTGTGTGTGTATAGACACACACACAGATATATATAGAACAATATTCTGTGTGCTGGTTTTTCATGTGTGTGTATATATATATATATATATATATATTTTGCTCTTTATCTGATTGCATATTCAGTATTAATTTAGCTGTCCCTGTTATGCGGGAAAGTGATTTTTTAAGTTAGGGGTGGATTTTCAAGACTATGTGTTATGGATTCCTGTCTGAGTATTGAGACTGAAATAATTGCTGCTTAAACATGAGATTGAGGCTCTTAATGGTTGTATTCTTAAAAATATAGCTTTCTGGATATAGTCTAGATTATTCAATTACATTGCTAATAATCTATCATTAGAATGGCTTATGAATTTAAGAGCAGTGGTTTCTTTTCTATGAAATACTGGCATTAGATATGTTAACTGTTTATTTGGAGGCTATGTAATGTATAAACGATTCATATATATGATAATTCATGGACTGTAATGTAATAAATAAACACATTTTTTTGCTGATCTTATTAAATCTGTCTGGAGAAACATATTGGATGTAACAATATACATCTGATTAATCCTACTAATGATAGAACTCTTCATTGACATGATAATGAAGGATTGGATTTAAGCAATATAAGATGTTATACTGATTCTATGTATGGTCAACTAACAAGCTTTGTAGAAGAAGAAATTTGTGGTGTATGATTACAGGGATGGACAGGTTTGAGCTTACTGGTTGTAGCAGACTTAATCTTGTTGGTTGTAGCTTACTGGAATGAATCTAGCTACAGTGAATAGCTATGGGCAGATGTATCAATGTCCAAATAGGATATATAGCTTGGCAGTTTCTTTGTCGCAGGTTTATTAATGACAGGGGAGCAAATGAAAAACTAGCAATGAGAAAGAAAAAGGATTTCAATGCTTAACAGGGTCACCGAAGAGGGTGGAAGGTGGTCTGAAACTCATTCGAAACCTATAAGACAGAAGGAATGAATGTAAAATATAAAGGAGGCTGAGTATAAATGTAACGTCTTAAGTATGTAACATACTTAAGAAGGTGGTCTGTAATATAAATTCCTCATTTGAGGATCACAGAATATGTAACATAAAGCCTTGAACTGGGAGCAAGGCTGTGATTGTATTTTGAAAACAAGTGATTATCATCACTGGCCTGCATGTATGAGGCAGGAATGTAATTTGTTATAAATCCGAACTTTTATAAGTTCTGGGCTAAACCGGAGGTTTTCTTGACTCCGTTTATTCCTACCGATTGCCCACACTGAACAGAGGTGTACAAGTTTAAATTTATTTAATAAAGATTACTGGCTCTGGCCTCTTGCCTATCAAAAAAAAGAACTAAATTTCTCTTTGTGTAACACATTCATGCACTTTTTTCCCCAATTTTCTAGATTCATAACTTTATGAGTATATATCTCTTTGTTTCTTTTTATCTTTTTCCTAAAAAATATCGACACGTCACTCATGAACATTTCCCTGTGGGCATTTGCAGGTCCTACATTGCCCCATTTGTGGAGATGAACACTGATGTTGTTGGTAGATCCAACTCATATCTTCTTACATGCATATGGCATTGCTTGCCTCTATCATTATAGTTCACTTTTGTCTTTGTCAGCTACGTGCTTCCAACAAAGGTCTAACCCTCACAAAATACTTTTGTAATACAACAGCTGTTGTTTGGTCATTTTGGTTTAGACATTGTTTTGTTTATTTAGTGTGTTGCACTAGGTTATTTGTATATTCTAGGCCTAGGGTGCCTTTACCCTAACACTTTCTATTATAATTGAATGTAATCTTTGAATCTCATTCACCTAATTCTAGTCAGTTGTAGACATTAATATAATTTTTTTTCCTCTCCCTTTCCTCCATAGTTCCTTTCAGCAAAACATTGGAAACAAGAGGTATAATTGGTGGTCACTAGTCTATGCCTAAGTTGCCGATTCCGGTTCAGGTATGGGTACGGGGTTTGGGTACATGGCTACAGCTTTTTTTTCCCCTTGGGTATGGGTTCGGGTTTGGATTGTCCATCTACACACACACATATAAACATAAACATCAAAGTGATCAATATAAAAAGAAAAGTGATACTCATAAATCCATAATTGCCAATAAAATCACAAATAAAATACCTCACATATCATATTCATAATTTGCAAAAATGAAAATACTCAAAAGAACCAGTACCATGACCCAGGCCTAAATAGCAGAAACTGGTAATATGCTATAGTTTCCTAGTTTAGGTAATTCTCTAACAATTTTATGTCTTAAACTCCATGCAAAGTAAGAACACACTATTGCAAGACACGAGCATGTAATATGGAATGGATTATGTCTACCGTCATAATGTTCTTTTCCTAAGATTTTTAGGTCTAAACTTAGTATTACCACTATGACAAGCCATTCCTGCTGTATTCGCATGTTTTATCAGTGAGGCCCTGTATGTTAAGTCTTTTTTGCTAGAAATATTTCACCACCGGTAATATCACAGGTTTGACTAGAATTGCGAGCCCAATGATATAATCTAGAATTGAGTTGAGTCTAGGTTATTACATTAATGAGCATTTACATTTTGAGCTTGGTAAAATGAATACTTTCAATATAAACTAATGGGTGCTAGAACGATTCTTGCTTCTTTTTAATCCAGTGATTGTGATAGAGAACCATATTGTGTTTGCCATGCATGTCTTTCACTATTCTGAGAGCCTATTGTCAGTTGCAATCAAACAAGGAAGCATTTCTGGTTGAGGTAATGCTTCTAATTTATCAAGTCCACATAAAAAGGGCCCATTGTTAGTTCCAATCAACATAAGCATGCAGTTCTGGTTTTATGTTGTGCTTCTCCTTTCTCAATTCCATAGACAACGACTACGCAGCTTAATAATGTATTCTTCGACCGTTCCTCCAAAAGACCACATGATAGATTTCAAAGCTCGTTTATCTTGAGTTTGTTGGTAAATAACACTCATATTTTTTCGATGGTGGCCTGTCTTCCCCCACTCTCTGTTGTTGTCCAATCAAAATGCACGAGCAAATTCAAACGGCCGTGACATAAAAAATTTACAATCAAAATTGCGTCCCCCTCCCAAGTTTTCCATGGTTGTGATTAGCTCTTTCGTTCTAAGTTTCTTTATTTTACCAGGCGTATAATTGATCCTTAAACATTGAGGGAAATTATAGTTCAAGTGCTAAAACATTCAATCTATTTAAATCAAAAATTGAGTTTTTTTTAACCGTAAAATAGGTTTAGTCATGCACACATCGCTCGATTAAGCATCAATACTCTTCATTTGTGCCAATTAAGCGAAACCCACCACGACTAAAATAGACGAATAACCAAATTAAATTGGAAAAATAACAGTAATCAAGATAAACAAAGTCGAGATTTTATTTAAATGGGTATTTTCAACGAACAAATCAATAAATGGCTAAAAATGCAAAATCACATGAAAAAATGCAGCTTACCGTTAAACCTTCTCCGATTGCAGGCTTTGGCCTCTTCAATCTTCTTGTCAAGGTCTTCCTGCAATTTGACCTCCCATTTGACGAGCTGGTTGGTAAAGAGAGCCCCTAAACCCATCCCCAAAACATGCTCCCATGGGTCTGCGCATCAATGAAAACCCTCAAGTCCAAAACGAACCCTAGAAAACAATATGAAATAAAAAACGAGTGGCACTGTAAGGCGAAATAGATACTGACGCCTCATCAAGGGGAGCTTGCGCACGCCATTAGAATACAGCTGACAACCCAACCCCAACAATGCTCCAGCTACTGTGACTCCCGTCACCATTTTGAATCGATGTCCACGCCTTGCTTCCAATCCAACTGCTCAAATTTGTTTCTTCATAAAATTTATAGTTGTAAGGAAATAACCTTTCCTCGAGTGTTACCCGAGATTAAATAGTTAAGAACGGTAATGAACAAGGACGCATAGCGTCCTGCCAATGCAAATGTCGAGTAAAAGTTTGTAGTGAATAATAATAAAAAACAACTTAAAAGTAGTTGTAAGAATAAAGGAAACATCTAATAAAATGGAATTGTTTTTATTTTATTAATATAAATAAAGTTATGTTTAAAAAATTAAATAAAAAATTTTCAAATTGTTTTAAAGAATATGTACACAATATTAGTAAAAATTCAATAAATAGTGGAACTATATAAATACAAAAAGTTGTTCAAAAATAAAATGTTATGATTGGACAGTTAAATTAAAAAGCTGCATAAAGTCTGTAAAATAATTTAATGATTTTGCACAAAAAGCCAAACACATGACTGTAGCAAAAAGCAGCCAATAAAATTAGAGATAAAGACTATTTGTACAATTATGAAAAATTCAATATATAGTACAACTATATAAATGCAAAAAGTTGTTTAAAAATAAAATGCTATGATTGGACAGTTAAAAGGAACAGTTGCTTTTCAATGAATGCTATAGTATGCTGCCTATGGCAGGAACTAATAAATTTACCAAGAGTAATAGAGGTAATACAGTTAGCTTTTGAGATATTAAATTTTAAATTAAAAAAGTAATACAAAAGAGATGGTGTTCAAGTTAGGATTAATGGGGAAGTATGTTTGAATAAATTTACCTAGAGTAATATAGGTAATAGAGTTAGCTGTTGAGATATTAAATTTAAAATTAAATTAGACAAGTAAATACAAAAGAGATGGTGTTCAAGTTACGATTTAGGATTGATATGGAATTGTGTTTATATTGTATTAAAAATTTGTATATTTATTCAAAATAATAATAATTTATGTTTGTATTGATAAGTAGGAGATATTGACCATATATTATTATATTGTTCATATGTCTTGGAATATTGGGCATGGTTACAAATAAAGTTGGTTTGGCAAGGACCGAAAAATCAAGAATTTTGGGAGTAGTTGGTCGGTTGGCCACAAAAGAAAGGATGTGGCTAAGCTCCAGACAAAATGCATCATTGACTAAATTTCAAAAAATGGAAAACACAACAGATTTTTGTGAAATTTTCAGCATCTGTTCTTCATGATCTACACATTTTGTCGCCAAAAACTACAAAAAAAAATTATTGTGTTTTTGTAATTCTGAAAAAAAAAAAATAATAATAATAATTTGGTGCATTCTTTCTGGAGCTTAGTCGGTGCCCAAAAGAAAAGGGAGGATCTATGAGGGAGGTATTTGGTGGCAATACCATCTATGTTGATGTGGCATATATGAAAAGAAAGGAATAGGTGAATCTTTCCAACAAGGAGATGTAATACCCATCCATATGTTTTCATTCCAGTTTGTGTGGCTAAGACCTTTTCAGAACTTTGGTGTGTGTATTAAACTATTTATGATGCTTTGATGTTATGACTTGACGATGATGCTACTGATGTTCTATGTTTATGATGGATATATTGATATGGTTATGACCATTATTTATGTTCTCTTATGATAGTGTTCGATGATGATTATGTTTCATATTTATGATATATTGCTTTGATCTAACCCATAATTCTAATAATGTTATTGAGGATGATTTAGGATATTGGCATGCTTATGTTGATCTTCCTATGATGTGTTTGTATGAAGAGGGGGGATGTCGTATTATTCATTCATGAGGCCCATATGATATTTCAAGTTTCTCTTCATTGATTGTTTAGCTGTAATATAGATATACATATGCATATGCATATACATATAGATAGATAGATAGATGTGTGTGTGTGTGTGTGTGTGTGTTTGTGCATATATGTCATTGTTTTGTGCAAATGATTATGTAGGTACCAGGCATCGAGTCCATCTAGCTTAACAAGGTTGAGCATGCCTTTATATATCTTGATGGTGATATATGGGAGGTATCATTAAGGCCCAAAACTATACCTAGCCTAATTCATTGTCCTATGTAAGGACAATTTTCTAGTCTTGACTTACCCTATCGAAATTTTCATGGAGACATAATCATTCACCCTAGCTTGTGCATGTGTGAGATTTGGTCTTGATATTATTTTAGTATTATTGGCGTTGTGGATTTATCATAACTTAATATTATTTTATGTGTTAATATTATTAATATTAATTATAGTCTGAGTGTTATAATTATATTAAAGATTATTATAGTGATGATATTTTAATGATAGATGTATTTTAATTATTTGATATTAACTATTTAGTGGTTTAATGTCATTCCTTAATTGTATTCCTATGTGGGCATAAATATATTATTTAATAATAATAAAGAGATTTATTATGCCTTTTCTATTTAATTTATTTGAAGATTTTAATTATAGATTTTTATTTAATTGCTAAAATCCATATTTTTGTTGTGAGGGAAAGTATTTAATATTTGGGGAATTTTATTTTGGGAACTATATTTAATGTTTTTGTTTTTGCTTTTTAGATTTTTTTGGGATTTTTGAAGGAAGTTTTATTCCTCGTTCTTGTACAAGTTTTTGGGGAAGTTTTTCAGAAGTTCCTAGAAACCCTTTTTCTAAGAATTGTTAAATGGGGTTTTACATTTCAGTTTTGGAGGTTTTTTCTTTTGATGGAAGAAAGAAGAAAATTGACTTTTGAAAGTTTTTGAGAATCTATGATTTTAATGTTTGAAGAGTTGTCCTCTTTTAGGATTGAGAAGTTTTCATTTTGCAAATTTTTTAAGAACTTCTTGGCTTTGATTTGTTGCAGATTATGGAAGAAGCTATTGTTGTGCATTGAGATTGCATTGGGTTCTTCTTCTCGCCCTCCATCCATTTTGATCTTCACAAGTTTTGAGGTAGGGAATTGATTCCCTCTTGTATTTTTGGTATATAGTGTTTATGTATGGCTTTGAGATTATTCTAAGATTAAATCAACATAAGGAATCTGTATTTTATGATGCATTAAGAATCTAGAAGTTTTGTTTTCAAATTCATAGTGTTTACCTTGTTTTCTTTGAATTTTTAAGTACTTATTTTTGGATTTGCATTATTAGGTTTTTTTTAGCTCTAGGGTTGTTTTGATTTGATTTTTAGGAGGTAATCAACAAGATCTCAAATGGGTCTTTGCTTGATTTCATTTTCAGGTCCAAATTGAAGCCCTACTAACAGTCCTAAGTCCAGACTAGTCTTTGTGTTAAATGCTTTGTTATTTATCGGTCAAATGCATTGAAAGGTTGTCAATTGTGTTGAAAGAACTTTAATTGCGTTGAAGCAAACTTTATTGTGTTGAATACTTATCAGTTCCATTGAAAGGCTATCAGTTGATTAGATTGCTTAGCAATTGCATTGTTTGCTTTCCAGATTAGGGTTTTGACCTTTTTTTGAGTCTCAGAGGCATACCAAAGGCTTAGGATTGTTGTTTACTCTCTATTTTAATTGTGTTTTGTATTTTATGCCCAGATTGATGGTGATTTTATGGGTCACGAGCTTCATGACTTTTTGTGTAATATTATGTTCATATATGCTCTTGTTTTAAGGTTCAGTACTACCTATGAGAAAAGCTTGTTATAAAGGGTTCCTAAACTTGAGTCTTATGAATTTATTATTTTTGCAAATCCATATTGATATGGTTGATGTTATCATGATTGGATTATGCTTTGATTTATTTCTTTAAGCATTTGGGTGGGTTATCTAGGTGTATAGTAAGGGGTTGGCTCTTGATGGGGGTTGGGGCCCTAAAGTGACCATTCTAGGATAACTCATTGAACAATGGCAATAAAGTGATGACTTAATAAATATAGTGAAGTTAACATTAAATAGTATAAATATGGATGCCTCGTCCATGCCTTGAGTGCTAATATAGGCTAAGGATGGGAATAATATGATGTCTATTGAGTTGGCATGATCAAACTTAATTGTCCTCGTGAAAGGATTTTCTAGTTCCACATGAGTTCTTGCTTGGGGGGACAGGGTTTGGAGAGATCATTCTAGGATAACCCAAGATGAAGGCAATGTGATGACACTCTTCCTGCTTATAGCCTAGGTTTCCTCCATAGGATTTGTGGTTGCCTTTGGTATTTGTTTGTTGGCTTTTGTAACCCTTTCGATTGCTTTTCATAAGCTCTTATCTTGCTTTTGTATATTTGGAGTTGGTTTCTTCCTTGTTCTCATTTTAGCTTGATTTTTGTGTGGGTCCTTGTGCCTATCTCCTCAGTATGATAGGTGGGCCTCAGGGTTCCACATGGTCAAGTGGTAGTGATTCTTCTTCCATTTAGGTTCAAGGGACTTGTTTGTGTACATGGATGGATCTTGGTTGTTGTACCTTTGTTCTTGTACCATGGAGGACTTCATAATACATGTATTGTTTCATGTATCATGTATTATTTGTATTTTTCAATGTATTGGATACTCCATGAGGAGAATGATGTATAATGTATTAAATGTAACAATGTATTGAGTAGTTGTGTTTAGAATTGATAGTTTCATTATACTTTATGTAAGATATGATCATGTTATAAATGGATAGAGTTAAATGAGATTATGGAATATCATTGTTTTGTGATTATATGATATTGTTGTTATGATTAAAGGAAATCAATTAGGAACATTTAGAATTTGGTGTTTAAAACGAATCTAGAGATAATGATAATGTTAATGTTTTTAACTAAGGAATGTAATTTATTATGATGTTAGTTACTTAGATGGTAAAGTAAATGTGTTGCTTAAGTAGCGGCATTAGGGAACCTTAGAGGACACAGGCTAGGGATATAGGTTACATTCTCTTTATGTTCTTAATAAATACAATTATGAAATGTATATCATATTAATTTTGCATTCATAATATGCTAATGAAATCATAATGTTAGTGTATACACCTCAAAATGGTCAAAGCAAACATTGATTAATTTTAAGCCATTTGGATTAATTAAAATAAAAAATCAATTAGCTATATAATTGAATTAATCATTCAATTATATAGTGCAATAATTAATTAAATCCAACCCTTTCAATAAATTATACATGGTTAATTAATTAATTCTTTTAATTAAATTCCTCCTAAAATATCTCACCTACCACTATATGACAAAAAACAAATCAACCAATAAGAGAAGAGGAATGAGTGCACATGGATCACTCTAAGGCTTTGCTATCTTGACCATCAAATATTCAAAGAGAATCTTGTTCATCCAAAGGGAACACATCATCAACCCTTAGTCCTAATCATATCTTGACTATGGTTACCTAAACTCACCCCCTACACCTTGGGAAATCCTATAAATAGGATGCACCATTAGAGTTAGATATAGATCATCATTTTAGAGCAAGTAAATTATAGCCATTTTAATTCAAAATCATTGAGAGCATTTCTAATCTAGCCAATTTAGATTAGGAGAATTGAGGATCATAGCAATATGAAGGATTTGCATCATAGTTTAACATTCTTAATCAATTTAGAGTAGGATTTGCATCACTCATCATAGCATCATTGGTCATCTTAAATTCTCATTTTCTAGGTTGTCACTTGAGGATATAATTATAGATGAGAGCATAATTCAAGTCCCTAGAACTAGAGATCCATAGAATGCTCTTGATTTCTTTCATTTCAATTTGCTTAATTAGTTCTATATCTTAATTTTGATTTGAAAGTATATCAAACTAATGTTCTATTAAGGTTTGTACTTAAAATAAACACACACAAATGGCACCCACCATGGAGCCCACACCTCACTAATCTTGATGTATTTTTAAGCTTCCTTTTTATAGATTTGTGTGTTTGCAAACTTGGGAAAAATGCAAAATGTCACCTTTGCACATAAGTTCATCACATGTATGACAAATATTGTCTCATTTATCTCAAAGACTATTGCTTCCACATTAAAGAACATCACTTCTACAATAAATTTCATCGCTTCTACTTCATAGACTATCGTTATTGATAAATATAATATTGTTCTTAAGTAGAAGAAAATCGCTTTTAATACAAATTGCAGAGCTTATGATTATTTTAACATCATTGTTAAGTCATTTTGTAGCACTAATAATTTATTGTGATCTGACACATTTTTATTCTTTGTTATAGGTTATTCTGACAGGAATTGAAGATTGTCACTTATAACCTAAATTACGTCTCCTAAACTAAATTTCATCGCCTTTGATCAAAATGTTATCACTTTTGAGCTTTCTTCTATCACTGTCTGTATTAATTATGTCACCTTTAATCTATATTTTATAGTTGTTAACTTGTACTTTGTCACTTTTAATCAAAATTTTGTCTCTTTTGAGATAATTTTTGTCATCTATGATCGTAATAATGTCACCTTTAAATCTTATGCAAGGAATTAAAATTTGAAAGTTAACTTCTGATTTATAATGTTTTGTAGGTGGCAAAAGGTATAAAGGTGAAGGTTGTTTTCAATCTTCCAGATCATTGTGCACAAAAGGAGACAAAGAGAACAAATTGATACACATAAAAGATACAAGAGGAAAAAAACAATGCTAAGGAGCTAGAACTATTGCCAAGGTAAAGTTAAAAAACCAAAAATCTCAAAAATGTGCTATCATCATTAATGGTGGCACACTAAAAACTCTAAATCTTTTGTTTACACTTATTTCAAAATTGTGGCACTTAAATCCAAACACATAAAAAAATTATGAGACATTCCTAGTTGTGAAAAAAGATAGTAGGCATATGCTCTCACCTTTCTTAAGGTGATCAAAATGTCAAACCTATAAGAGTTCCCTTAGTTAGAAAAGGTCTAAAAATGAACCATGTGTTCTTTGTGTTTGGAGGCTAAAGATAGTAGGGATATTCCCTCACATTTGTTAAGGTGAGTAGAATACCAGACCTATCTTAACCTCATTTTCTTTCAAATTAGTGCATTTTCTTTAACCATAGTGTCACCTCCTAAGAACTTTCCTTACTAGGTGTATAGTCCTAAAAAGCTAGCACCCATTAATTTGGAATTTGTAGAACAATTTGGGCCCCATTTTAGTGTTCTTCTTGATGGTGGATGTATATATGTTTTATTTTCCTACTTCTTTGTTTATTTTTCCTCCAAAATTGCAAATGCTTCTCAAACCTCGCACATTTTACCTTGAAATTAGCCATTTTAGGTATAGGTCGCACTTTTTGCGACCTATACCTTGAGGGTTTCAATTTGGTGAATTTCAGGGCCCAATGCAAATTATTTCCCTTTTCTCACATAGTGGAGTTGACCATTGCAATCTAAGTGCAATCAATCAAGTTCAAGGTGATTTCAAGAGATTTTTAGCAAGTCTTTGACTCTAAATATTTGAAGGTTTCTTTCTTCCATCCATTCAAAGACAATCTTCTATTAATGGTGTGAATTCCTCTCCCATGGTGAATTTGTGAAAGAGTTCCTAATTGGGCAAGAAGATCCACATGTAAGTTTCATTCTTCCTCCTTCTCATTCAAGCATTCATATATCCATGATCTATGATTTGGGAAAATATTGATCTGTGGTATAGGTGAAGACACTCTACATTCAACATACATACAAGCAAGTATACATCTTTGTGGAGTAAGAGATCTGGATTCATCCACAAGGGTTTGATCAATCAAGGTAACACTTACATCTATCTTATTTTACATACTTTACTTATTTCATTTCAAGGTTAATTCCTATATAGGGGCTTGACCAAGGCAAGCCCCTTTCCCCCAAAAAAAATTCATTTTTCTTGTGTGCAGGTGCACATTCACGAAGTTTCAGGTGCGAAAGAGAATATTTAAAGATACAACATTGATCATAGTTCTAAAGTCTCTAGATTTTGCCTTTCTGTGTATAGGTCGCCTAAAGTTTGACCTATACCAGTATATGTTGAGTCAAGTTTGACATGTTCCTGTAGCTTTCATATTTTCACAGATTGCATATTCAGCCTTGAAGATTTTAGATCCGGACCTATTCCTAATTTTGACACAATCTGACAATGCTTTTAGAGATCTAAACTTACATCCTCTACTAACCCTCAAGGTGAGTTCATTTTCTTTCTCCTTCTTCCATAACACCTACTTTGATACACTATATTTTGATATCTTGTTGTTTATCATTACATGATTGTATAGTTTACCTTCATTTGCATATACATTACATTACATTTCTAGATATTAAATAGAAAAGTCCCCATAAAGGTATCCTACAATAACACTTTCTCTTAGGTGCAAATCTTGAATTAACACCTCTACATCTACTTGGGTTGTGCTTATCTAATTTTTACCTAAAAGGGGGCTACAATTAGGATCTCCTTGTCATTTTCCAATGTATTGTGATGAAATGGTTGTCTACCATTGACAACCATTTTTCATCATACATTTTGGTGAACACGAGACTTTTTAGCTTTATCCTTTTGATTGGGTAGTTAGATTTCCTTTTCATCATTGTGTGTGTAGGTTCACCTTAATCATACATTTTGGTGGACCTATCTTGTTACATTTCCTCTTTTGATCTTGATGTTGTATTTCTTTGGCATTACATATATACTTTGTTTATTAGGAAGTTAGATATTCTTTGTAATCTTGGAGTTAGATTTCATTTCCATGCTTCTCCATTTAGTAGTTAGATATTCTTTGTGCATTATTCCTTACACATTCATATTTAGATATGGTTTGTTCTTATCTTGTTTTGGTTACATTGTATGCATTTAGATAGTCTCTATTTACATATTTTCTACATTCCATCTTCCTTCCTTTCATTCCTTTATGTATGAGATTTATCACTTTGAGTCCAACCTATAGTATTTCAGTTATTAGAAGTCATAGAGTCATGGGTTCTTTTGATCCTGAACCTCCCTTTTTCCTATTAATCTTGATGAAACCAATATGCATTCTAATGATCCTAATCCTATCATGGAGAATAACTTTTCTCATTCTTCCCATGATGAAGATGAAGCGTTAAGAGTTCCTCCTTCCCAAGTGCAAAAACTTACTCATGAATTTGAAAAGTTGGAACATTGGTTAGCTCAAAAAAATCACAATCCTCAAACTATTTCCATTGTAGAAGGCCTAAGGAAAATCATTCATAATGATGAACATGGTCTCAACCTATTCTATAGAATTTCCCACCTTATTAATTCTAATGTTAAACCTATAATAGAATGTGCTCAAGAATAAGACTATTCTCCCCTTCTACAAGTGTTAAAACCTCTTTGCCTATCTCTACCTGCATTCCTAGTATTTACACTTATGATCCACCTCTTATCACAACTTCAATCCAACCCTCCAATCCTACACATGTGAGTCTCCCCAATCCTATTATTCCTTCTCTTCCTACAAGTCTTCCATGTGTTTCATTATCTTCTTCTATTCATTCTTATCATAATGTTCCTTTTTCATATTCCAGTCCTATTTCCAACAATCCCCCTAACATGATTCATACTTCTTCCAACATTCCCTCCATTTTAAATGATATTCGTAACATTTTCAACATTCCTCCTCCTATCATTTCTTCCACTGATTCTATAATTAATAGTTTAACTCAAACTATGTCCACTTTGCAACAACAACTTGCTTCCTTGACTCAATCCAAGTTCAATATCCATACACGTGATATTGCTAGTATTTTGTCCATGGATATTATCTGAGTTGTTATCCTACAAAGTATTGATCCTATGAATCATGTTAAGACTTTCCAAACCTTGTTTGGTGATTTTTCTCATGACTATAGGTTCATAACAAAATTGTTCACTAGGACCTTTTGAGATAAGGCTTTGCAATGGTATTGTTCTTTGCCTCCTTATTCCATTGATTCCTTTCACAAGCTTGCTAATGCTTTTATTCAACAATTTCAAAATAATATTGGTCCTAAAATTTCTTTGACTGATTTGATGCATTGTAAACAAGGTATTAAAGAAAACTTTTGTGACTTTATTGGTAGATTTAAGCATTTACATGCTCATATTTCTTATCCTATGCCTGATGTTGATATACAACGCATTTTGTTTCTAACTTACAAAAATACATTAGAGATAAGATCCTCCTTACTGAGTTCTCTTCCTTTGAACACAATTGTGTGTAGTGCTTCGTCATTATCAACATCAAGTGAGTCAATTTGAGAGCAACACTCTAATGGCTCCTATTCTAGTTGATAAGAGTGACGCCACATCCAACTTTAATAAGTTTCATAAAGCTAAAAACTACATCAAAATCAACAAATCATTCAACACATTTGATGAACAAGTGGCAGAAGCATCTAAAGGTGCAACTCCTTTGTCCTCTATTTTTAGGTCGTCTTGTACTTTTATTCCATTTTTTGAGTCTTTACATAATGTGATGATGAAGTTAATGAATTCAATCAAGATTAAACTTCCTCCTATCAAACCAATAGACCCATCCAAACCTCCATCTAGATTCTTTGATCCTAAATATTTTTGTCAATTCCATTGTAAACACAGTCATTATATTAAAAAATGTTATTCCTTGAAAAATATAGTTCAAGACCATATTGATTCCAATGTTATATCTACATATGATGATATTATTAATAGAAACAAATAAGTTGCACATGTTAGAATGATTTTAGAATAACTGAGAGGGGGGGTGAATCAGTTATCCTCAAGTCTATATGTACCAATAAAACTTTTCAACACTTCAACCAACTTAGATCTATTCAAAAGTTCACTCGGTCTCTATAGAATATAACCAATAACATAAAACTTGTAGTCCATTGTCCAAAAGTAATCAACTTGCAGAATATAAAACTCTTAACAACATGACACATCAAATAACATTCACACAAGTATGACACTAGGATTTAACATGGAAACCCAATATGGAAAAAACCACCAGTAACATGCTACTAAATTTTTACTCTTCTGAAGTGAGCTTTGTGAGAAGCCAACCCTGTTAAAGGTTACAATACACACTGTTAGATGTGACCCTGTTAGAAGGATTTAATCACCCTGTTAGGAGTGGCCTGGTTAGAGGGCTTAATAACATCCCATTAGAATGTCATCTTGATTAAAGAGTTTATAAATGATTGTTAGGTCAACCTTGATTAAAGGATTTTAACTAATACAATGGTTAGAAAGTAACAGTAGGTTCTGATCTGAAATAAACAACTCACTTTTCAAATACAGATCCAATAAGCTCATATGTTGATTTATTAATTGGCCTTCATTGTCATCTCCATCTTTGATCTGCTTGGAAATCCATTCAAGAAATCACCTCAACTCTGTTTAGCTCTTCACATCTCTTCTTAGCCTTCTACTTAGGTTCACCAATCAATAACATCAACTTCTCATCCTCTATCTTCATAACCGACAACCAAGTCATCCTTATACCTCCTTGATTAGGTAGCCTAATCTTTTGTCACTTAATCTCTTCTGTAGATCTTAGGTTTACGTTAGATTCATCAAATCCTTCTATCATTTTGTTCTCCTCCTTATTCATCTAGATACTTCACAAAACTTCTCCTTAAATCCATAAGAAAATGGTTTACCATGCATTAAATGCTCTAAGTCATTCATCTTTATCTTCAATACATTTTACATATCCAAAGAATTCAACTACGTCGGTTATGGATCTCAATTCCTTCACAAACTCTAAATTACTGACACTCGGTCAATACTATGTTCATCTACTCGGTCAACACTAAATAACTCGATCATCGCTAAACTTGACCTTCTCGGTAAACACTATCTTTGCTCGGTTAATTCTCTGCTACTCAAAAATTACTGATGCTCGGTTGATGCTGAAATTTGCTCGGCTTATACTGGCGCTCGGTCGACACTAGCATTAATCAGCTTAAACTAAATTTCTTCTCTTTTGGTCAGTTAAGCCTATGCTTCCAGACTTTCTTTCCTCATATCTTTATGCTTCAAATCAACTGACTTCTTCACTTAGTGTTATAGATAAACAACACATTATCTTTCCAATGTGCCAACTAATCAAGTACCCATTATAGTTTCTCATAACTCAACCTTTCACTAGGTCCTCTTGTTATCGCCTCTTTTCAAATCCTCTTCATCAATCAAAAGATGTGGTACTTTACTAGATAGAAATTGTCTCACCAATTAAGGTTTAACATCAATGACAATATAAAAATTGTTTCAATTGTAGTTTCCAACAATCTCCCACTTTGGCATTGATGGCAACACCACATGTACAACCATAAACTCCATATGCATAGTCACCAAACAATCCAAAAAGTCTAATGAAGCCACTTATGTCAACTCTCTCTGAGTATAAGATATTCATTAATATCCTTAGCTTCATTTTCATTCTCATCCAAGTATCATCTCCCTCTCAGATAGATTTGTCTTTTCTCTCTCTCTCTCTCTCTCTGGTTAACTAAATCTCTCCCTCTTTGACAACAATCCCAAAGACATTCATCTTCTCCATGTATATATCTTCATGTTAGTTCTCTGAACTTTACACTCCCTCTATCATCTTTCTTATGACTGATCAACATCTTGTGCTTTTCTTTTCACAACTTTAGGCAACTCCTAAAGTGTGACCTCCTTTGCATCAATTTGTTAGATATTTTGATTAGTACATTTGATGCGATGCTCCTATATGATTCTAGGTAGCCTTAGTTAGAGGAAGCACCCCTAATTTACTTCTTAGATACTCATGAGCATCCTTAGGTAATGCCTTAGTGAATATATCTGCTAATTGTTCCTTTGTATTCACATACTCCAGTCTTACTTCCTTGTCTTGAACTAACTCTCTCAAATAATGATTCTTGATAGAAATATGCTTAGTCTTAGTGTGCATCATAGGATTCTTTGATATATTGATAGCACTTGTGTTATCACAGAAATTAACAACTGGCTCAGTAATTTCTTCCTTCATACCTTTCAACAATTGTTTGATCCACACTAAATTTGAACAATTAACTATAGTTGCTACATATTCAACTTCTGTTGTAAATTGTGAAATGCAATTTTGTCTATTTCTTATCAAAGAGACTAATCTCTTTCCTAGAAAGAATGTGCCACCACTTATACTATTTCTATCATCCACATTTTCTACCCAATCTGCATCACTGTAAACTTCATGTTCAAAATTTTCATTTTTCTTGTAATACAATCCATAATCCTTTGTTCCTTTAAGATATCTCAGTATCATTTTCACTTCCATCATGTGATTCTCCTTAGGATTGACAAAAAATATTGCAACAATCCCAACTGCTAGTGCAATATCTGGTCTATTGTGAACAACATATTGTAGCTTTCTGATCATTGATCTGTATAAGGTTTGATTCACTTCAGTTGTATCATCATTCTTTGATAGTTTATGTCTAGTAGCCATAGTTTTACTTACTGGTCTAGAGTCCTCCATGCTAAAAAAAAATTAGTATCTCCTTGACATACTTAGATTGTGTAATATAGATACCTTTCTTCATCTGATAAACTTGCAAACCAACAAATAATTTAATCTCTCCAAACATAGACATCTCAAATTCATTTTGCATCTCATTTGAAAATGTTTGGCATAGGGAATCCTGTCCTCCAAATATGATATCATCAGTTCAAAGATTTCAGCTAATAATATCCCTTTACCTTTTTCAGTCTTCAAGTACAGATTGTTGTTGTCATTTGTTCTTACAAATCCAATCTTTATCAGGTAATTATGCAATCTCTCATACCATGCTCTAGGGGCTTGTTTCAATCCATGCAGTGCTTTGTGTAGTTTATAGACCATGTTCTTCTTGCTTGGGTCAATAAACCCTTCTGGTTTTTCAATGTATACTTCCAGTATTCTATTCAGAAATGTAGATTTGACATCCATTTGATATAGTTTGAATCCTTTGTAAGCTGCATATGCAAGTAGAGTTCTGATTCCTTCCAATCTAGCAACTGGGGAAAATGTCTCCTCATAGTCAATGCCTTCTTCCTTTGCATAACCCTTGCATACCCATCTAGCTTTGTTCCTTGTGACTTCGCCCTAGTCATTCAACTTATTTCTAAACACCCACTTTGTTCCAATAACATTCTTATCCTCTGGTCTATGCACTAGTGTCTAGGTTTTATTCTTTTCTATTTTCTCAATTTCCTTATTCATGGCTTGAATCATATCTTCATTCTCCAAAGCATCTTTCACTTTCTTAGGCTCAAATTCACATAACAAACATTTTTGATATTTTAACTTGCTTCTTGTCATGACTCCAGATTTTTTAGCTCCAATGATTTGATCTAGATTATGATGTCTTCTCACATATTGTGCTAATGTAGGCTCTGGTCTCCTTTCTTCTTTCTCTTGATCTTTAGATTCATCTTGTAAATTCTCTGATTCCTCTCTTGATTGCTCGATAATATCCTCATGATGTTCAACATTTACTTTTTGTAACTCAACAGGTTCTTTTTGTTGTTTGACAACAATGTTTTTTGGTTCAGTTACATTACTATTCTCTCCTTCTTCCATGTATACAAAAGATTTGTAATCTTCAGGTTCCTACTTGCAATCAACTTCATTCTTTTCTGCATATTCATCAACTCTAACATTTGAACTTTCCACAACTTTGTTAGTGTTAGAATTCAAACACTTGTAAGCTTTGCTCTTAGTAGAATAACCTAGGAATATGCCTTCATCACTTTTAGCATCAAGTTTTCCATTCCTATTATCCTTCAGTATATAGCATTTTCTTCCAAATACTTTAAAGTATTTCACATTAGGTGCATAACCATGTCATAATTCAAAAGGTATAACATTTATACCTTTTTTGATTTGTACTTAGTTCAAGGTATAGACAATTGTACTTACAACTTCTCTCCAGTACTTTCGTGCAATATTCTTCTCTATCATCAGTGTTCTAGCACAATCCATGATTGATCTATTTCTTCTCTCTACTATACCATTTTGTGGAGGTGTCCTTGGTGTATATAGTTGTCTCTTTATTCCTCTATCATTGTAGAATATGTTGAACTCATTAGATATGAACTCTCCTCCTCTGTCAAATCTTAGATAGTTCAAGATTTTACCTATCTCTTTCTCAACTTTTGCCAAATACCACTTAAAAAATTGAAAGGCATCATATTTTACTTTAAGAAACATCACAGTCATCATTCTAGAATAGTCATCAACAAATAGGATGAAATATTTATCACCATAGTAACTTTTCACTCTAATAGATCCACAAAGGTCAGTATGAACCAATCCCAAAATATTATCAGAAGTATATGTTTTGCTCTTGAAACTAGACTTTGTCATTTTTCCCAATTGACATTGTTTACACATCACATTATCAGATTTCTTCAATCTTGGTAAGCCTCTAACTCTTTTCATCTTATTAATACTTACCAAATTGTCAAAGTTCACATGACACAACCTCTTATGTCATAACAATACGTCATCAAATTGTGAAAACAAACATGTTTCTTCAGATAGGTCTAGGTAGAATAAATTACCTCTTGTATGTTCTCCACTTCCAATTAGTTCACTAGTGGCATCAAATATCTTAGCTTTCTTGTGATGAAACTTAACTTGGTAACCAAGATAGTTCAGTTGTGCAATACTCAACAAATTATATTTAATACCTTCAACCCAATAAGCATTGTCACATCTGATCTTATCAATCAATCTTATTGATCATTTACCCTTCACAAGACATGGTGCATCATTACCAAACTTAACACTCCTACCTTTGTAATGATTTAAGGTTTCAAACTTATTTTTATCACCAGTCATGTCATGTGAGAAACCAGTATCAATTATCCATCTATCACCTTTACTCACATATGAAATAAGTGCAGTTTTCTCATCTTCATCAGAATTAGCTTTCATAGTATCATAAACAACTTCTACATCACAATCATCAGATTCACTGTCAGTTTCTTCTTTAGCAATATAACAAGACTTCTTACCTTTATCCTTGTAGTTCTTATATCTTATGTGATCTTTGTCATTCATTTTGTCTTTATACTTGCTTTCCCTTCTTTCATCCTTGTCATTCCTATCAGGACATTTTCTGCAATATGGCTAACATTTTTACATGAAAAATAGATTATAGGAAGTTTACCTTTAAATTTATTTTTTTCCTCTCGGTAGCCTTCTAGCTATAAGTGCCTCAAGATCATCTAGATCATCATAAGAAGTGTCACTATCACTATCACTGTTCACACATCTTTCTTTTCCTTTCTTATACTTATGAAGAACCATTTGAGACTTGAATACATATTCAATATTATGAGTAGTGAAATTATCAAAATTTGACAACTTAAAAGCAGTAAGCCTACCAACAAGACCTTCCAAGGTTAGGTTGTTACCAGGAGCACATCTCAGTTCTTGTATTGTAGAAATTCTAAAAGCATAAATAGGAAGTAGGGTTCTCAAAACTTTGCTAATAACAATTTCATCATCAATATTTCCATTAGCTCCTCTAATTGCATTCACTACCTCTTTAACTCTGGCACAATATTGAACAATAGTTTCACCTTCTAACATTATCATTTCATCAAACTTACCTCTCAAGCTTTCATATTTGACCCTCGTTACATTTGTGTCTCCACCATAGATAGTTGACAGTGTATCCCACATTTGCTTTGCATTAGTACAGTCCTTGATGTCTTCAAATTCTAGATAAATTAGGGCTGATGCAATCTCCAACATTGCCTGATTGTGTTCTTGCTTTTCCTTCATCTCCTTGGTTGTCATAGGTGTAGTAACTGGTACATAATTATTCTCCACATAGTATTTTGTTGAATCACCAATACCAGCTAAGTGTATCTTCATCAAACTCTGCCATGCAAGGAAATTCTCCTTGTTCAACTTTGGTACCTCCTTGTTGTACATCTTGATCATTACCTTCAAGTACCTTTAAAATTTTTCTATACAAGCACCACAAGCTCTGATACCAATTGTTAGAATGATTTTAGAATAACTGAGAGCGGGGGTGAATTAGTTATCCTGAGGTCCAGATGCACCAATAAAACATTTCAACACTTCAACGAACTTAGATCTATTCAGCAGTTCAATTAGTCTCTATATAATATAATCAGTAACATAAAACTTTTAGTCCACTGTCCAAAAGTAATCAACTTGTAGAATATAAAACTCTTAACAACATAACACATCAAACAACATTCACACAGGTATGACACCAGGATTTAACGTGGAAACCCAAAATGGGAAAAACCACCAGTAACATGCTACTAAATTTTCACTCTTCTAAAGTGAGCTCTGTGAGAAGCCAACGCTGTTAAAGGTTACAATACACATTGTTAGGTGTGACCCTATTAAAGGATTTAATCACCCTGTTAGGAGTGGCCAGGTTAGAGGGCTTAAGAACATTCCATAAGAATGTCACCTTGATTAAAGGGTTTACAAATGACTATTAGGTCAACCTTGATTAAAGGATTTTAATTGATACAATGGTTAGAAAGTAACAGTAGGTTCTGATCTAAAATATACAACTCACTTTACAAATATAGATCCAATAATCTCATACATTGATTTACTGACTGGCCTTCATTGTCATCTCCATCTCTGATCTGCTCCGAAATTCCTTCAAGCAATCACATCAACTCTATTTAGCTCTTCACATCTCTTCTCAACCTTATGCTTAGGCTCTCCAATCAATAACATCAACTTCTCATCCTCTATCTTCACAATCCACAACTAGGTCATCCTTATACCTCCTTGATTAGGTAGCTTAATCTTTTGTCTCTTAATCTCTTTTATAGATCTTAGGTTTAGGTTAGATTCATCAAATCCTTCCATCATTTTGTTCTCCTCCTTATCCTTCTAGATACTTCACAAAAATTCTCCTTGAATCCATAAGAAAAAGGTTTACCATGCATTAAATGCTCTAATTCATTCATCTGTATCTTCAATACATTTTACATATCCCAAGAATTCAACTATGTTGACTGGGGATCTCAATTCCTTCACAAACTCTAAATTACTAACACTTGGTCAATACTGTATTCATCTACTCGGTCATTGCTAAATAACTTAGTCATCGCTAAACTTGACCTTCTCGGCAAATATTGTCTTCACTCGATTAATTCTCCACTACTTGGCAATTATGGATGCTCGGTCGACACTAAAATTTGCTCG
Source organism: Chamaecyparis obtusa (assembly GCA_027943335.1). Classification (NCBI taxonomy): domain Eukaryota; kingdom Viridiplantae; phylum Streptophyta; class Pinopsida; order Cupressales; family Cupressaceae; genus Chamaecyparis; species Chamaecyparis obtusa. Next base: position 427,480 of record BSBK01001514.1, read on the forward strand.
GCTTATACTGGCACTTGGTCAACACTAGCATCACTCGACTTAAACTGAATTTCTTCTCTTTTTCTCAGTTAAGCCTATGCTTCCATACTTTCTTTCCTCATATATTCTATGCTTCAAATCAACTAACTTCTTCACTTAGTGTTATAGATAAAACAAAACATTATCTTGTCAATGTACCAACTAATCAAGTACCCATTACAATTTCTCATAACTCAACCTTTCACTAGGTCCTCTTGTTATCACTTGTTTTCAAGTCCTTTTCAACAATCAAAAGATATGGTACTTTACTAGATAGCAACTATCTCACCAATTAAGGTTTGACATTAATGACAATATAACAATTGTTTCAATTGTAGTTTCCAACAAACTCCCGCTTTCACATTGATGGCAACACCACATGTACAACCATAAACTCCATATGTATAGTCACCAAACAATCCAAAAAGTGTAATGAAGAAACTTATGTCAACTCTCTCTGTGTATCAGATCTTCATTAATATCCTTAGCTTCATTCTGATTCTCATCCAAGTATCAGCTCCCTCTTAGATAGATTTGTCTTTTCAATAGTTTACTGAATCTCTCCCTCTTTGCTTAGGGTAACTCCTTTTGAATATTTTTCTATATCTCTCTCTATCTCCTAGGTTCACTAAATCTCTCCCTCTTTGACAACAATGCCAAAGACATTCATCTTCTCCATGTAGATATCTTCATGTCAGTTCTCTAAACTTTACACTCCCTCTGTCATCTTGTTTATGACTGATCAACATCTTGTGCTTTGCTTTTCACAACTTTAGGCAACTCCTAAAGTGTGACCTCCTTTGCATCAATTTGTTAGATATTCTGATTAGTACATTTGATGCAATGCTCCTATATGATTCTAGGTAGCCTCAATTAGGGGAAGCACCCCAAATTTACTTCTTAGATACTCATGATCATTCTTAGGTAATGCCTTAGTGAATATATCTACTAACTATTCCTTTGTATTCACATACTATAGTCTTACTTCATTGTCTTGAACTAATTATCTCAAGTAACGATACTTGATAGCAATATGATTAGTCTTAGTGTGCATCACATGATTCTTTGATATATTGATAGCACTTGTGTTATCATGGAAAATAAGAAATGGCTCAGTAATTTCTTCCTTCATACCTTTCAATGATTGCTTGATCCACACTAAGTTTGAACAATTATTTGTTGTTGCTACATATTCAACTTTTGTTGTAGATTGGGAAATGCAATTTTGTTTCTTGCTTGTCCAAGAGACTAATCTGTTTCCTAGAAAGAATGTGCTACCACTTGTACTCTTTCTATCATCGACATTTCCTACCCAATCTGTATCAGTGTAAACTTTTCATTTTTCTTGTAATACAGTCCATAATCTTTTGTTCCTTTCAGATATCTTAGTATCCTTTTCACTACCATAATATGATTCTCCTTAGGATTGACATAAAATCTTGCAATAATCCCAACTTCTAGTGCAATATCTGGTCTACTGTGAACAACATATTATAGCTTTCCAATCATTGATCTATATAAGGTTTGATTCACTTCAGTTGTATCATCATTATTTGATAGTTTATGTCCAGTAGCCATAGGTGTACTTATTGGTCTAGAGTCCTCCATGCTAAAAAAAATTTAGTATCTCCTTGACATACTTAGATTGTGTAATATAGATACCTTTCTTCATCTGATAAACTTGCAAACCAACAAAAAATTTAATCTCTCCAAACATGAACATCTCAATTTCAGTTTGCATCTCATTTGCAAATGTTTGGCATAGGGCATCCCAACCTCCAAATATGATATCATCAACATATATTTCACCTAACAATATCCCTTTACCTTTTTTCAGTCTTCAAGTACATATTGTTGTTGTCATTTATTCTTGCAAAACCAATCTTTATCAGGTAATTATGCAATCTCTCATACCATGCTCTAGGGACTTGTTTCAATCCATACAATGCTTTATGTAGTTTATAGACCATGTTTTTCTTGATTGGGTAAATAGATCCTTCTAGTTGTTCAATGTATACTTCTTCCACTATTCCATTCAGAAATGCAGATTTGACATCCATTTGATATAGTTTGAATCCTTTGTAAGCTGCATATGCAAGTAGAGTTCTCACACCTTCCAATCTAGCAACTAGGGCAAATGTCTCCCCATAGTTAGCACCTTCTTCCTGTGCATAACCCTTGCATACCAATCTAGCTTTGTTCCTTGTGACTTCTCCATGTTCATTCAACTTATTTCTAAACACCCACTTTGTTCAAATAACATTCTTGTCCTCCGGTCTAGGCACTAGTGTCCAGGTTTTATTATTTTGTATCTGCTCAATTTCCTCATTCATGGCTTGAATTTATCTTCATTATCCAAATCATCTTTCACTTTCTTAGGCTCAAACTCACATAACAAGCATTTTTGATCTTTTAACTTGCTTCTTGTCATGACTCCATATTTTTAAGCTCCAATTATTTGATCTGGCTTATGATGTCTTCTCACATACTTTGCTAATGTAGGCTCCAGTCTCCTTTCTTCTTGCTCTTTATCTACAGATTCATCTTGTAAATTCTCTAATTCCTCTCCTGATTGCTCAGTAACATCCTCTTGATGCTCGACATTTAATTTTTTTTTAACTTGACAGGTTCTTGTTGTTGCTCGACAACAATATTTTCTGGTTTAGGTACATTACTATTCTCTCTTTCTTCCATGTATACAAAAGATCTGTAATCTTTAGGTTCCTACTTGTAATCAAACTTCATTCTTTTCTGCATATTCATCAACTGTAACATTTGAACTTTCCACAACTTTGTTAGTGTTAGAATTCAAACACTTGTAAGCTTTGCTCTTAGTGGAATAACCTAGGAATATGCCTTCATCACTTTTAGCATCAAGTATTCCATTCCTATTGTCCTTCAATATGTAGCATTTGCTTCCAAAAACTTTGAATTATTTCACATTAGGTGCATAACCATGTCATAATTGAAAAGGTGTAGCATTTGTACCTTTCTTGATTTGTACTAGGTTCAAGGTATAGACATCTGTACTTACAACTTCTCTCTAGTACTTTTGTGCAACATTCTTGTCTATCATCAGTGTTCTAGCACAATCCATGATTGATCTATTTCTTCTCTCTGCTATGCCATTATGTGGAGGTGTCCTTGGTGTAGACAGTTGTCTCTTTATTCCTCTATCATTGTAGAATATGTTGAACTCATTAGATATGAACTCTCCTCCTTTGTCAGATCTCAGACATTTCAAGATTTTACCTTTCTCTTTCTCAACTTTTTCCAAATACCACTTAAACAATTGAAAGGCATCAGATTTTTCTTTAAGAAACATCACAGTCATCATTCTAGAACAGTCATCAACAAACAGGATGAAATATTTATCACCACAGTAACTTTGCACACCAATAGGTCTAGAAAGGTCAGTATGAACCAATTCCAAAATATTATCAGAAGTATATGTTTTGCTCTTGAAACTAGACTTTATCCTTTTTCCCAATTGACATTGTTTATAGATCACATTATCAGGTTTCTTCAATCTTGGTAAGTCTCTAACTCTTTTCATATTACTAATGCTTACCAAATTGTCAAAGATGTATTAAAGATTAGAGGTCATGATCTAGCTTTACATTATTCAATGCTAGCATGTGGAGAAGATTTAAGAAGATGAAAATGTGTAGTCAAAATGTGTTTGACTATTGGACTCAAATTTATATGAAATCATTGTGATAGTTGACACGGTATAGGAAATTTATTGTATACATTTAATATTGTTGTATGATGCACTGGATCTAACATCGAAGATTGAAAGTTAAATTATAAGTCATTTATGGAAATCCTAAGGTAGTTGAAAACTTAGGGGCTTGATAAACAATATATAAAGGTTGAAGTTCATATTTTTATTATTGATCGTGTGTGAGGAAAGTGTGGTGTAAGTTGCAAGTTACGATCAAGCTAGGGAAGAGAAAATTATGGTGAGAAGATATTTTGTGCTTAAGTGGATTTGATCAAGTAGAGGTAGTGCTATCTTACGTATCATTATTCATGTTGTTCCCTAATAGTTACAATAGTAAAAAATCCCCAATAGGGCGGATCCTAGAAGGTCCCTATTGTAAATCCTCTAACAAGGTGGTACATTAACGTGTGTTTGAAGTCCTCTAAGATGGCTACTCTTTATAGGGTAAAGGTTTTAACAGACCTAAAGGTAAATCCCTTAACCAGGTAGCACCTAATAGTGCTTTTGTAAAACTCCTAGCAGGGTTAAGCTCCTTACATGGCATACTTCATAAAGGCACATTATTTAGTGGGTATCAATCCCTGCCATGGTTTTTTCCCAATTTAGGTTTCAATGAGATAAATATATGTGTCAAGCGTTTCATTATTTTTTGGATGTATGTATGGTTAATATTTTTATTTGATGTTGTTAAAAGATAAACTTATGAATGCAGTGGTAAATTTTAAAGAGTCAAATTGGATAATTGATAGATTAGTAATTCACCCCTCCCCTATCAGTAATCTGATCTTAGTATTAACAATTGGTATCAGAGCCAGGTTTCTCTATTGTGGTGAAGCTTAATAGCTTGAGGTAGAGATCCGAAGATGATGTGAAAGGAAGGACCTAAATTCACAAGATAGAACTACCCACTATGGTGCGACCAGATGAGGCTATATCTCAAAGGTATGGGTGATCAGTATTGGGATCATGTGATTTAGAATATACTGTCCCTTTAGGAGTCTCGAATGTAGACCACTTGAGGATCAGACAAGAATACACTGCAACTATGGAAGCAATTGCAAGTACCCTTTCGGATGCCAAATTTATAGATGTCAAAGACTTGGATACTACTCATGAGATGTGGGAGAAGTTAAGAACTATCTATGGTGGAGATCCACATGTGCGGAAGGAAAAAGTTAACATATTTAGAGGAAAATATGATGAAATGAGAATGGAAGACAATGAAAACATTGAACAATATAGTCAAATAATTAAAGAAGTTGTTTTTTCTATTAGAGGTTCTAGTGGTAATATTCTTGAAGAAGATGTGGTAAGAAAAGTATTAAGAAATCTTTTACCCCAGTATGCTACTAGTGTTTTATCTATTCTAGAGCTCATATCTCTAGGAACTATTGTTGTTACTCTTGATGCTCTAATAGGAAAGTTGACTACATTTGAATAAAGCAATTATGACAATAGTATGCCTAAATTGGAAGTTGCTTTCAAGTCATCAATGACTATTGCACCATCTAAGAAAGGAAAGGTAATATGTAATAACCCTTCATCATTTTACTCTAATAATTATGAATCTATCTTGTCTCAAGAGAGAGAGAGCAAGAAAAATTGAAAGCATAATTTGCAAAGATATTTCCTAGAGGAAAAGGTAAATACAAAGGTAAGCTACCTTTGAAATGTTTTGCATGTAATAAGATTGGACACATAGCTTCTAGATGTCCTAAAAATAATAGGAAGGAGAAACCAAGGAGACTCAAGTACAAGAATAAGAAATAATACAGGAGCATCTTGGGTTCTTTGTCATCTTGCATCAACCAAAAATATTTAGTTTCATTATGTTCCTGTTTTCTAGTTTGAGAGAGTGAAGCATCGATCTTTCATCTTTGAGATATTTTGGTTGCAGTATTAACATGTTGTTCAAGACTCTATGTAGTTCTTATCTTCCAGATCACAACTCATTTGGTTTAGTATTGTTAGAGCTATTCAAGTTTTCCTTTCTTTGTGGCTCATGCTTTGTTCCTTTGGTGATCATGTTTGTGGTCACATGTTCATGTGTTTCATCAACTACAGTCATCATTTTTTAATATGGACCTATCTAGGATCCTTTCCCTTTGATTGCGTCATGTTTGGATTGAAGACCTTCATGTTTGGATTCTTTTGGTTGCTTCAGGTAGCATGTTCCTTTCCTGCCTGAGCTGACCTTGGAGACACTAGTAGAATTTGGCAAATATATGACGAGGTGACTAAAAATTTTAGTCACGTGACTAAAATTGATCATGTTCTACCATTTTTTTAGTCACATGACTAAAACTGGTCATGTTCTACAAATATAAATGACTAAATAAATGACCAATTTGGTCATCGGGTAAAATCACAACTAAAATGACTAAATAAATGACTAAATAATTAATCACTAATAATTAGCCATCAAAACAAAAATGACTAAATAATTAGCCACCCAACCAAAACTAGCTAAATGAATGATTATTACTCCTTTAAATATCTTTGACCGAATGAAGGGCTTAACAATATTTTTCTAAGCTTGATCGTAGGTGAAGTCATAATCCAATAAAGGTTTGTGATGATGATGTTCCAAAACAACCTTCAAGTATATTATGGATAGTAGGATTTTGAAGTAGTGCAATTGGCTTTCACTAAAGTTCCAACCACATACATGAAATTGATGACCAAGGTGATCAAAGCCTTATAAATAAATCCACTTTACTAGTTTTGGATAATATTTTGACTTATTCAAATAATGAAAATAAATATTTTCATCATCTATGTCCTATTATGAAAAGTCTTAAAAACATAAGTTGTTTAAAAAATGAGCCAAACATGCGCCCTTTCAAGGTGTATTAGACTTAGAGTCTAAAAATTATTTTGTACCATGGAAAAGTGAACTCTAAATGCTCAAGGTCAATTAATTTTCATATAAGATTTCAACTTTAATTAAGCAATTTATAACTCCATCACTTAATTAAAGTTGATTACAATGTATACATCATGCAATTTTTTCTTTTATTATATAATTTATTAATAATAACATATTTAATATATATAGCATTCAGAAGAGATAAAGGAGATCCAGGATAGCATTCAAAAAGATGAGTATAGTTTTTATACTAAAAATGAGGAAGATACTAAACTGGTTGAATATCATGATATTATCTCAAAAGAAGAATGCTTTTGGAGGCAAAGGTCTAAAAAGATTTTTTTAAAGGAAGGGGACAAGAATTATAAATACTTCTTTATGACCATGGTGAAACATAGAATGGGCAAAAAAGTTTCTAGACTTAAGGTTAACGGTACCATCAGTGAGAAGGAGGAGGAATTTAGAATTGAGGCCAATAACCTTTTTGGGGAGCTCTTAAAGAAAGTAGAGAACCTGGATAAGGATTGCCAAGAAGAGCTATTGGATGGCATCCCCTACATTCTGAATGATGATCACAATAGAACTATTATTGCTATCCCTTCTATGGATGAGATTCAAAAGGCTATGTTTTCCTCTAAAGGAGATAAAGCCCCTGGTCCGAATGGTTATCCTATTTTTTTCTTTCAAAAATACTAGAGGATTTTGAAAGATGATGTTACAAATGCAGTTAAGGAATTTTTTTGGGCTAGAAGGATCCTCAAGGAACTAAATGGTACATTTATTGCTTTGATACCAAAGAAAATAGGGGCTGATAGTATGGACCAGTTCAGACCTATTAGTTTATGCAACTCGGTGTATAAGATTATTTCAAAAGTCCTCACTTCCAGAATTCTCCTTTTTCTTCCTTCTCTTATCTTTGGACAATAGAATGGCTTTGTCCCTGGTAGGTAGATCCTGGATTCAATCATCTTGGTCCATGAAAATATTCACTCTTTGACCATGTTTAAGAAGGAAGGTTTTTTACTGAAACTTGACCTGTCTAAAGCCTATGACAGGGTTGATTGGGATTTTTTGAAGGATAGTCTAGAGGCTTTTGGTTTCAATAAAAGAAGTAGAGATCTCATTCACTGCTTGGTCTCCTCTACCACTTTCTCTATTCTTGTGAATGGCTCTCCTACTCCTTTCTTCAAGTATTCGAGAGGTCTTAGGCAGGGGGATCCCTTATCTCCAATTCTATTTGTTATCTTGGCAGAATGTTTGGGTAGACACATTGGTAGATTGGTTAATAGAGGAGAATTCATTAGTCTGAAACCTTCCTCTAAGGACTTGATTTGCTCACATCAACAATTTGTGGATGATTCCATAATAATGGATGAAGCCTCTATTAAAAATGGAAAAACCATAAAAAAGCCCTTGACAACTATGCTGTTGCTACGGGTCAGAGTATTAATTGGAATAAGAGCTCTATCTTCTTCATTAATGTACCTAAAAAAAGATAAGAAAGGTTAAAAAGAATCTTGGGTTGTGAAGTTGACTATCTCCCAGGGTCTTATCTTGGCTTACCTCTTTGCCTTACTCCTCCAGACTCTTTTTGGTGAGACATGATTGATAAATTTCACAAAAGTTTAGCTGGTTGGAAGGGTGCTCTTCTTAGCTAGGCTAGTAAGATTGTTGTGCTCAAAGCTACCCTCAAAAGTATTCCTCTTTATGTCTTGAGTCTATTCAAAATACCTAAGAAGTTTGCAGAAATCATAGAGAAAATCCAAAAGAACTTCCTTTGGTACGGAGTGGAGAAAAAGAAAAGAATGGCTCTTATAGCTTGGGAGAAGGTATGCAAACCTACTAGGAAAGGGGGTCTTGGTCTTCACACTATAATAAGTATGAATGAGTTTCTTATGGCTAAACTCCTTTGGAGATTGTTCAAGTACCTGAGAGAATGGAGCACTATATGACACAACAAATATAATAGGGACAATTTTGATTTCAATAACTTTTAAAACTATGATTCTATCCAAGGAGGATCTTGTATTTGGAGCAATGCTTTAAGAAGAAAGGATCTGATTAAGAAGGGAATCAAATGGAAGGTTGGTAATGGAAAGAAAATTCTCTTTTGGGATGACACCTGGATGCTTGATAAGCCCCTCAAGGAGGTTCCTATTTGGAATGCTAAGATTATCCAATGCAAATAGATTTTGGGCACTCACGTGGAGGACTATTGGGAGGGGGATAAATGGATTGATTTGGCTAGGATAGATCCTTCTCTTAGAAGCCTAAATAAACTTTTGAATGCTATCATTCTTGTTGATGAAGAGGATACTCTAATTTGGAAATATAGTGCTAATGGCTTGTTCTCAGTTTCCTCTCTATACATGCAGAACTTTGAAGATATTTCTGAACCTTGTTGGGCTAAGGCCTTGTTTAAGGGATAAACTCCTAAAATTAATGTTTTCTTTTGGATCTTATTGTAGGATAAAGTTCTTACAATTGACAATCTTAGGAAAAGAGGCCTTGTTCTAACTAATAGATGTTGTCTTTGCAAAAAAGATGAGGAGAATATCAACCATATGACTATCCACTGTTCTTTTGCTAGGCAAATTTGGGGAAAATTCCTTGATTTGATGAATATGGAATGGGTGTTCCCTCAAGACATTCAGGAGTTGTTCACTTGCTGGAAGCCACCTACTAACAATAAGTTCTTAATCTCTTTTTGGAACTTCTTCCTTCCTTTCATGTGCTAGGGGGTCTGGAAAGAAAGGAATGACATAATTTTTAGAAACCAGGAGTCTAACTAGGCTATTATTTTCCACAAGATTAAGAGAGCTCTTTTGGAGAATTTGGGGTTGATTAATAATTATCAAGACCCGAAGGATGATTGGGAGGCTAAAGTCTATAATAATTGGAAGTTTGAAGGAAGGAAGGCCCAGGATACCAAAAGAAGTATGAGAGAAGAGGCTAGGTGGGATTGTCCCCATAATGGCTGGGTTAAAGTCAATTTTGATAGTGCCTCTAAGGGCAACCCAGGAATTGCTGGCTGTGGTATAGTTATCAAAGATGATTATGGGAACTGCAAAGGGACTATGGTCATTCCTATAGGTTTCAATACCAACCAGGTGGCTGCTCTTTATGGTTTGATATTAGCCAAGAGGAAGAATTATACTAAAGTTTGGATCGAAGGGGACTCCCTAAATATTATAAATTGTTTGAAGAATGCAATGACCCCATCATGGACTATAGCCAATGTTATTAGCAAGGCTAAAAACATTATTGATTCCTTTGATGAGTGTATGATAACCCACAATTTTAGGGAGGCCAACTCGGTGGCTGACTGGGCTGTGAATGTGGCTTGTAAAATCCAGGTGGATATTGAGTGGAATGATGGTTTTTCTCTCCCTTTTGAAGGGACATCATTAATTAATAAGGAGTGGATGATTAGCAAGCAACACATTTTGTATGAAGAGCATATTAATGAGTATTGATTGTAGTAATTTGTGTGAAGATCATGAAGGATAGTGGGTTGAATCCGATATAATTATTGGGGCTTTTTGGCATGATTTAAGGGTCCTTTAGAACATTAAAGGGTTTTATTACAACCTGAAGGCTAATTTGTAGAGTGTGGGGATTAATCTTGAGAAGGGCTTTTTGATCTTTCACACAGCTATGGGAGGTAGGAAGAGAAGGTGCGAGCCAGGGAACTATAGTGATTGGAAACAGAACAAGGAGATATGGAAAATAGTCAAAGATGGGGGTCTGGCGGCTTACATGGAGAGACTGCAAGGAGGGAAAGTTGTTGTGACCAGGAACTTCATCAAAACTTGGAACAAGGGGAGTGTTATGGTTGGTACGCAAAGCATGGAGGTGACTGAGGAGGTTATAGTAGAAGCGACGGGCTTGATGACTGAGGGTATCAACTTCTACAGGGATAGGAAGATTTCAGACAAAGCCTTGGAGGCTTTTGCGCCTACAGAGCAGGAGAGAAAACACATGGTTAAGGTGGACAAATCTTACTTTAATCGTAAGTGTATATCTAGGCCTTGGCACCTTGTTTTGTTTGTGATTATTGGCTACACTACCCTTGATGGTCGGTATACTAAAATTTAAAACAATCATTTAATCCTTCTGAATCACTTTAGGCATGGGGTAAAAATTAATTTTCCTTTTTACCTACTGAGCTCTTTGAATGCCTCTATCCTCCACTCACAAAGGGATCCAGAGGGTGATCATGCTTGCCATGAAGGGCTTGTGGTCCTCATTTATGAGGTTTTGAAATCGAAGAAGGTGGAAAGACCTTGGGTTAACAGAAAAGTCCTTGAGGATTATGAAACTGATGGGAAAGAGTCTAAGGAGCCTTTTATGGAGGATACAAAAGAAGATGAGGGTGACTCTGAGGAGTACCAAGAATCTAGCCTCAAGAGAAATAAAAAGAAAAGGAAGGTGGAGGATTCAATCACAGAAATGGATTTAGAGGAAGAGGAGAGTAGGGAGGAAAGCTCCAAGAACCAGGGCAAAAATAGAATGGAGCCCATTGGTAAATGCACTAGAGCCAAAAAAGAGAAGAAGAAAGTTGCAAAAAGGGTTTTTATATCCTTTGATGAGGGCTCTTCCTCTCAAGAAAAGATTAATCAGGAAGATGGTGTGGACACTGACCTTGCTGTGGAAGAGAGTGTGGGAATTGGAAAAAATGTGTGGGTCGAGGATAATATCCTACATGAGGTTGCACAGGCTATGACTAATATTGAGAAAGATGGGCATGAGAAGGATAAGGTCAACATGGGGAAGGAAAATGTGGAGAGCTCTAAGGAGAAAATGGAGGGAGGGAAAAAGGGTTTTGAGAAGACGGAGGGGGGGAACAAGGATTTTGAGAATTTGGGTTGTCTGGCTTTTTTGACTACCCTCAGCAATATGAAAACAGACATTACTGTGATGAAGTCTCATATTCACCAGCTTCAAAAAGAGATGGAGGTCTTTAAAAGGATGCACCTAGGGGAGAAGACTATGGGCCAGACAATTGATGAGCTCACTGACACTATCGCAAGGGCTGAGGGTCTTACTGTCTTCAATGATAGAATTACTGCCATGGAGAAAAAAATTGAAAACATTGATGGAATGACTAGGAAAATTGAGATTATGGAAAAAATAATTGACAAGCTAGAGAAAACAATTGGGAATATAGCAGAGCAGAGCTATGCTATCCTTAAGGCATCAAATGAGCATGTGAAGATCCTGGTGGACAAGCTAGACAATGGGAAAGGGAACCAAGAGGTCACATAGGCTAAAGATGATAAGGGTCCTAACAGGCATACTAGATCCAGGTTCAAGAAGATGGAGGATGACAAGAATAACAACATTGAAGATCTGAAAATGTCTGCAGCAAACATGCAGATTCTTGCTGATCAGGTAGCATAAATGATGAAATGTGTTTAGACAGTAGCTTGCTGTCTTGTTGTCCTTTGTCTTTTGTCTGTTCTTTTTGTTTAAGGACTCGTTTGTGTGGTTTTTTTGGTGATGTTGCACTTGTCCTTTTGGAGCTTTAATGCCTATTCTGTAATCCTATTGTAAAAGGTTTCGAATCCTTTCAAAACCTATTTTTTACGTAATCAAAACATATTTAATATATATTAAATAATAGATATCATTATTTAATAAATATTAAAAATATTATAAAATAAAAATATTAATAAATGAAATAATATCCAAATTTTATGGAAAAGCTCTTTAAATTATTACTATTTGATTTGATATATTTAGTAATTAATAATAATGAAAATATTAGGTAATAAATATTAAATATATCAATGAGATGTAATAATAATAATTTTATTTTATTTTATTATTAATTAATTTACATATATATTATATATTATTTTAATACTACATTATATATAAAACTTAATATATATAAGACAAAATTTATTATTTTCCTTAACACATAAATTACTATTTTAATTATTTTAAATTAAGCGAAAAAATATTTTAATTGTCTTAAACTAAAATTTAAGACAAACAAAAGAAACATGCATTTCCAATCCTATGCCTTGGCAGGAATTGAATTTTTGACATGTCTTTTGGTAAGAGTTTTGTATTTTCTTATTCAGTGTCTATGGGTTCGTCATATCCTCACTCAAATTATATTCCCATTGATTGATATGGAGACCAACTAGAAGTAGTGGGGACAAAGGCAATAGTTTAAATTGACTAAGTGCAGGGGTTTTGGCAAGGGCAATTATTGTTACAGTGTCGATATTTCTTTTCATTCCAAAGGGGAATAAGATTTTCCACTCAGACAACATACCCACTACCAGCAACACTGCAGAGGTCAAAAGCCCTTTTCCAACCAAGGGTTTGATTGAGCAGTTGTGTACGCAAATCCCTGTAAGGAAGAAACCCAACTTAGATACACCATCAAAGTGGGCATGGATTTGACAAAATTTGACTTTGCGGAAGAGGTCAAGAAGATCCAGAGCTCACATCTGTGGTGTGCGGTGCTTTTGAGAGTGAAATCCTAGGAGGACGACAGGGCGCAATGGCCATTGGGGTTGAAATATGGTGCCTTGGCTAAACAAGTTGGGCCACTGCTTCAGCCCTTGACATAAATAATGTCTTTTAGATGACCTCCAGATTAGGGCTTCACAAGCTTTGAAATGTTAACGTTGGGAGAAGTTTCACCGCTGGTTTATGATTTACAAAGGCCTCCACTACTGTTTGAGCCACCGTAAATGCCTATTTCCCTGGACAGTCATTTGGAATTTTGGTAATTGCTGAGCTAGGTTGTTATTTTATGGAGTTGACATTTTCTTTGGCAACAAACACTATTGGAAAGCGAGAGATAGGGGACTTGAAGGAGATCAATGATGACATTTATGGTTCGCTCGATTGTCTTCTGTATGATCGTGTTGTTAATGACATTGTCACTGGCTTTCATGTCCAAGAACGAGATCCTCCAGGAAATGGAGAAATTTGATCCCGAGAAGTTTCTCTACCAAAGTGTTCATCGGTAACCTCCCAAGAAGAAAAATGGTGGCAATTAAGTAGAGCGTAAAACTGTAGAAGAACACATATTTCTACCAAGAAGTAGAGCTTCTCTTGCCCCTCAAATCGGGATTAATCTTAACTTATTTGTTTGAATATTGTGTCAATTAGGGTATTATCTAAAATTTTACATCTTAGACATCAAGGAACCACTTTTGGGTCTATATCCAATATCTACTGAAAATATCTCATAGTCTATGACAATGATACCTTTACATTAGCTACTTTGTTTATCGACTCATATGGCAATCAATGGGTTATAAACTATTCATTTTAGCAATCAAGTGCTTTGTATTGTGATCAATCCACAACCCAACATAATTCTACCAGTGCCTATTTTTAGAATTACTACTTCATCCTAACCCATCATTTTTTTGTCCTTGAACCAACAATATAATTTTATATCAATCAGAGTTCTACATTCTAGATATTGACAAAATGATGACAAGCCACTTTGGAGCCTACAACCAACATTTGATAACAATATTTCATGTTCTATGATAGTACATAATAGTGAGTATTGCCATGGTTGTCTTTGTTGTGTAGCTTATATATAACAGGTAGTTCAACACATTACAACCATCCCAGTGATACTGTGTATGTTACTAATTGTATACTTCATGCTTTGGTAAGGAGCTGAACATAACTTTTGTTGTCTGTTTAACATATTGTAATCACGATTTCATGTAGGAAAAAAATTGAATGTTTTTTTATCAACATGACAGTTATAACCTTAACTATCAATCTATTGTTTATTGAATGATAAATTTTGCAGATTATGCCTTTTAAGGGTGTTAGCACAAGTCCTTTGAAATTCTTTTTCATCTTACAAATGGCATAAAATGTCATATTTTACTATTTTAATACAAAGATTTGATCCAATATAATTGTCCATATTTTTTTGTTATTCATAAGATAAGGTTTGTGGTGCATTAAAATTTGGATCTCATTATTGGTTTCCTGGTAATGTTTGTGCATAGTTTTATAATACACATTATAACTAGAGGAACAAACTTTTGATCTGGTTGTTGGTTTTTATGTGTTGGTTATGTTGGTTTTTATAGAATGTGCTATATTCAAGGGCAAATTACTAGAAATGAAATTTTCTGATATTAGTCATTTTAAGGGATTAAAGGAGATCATGAAATATTTTATTTACTTCCTATTTCAAAAACATGAAATTAGGGGGAGCTGGGCTGATGCGGCTTCTAACAACCTACTATTTTGGTCCTTGGATGTGATTATAATTAGTGATTCCTTTTGTGAACATAAAAAATGCTCTGAATTTGACTATTCCATGCATAAAATTGCTAAGAATTAAGGAGAAGGTCCAGTTGAGATAAGGGGCAAAGAGAGATTGCACATCTTCTTCAAACTAGCCAAGAAGCAACTACTTGAATCCAAGTATGCACAAAATTCAGAGTTAGTTGATAGTCCTTTATGTACTTATTTCTTGCTAGGATTTACTAGTAATAGCCTACACAAGTTTTGAGGCTTAATTGGAAAAGGAAGAGAAAGATCTGATTTTAGGGAACCATGGAGTTATTGTTTATTGGGTGGAATAATTTTTCTTTCATGTATTAATATGAATTTTTTTGGATCCTCTTAGGTGGAACATATAATATCGGAGCATAATGTCATGTCTGCTTATGAAATTATTGAAGTGTTTTGTGAACTTGTGGTTGTTCTCCCCCTATTATTAAAACCTAGAGATTAGTAATTTGTACTAAAGCCTACATATTGAATCTGTGTGGATGACCATGTTTGTTATGTGTGTTGATCTATTCATAACAAATTTATGTTTTTGTTGACTTTTAGTTGCAAGCAGTTCACCACATTGAGAGTTGGAGTACTTTCCAAATCTTAATATCTCCTGCATGCAAAAAGATTTAAATGTAAGTAGTTTTGTTGCATCAGATTTTATCATTTTTGTAAAAATATAAGTGCTCTTGTTTTAACCCACCTAGAAGTTTATGCCTTTATTTTTGGTGATTGCTGGTGTGATGACCTGAATTCTCATATTTCATCAGATAAAGCTTCCTAAAAGTAAATTTGAAATTAAGGGGTTACTTAACAAGTATCATAAAGTGACACCATCATCCTATAGCTACTTTATGTAGAAACATTACAATGATTTTGACCCAATTTATAGTTCTACTTATCACATCATTGGAAGAACATGGTAAATGTCACTAAGGTAGGTTTCACCTCATTTTTGTTGAAACTTTGGGTGTGCTCAAGGCATTTTTGATCAAAATTTTTATTACATAAATGTTATGTAATAAAATAAAACAAATCATTTGGTTGTCCAAAACTACCATTGATAAGCACATCTTGTTGCATGCAAGGAGAGTAAGGTAACAATCGTCTCAACTACTACAAAATTTACTATGATCTACATATGAATGCTATGTTAGAATTCTTATTTTAGTATTCTGGATTCAGGGTTGTTCAAGATGTCTTGTCTTGTGGAGTTGTAACTTGTAGTGTATCTGTTAGCTTTGGGTTGTATGAGGTCTTTTAACATATTGTTTCATTTTATACACCTATTAGCATCTGGTGAATGTCACATAGGCTCAAGGTTTGGCTCCATCATCAATATGTCAGTTGCAGGCCAAACTTATATCCAGTGGCTATTCTTTCTAGTCCCAATGATCTAGATTCAATATTGGTGATTCATGAACATCATTATAAAACAAAAAATGTTTATTTCTCTCTAGATCTCATGGAATTGCTTCAGCTATAGTTGATTTTTAGGTTGTTCAAGTATAGGTTTACTTGTAGTGTTTGAAATCATGCTTCCTATATTACTAGAACATGATAGTACCAACTAGGCACTATTAACAAATCTATTCTTGAAACTTGTGTAGTTTGATACAAAAAGTAAAAAATCCAATCTATTTGTAGGCATATTTACAGTCTATTTTGCAAAGGTTCCCAGCCAGCAACTAAATACAAAATGTAAATATCAAATTTAACTTTTTTCACATGTTCATGACTTCAATCTCGCTTGCTAATGGAAAACTAGGAGCAATACAGTGTGATAATGTCAATGGTAAATCAAAGAGCTTGTATTATTAACTGTGTATAGGTTTTTAGCGAAGATGTCTTGTTGGTATAAGAATCAGTGAAGTGTTGAATTAACTTAAGGTTTTTTGAATTAAAGAGTGAGTAAGTGGAAACCTAGTGAAGTGCAAAAGTGAAGCATGGAGGCTTGAAGATAGTGTAGAATAGATAGAACTAAGAGAACACAACCAAATAGGCTTGAACACTAAAGAACCTAGAGTATGAAAACATAACCACGTTCTAATTTTTGAAAAGCATGAGCATGTTTAGTTAGACAGTACTATGATTTTTAGAGACATGTAGACATGGGATGAAACCTTATTGTTTAGCAATTTGAACAATGGTGTTGTTCACAACCAATGTGAATGTCCCATGGATCTAGAATTTGTAGAAGAAAAATATAGTTGGTGAAATGTCTTGCTGTTACTTTTCAAATGGGAGTTTTTCAATATGTGGGAAATGTTGTGCTGGTAATTAACTCCACCATTACTTTTATTAAAGAAAACAATGTTGGTAATGCAACAACAACTCTGATGGCAGGTCTTGCACTACATACTAGGTATCCATAAATTTACTGCATCATTTAAATTCTCGGCAATGAAATGATATAATTATTGCCATTTAAACTTTGTTTGTAATGTTTATTGCAATTTTTTGTTTTTTCACAGAATCCAGCATAGGAAGGGCTACCATTGTTGCAATTTTTTCCCGCTATTAAGTGCTATGAAGCTGGTCAAAGAGTTGGAACTTCCACAGAGCATGGTTGGCACAACCCACCCAAATGAGAGGTAAGGATTTTTTCATGAATCCTTGCTTGGGAAATGAAGCTTTTCTGTATCCAAACAATTTTTTGACATTTCCACTAATTATTCATGCCATGCACCTGCCATAATTAATATTTTTGAATATAACTCATTAATGTGACGAAGATTGTATTCCATATATGCATTTGATTTCAGAATAAGTTAAAGTGCTAATACTTGGGAGATGTAGTGTATTGCCTTCTCCTCCATTAGCTGGTTGACAACTCAAGACAATTTAATTCCATTATTAAATGGTTTTTGGTTTAGTGTTTTTTCTCTCATAGTTGTGACAAATCCTTTAACATGTTCTAGAAAACTATTCAAACAAATCTGATTTGTAAATGTTGCACTTATAGTAAATATACTCCACTACATAGGTACATTAAATATTATGTTGTTTTCAATATTTATAATTTTTGAATTTTGAAACAACATGCATATTGCAAAATTTGTGTATCTAGTTGCTCAGTCAATAATAAAGGAATAAAGAGAAAAATTCATACAAATAAGAAACCAAGATCTCTGTGTTAAAAAACCTATAGTACAAAAACTACAAAAAAAGGCTGAACTTTATTTCCTTCAAAATATGATGCTCATGAGTGCAAATAGATATGAATGGGACACTTACTTGCATATCATTCAAAACTCCTAGAACCAAGCTACTTATATCTCCATGATGACAATGTAGATACCCTTTCAATGCTTCTATATGTTTAAATTTATGCAAATTCAGATAACCATAAATGATGATTGTCTCTAAGCAACATTTTGTCCAGAACATCCCTCTCTCTTTGATTTTGCGCTCTTTCCTAAAACTACTTCATTTAAACTTAACAAACCTTCAGGATGGAGAGATCTAAGGCTACAAAGGTACTGGAAACTAATTGAAACCTGAGATATGTTCTTTACATTTCTTATATCTATCTTTTCAAGGACAACCATCGAAGTCCCAAGAGTAGTTGACAACATGCTATCCTGGAAACTCAATTCCCCACTTAATATAAAATTCCTCAATTCTAAGATTCAATTCCTTATAACTCTCTTTATGTGATTCTTCTCTATAAAAATAAGGAAAAGGCTCTTTTCCTTCAATGCTCAGGACTTATATAATTTTCTTTGTACATATTTGGCTCTATACCTATGTTCAAATACCTCACTATCTTGCATGTGGATACCATGCCTTATATATTATGGAATTAAGGTTTTCTGGTCTACTATGATCAGTGTTTGAGAGATGTGCTTATGAGGGCTTTGTGTTTGGTAATTAAAGACTAGCCTTAAAGAAATGTATATTTATCTTTTCTTTTACTCATTGAAATTTGGGCATTCATTTTTATAAACTGGGCATTTCCCTCTTTATTATTAACACACTACTATCCATATGTATTCTGCCATTGCAGGCTGGTTTTATTGGCATTGGTGTTGGCATGACATATTATGGATTGAAACCCATTATGGAGTTCATGACATTCAATTTTGTTATGCAGGTTGGTGTTTTTACTACCCTTTTAAGTGTTGTTCTTTTGGTTTTGAATGTTATTTTGTTTGTCACATAATGTTTTACCCTAGTTTTTTTCATTGAAGCTTCATTTATAATATTAAATATTCTATTTAGTAGGTAGGGTAATGTCATGATCTACATTACTGTTGTTTCCCTTCCTATAGTGTGCATATGCCTAGGGAAGTAAGTTCACAACTAGAAAATTGGGTGCATGCCTTCATCCATAGGAGTTATTATTTATACTTTATAATATTGAATATTCTTATCTTGAATTACACTAATAATATAAGAAAATAATGAAAATCATCTTTGAACAACTTGGATGAGAGTCAACTATTCCAACTAGTATTTCAGTGACTTTTTTTCAATTTATACTAATTCCTTTTCTATATTTCTACTTCTAAAATGTCTGTCCTAGCCGAGACAATAAATCTGAATAAACTGTCACAGTTCTATCTTATTATTTCTATCATTATATTAGTCACCTTGGAGTTTGGATGCACAATTCCATATATTTATATGCTCTTCAGACATGTCTATTTTTTTGTTTAGCCAGTTTTGAGATTTAATGATTTTGCACTCTTCAATGATGCGGTTCGTAGTAATGTTATAAAAGCAATTAATAAAGTTAAGCAATGCAAAACCTTGTACATAGTTTAACTTTTGTCATTATTAGTTTCTAAGGCATTATGGATATGGTGTGCAGTGTGCACATTTGTTGTGAGCTACTAGAAGTCATCTAATGTCATCTTGGCATATTTGGCAACTGTCAAATTTATCAAAACTCGTCTAATTTTTGGAGGTCATTGTATCTTTGTAGTTTTAGAAGCTGAAAAATTTGTTCAAAGATGACAGTACAACCACAAATCACCTAGATGGAATTGGAAATGACTCTTTGAGACTTTCCCCAGACCATTTATATTTACACTTTGATTAATTAACAATTGGTGACTACATCTTCTCAGAATGAGTCATTAACAACTACCGGCCATTTTGAATCATAAATGATAAATATGTATTTGTTCTATGAGGTCATGTATAACAGGTTTTGTGGTAGACTAGAGTGCAGGTGTAGAAATAAAAATATAATTTGCATGTGGATTATCCATTGAAGAGAAAGTTAGGAGGTTGAAATAGCTTGTAGACAACTCAATGACCTTGCATTGACCTAAAGTTTAGCCATATCTTGTATCCTTGCAAGTTGAAGGCATGATAAGAAGGCACAACCCCATCTTCGCTAGAGTTTTCATGCCATGTGGGTTTCTTTAGCATAAACCTCATGTTAATGTTGATGTTGTGCTGATTGCTTCATTTTATACTTTTTATTTGTTCCTTCCATGCCAATTCATTTCTAGCTATATTATAATTCTGATGGTATGTCATTTGATTTCTCAAGCATGGCACTAAGAACATTAATCTTATTTTCTTTCTATTGAATTTTGTTTTCATTATGTGATGGGTTGTTAGATAGACATCTATTATGGCATGTGCGCATTGCAATTAGCATAAAATTCATAGTTTGAAGCCTTTATCTATAACAGATTAATTTTCAAATTTTTTGTATTGGCTTTCATCAGCACCTTGAATGGGATAAGCTCATAGGAAATCTTAAGTCTTTGTTTGAGACACACATCAAAATATTCAAGTCAATGGTGGAATAGTTATATACATCCCAATGTGATGATTCTAGGGTATTGATTAGTACATTCTTGGCCCATCACCTATTGAGAGTGTGATCCACATGCCTTTGTTTATGAAATAATAAAACATATTTCTATTAGGACATATAAGTGTGCTATAATAGCTTTATTTCTGTTATTTATAGTAAATCAATGCAACTTGAATGGAGAGTAAACCTTTACATAGTGTTGGGCCATATTGAAATATGCTTTCTTCATTTTTTGCTTAATATCTGTGCAGCTCATGGTAATACATATTTTTACATTATTGTAGCCCAAGAGTAACAATCACAACCACATATTTTAAACTTATATTTGATGATAAAGACATAAATCTATGACATTATATATTTCATCTTCATTTATGTTGATATCCTTGATATTTTGTATTTCTTCGGTAATGATCACAACATATATGTTTTTGTAAACCTCAAATTTTAATTTTGCATTGTCTATCATTTTTGAATTTCTTTTGCATGACTAAAAGTAGTGTTTTACTGTTCACAGGCTATTGATCACATCATAAATTCTGCAGCCAAGTCAAATTATATGTCTGCAGGCCAAATCTCTGTGCCCATTATTTTCTGAGGACCAAATGGAGTTGCTGCTGGAGTTGGTGCTCAGCACTCTCTGGTTTGATATTGGTCATTTTTGTGCCCATGTTTAGAAAGCAAAAACAAAGAAGAAGATACTCAAGATGATTTCATTTTATTGGGTGTCTATCTATTTTGAAGTGTTATGCTGCATGGTATGGTTCCTACCCAGGGCTAAAAGTTTTGGTACCCTATTCATTAGAAGATGCTCATGGATTGCTGAAAGCTGCCATCCATGACCCAGATCCTGTTGTATTTCTTGAAAATGAATCGTTGTAAGCACAACAAGCATGCTTTCAGTAATTGCATATAATCTTGTGTTGACTTTTATTGAATATGAGATTTTAAAAGGGACATTATCTTAAAGAATGCTTTTCTAACTTTGAAAGGTGGACTATACATTTCCATGATTGTCTGGAAGGAAACTACTTTGTTTCAAAGATGGAATCATTTATTGTTAAGTTGTATCATGACAGATATGGTGAATCTTTTCCAGTCTCAAAAGAAGCTCTTGATTCTAGCTTCTATCTTCCAATTGGGAAAGAAAAGGTACATATGTGTTGTTTAATCTCTTTTATAAGTTCAAAATTTCTTGCATCAGTGCCTTATCCAATTATTGCTTTTTTGCAGATTGAGAAAGAAGGGAAGGATGTGACAATCATGACTTTTTCAAAAATGTTGGCTATGCTTTGCAGGTAAAGATTTCTTTTATGTTCCATTTTCTAAATGATATTCGATTTCTGATTTAGGATCAACTTATCAAGATCATGTTACCACCTTAGAGTTTTATGTCAGAATTTCATTTTTTCATTTGCATGTTGCAACAAAATAAATTGATGGTTCAAAGATGATTTATAAATGTTGTGAAAAAAATGGTAGCTGTAGCTTCAGGTGGCATGCATCTTGCTTGGCTTATTTCTCATAGGATGGAAAATAAAATCATGTAGTCCACTAAACATAATAAAATAATTATCATATACTATTCATTATAAGTGTGTATCTTAGTTGTTTAAGATATCACACTCTTGATTTTATTGTCATTTAGGACAAAGTTTTGGGAATTTCCATCAAAGAAAATGTTGATAGAATTGATAGTGGATTTACATTTCATCTACAACTTCTGTGGTAGGGAAAACAAATTCTCTATAGGGCTATGTGAAGAATATGCAAATTTTGTGAGTGCAGCAATAATTGGCAAGGTAGTGTGGTGGTATTGGACCCCCCACTCTTGAAATGATATTGGATAATATCTGATGCTAGATATTAACCTTTTCATAGCGAGCTAGCCATATTCCTTTTCACTACCAGATCTAAGCATTTTATAAATTGTCATTGTTGAATGGCTGGAAGATATTACACAAAATCAGGTTATTCTTCCCATCCTTGAATTTTATGTATGTGTCACACTTCAAAATTTATTGATGTCTGTTTAGAATGCTATTGATAGAATTACTTAAACAATATGATATGCTAAATAATTTTTTATAATTCTTACACTTTGTAGGTGTAGATTTTGCTTAGAGTTACAGATTTTTCTTAGGCTTTGTCTTAGGGATTAGGAGCTTTTTTTTGGTAGAACTATAAACCACCTAGATAGAAGGAGAGTGTTTTGCATTTAAGCTCTAGTCTCTTGTTTAACTATAATATTATATATATCTAATTCATAGCAAGTCAAAAACAAGAAATTGGTCTTTTAAACTTCTTTTTTAGTCTACTTTGTTTGGGATTTTTAATGTGCTTGATCATTACCTATGTAATCTAACATGTTATTTGTTTTTCTTTTTGCAGAAATCTATTGATAAACTCAAAGAAGGGGATAAAGTTAATGTGTTAGATCCATATGATGGTGTTGTTGTGGGTATTGGAAGGATTCACTCCTTGTCTATTGTACATGGAGTCAACTTGAAAGGAACTGGAGATGAAAATGTTAACATTTTAAAGGTCACAAGTAACTTACCCCTTTCTTATGAAGACAAAATAGATGGGGCTATTTGTCTGAAAGAGAAAGAGGGAACCTTCACATGGTGGCCACTAAAGTATTTGGCAAAAATGACATAGTTGATCAACAAGTTTATTATGTGTTATTTGCTAGAAATTTTGGGTCACTACTTTATATTACAATATTTTCAATGTGTTGTTTAGAGATTTTAATCATCAAGGTCTATTTGAAAGAGTTGGAAACTCTTAGAAAACTTTGACATTTTTTATTATATTTATGTATATACTCTTTAGACAACTTTGACATTATAATTTGATATATATTTGCATCAATTTTTCTTATTGGAGATTACCTTTATTTATCATCATGATGTTGAATCAATCTTTTAATTCTAGTCTGTCACAGCTTGTTCATGTGTAATACTCTTATTTACTTTTATGATTTAGTTCAAGTCTAATAGTATGTTTTTTTTTGCATTTTAAAATTTATTAAATTATTTATTTCGTAACTACATTTACTACCAAATAACATAAATGACCAAATAAACTACTAATTAAATGACCAATTAAATGACCAAATAAACTACCAAATGACCAAATAAATGACTAAATAAGTGACCAAATAAACTACCAAATGACCAAATAAATGAGCAAATACACTACCAAATGACCAAATAAGCTACCAAATGACCAAATAAATGACTAAATATATGACCAAATCAATGACCAAATAAATGACTAAAATAGTTTAGTCATAAATTTGGTCACAAGATAAATGACCGGTAATAAACTACCACTGGTCACGTGACCAAATTTGGTCATTTATCTATAATTTTTGGTAGTTTATTTGGTCATATATTGATGTTTTTGTACTGGTGAGATTGTGTGTGTGATTGTTTCTCATTGATTGTTAACATGCATGATTGTGGCATGTGATTGTTGGTCACATGTGGACCTAAATCTATGTTCACACCTTCTTTCTTTTCTTCTAGTGGTCTTGTGATCTATTTTGGGGCCGAATCTTATTTCTTTGTACACATTTCATTTTGAAATATAATTCTTAGTTGACCCCAGTTGTGCGGTTTGGACGTATATGTACTCAATTTAATGTAATTATGTAGGGAGAAATCTTAGAGTAGTAGTTTGAATGATCACAAAGCACTTACATTTCATATTTCAATTCATTTTATATATGGCATAAACTGGGAAGGCCTTACATCTCGGCATGTATGATGTATCTAATTAAATAAATGATTGATCCCACATTCTCTCTCTCTCTCTCTCTCTCTCTCTCTCTCTCTCTATTTTGTGTTATTGCTTCCATGTGTGTTTAGCTGCAAGGTTGGACATCCCATCTTAGGGCTCTCCACCTTAGTGTTTTGTTAGGTGGTATTAGAGAAGGCCTTTCTTTTACAAGCCCTAGTTGATTTAGTTGTAGGGTGGCAGGTTGTGATCTAACCTACAATTGCAGAGGGTTGCAAAGATGGTTTGTGGAAGGAGAGATGCAGATCATGTTGTGATGGATATGTTAAGGAAAATTTTTGCAAGGCTTGAAGTTGTTGAGACAACCCAAAGAAGAGGAAGACCTATTGAGGATGATAGTGAAGATGAGGCTGAAGAATTGCAAGAAGGACTAGTACCAACACCTATTCTAGAACAAGGAGAAGAAAGATTCTTGAGAGATTTGACAAGCATTAATTCCAAACCTCACTTCAATCATCCCGAGTATAGTGGAAAATTGGATTCAGATGAGTTGATGGACTAGATATTTGAGATGGAGAAGTATTTTGATTATGAAAACATACCAGTAGATAAAAAGGTGAAGATTTCAATCACCAAATTGAAGGGACGTGCATCCTTATTATGGGAGAATTTGTATACTAATAAACAAAGGAGAGGCAAGGATAAAATCAAGGTATGAGAAAAGATTATTAATAAGTTGAAAGGTAAATTTCTACCCGATGATTATTAAATTAGCTTGTTAAGGAGAATGCAAAATTTGAAATAAAAGGATAGTTCTGTGAAGGATTATACTAAGGAATTTTATAGTTTAGATATTAGATCTGGACATGTAGATGATTAAGTTGAAAGGATTTCTAGGTACCAAAATATTTTAAGGACTTCTATCTAAGATAAAATTAGTTTGGTCAAGATGAACACCATTGAATAAGCCTATCAATTTGCATTGAAGGCAGATGAGAAATTGAACAAGAGGCATGAACAAAGGCTGAGAAATAGAGGTGGATGATGTCCTAGAGGCAGAGGCAGATCCTATGGAGAAAATAATAAATCAGATCAGGATAAGGCAAATCAAGATAAATGAAAATCAAAGTGGAGAGGAGAAAATTTATATAAAGGTAGAGGAAGTTATTCAAGAGGTGGTTACCCTAGAGGTAATGATCAGAAGATAGAAGAAAATAATTGGTTCAAGGGAGCTTGTTTCAATTGTGACAAAGAAGGACATATGACATTTGAATGTACCAATGGAAACAAGACCGGTAGTAGTAGCATAAATGCACTTGTGAAGGAAGATTCACCTAATTCAACAAACAAACCTAAGGATGGGGAGAATCTGATAAATAGAAGAGAATTACGGAATGAAGGAATTGATGAAGATCCTTTAAGGAAAGGCTTGTTCAAAAGAAAATTTAAGGTTGCAGGAAAATGTTGCAAAGTGATCATTGATAGTGGAAGTTCAGAGAATTTGGCACCAAAGGAGTTGGTTACAAAGGATGAAGCACGCTAAACACTATCAGATATCATGGATCAAGGATGAGCACAAACTTTTAGTAAGTGATCAATGTCTTGTGAAACTTAAAATTAGGAATTACCATGATGAAGTTCTTTTTGATATTATGCCTATGGATTATTGTCACATCTTGTTGGGTAGACCATGGCAATATGATAGACAAGCTTTACATGATGGGAGGATAAATAGATATACTATTGTAGCTAATGGAATGAAGCAAGTTTTGTTGCCTTTGATTGAAGCATCTAAGGGTGAAAATTATACTTTTGTTAGATTTTATTTTATTGAAAGAAGACAATTCATAAGAGATCTAAGGAAGAATGATGTTTGTTATGCTTTAGTTCCTAATAATGCTATTTAGAAATAAGAAGATGAAACACCTTGTGAAGTCAAGAAGTTGCTAACAGAGTATCAAGAGATTATTTTTGATAATATACCAGATTTTTTACCACTGGTTATAAGTATTAGTCATTGTATGGATCTAATTCCAAGAGCTAGTTTTCCTAACAAAGCACCTCACAGATTAACATTGATAGAGAATGAGGAATTGAATAGACAAGTTCAAGAATTGTAGCAAAAAGGTTTAATCAGAGAAAGCTTGAGTCCATGTGTGGTTCCAGCTATGTTAGCCCCTAATAAAAGTGGTGAATGAAGAATGTGTACTTATTCTAGAGCTATAAACAATATCATAGTGAAGTACTGATTTCCATTGCCTATGATGGATGACATCATGGATTGTTTGAGTGGAGAAAAATAATTTACCAAGATTGATTTGAAGAGTCATTATCACTAGATTAAAATCAGAGAAGGAGATGAATGGAAGACTTCTTTCAAGATAGGAGAAGGTTTGTATGAGTGGTTGGTTATGCCTTTTGGTTTAACTAATGCATCTAGTACTTTTATGAGGTTGATGAATGAAGTTTTGAAGAAATGCTTGGTCAAATTTATGATTGTATATTAGGATGACATTCTGATATTCAGAAAGAATAGGGAAGATCATTTGTTACATTAGAGACAAGTATTACAGAGGTTAAAAGAGGAGAAGTTACTGATTAACTTGAAGAAATATTCTTTCATGAAAGAGGAGATAGTTTATTTGGGATTTGTGATCTCAACTGATGGTTTGAAGATGAATCCTAAAAAGGTTAAAGCAATATTAGAGTGGCCTACACCTTAGAGTGTTGGAGAGGTAATATTTTTTCATGGTTTGGCTAGTTTCTATTGAAAGTTCATCATGAATTTCAGTTCTATTTGTAATGCTATGACTGAGATAATGAGAGGAGACAAAAATGATTTCAATAGACACATGGAGCTAACAAAAGTTTTGAGACATTGAAGAAAAATGTAGCAGAGTTACATGTTCTAGCTTTTCCTAATTTCTCTAAGATATTTCAAGTTGATTGTGATGTAAGTGGTAGTGAAATAAGAGTTGTGATGAGTCAAGAAGGTAGACCAGTTTCTTTATTTAGTGAATATTTGAATGATGCTAAGAGGAAATATTATGTTTATGATCATGAGTTCTATGCTATTGTTCAAGATTTGAAGAAGTGAAAACACTATTTGTTTCCTAAGGAATTTTTATTGTATATCGATCATAAAGCTTTGTAGTATTTGGGAAGTCAAAGTAAGTTGAATTAGAGAAATATAAAGTGAGTTGAGTACCTGTAGAACTTTACATTTGTATTGAAACATAGAAGTGGATTGTCAAATAGAGTTGTAGATGCATTGAGTGAAAGAAGATCATTGTTGACTGGGATGAGAGTCGAGGTTCTTGGTTTTGATGATTTGAAGAACTTGTATGAAATTAACCCTGACTTTGCAGAAGCTTGGATAATATTTACGACACCTATCACTGATCAACAGAGAAAGTGGGATGATTACTTCATTTAGGAAGGTATGTTGTTCAAGGGAGTTAAGTTTTTTATACTTAGAGGTTCAATGAGAGATAATTTGGTAAAGGAGAAACATAGTGTTGGATTAGCAAGACACTTTGGTATTGATAAGACATTGAGTTTTCTTAAGGAGAAATAATTTTGGCCTCAGTTGCATAAGGATGTTAAAAAATTTGTAAGGAGTTGTATAATTTTTCAAGTTGCAAAAGGAGTAAGTTAGAATATTGGATTATATACACCACTAAATGTTCCTAATAGACCTTGGGAAGACATCAACATGGATTTTGTTCTTGGCTTACATAAGAATCAAAGAGGTAATGATTATATATTTTTATGGTGGATAGATTTTTAAAAATTTCACATTTTATTCCCTATAAGAAGACATAAGATGTGGTTCATGTAGCAGACCTTTTCTTTAAGGAAATTGAGAGATTGCATGGGTTACTTAAGAGTATTATCTCTGACCAGGATAGAAAATTTGTTGGATACTTTTAGAGAACACTTTGGAAGAAGTTGGGTATAGATTTAAAGTTCAATCCTACCTTTCACCAATAGATAAATGGAAAAATAGAGGTTGTGAATAAAAGTTTGGGAAATTTGTTGTGATGCTTAGTTGGAGACAAACCTATAAATTGGGACTTGGTATTGGCACAAGAAGAGTTTGCATACAATAGGAGCACAGGTAAAACACCTTTTCAAATTGTTACAAACATGCATACTAAGGGTATATCAGATTTGAGGACACTTGGTTTAGAAGAGAAAATAAGTGTTGAAGGATAAGAATATGCAGATTTCATGAAGATTTTGCATTATGAAGTGAAACATAATTTGGAGAAGAACAATAAAAAAAGAGGATACAATAGACAAGTCTAGAAGACACAAAATGTTTGAAGTTGGTGATGAAGTAATGATTCATTTGAAGAAAGGAAGGTTTCCTATTGGAACATACAACAAATTGATAATGAAGTTTGGACCTTGCAAGATATTGAAGAGGTTTGATAGTGGCAATGCATTTGAAGTTGAGTTACTGGTTGATATGGATATATCTCCTATCTTCAACATTTCAAATTTATTTGAGTACCATGAGTCAGATGAAGAGGTTGATGTGTAGAAATAATATCCTAAGAAGTAGACAAAATAAATTAAATAGATTCTAGATAGAAGAATTGATAGAAGTACAAGAGGTAAAGACAACATGGAATATTTGGTGAAGTGGAAGGATAGACCGATTGAGGATTGTATATGGATTTCTCAATTTGAGTTGGATCATTTTGATTCAACTTGGGTTGCACAAAATTCCTAATTTAGGAGAATCATTTTATCAACCCCAGGTGTTTTATGCAGGAGCATCTTGGGTTCTTGGCAGTCTTGCATCAACCAAAAACATATAGTTTCATTATGTCCATGTTTTCTAGTTTGAGAGAGTGAAGCAGTGATCTTTCATCTTTGAGATATTTTGGTTATGGTCTTACCATGTTGTTTAGGACTCTCTGTAGTTATTATCTTCCAAATCTCACCTCATTTGGTTTAGTACTATTAGAGTTGTTCAAGTTTTCCTTTCTTTGTGGGTCATGCTATGTTCCTTTGGTTGTTTGTTCATGGTGATCCTATTTGTGGTCATGTGTTCATGTGTTTCTTTAGCTACAGTCATCATTTATTAATGTGGGCCTATCTAGTATCCTTTCCTTTTGATCGCATCATGTTTGGATTGAAGATATTCATGTTTGGATTCTTTTGGTTGCTTCAGGTAGTGTGTTCCTTTCCTGCCCGAGGCAACCTTGGAGATTGTGTGTGCAATCGTTGCTCATTGATTATTAACATGTGTAATCATGGTGCTTGATTGTTGGGTCACATGTGGACCTAATTATATGTTTGTGCCATCTCTCTATTCTTATGGTGGTCTTGTGATTTGTTTTGGGGTCGAATCTTATTTCTTTGTACATGTTTCATTTTGAAATATAATTCTTGGCTGACCCTAGTTGTGCGGTTAGGTATATGTACTCAATTTGATATAATTCTATAGGAAGAAATCTTAGAGTAGTAGTTTGGTTGATCATGAAGCACCATTCTTTAAGATTTGAATTCATTTTGTATATGGCCTAAACTGGGAAGGCCTTACAACCCGACATGTATGATGTATCTAATTGAATAAATGATTGATCTTGTATTCTCTCTTTCTCTCTCTCTCTCTCTCAATTCTGTGTTATTGCTTCCATGTGTGTTTATATGTGAGGTTGGACATCCCATCTTAGAGTTCTCCATCTTGGTACTACATCAATAAATCATGTAACCTTACTGAGGAAGGTGTCAGCAATGAAGAATCAGATGGTAGACATGAAGAGGAAATTGTCTTTGTTGCAATGAAAGAAGAACCCTCAAAAGAAAGTGAAAAAACATTAATATCTGACTTGAATCACAGAAGTGACTAGATTATTGACAATGGATGTACTCATCACATGAATGGTGACAAAAATAAATTCATTAAGATGGAGGAATGTGATGGTGGTTCAGTGAGATTTGGTAATGATGCCCCATGTATGGTGAAAGATAAAGGTTCCATTGCTTTAAATGATAAGACAAATTGCGATGATATTTATTGGGTTGATGGTTTAAGGTACAACCTGTTAAGTATTGCTTAGTTAAATAATACAGAATATCAATTGGAATTTAATGAAGGTATGTGCAGGATCATTGGGAAATTAGGAGATTTAATTGCTACTAATGAACAAACAAGAGGTAACTTGTTCCATCTGAATTCTACTGTTAAGAGTTGTCTGATTGCTAAAGTAGAAAATTGTTGGTTGAAGCATAAAATTTTTTGTCATGTTAATTTTGATAACTTGGTCAAATTTAGTAAGTTGAAGATAGTATGAGGTTTTCCTAACCTAGTAAAGCTAGACAATGTGATGTGCAAAGAATGTCATCTTGGGAAGTTAACCATTTCAAGTTTTATCAATAAAAATTACTCTTTTAAAAATATCTTAGATTTGGTTCATATCGATCTATGTGGTCCAATGAGAACACAAAGTTATTATGGTGATAGGTATTTTATGTTGCTTGTTGATGACTACTCCAAAATTATGTGGGTTATTTTTCTTAAGGACAAATTAAAAGCTTTTCATATGTTTAATATCTACAAAGAAAGAGTGGAAAAGGAGACCGAAAAGACCTTAAAATCTCTTAGATCAAATAGAGGAGGAGATTTTAGTTTACACGAGTTCATTTTATATTGTGAAGAACAGGGAATCAAAAGGAAGATGTCAGCTCCTAGGATACCTCAACAGAATGAAATTGTTGAAAGAAGAAATAGATCTATTATTGATTGTGCTAGGACATTGATGATTCAAAATTGTGTTGCACAAACATTTTGGAGAGAAGTGGTAAGTATTGATATCTACACATTGAAAAGAGTTCAATTGAAGAAAGGCACAAAAAAAACTCTTTATGAGTTGTGGCATGGCTGATCTCCTAGTGTGAGTTATTTCAAAGTTTTTGGAAGTAGATGTTACATAAAAAGAGACGAAAACTTAGGAAAGTTTGACCCAAGAAGTGGTGAGGGAATATTATTGGGATATTCCACAAAGAGAAAAATATTATAAATGTTTAAACAAAATAACAAAAAAGATAATGGAAAGTGATAACATGAGAATATATGAATTCTTCAAACAAAATGATGAATCCAATAAGAAAGAACTGAATAATTATCATGGGTTTGTATATGTACAACTAGTGGAACAAGAAATTGTAGATGAACTAATGGAAAGACATGTTAGTGAGAAAGAATTGGTATAAGCAGTTGAAGGTACTCCTATATCAGAATCAATATTACCAAGGTATGTTAAACTGAATCATTCACCTGAACAAATAATTGGTGATAGAAATGCTAGTGTTTTGACAAAAAGAAAAGAAAGAGAAAGTACATGTTTATTATTTGAACGTGAGCCTAAAAATATAAAAGATGCATTAAAAGATGATGATTGGTTGAAGGTTATGAAAGAAGAATTATAATATTTTGAGAAGAACAAGACCTAGATATTAGTACCTAGAGAGGTAGACAAAAATGTAATTGGTACCAAATGGATTTTCAGAAATAACATGAACGAGAAAGGTGAAGTAATAAGGAATAAAGAAAGATTAGTGTACAAAGGATATGCATAGGAATATGACATGGACTATGGTGAAACATTTTCACCTGTGGCCATACTTGAAGGTGTGAGGATATTACTTGCTTATGCTGGTTACAAAGGATTCAAAGTATATCAAATGGATGTAAAATCATCTTTTCTCAATGGTGTATTGGAAGAAGAAGTCTACATTGAGAAACTGGAAGTATTTGCTAATGAAGAAGGTAAGAACATGGTATAAAAATTACAAAAAAAGATTTATATGGATTGAAGCAAGCCCCTAAAGCATGGTATGAGAGATTACACTCTTATCTTACTCAAACTGGTTTTATAAGGACAAGTGACAATAGTAATGTATATCTGAAGATTGAAAAATATGATAGGTTACTAATTATAGAAATATTTGTTGATGATATAATATTTGGAGGCAATGAAGGAATGAGTAGATCATTGATAGGGAGGTTGGGAAGAGCTAATCACTAGCCCTTGCCTAGGTCCACCTAGTGACCCTCAAGTGTTCCAACTGACACAATTGACCTATAGGATTCCCTCAAAGTCTCAATCCCCTAGTCTTCAACCCCAACCAAACTACCAATACAATCCAACCAAGACAAAGCAATTCTTGGTGCTTACTCCTTCCATGCATACACTGACCCTTAAACTAGGATAAAGGCTTACCACCTCCAAATGAACTTAGGAACTTGTAGAGGTGAGGAGGTGTTGGAAAATGTCTTATGTGGTTCCATTTGATGTATTTAAACTCCCACTTCACCAATCTCACTTACCAATCTCACATTTCCTTCTTTATTTAGGGCTACAAGGGAGAGCCCCAATTAGGCCTCCTTTTCCAAGAAAATAGGGTCTTTCACCTATTTTCTTCCAAATGACCCTGCAAATTAATTGTGGATTCTTTCAAAATTATCCAACCTCTCAAGGATTTTGGAGGTTTTAGGGTTCCTCCAAGCCATACAATCCCCTAATTAAAAAAAGGTGATTTTGGTAGGGTTTAAGGCCTTTACTGATTGCATGAAGTGTTTCTTGTTTTTGGGTGATCAAATGGATTGATCATACATTCTCCTTGCATCTAGATCTTTCTAGTGACCATACCTAAGGTCTCCAATCACCAAACCACATTTCCCATTTCTCCTCTACAACATATCCTTCTTCTTGGCTTAGTCCTTCCTAGTTGGACTCACCATGGCTCACCTAGGGATTGACTGTAAAAACACTTAGCATGCCTTCTAGGGCCCCTCCTTTTTCAAATGGTACACTCATGAAGTCTACTCACTATCCCCAAAAGGCCATATAGAATGAATGATGGGATAGTGAGTTAGATCTCCATGATTACAACTCTCCTGGTAGGAACCAGTGAGTGGTGCCAGAACAAAAGAATTAACTAGAACAATGAAAAGAACAAGATAACCTAAATTAATTATAGAAATTGAAAGTGAGGACACACATTAAAAATTAATTCATCACTCCACTCATTAATCTTTGTTTACTGAAATACAAGTAAATCCAAACACTGTGCACACTTCCATAAATTGTTCTCTGTAGAGTAGATTCTCCAACCTGAGGATTTGGGCCAAGGTTCACTTATATAACCCTAAAATAGGTTTAGGGGATGTTTAGACCCCTCTTAATCTGATTAGGGCCCTAAGGTAAACTTTCACCAAGTAACTTTTAAAAGTTGCAAAAGTTGCTAAGTAAATTTTACAACAAATTTAGCAACTTTTCAAATCTTGCTTCCTAGGGAATTTGGGAGGATCCCATGGAGTACTAGACCACATATAAACTCAAAAATTGATTACACACACTCTAAACCTCATGAAATCACTTTGACATCATTTATCTACATTTTCCAAGTAAAAGACTAATAGATTATACTCTTCTATTTAGAACCTAGGACCTAGATAAATTTTAAATCCCTAGTGGATTCCACGACTTGGTCAACATGACCTTAGGGAAAACAAAAAAGTGCCAAACATGGATTACAAAACAAAGAAAAACAAAGGTGCTCCTACACCATACTACCCCTCTACACAAAAGACTTCAGGGCATAGTAGAGGATAACATAGAAGGATTGATGCCAAACTTTTTAAATTCAGCTTCTTCTACCCATGTTGATTTAGATTCAGGGTGTC
The DNA here is from genome assembly GCA_027943335.1 of Chamaecyparis obtusa. NCBI lineage: Eukaryota > Viridiplantae > Streptophyta > Pinopsida > Cupressales > Cupressaceae > Chamaecyparis > Chamaecyparis obtusa. Next base: position 461,609 of record BSBK01001514.1, read on the forward strand.
CCTTCCATTTGATGAGGTGATCCATGTAGACTATATGCCCAGTTTGTATCTTCACCCTGGATTCAAGTACCTTCTTAGCTTGAGGCTTAGGATTTAGATGTAAGGCCATTGAATTTATGTCTGACTGTACCTCCTACATATTCTGAGTTATCTTAGTCAAAGGTCCTTTATATGTGACCAAGTCTGCCACATTGAAGACTGGAGAAATAGCTAAGTCTTGTGGGAGATCCACCTTGTAAGCATTGACTCCATACTTAGCTAGAATTCGGCATGGGCCAAATCTCTTCATTTGCAGCTTAGTAGGTACTCCTTTTTGCATCCTAACCTTATTTAGGTGCACCATGACATAGTCACCTACTGAAAATTGAACATCCTTTCTTCTCTCATCTAATTTGGCTTTCAATCTTTGAGTTGCCTCTGTCAATGTTCTCTTGACTTGTTCTTGGACCTCCTTCATGGTTTGGGAGAAGTCCTCAACATGTCCACTCCTATGATCTAAGTCTCCTAGGTCTTTGAGCTCATTGACACCTCTTGGATGCATTCCATAAACCACCTCAAAAGGAATCTTTCCTTTGGTTCTATTCACACTATCATTATATGCATATTCTGCTTGAGGGAGGACTAAATCCCAAGTTTGTCCATAATCCTTAGTTAGGAACCTTAGCAAGTTATCTAGTACCCTATTTATTACTTCAGTTTGGCCATCCATTTGAGAATGATAAGTTGAGCCAAATGATAGGTTAGTACCCAACCTATTCCATAAGGTCTTCCAAAAATGACCCATAAACTTTGCATCTCTATTAGAGACTATGCTAAGGGAAAGTCCATGAATTCTTACCACTTCCTTGAAGAAGAGCTGAGAAATGTGACTGACATCATGTGTTGTCTTGCAAGGATTGAAGTGACTCATTTTTCTAAACCAGTCCACCACCACATAGATACTATCCAATCCTATCCTTTTCTTGGGAAGCCCCACTATGAAGTCCATGCTGATGCATTCCCATGGCCTATTAGGAATGGGTAGGGGCTGATAAAGTCTTGCATTACTGGATCCTCCTCTAGCTTTCATGCATGTCACACATTTCTCTACATACCTCCTGACATCTCTAGGTAACTTAGGCCAATAGTAGAACCTTTGTACCAGCTCCATTGTTTTATTGATGCCAAAATAGCCACTAAGACTACCATTATACTTTTCTTGAATGAGATTCTCTCTCATTAATCCTTTGGGAACACACAATTGATTCCCCTTGAAAAACAACCCACTTTGCAAAGTATAGTCAACAAATTGATTGTGAAAATGGTTCTAAAAATTAGAGCGTACCTTGTAAGCCTTTGAGAAATCTTCATCATCTTTGTAGAGGTCCTTGAAGCTATCTATTCCTATGCTTTGGAGTTGAACCTCTTTGACTATTAGTAGCTTCCTACTCAATGCATCTGTCACCTTGTTTAACAATCCCTTCTTGTGCTTGGTGGTGAAGGTAAAGGCCTATAGATACTCCATCCATTTGAGATGTCTATTACTTAGCTTCTCTTGGGTGTTGATGTAACTCAAGGCTTGATTGTCTATGAACACCGCAAATTCTTTAGGAAGGAGGTAATGCCTCCATTTCCTAAGTGACTGGACTAAAGCATATAGCTCCAAGTCATATGTTGAATACTTATTCTTAGCCTCATTAAGCTCCTCACTAAAGAAGGCTATGGGCCTATCTTCTTGACTTAACACTCCAACTGCTATGCCACTTGCATCACACTCCAAGGTGAATAGTTTATCAAAACTAAGCAGTAGGAGAATGGGTTGTGTTGCCACTTGCTGCTTCAACTTCTCAAATGCCTTGCTAGTTTCTAATGTCCATTGAAACTTGGTCTTCACTCCACCCTTTATGGTGTCTAGTACTGGTGCACATATGCCACTAAAGTTCCTTATGAACTTCCTATAAAATTGAGCAAGACCATGAAAAATTCTTACTTATGTCCATGTGGTTGGTGTAGGCCATTTTGTGATGGCTTCCACCTTGCTTGGGTCCATTTTTAGTTGACCTTTGGATACCACAAACCCCAAATAAAATATCTCTTGCTTGAGGAACTCACATTTCTCTAGGTTGATTTCCAACTTCTCCTCATGAAGTCTCTTGAGTACAATCTCCAAATGTGTTAAGTGCTCCTCTTTTGTCTTGCTGAAGATCAATATATCATCAAGATATACCATCACAAATCTGCCTGTGTAGTCATTTAGCACTTCATTCATCAACCTCATGAATGTTCTAGGGGCATTAGTAAGCCCAAATGGAATTAAAAGCCACTCATATAGCCCTTTAGTATTCTTAAAGACTATCTTCCACTCATCTCCGTCCTTTATTCTAATCTGGTGGTAACCACTCTTAAGATCCAGCTTGGTGAAGTATTGTGCTCCTCCTAAACAATCCATAAAGTCCTCAATCCTAGGTATGGGAAACCTATACATGATTTTTATTTGGTTAATGGCTCTTGAATCAGTGCAAAGTCTCCATTTTCCTCCTTTCTTGGATGCTAGGACCACTAGTACCGTACATGGGCTAACGCTCTTCTTAATGAGCCCTTGATCAAGCAATTCTTGAACTTTCCTAGCCACCTCTTGATTCTACTCCAGTGTGAGTTTGCATGCTGCATTATTTGGTAATGAGGCCCCTGGTATGAAGTCAATTTGATGACTTATTGACCTCTTAAGTGGTAGGGTTGTTGGTGTCCCATCACTTACAATATCCTTGTACTTACCAAGTAACCCTTGAATATCCTTTGGTAATGGTGCTTGAGTGGGCTTCTCCTCTTCCTTAGGCTTCACTACTATGACATATCCTTCATTGTGCCTTGCTTGGAGTGCATGTAACATCTCCTTCCCATTAATCAACAAGACACTAGGAGTCTTGGACTGCTCCCCTTCTTCTTCTAGCAAAGATTGTAACTTGAAGGTTCTTCCATCCTTCTTAAAGGTGATAGTGTTGTCTTTGCCATTTTATATGGCTTCTCTATCAAATTTACATGGCCTTCCTAACAATAGGTGGCATGCATCCATGGGTAGCACATCACACAACAACTTGTCTTTATACCCACTAATAGAAAACTCAATCCATGCTTGCTCATTTACTAGGACACTTTGTCCTTTATTTAGCCATGTTACCTTGTAAGGATTGGTATGAGGTACCTTGGGAAGATTGAACTTCTTAACTACCTCTTCTGCAATGATGTTGTCTATGGAACCAGAGTCAACAATCACTTTACAAAATTTCCCCATGACTTTACACTTCACTCTAAAAAGTTCTCTTCTCTACCTTGGCTCTTACTTTGTTATCTGTCTAATAAGAACCCTCCTAAACATGAGGTTCTCACCCATTTCTGATTCAATATGGCTAGCCTCTGGTGACTTGAGACTTGAAGTGTCCTCTTGAGTGTAGGCCACTTTATTTTTTGCATTTGAAGAAGATGCCTTATTTGGGCACCTATAAGCTGGATGTCCCATCTGCCCACAGTTGTAGCATTTCATGCTAGCAAAATATGAATTGCTCTTGTTTAGACTTCTATCTCTGTTGGAGCCTCCTTGTTTGCCTCTACCTCTACCAAAATTCCCTCTAGAAGATGACTCATCACTATGCTCTGCAAGTTTGGACTCTCCTTGACTTCTTTGTTTAGTCCCTCTACCTTGGTAGCTTCCTCTATGTCCCCTTTGGTCTCTTTCTCTACCTCTACTCTTAGAGGTTTGATCTTGTTTCCTTCTACTCTTGTCTTCAATCTTGATGGCCAATTGATAACACTGGTGTACTGTCTTGGGACTGAGAAGAGTCATCTCTTCTTGAATACTCTACTTCAAGCCATTCAAATATCTAGCTACTTTGATGCTTCATCTTCTAACACATTTGACCTCATAAAAAGATTTTGAAATTCCTCTGTATAGGAATTGACATCAAGGTCCTTTTGTCTTAAACTCTGCCTCTTTTTATGCAGTTGAATCTCATAGTCATCTGGCATATAGGCTTCCCTTATTTTTCTCACCATGTGTTGGACTACAACTAATTTGGAATCTGATTGAAGAATCCATGATTAAAGATCACTCAGGAGTTGCTGATTAGATATGTAATATGATTAAATCAGTATTATGTTGTCATTGATGTCAACTAGTTTGACAACACTTATCTTGTAAGTTACTATACCGAGACATCTGAAGAAAGGTGAAAGAGATGAAGAATAGAGAAATCTACATGGGGAAAGATGTACATGATAGATGAGGATAAGAAACACATTGAGTAACTTGTTGACGAGTCTATGACTTGATGATATTGACTTTATTATGTTGCATTCATCTATGATGAAGTATAGAGCTGAAAGACAAAAAGTAGTGTTGTTGGTAAATGAAGCATTTCTAGTATACACCGACGGAGTGTAGTGTATACCAATCGTAGTATTAATTGAGCAGTGTTCACCAACACATTTTTTTGTTAACCGAGTGGAACAGAATGAATTAAATGATTAGTTTAGCCAATACGATTGATGAGCTATAAAGTACCTCAATTTCAGTGATAATAGATAATGTTTGTTATGAAGATCGACAGCTAACAAAATTAAAGGAAGATCTAATGGAGTAGATTGAAACGTGTTATTCACACATCAACCGATAAAGTTTGAAGCAACAAAATCTATGAATGTGGTTAAGCGGCAAAATTTGATGGAGGAGAAGAAAATGATTTACTCATCTATATAAGAGAATAGAATTTCATTATGGAATGATGTCGGAAGAAGTAGAAACTGCAGGAATATCATGTGAACAAGGTTTTCATGCATTCTAATCATACTGGTTAAGCAAGAACCGAGCTGCATAACAATTACCGACAGACAGTAAGTTGATACAGTATTGAATCTAAAGTGAAATATTGATCAGAAGGATTTGTATGGACTGAATATTGATCTGTAATCTGCAATTGAAGTTGTATTAATGCAGATCATTTACTGTTACATATTTAACCATTGTATATAGTCAAAATATCTTAATTGAGTGGACTCTAAAAGTCTTATGATGTATCATTCATAGAATGAACATTGTTATCCTATCAACCCCATAGTGAATGCTGGTTGGATGATAACTTCTAGTCTAAAATCTTCTAACAAGGTCACACTTGACAGTGTGCTTGTAAACCTTTAATAGGGTTGGGTCTTAACCGACCTCACTTCAGAAGAGTGAACAATTTTGGGTTGCCGGTCCCAGGTGGTTTTTTCTTTACAGGGTTTCCATGTTAAATCTCTTGTGTTATGTGTTGATTGTGATATTTGTTTGTTATCATACTTTGCATGTTACATACTAGATTTGATCGGTAACTATTATAGTATTAGACTAGTAATCAGTAAAAGAACAGACAGTGAAAGTAATTATTGTTTACCGATGAGCAAAAATTGAAGAAGTTGTTTTGAATTATACATTTTGTTTTGGGACACTGGATAATTGATTCACCCCCCTCTCAGTTATTCTAACAATTGGTATCAGAGCTACAGTTGCTTAGAACAAAGTTTTAAGGAGTTAAGCACAGAGGTCTCAAGATGTATAAGAGGGAAGTACCAAAGTTGAACAAAGAGAACTTCACAGTATGGCAAAGTAGGATGAATCTGCACATATCTAGAATTGGGAATTCTGCACTAGATCTGATGGAGAATGGCTACATACAACCGCCCACTGGTCCCTTAACTCTTGATCAACTGAAGGACATGCATGAACACAATATCACTATGATGGAACTTGCTGCTGCCTATATCGATGCCAAATTTGAAGACATCAAGGGTTGTGATACTGCTAAGAAGATGTGGGATAAGTTAAATCTGATATACAGTGGAGATCTGAATGTTAAAAGAGCCCGAGCTGAAAGCCTAAGAGGCAGATTTGATGATATGAGAATGAAAGAAGGTGAGAACATTGTACAATACTCAAATAGACTAAAAGAGGTGGTACATGCTATTAGAGCATATGATGGAGTGATTGATGATGAAACAGTGATAAGCAAGATTCTCAGAACTTTGCTGCCAGTTTATGCAATCAGGATCTCTGCAATTCATGAAACAAGAGCTACATCCAACCTTACTCTTGACACTCTGATTGGTAAACTTACAACCTTTGAATTAAATAACTTTGATAACAGTGTTGTTCCTTCTGTTGAATCTGCTTTCATGTCTTCTTTGAAGATTGGAAATTCTAGCAGGAATAGTAAGAATTATGATAGTGATAGTAATACCAATGATGAAATTGATGAGCTTGAAGCTCTTATGGCTAGAAGATTGCCCAAAGGAAAATGAAGGTATAGAGGTAAGCTACCTTTGACATGTTTTAACTATAAAGAAGTCGGTCACATCGCTTCTAGATGTCCTCAGAAGAAAGATGATGATAGATCCAAAGACCGATCTGAAGGAAGCTATGGGAGAAGAGTCAATAGAGGCTACCGATTCAACAATAGAGACAACCAAGATGATAAAGGCAAAAAGGTATGTTACATAGTCGAAGATATTGAAACTAAATCTAATTCTGATGATGACATAGAAGTTGTATTTGTTGCAATGAAATATGACTCAAAGGAAGAAGAGAAACATGAAGAGACAACACTGATATCTAAAGTAAGCATAAATGATACATGGATCATAGACAGTGGCTGTACACATCATATGACCGGTGATGTAGAGAAGTTTGATCATCTTCTTGAATATAATGGAGGATCTGTGAGAATGGGAAATGATGCACCTTGTATGGTAAGAGGTAAAGGTTCATTGATGATCAATGATAGAATACAATGTGAAAATGCATATTGGGTAGATGGATTGAACTATAATTTGTTAAGTGTGGCTCAACTAAACAATTCAGGCCACCGACTGGCTTTTGAGAGAAAAAAGGTGAAGATCTATGATGATGAAGGAAGACTTGTTGGAACTGGTACACAATCTAGAGGTAATTTATTCTATCTTGATATGGATCAGTCTTCTTGTTTGTTAATAAAGGATGAAGATGCTTGGTTGTGGCACAAAAGGTTATGCCATGTGAACTTTGACAACATGATCAAGATTAGTAAAAAGAAAAGAGTTAGAGGATTGCCTAACTTAACAAAACCTGATCATGCCATGTGTCATGAATGTCAGAAAGGTAAGATGACTAAGTCTAGTTTTAAAAGTAAATACTACTGAACAAAGAAGATACTTGAGTTGGTTCATACTGACCTATGTGGTCCTATGAGAACTTAGAGCTATTCTGGTGATAGACATTTTATTCTTTTTGTTGATGACTATACTAGACTAATGACTGTTATGTTCCTGAAAGAGAAATCTGAAGCCTTTAAAATTTTTAAGTGGTATAAAGCTAAGGTAGAGAAAGAGACTGGAAAATAAATAAAATGCTTAAGATTTGATATAGGAGGTGAATTTATCTCTGATGAATTTACTAATTTCTGTAATGAGCATGGAATTAAAAGACATGTCTCTACACCGAGGACACCTCAGCAAAATGGCATTGTTGAAAGAAGGAACATGTCTATAATTGACTATGCTAGAACATTGATGATACATAAGAATGTTGCTCAGACATATTGGAGGGAAGCTGTCAGTATAGCTGTGTATGTTCTTAACCAAGTACAACTGAAGAAGGACACCAACTAAACACCTTATGAGCTATGGTTTGGACACAAACCTATTGTAAGTTATTTCAGGATTTTTGGAAGTAAATGCTTTATTTTGAAAGATGAGAGAAATGGAAAATTTGATTCTAAAGGAGATGAAGGGATATTTGTGGGATATTCCTCTACAAGTAAAGCATATAAATGTTTGAATAAGGTTAAAAATAAGATAGTTGAAAGTACTAATGTCCATGTTGATGAGTTTGATGACAAGAACATAGAGGAAAGTACAAAGGAATCAGAAGACTATGCTAGATTCACTTACAATGAACATCCAGAGTATCTACCGATGCCATAAGCTGTGACAACCGGTCAACAAGGAAACAATACAGGACAACATGCAACACAAACCGATGAACAAGATGAAGCTACCGAGCAAGGAAATGACCCTGAGTAGGATGAGCAAGAAAGGAGAAATCAAGTTTTGGCTAGTTTTGTCGGAAGACATCATCCTGAGACACAAATCATTGGAGACAGACATGCTAGAATGCAAACTAGAAGCAAAACAAGACAAGGTATATGTCTAGTTTGTGAATTTGAACCTAAAAATGTGAAAGTTGCATTAGAGAATGAAGAATGGATTAATGCAATGAAGGAGGAAATAGAGAAAATAGAGAAGAACAAAACCTGGTCCTTAGTACCCCGACCTAAAGATAAGAATGTTATCGGTACTAAGTGGATATTCAGGAATAAATTGAATGAAAATGGTGAAGTCACAAGAAATAAAGCTAGATTGTTATGCAAGGGATATGCATAGGAAGAAGGCATTGACTATGGTGAAACATTTGCACCTGTTGCTAGATTGGAAGGAGTTAGAATGCTACTTGCATATGCTACACACAATAAATTCAAAGTCTATCAAATGGATGTGAAGTCAGCATTTTTGAATGGTATACTTGAAGAAGAGGTCTACATCAAACAACCTGAAGGATTTGTTGATCCCGAAAATAAAGACATGGTATGTAGATTACATAAAGCTTTATATGGCTTGAAGCAAGCACCTCGAGCATGGTATGAAAGACTACATACTTACTTGTTAAGTATTGGATTTGTTAGAACAAGTGAAAACAACAATCTGTATATGAAATGTGATACTGATGATACTATTATCATTGCTGAAATATTTGTTGATGATATTATTTTTGAAGGCTCAGATCTTGTATGCAAGACATTTGCTAATGAAATGCAAAAGGAATTTGAAATGTCTATGTTCAGAGAGATTAAGTTCTTTCTTGGACTACAAGTGATTCAACAGAGTGATGCAATATTCATCACACAATCTAAATACATAAAGGAAGTACTGAAGACATTTGGCATGGAAGATGCTAAACCTGTGGGAACACCGATGGCTACTGGATGCAAATTAGCAAAGGAGGATGAAACTACAGAGGTAAACTAGACACTTTACCGATCCATGATTGGTAAGTTAATGTACGTAGTTCACAGTATACCAGATATAGCACATGCTATGGGTATTGTTGCAAGATTTTTTGCTAATCCTAGAGAATCACACATGATAGCTACAAAAAGGATCTTAAGATACCTGAAGAAAATAGAGAATTATGGATTATGGTATCCTAAGGAAGGGAAGTTTGAACTGAAAGTTTACATCGATGCTGATTGGGATGGAAATGTGGATGATAGAAAAAGCACCACTGGAGGAGCATTTTTCTTTGGTGAAAGACTTGTAACCTAGACAAGTAAAAAGAAGGCTTGTATTTCTCAGTCTACAACTGAAGTAGAGTATGTTGCTACTGCTAGTACCAATTCAAACATTGCATATATCAAGCAAGTGTTGGAAGGGATGAATGAGGTAATCATTGACCTGGTGATTATATATTGTGACAACACTAGTGCTATTAATATTTCAAAGAATCCTGTGATGCACTCTAAGATAAAGCATATATCTATTAAGTATCATTACTTAAGAGAACAAGTGCAAGAGAAGCAAGTGAAGTTAGAATTTGTCACATCTAAAGAACAACTTGCAGATATTTTTACAAAGCCTCTACCGAAGGACACATTTGAATATTTGAGGACTAGACTTGGGGTCCGTCCCCTATCTATCGGTCACTAAGGTGATCTGGTTGTTGCATCAGCCTACTTTTATCAGAAGATCATTCATGTTGATGCAACATAGTTCACACTTTGAATCATGTTCAAGGTTGTGATTAAGTTTGGAGAACTTGAATCGATTGGAATTTTAGTATACAAAGATACAGAGGAGGACAAAATTGATTGTTTATTTATTTCTTTGGCATTTTTGTCAAAGGGAGAGATAAATAATATGAAAAGGGACAAGCATCGATGAGAATTATCTAAGGGAGAGACAATCTGAATGAGACAGAGTATTGAAGATCAGTTATAGAGAACAGAAGCAAGAATAGGAGAACTGAAAAGATCACAACTACATAATGGTAAAGCTGTATTATCTAATGTTGTTAAGTAACGTAGTGATTAAACATATTAAGTCTATTTGAATTACAAAATTTTGTTCACAAAGTTGTAGAATATATGTTTGGTACATTTCATATTACTTGAGTTGCCATCAATGCCAAAGGGAGAGATTGTTGGACTACAACTGATTTGGAATTTGATTGAAGAATGCATGATTAAAGATCATCGAGGAGTTGCTAATTAGATATGTAATATGATTAAATCAATATTATGTTGTCATTGATGTCAACTAGTTTGACAACACTTATCTTGTAAGTTACTATACTGAGACATCTGAAGAAAGGTGAAAGAGATGAAGAATAGAGAAATCTACATGGGGAAAGATGTACATGATAGATGAGGATAAGGAACACATTGAGTAACTTATTGATGAGTCTATGACTTGATGATATTGACTTTATTATGTTGCATTCATCTATGATGAAGTATAGAGTTGAAAGACACAAAGCAGTGTTGTCGGTAAATGAAACATTTCTAGTATACACCGACGGAGTGTAGTGTATACTGATCATAGTATTAATTGAGCAGTGTTCACCGACGCATTTTTTTGTTAACCGAGCAGAACATAATGAATTAAATGATTAGTTTAGCTGATAAGATTGATGAACTGGAAAGTACCTCAATTTTAGTGATAACAGATAATGTTTGTTATGAAGATCAACGACTAACAAAATTAAAGGAAGATCTAATGGAGCAGATTGAAATGTGTTATTAACACATTAGCCGAGAAAGTTTGAAGCAACAAAATCTATGAATGTGGTTAAGCAGAAAAATCTGATGGAGGAGAAGAAAATGATTTACTCGTCTATATAAGAGAATATAATTTCATTATGGAATGATGCTGAAAGAAGTAGAAACTGCAAGAATATCACATGAACAAGGTTTTCATGCATTCTAATCATATTGGTTAAGCAAGAACCGAGCTGCAGAACAATTACTGAGCTACAAAGAGCAATTAATGATGGATAGTAAGTTGATACAGTATTGAATCTGAAGTGAAATATTGATCAGAATGATTTGTATGGACTGAATATTGATTTGTAATCTGCAATTGAAGTTGTATTAATGCAGATCATTTACTGTTACATATTTAACCATTGTATATAGTCAAAATCTCTTAACCGAGTGGACTCTAAAAGTCTTATGATGTATCATTCATCGAATGAAGATTTTTATCTTGTCAACCCCATAGTGAATGCTGGTTGGACGATAGCTTATAGTCTAAAATCCTCTAACAAGGTCACACCTAACAGTGTGTTTGTAAACCTTTAACAGGGTTGGGTCTTAACTGACCTCACTTCAGAAGAGTGAACAATTTTGGTTTGCCGGTCCGAGGTGGTTTTTCCCTTTACAGGGTTTCCACATTAAATCTCTTGTGTTATGTGTTGATTGTGATATTTGTTTGTTATCATACTTTGCATATTACATACTAGATTTGATCGGTAACTGTTATAGTATTAGACTGGTAATCGGTAAAAGCACAAACAATGAAAGTAATTATTGTTTATCGAGGAGAAGAAATTGAAGAAGTTTTTTTGAATTATATATTTTGTTTTGGGACACTGGATAATTGATTCACCCCCCTCTTAGTTATTCTAACAACCATGCCCTTCCAAGTAGAGATTGGATTGTTTCCTTCCTTATCTCTCTCAGTTTGGATAAACTTCCACCATGTTAAGGGAGAGCCTCTAAGCCTAGATTTGGCCACTCTTACCTTTTGTGCCTCAGTGACCCCATCACATTCAAAATGGTTCTCCATGCCTTCTATCCAATCCATGACTAGATCTACCTCCATTTTACCACTGAATAATGGTATACCTTCTAGAGCTTTCCCACTCATGGCTTCCAAGGCTTTCAAGAGTGGTTCTTCATGTAACACAGGGTCTGGCTCAAGAGTCTTTTCCTCTTCAAGGATCTCCTTGTCCTTTTCCTCTCTCCAATCTAACTTTTCATTGACTTCTTCAGTCTTCATCTGCACTTCACCCAATACTTGTTCCAATTGGGCTATCCTTTCCCTTGACAACCTATTGTCTTCTTGGTCCTCAACTTTATTGGCTAACTCCATATTAGTCACCATGTTTGAAGACCCACTAGATTCACACTCTGACATGCACTATGAAATCCAAAAAATGTTTGGGGCTCTGATACCAATCTTATAGGGAGGTTGGGAAGAGCTAATCACTAGCCCTTGCCTAGGTCCACCTAGTGACCCTCAAGTGTTCCAACTGACACAATTGACCTATAGGATTCCCTCAAAGGCTCAATCTCCTAGTCTTCAACCCCAACCAAACTACCAATACAATCCAACCAAGACAAATCAATTCTTGTTGCTTACTCCTTCCCTGCATACATTGACCCTTAAACTAGGATAAGGGCTTACCACCTCCAAATGAACTTAGGAACTTGCAGAGGTGAGGAGGTGTTTTAAAATGTCTTATGTGGTTCCATTTGATGTTTTTCAACTCTCACTTCACCAATATCACTTACTGATCTCACACTTCTTTATTTAGGGCTACAAGGGAGAGCCCCAATTACGCCTCCTTCGAGAAAATAGGGTCTTTCACCTATTTTCTTCCAAATGACCCTATAAATTAATTGTGGATTCTTGCAACATTATCCAACCTCTCAAGGATTTTGGAGGTTTTAGGGTTCCTATAGGCCGTATAATCCCCTAACCAGAAATAGGTGATTTTGGTAGGGTTTAAGGCCTTTACTAATTGCATGAAGTGTTTCTTGTTTTTGGGTGATAAAACGGATCGATCACACCTTCTCCTTGCATACATATATTTCTAGTGACCATACCTAAGGTCTCCAATCACCAAACCACATTTCCCATTTCTCCTCTACAACATATCCTTCTTCTTGGCTTAGTCCTTCCTAGCTGGGCTCACCATGGCTCGCCTAAGGCTTGACTATAAAAACACTTAGCATGCATTATAGGGCCCCTCCTTATGCATATTTTACACTCATGGAGTATAATCACTATCCCCAAAATGTCATACATAATGAACGATGGGATAGTGAGTTAGATCCCCATGATTACAACTCTCCTGGTAGGAACCAGTGGGTGGTGCCAGAACAAAAGAATTAACTAGAAAAATGAAAAGAACAAGATAACCTAGACTAATTGCAAAAATTGAAAGTAAGGACACACATTAACAATTAAAAACAACCATAGACTGAAATCTAACTCATAGCTCCACTCATTAATTCTCTATTTATTGAAATACAAGTAAATTTAAACACTGTGCACACTTCTAGAAATTATTCTCTGTACAGTAGATTCTCCAACCTTGGGATTTGGGCCAATGTTCACTTATATAATCCTAAAATAGGTTTAGGGGAGGTTTAGACCCCTATTAATCTGATTATGGCCTTAAGGTAAACTTGCACCAAGCAACTTTTAAAAGTTGCAAAAGTTGCTAAGCAACTTTTACAACAAATTTAGCAACTTTTGCTTCCTAGGGACTTTGCGAGGATCCCATGGAGTACTAGACCACATCTAAACTCCAAAATTAATTACACACACTATAAACCTCATGAAATCACTTTGACATCATTTATCTACATTTTCCAAGTAAAAGACTAATAGACTATACTCTTCTATTTAGAACCTAGGACCTAGATAAATTTCAAATCCCTTGTGGATTCCATAACTTGGTCAACATGACCTTAGGGAAAACAAAAAAGTGCCAGAGATGGCTTACAAAATAAAGTAAAACAAAGGTGCTCCTACACCAATCATTTTCTAATGAGATGAGAAAAGAATTTGAGATGTCTATGATAGGTGAGATTAATTTCTTTATTGGATTGCAGATTCAACTGTTGAAAAAAGGTATATATACAAGTTTGACATGACATTTTTTTATAAAATAGAAAATACTAAAGATGGAAATATGCACTTACCAAGCCACCATGAATGCTATTGTACCAGCCATATCCTAATTTATGTGATCCAATACTTGACACCCTGGCTTGGGTTGCTTTTGTTGTGTCTCGAAGGCATCTTGTAGATCCTCCTACTGCAAATGGTCTATAGTTTGGATTATTGTGTAATTTTCTCTTAAATTTGGCATCTTTTATGAGTTCATCCCATGTTTCTTGGTCTATGATCCAAGTTGGACATGGATAACTCAAGTCTTTTGTTAGCTTGGACCTCAAATTATCTTGTTTAAAATGAATGTATTTCTGTACAATATCCACAATAGTTTCCTTATCAAAACCAGGATCTCCAAATGTTGTTATACATTCTTTAAAAATTTCATCTTTCTTAGCATTTCCTTGCTTCCTCCAATCCATTTGAATGGTATTACCAAACAATTTATCTTCACAACGATAAATAAAGTGAAAGAATTTCATACCCATTTCATCCTTTAAGACATCACCTTCTGAGGAGAGCAAGATTGTCACCTCTTGTGTCACTTTTGTAGTCACTAAGGAATTTGTCAAAGTCTTAGGTGTTGAGATAGATTCCCCTATAGGTACATCAATTTGTTTTTCATTTGTTGTCTGTAGTTACATTAAGATTGTGAAATTGTTAGAAATCTGGCCAAAATATGAAAATATTTTAAGTTTTAAATTAATTATCTTAAACGTCAAATATGAAACTAACAAAATGAATTAACAACTTATAAATCAGAAATATTATGATCTACAGTACTAAAACAAGTTGTAGCTCATGCTTAAAAAAATTAAATGATATTCATCTAATTCAAGAAATTCCAAGTACAATTATGACAACAATAAACTAAGAATGTATTGAAAATAACAGTGTAAATGCTCTTGTTGATATCCACCTATATGCTCTTGCTGAAATTGTGACTGTTGTATTTGATGTACAAGAGGGGCATTTTCATTTTTATAATATGTGAGGCTTTATGGTCCTTTCCACAAGGATAAACGTTAGATCACCATTATGTTTGTTTTCATGGAATTTTTTAGAACTGGTTCAGTACATGAGGTTTGATATATTCTCTGAGTTTCTATTTGTTATGATGTCATAAACTTCCTTGATTGCATAGTTATTTATAATTGAAAATAAATTGTGAATTGCTTGAAATTTCTTTCGTCATGATGTTTAATGATTAATTATGGATTATACCTATCTGTAACCAACAATGAAACCTCCAACACAATATGTCAAACCAGTGCCTTATTATTAAGGTGAAATATATTATATCATTATCAGATTTGTTTGTTAATATAACTTTGGAGATAACAAATAGCCCCTCTAAGACAATTTGTTATCACTTTGATGATGCTTTAATTGATTAAGAAATTTAAGGAAACAACAATCTAGTCCTATTAATTTTAACCTCCCTGTGGAAGCCCAATAAGATAGAACACAAGATTGACCAATCAATACATATGTTCTAATTTTTTCTAGTTTAGAGTTCATTAAAATAACCAAATCAATTGTACTATCAATCAAAGTAAATAACTGATTTAATCCAAAGAACTCAAACAAAGACATAAGGCAGAATAATATTACTAGAATTTGAAGAGCAATTGGAACTTTGACATTGCATTAAAACTTTTCATTACCACAGGAGTATTGCTGATACATTTAACATATAATCCAAGAAAAATTTTATAAACTGGAAGGGATCCTTTTTTCTAATTGTCATTATGTCTCTTTACATTTTACATTATGTATATATGTGTGTTTGAGTGGCTTTCACACCTCTTTAGGGTGATAAGACACAAACCTTATTATAAATTATTTTGAAAAAATAATAAACTAACTAAAAAATAACTACCTAACATTCGGATTTGGGTCTGGTCAAAAAATCAAAACACCTCATGGAAAGCTAATATTTTGAGGGGAGATAGGAAATTTGATTTCTTGAACTGGGTCATTTTTAGATTTTTAAAATTCAACTAGCGTCAAGCTCTGTTGACATCAGCTTTGCAACAGGTCAAAATTCCAACATTTTTTGAAGGGTTCGATTAATTAGTTCTATTTATTTGCATCATAAAGCTTCCTTCCTTTGATTTTTTTAGTATGAAGAAAATTACTTCTTAACAATGGATTGGGACTCCTAAATTATCAAAATTTAGGGTATCACCATTACCAAGGGTTTTCTACAACACCAAAATATTGTGTTAAGTGTTTGAATGTTTATGTGTTGTTTGTTTAATTTGCATATTATTAGTTATCGATTAAACATTACAACTATCGGTAAAAGAAAAAATAGTTATCGATATAAGTAATTTACTAGCTATCAATTTATGTTCAAAAAGTTGAATAAGAATGAAATCTCTATGGTACTGATTCAACCCCCTCTCAGTACCCTACCTAAAAATTTCCAACAATTGGTATCAGAGCATTGGTTCTCTAGAGGAAAGTTTAACATCTTAAGAGTAGATCTAAAATGATGAGAAGTTATAGGTATCAAAGAGAGTTGGAGGAAGCCCTAGAAGATGCTAATGAATAGATCCATGATCTGAAGAGTAAGCTAAGGATGTAATTTTCAAAAAGAAAGGAACTAACATAATGACTACACATGAGCCTTGATGACCTTGGCAGACTATCAGAAGACAATATCAATTCTGAGCAAATTGATGCAAATATAAAATATTTATTGAGAAAGAATAATGAATTACTTGAAGAAATCACTCAAATGAAAAGGGAACATGAACATATATCCTTGAGAATGACAAAAGTATTGGAAAGAATGAGGATTGCTGAAAGTGACAAAGAAATTCTTGAAACCAAAAAGAGAAATGTTGAAGAAATAATCAAAGACAAAGACTCACTCCTGTAGATACAAATAGAAGTCTGAGAAAGAAATGAAATGATAGAAGGTATCGGTTACAGGAACCTACAACTGCAAGCAGAAAATCATAAGCTAAAGCAAGAAAATGAAGATCTAAAAAAAACCTAAAAGTTGAAAAAGAAATCAATGCTAGACTCAAAAAGTTCAAACAAAGTATGCAAAAAAATGATGAAAATTTGAAAAAATAGAGAAGATTAGGTGACATTACCGGACTGGGGTATATCAGCAATAACGCAATGAAGATCGAAGAATCATCAAAATCTGGATAGCAAACTTCTAAAGAATCTAGTGATACACAAGGTAAGAAACCCTACAAGCCTACCTGCTACAATTGTGGAAAATATGGTCATACTGTTAGAATAAATGAGAGCGGGGTGAATCAGTTATCTAGTGTCCCAAAACAAAATGTATAATCCAAAGCAAATTCTTCAACTTCTGCTACTCGGTAAACATAAAATACTTTCATTGCTTGTGTTTTTACCAATTGTCAGTCTAAAACTTATAGTTACCGATCAAATCTAACATGTAATATGAAAATTATGATAACAAGCAAATATCAAAATCAACACATAACACAAGAGATTTAACGTGGAAACCCTATGAAGGGAAAAACCACCTGGGACCGACAACCCAAAATATTCACTCTTCTGAAGTGAGGTCGGTGAAGACCCAACCCTATTAAAGGTTTACAAACACATTGTTAGGTGTGACCTTGTTAGAGGATTTTAGACCAGAAGTTATCATCCAACCAGTAGTCACTCTGGGGTTGACAGGATAATAATGTTCACTCTATGAATGAAACATCAATAAGACTTTCATAGTCCACTCAGTTAAGAGATTTGACTATGTACAATGGTTAAATATGTAACAGTAGATGATCTGCCTTGAAACAACTTCAATTGTAGTTTACAAATCAATGTTCAACTCATTCAAATCTTTTTGATCAATATATCACTTCAGATTCAATCTTATATCAACTTACTGTCCATCAGTAATTACTCACTGTAGCTCGGTAATTGTTCTACAGCTCGGTTCTTATTAACCAGCATGATCAAAATGCATGAAAACTCCTTCACACGATAATTCTATAGTATCTTCTTCTTTCGACATCTTTCAACAATGAAACCAATGTCTCTTATATAGACGAGTAAATCATTTTCTTTTCCTGCATCTGATTATGCCGCTTAATCTTATTCATTGATTTTGCCGCTTTAACCTTCTTCGGCTGATGTGTTAGTAACACGTTTCAATCTGCTCCATTAGATCCTTCTTGAATTATGTTAGTCATTGATCTTCATAATAAACCTTATCTGTTACCTTGATTTCATACACTTTACAACTCATCACTTTATCGGCTAAACTAATCATTTACTTCCTTTATGTTTTTCTCGGTTAACAAAGAAATGCATTGGTGAACACAAGCTCAGTTAACACTACACTCGGTATACACTACACTCCGTCGGTGTATACTGGAATGCTTCATTTACCGATAACACTGCTTTATGTCTTTCAGCTCTATTCTTCATCATAGATGAATGCAACATAATAAAGTCAATTTCATCAAGTCATAGACTCATCAACAAGTTACTCAGTGTATTCCTTATCCTCATCTAACATATACATCTTCCTCATGTAGATATTTCTGTTCTTCATCTCTTTGACCTTTCTTCAGATGTGTCGGTATAGTAACATACAAGATAAGTACTGTCAAGCTAGTTGACATCAATGACAACATAATATTGATTTAATCATCTTGCATATCTAATCAACAACTCCTCAGTAATCTTAAATTATAGATTCTTCATTCATTGTTCTAAATCAGTTGTAGTTCATCAATCTCTCCCTTTGGCATTGATGGAAATGCAAGTAATATGAAGTGTACCATACACATACCAAACATATATTCTACAACTCTGTGATCAAATGCTATGTAAGCTCTCCCTAGCTATAAGCTCTCCCTAGCTTAATATGTTTAATCACTATGTTACTAAAAAACATTACAAAATACAGCTTTGTCATTCTCTCCCTTAAATAGTTCTCATCGGTGCATATCTCTCCCTTTCCTTTTCATATCTTTTCATATTATTTATCTCTCCCTTTGACAACAATGCCAAAGAAACAAATAAATAATCAGCTCTATAGTAGCCAAGTAACTCTCTGTTGTCCAATACATTCTCTGTATCTCTGTATACTGATATCCCAATCTATTTCAGTTCTTCAAACTTAATCACAACCTTGAACAATATCCAAAGTGTGAACTATGCTGCATCAACATTTGTGATCTTCTAATAAGTGTAAGCTGATGCAACATCCAAATCACATTAGTGACCGATAGACAGGGGATGGACCCCAAGTCTAGTTCTCAAGTATTCAAATGTGTCCTTCGGTAGAAGCTTTGTAAAGATATCTGCAAGCTGTTCTTTAGATGTAACAAATTCTAACTTCACTTGCTACTCTTGCACTTGTTCTCTTAAGTAATGATACTTAATTGATATATGCTTTGTCTTAGAGTGCATCACAAGATTCTTTGAAATATTAATAGCACTTGTGTTGTCACAATATATAATCACCGGGTCAGTGATTACCTCATTCATTCCTTCCAACACTTGCTTGATATATGCAATGTTTGAGCAATTAGTAGCATTGGCAACATACTCTACTTCAGCTGTAGACTGAGAAATACAAGCCTATTTTTTACTTGTCTAGGTTACAAGTCTTTCACCAAAGAAGAATGCTCCTCTGGTGGTACTTTTTCTGTCATCCACATTTCCAGCCCAATTAGCGTTGGTATAGACCATTAGTTCAAATTTTCCTTCCTTAGGATACCATAAACCATAATCCTCTACCTTTTTTAAGGTACCTTAAGATCCTTTTAGTAGCAATCATGTGTGATTCTCTAGGATTAGCAAAAAATCTAGCAACAATTCCCACAACATGTGCTATATCTGGTCTACTGTGAACTACATACATTAGCTTACCAATCATGGATCGGTAAAGTGTCTGGTTTACCTCTGTAGTTTCATCTTCCTTTGTCTATTTACATCTAGTAGCCATTGGTGTTCCCACAGGTTTAGCATCTTCCATGCCAAATGTCTTCAAGACTTCCATTATGTACTTGGACTGTGTGATGAATATCCCACCACTCTGCTGAATCACTTGCAATCCTAGAAAGAAGTTAATCTCTCCAAACATAGACATTTCAAACTCATTCCTCATTAGCAAAAGATTTACATACATGATCTTGACCTCCAAAAATAATATCATCAACAAAAAATTCAGCAATAAGAATAGTGTCATTAGTATCACCTTTCATGTACAAATTGTTGTTTTCACTAGTTCTTACAAATCCAATACTTAACAGGTAAGTATGCAGTCTTTCATACCATGCTCTCGGTGCTTACTTCAAACCATATAAAGCTTTATGTAATCTACATACCATGTCTCTATTGTCTGGATCAACGAATCCTTTAGGTTGTTCTATGTAGACCTCTTCTTCAAGTATACCATTCAGAAATGTTGACTTCACATCCATTTAATAAACCTTAAATTCATTGTGTGCAACATATGCAAGTAGCATTCTAACTCCTTCCAATCTAGCAACAGGTGCAAATGTATCACCATAGTCAATGCCTTCTTCCTGTTCATATCCCTTGCATACCAATCTCGCTTTATTTCTTGTCACTTTACCATTTTCATTCAGTTTCTTCCTGAATATCCATTTAGTACCGATAACATTCTTATCTTTAGGTCAAGGTACTAAGGACCAAGTTTTTTTCTTCTCTATTTGTTCTATTTCCTCTTTCATTGCATTAACCCATTCTTCATTCTCTAATGCAACTTTCACATTCTTTGGTTCAAATTCACAAACTAGACATGTACCTTGTCTTGTTTTGCTTCTTGTTTGCATGCTAGCTTGTTTGTCTCCAATAATTTGTCTCATGATGATGTCTTCTGAAAAAACTAGCTAGTACTCAGTTTCTCCTTTCTTGTTCATCCTGTTCAGGTTCATGTGCTTGCTCAGTAGCCCCATCTTGTTCGTCAATTTCCCTTTCCTGTTCCTCGGGGTTATTTTCTTATTGACCAGTTATCACAGGTTGCAACTTTGGTAGATAATCAGGAAGTTCAATCTAAGTGAATCTACCATAGTCTTCCAGTTCCTTTCTTTCCTTTGTGTTCTTGTCATCAAACTCATCAACACAGACATTAGTACTTTCAATCATCTTATTTGTAACCTTATTCAGACATTTGTATGCTTTAGTCTTAGTAGAATATCCTAAGAATATTCCCTCATCACCTTTAGAATCAAATTTCCCATTTCTCTCATCTTTCAGAATAAAACATTTGCTTCCAAAAATCTTGAAATAACTTACAGTAGGTTTGTGTCCAAACCATAGCCCATAAGGTGTCTGGTTGGTGTCCTTCTTCAGTTGTACTCAGTTAAGGACATATACAATTGTACTGACAACTTCTCTCTAGTATGTCTAAGAAATATTATTTTGTAGCATTAGTGTCCTTGCATAGTCAATGATTGACCTGTTCCTTCTTTCAACAATCTCATTCTACTAAGGTGTTCTCGGTACAGAGACCTGTCTCTTAATACCATGCTCATTACAGAAATTAGTAAATTCATCAGAGATAAATTCACCTCCTCTATCAGATCTTAAGCATTTTAATTCTTTTCCAGTCTCTTTTTCTACCTTTGCCTTATACCACTTAAACATTTTAAAAGCTTCAAATTTTTCTTTTAAGAACATAACTGTCATCAATCTAGTGTAGTCATCAACAAAAAGAATAAAGTATTTATCACCATAATAACTCTGACTTCTCATTGTGTGTGTGAAAATTGTACCTGATCTGTAGACACAACACTCAGTAAAACATTAGAGGTTAGCAAAAATCAAAATCGTGCAAAATTGAAATCTAATCTAACCAAGCGATTTACTGCCTTCTAGTAGGTGCGAGATTAATGTTCTCAGATTATTATCGAGATCAGTGACCTAGACGACACCTAAATGAAGGATTTGAATGCAATTGATCTAGATATGAGATTGAATGCAATTATTCTATTTTTTTGGATTTTTCTATGCAATAAGAATGATAAAAACTTGATATGAATCTATACTATTGAAAACTGATATGCTATGCTAATCTAGAAATGATATGAAATATGAATCTAAATGAATGCAAAAAAAAAAAAAAGATTGATCTCACAAAGATGTCGATTCGCAAGAGCTTTGATTCTTCAATTCCAATTCTCCAGCGTGATTGTGCAAAATATGAGATGATTTGTGAAGAGCTGAAGCCTTTAATTTATAGAAATCCATGGCTTTGGAGGTGCATGGGAAAAGCCATAAATCACTCAAATTAACTCATCTTGATTTTTGAGTTATCTGATCATGAAAGATAGTTAATTCTCAAAATCATGCAAAAACATGCAAAAATAGCTTTTTAACTCAAATTAGAGTTTAGATCAGCTTTTTGAACTCCAAAAGGATGTTGAGTTCCAAAAAGTCAATAACTTGCATTGATTTTCTGATTTGGAGTTTAACTGTTTCTTTTGAATATGCAGAATAATTAAGAATTAAATAAATAAATAAAGTGATTTATCCTCAACTCAACTGATTTTTGAAATAAAATAATTAATTTATGGGTTAATTAACTATTTTACCAAACTTTTATTAAAAATTATATTATTAAATAATGACAACATGCTTTAATTAATTAAATAAGAATTTAATCAATTAAAGATAGGAATTTTGATTTATTGTCAAAATTAAATAATACAATTAATAATAGATAGAATTAAATTTAATTACACAATTAAGTGGCAAATATTAAATCTAATTAATTAAATATGAAAATATTCAATTAATCAAACTTAGGATAAATGTGATTTATCGCCAAATAATCATTAAATTAAAGATAATTAAGATAATTAGGAATATTACTAGGAATATTCCCCGATGTAGAATTTAAGATAATCAATTATGATTCGATGATGTTAGATGTGCCTTAGGTTAGGACTTTGATGTCGATTTTGTTCGATTTGTCGATGTAGGAGGTTAATGAACTTATAGCCCATTTTTGGGGTATTACATTTTGCCCCTCTTTGAATTACTGTGCGAAGCGCAATGGTTCAAAGATAGTCTGTGTTTGATAGAGATATGAAACTGATTCAAAAGATAAACCGATCTCAAGATAGAAACCAATTGAGAGATATTGAGATAGGAGGTCCTGAATGAACAGAGATAATGTTCACTGTAGCAGAAAATAAACCTATGATTGCGAAAAAGTGTCAAAACACCTGATTCTAAACCTTAGGATTGATAAGAAGTGAGTGACCCGTTCTAGACTCGATTGTCTTAGCAGAACTAGCAGGTATCACATCCGAATCCTTCAGTTGTCGAAGAACCAAGGAAAGAACACTATGATCTGATGGTTGCAAAAACTAATACAGTTTACAAGATTAGGAGAATACCAGATTGATATGGATCGATGAATCTGATATGCCCCAAGTGATGATAGATTTGCCCCGAGCGATGAGGACTTTTGATGAATCAGCGACTAGACGTGATTATTGTCTTGATCACTAATGAAAGATATTGATAGATTTGATCGATAGAATTTGATTTACAGACTTTGAATGATGTGCAATACCATGCCCCCTTCGGGATTAAAATTGAAATCTGACAAGAAAAGTCAGCGTTATAGTTTAGAAGCATGTTAATTGATAAGAGAAGTGGTTATACACGTCCGAGAACACATTCTGCATCATTGGAAGGTCCCAAAAGACCAAGTTTGACTAGGTTTGACCATGAGTTGACCATGGTTGACCAAGTTGAAATTTTGATAGTGTGATGTAAGATAATCAGTTAAGTTGAATACTAGATTTCTGTGATGATTGAAGGTTGATTATGCAAGCAGTGAATAAGATAAATGATCTCAGATTTGAATTTTGATCCCAAAAAAGGATTCTACTTGCTATTTCATTGGAGGAACCTTCATGTGAGATTCAGCTCTTGTTAGATTTGAAGAGGTGATTGAAGAATCGTTTAAGCATTGAAGTTTGTTTAGCCATTGTGAGATCATGCAACATGCAAAATGCAAAGAGACATGCAAAATGAAATGCAACCTAAGACCTAGGACCTAGTCACTGATCATGTGTCGATTTGTTATCATCATTGAAATTTTAGGTAACCGGATAAATCAATACAATGCCCACTAGCCATGAAACCATAGACATATGAATATCAATTTGTATGCGCAAGAATCAATACAACACCCACTGGTTATACAACCATGGACATATGAATATTGATTTTATTTTCAGAATGTCGGAGTAGATATAAGCACCAAGGCACAAACACCTGGATGACCTGAATATCATGTCCATTTTGATATAGCAATTTGTACAAGCATCAAAACATAAACGTCGTGATGACCTGAGTATGCCTTGCATTGCAAACACATCAAACAGTCAAGAGATCATTCTAAATCCAATGTGAATTACCCGTAGTGACCCTTTATCGTTCACCTCCTTAGGCAAGATCACGTTTCACAGTAGGAGAAAGAATTTACTTCAAAAAGATAATAGTTAGATCAAACTTCCTTGAATTGTCTGGGTATCAATGGTCGAGGTACGCATGGCCATCCAATTCGAGATAGAGGCTCTTACAGTCGGACACCATTTCAATCCATAATTTCCAAAGTTGTTAGATTTTCACATACAAGAAGAAAATAAAGAAAAGATTATGCCCCCAGTCATCACTCTCTAAATCCTATAAAGGACATCATCGAAGAGCTCGAAGGGACACAATATGCAAAAATCTCAATGCGAATCAGTAAGCATACAAGGAGATAAAAGCATGAAAAGCACAGATTGTTTTCAGTTGAGTTTTGATGTTTGATTGTTGTTGATGCAAAATCCTTTCTGGAGACGAGACAGACTGATTGACTCAACTTGAAGCTTCAAAGGACTCTGAGTGGATATGACATGTCTAAGATACATTGGAGGCCATAGGATATGACATTGATTGCCCCCAAGTTTGAACATTGATAGGATACAGACGCTTGAGCTGATTGGTGTACAGACCGACTTATTGAAACCAGGATATGCAGAAACAAACCGGGAGATATGTACAAACTAAAGCAAGACTGAAAGTTGGGAAAGACCAAGATTGTGCTGATAGATGGAGCATTTGGAACAAGTGGCACCCGTTTGCCGGGTTTTCACCATCTTGGTAGAGATTCTATTTTTGCTACCAAGGTGTCTGTTTCCAGGTTTTCACCAAGGCACTTTTTTTTTTTTTCTTTTTTCATTTTTTTGTATTTTTCATTTTTTCAATTTTTTTGTACTTTTGATATTTTTTGATTTTTTTGTGAATCATCAAGGCGCCTATTGCTAGGTTTTCACCAAGATGTTCATTTTTTCAGGACTTTTTCTGATTTTTAAGATTTTTTTCAGGACATTTACCAAGCACTGAATGCCTTAAGCGTAGAATTTCTTCAGATGGAAAACGTTGATTGGTTCTCGGAGCTGTTCTCCTTCAGTTGTTGAGAGTTGATAGGCACCAGAGCCAAAAGTAGCAGTGATTACAAAGGGACCCAGCCAGTTGGGTTCGAACTTCCCCTTGCGTTCTCGATGTGATTGATTTTTAGGATTTTCTCTCAACACTAGATCGCCAACCTGAAATTCTCTATGTCTGACTTTCTTGTTGTAGCCTCTAGACATTCTTTTCTGATACACTCTGAGATGATCATACGCTGCTTGCCTGCGTTCATCTAGTAATTCAAGTTCTTGTAACCTAGACACTCTGTAGTCTTCATCAGTGACAAGTCCATGCATTTTGATTCTGAGTGATGGGATTTCAACCTCAATAGGTAGTACCGCTTCAGACCCATAAACTAAAGTGAAAGGTGTAGCCCCTGTAGGTGTTCTGATACTAGTTCTGTATGCCCAGAGAGCTGGATTGATCATCGGATGCCAGTCTCTTCCTATTTTATTCACTGTTCTGTGCAAGATCTTTAGGAGATTTTTGTTTGAAGCCTCAGCTTGTCTGTTCCCTTGAGGATAGTAGATAGATGACCAATGTTGAGTAATTTTGAACTTGGCACATAAGTCATCTAGGTCCTTGTTTTTGAATTGTCCCCCGTTATCTGTGATTATAGAGTGAGGGATCCCATATCTGCAAATGATGTAGTTCAGGATGAACATAGAGATCTGTTTCCCCATTGCTTGTGTTAGAGGAACTGCTTCTACCCATTTTGTAAAATAATCTGTAGCTGTGATTATATGGGTATGTCCATTAGAAGAGTGCAGATGGATAGCACCTATGAGATCAAATGCCCATTGTTGAAAAGGCCATTGTGTAGTAAAGGGAATCAGATCTCTCCCTGGAGCATGAATCAAGTTGCCATGTACTTGACACTGTTGACAGTTTTTAGCAAATTTAATAGCCTCTTTTTCCATTTCAGGCCAATAGTACCCAGCCCTAATAAGTTTTCCAGCTAACGTTAAACCGTTCGAGTGTGACCCACATATACCCTCGTGGACTTCCTCTAATGCATGTTGAGACTCTTCTCATTCTAAACATCTAAGCAGTGTACCATCTAGACCTCGTTTGTACAGATCATTACCAATGATGACATATCGGGATGCGGATCAGATAAGGTTTCATTTCTCAAAACGGTTAAAGGACTCAGGGATGATTTGGTCGTGGAGATAGGAGAATAGATTTTTGTAGCGCGATGAGTCATAACCTACAACAGTGCAGATCATGCGGGTTTTAGGGGAGTCATATGCAGGATAGGATAGGGCTTCCACCAGGAACTCATAGCGTAGCTCATGTTCAGGTTGCTGTAAGAGAGTAGATAGTGTCGCCATTGCATCGGCGGCCTTATTCTCTGTTCTGGGTATTTGTTCAAATGTGATAGAGATGAAGTATTTCTTTAAATCATCTACCATTCTCTTGTAAGGAATGAGCTTTTCATCTTTGGTTTGGTACACATCATTGACTTGGTGGATAACCAGTTGTGAGTCTCCATGAATGTGCATCTCTGTAACTCTCCACTGTATTGCCATTTTCATACCATTGAGAAGTACCTCATATTCCGCAATATTGTTTGTGCAAGGAAACTTTAATTTGAATGCTTTGGGTATTGAGTATCCTTGAGGAGTGATGAACAATATGCCTGCTCCAGATCCATTCTGTGTGTAGGAGCCATCAAAGAATAACCGCCATGCTCTAGAAGAGAGGTGCATGATAGAGGAATCGGGAAATTCCATTTGCATGGGTGTATCATCAAACAGTGGTGCTTCAGCTAATTGATCAGCAATGACCTATCCTTTGATAGCTTTTCTTTCAACATATTCAATGTCAAATTCGCTCAAGAGCATGACCCATTTAGCTAGTCTACCTGTGAGGGCAGCTTTGCTTAGGAGATATTTCAGTAGATCAATTTTAGCTACCAAATGAGTAGTATGAGCTAACATGTAGTGTCTCAATTTTTGTGATGCAAAGATCACAGTGAGACATGCCTTCTCTATCATTGAGTAGTTCTTCTCATAGGCCACTAAAGTTCGGCTGATATAGTAGATGGCTCTTTCTTTCTTGTTCTCATCATGCTGTGCTAGCAATGCCCCCAGTGATGTATCTGTTGCGGAGACATATAATATTAATGGCTTCCCATGAATAGGAGGCATCAATATAGGTGGATTTGATAGATACTTCTTGATATGTTTAAATTTGTTCTCGCATTCTTCATTCCATGCAAAGGTCACACCTTTATGTAATGTTTTTGTAAAAGGCTGTGAGATGTCCGCTAGCTGTGATATGAATCTTCTGATAGATTGAACTCTGCCTTGCAACGTCCTCATTTGACTGATATTCGTGGGAGGTTGCATCTCTATTATAGCCTTGACCTTAGCTGGATCAACTTCAATGCCTTTCTTGGAGACGATGTATCCTAGGAGCTTTCCAGAAGTGACTCCAAAAGCACACTTTTTAGGATTTAGTCGAAGACTAAATTTTTCCATTCTATCGAGGATCATGCTCAAGTCTGTTAGATGTTTAGTTCTAATCATGGATTTTGCCAAGGTATCATCTACGTAATCCTCCATTGTTCTATGCATCATATCATGAAAAATAGATGTCATTGCTCTTTGATATGTAGCTCCAGCATTTTTGAGTCCGAATGGCATAACATTCCAACAGAAAGTTCCCCACGCACATGTGAAAGCTATTTTCTCTTGATCTTTTGGAGCAATTTTGATTTGGTTGTACCCAGAAAAGCCATCCATTAAGGAATACATTTCATAGCCCACAGTCATGTCCACTATCATATCAATGTTAGGCAGTGGAAAATCATCCTTAGGGCATGCTCTGTTCACATCCCTAAAGTCCGTGCACACTCTGATGGAACCATCTGGTTTGGAAATAGGTACAATGTTGGAAATCCACTCAGCGTAGTCTATGACACAGATGAATCCAGCTTTTAGGAGTTTTTCTAGTTCTGCTTTGACTAAGAGTGCAACATGAGGATGCATCTTTCTCAATTTTTGTTTGATTGGTTTTACTCCGGGAGCAATGGATAGATGGTGCATAATGAGATTGGGATCCAATCCTGGCATATCTGAATATTTCCATGCAAAGTTGATCTTTTTCTCTGATAAGAAGGTAGTGAAGTTCTGTTTCTCTTCGTCTGATAAAGATTGTGCTACATGTACCAATTGTGGTTCCTCTGTTGTACCCAAATTGATGGATTGAGTTGGCTCAATTAGAACTGGAGATCTATCCTGTAAATGACTTGGAAGGACATCAAATATCTCATCCTTAGGCACCTCAGAGAGGTTTTCACCTTCAGATACATCTTTTCTTTTTACTTTTGTCAGTTCTGAGACTGCCACAAAGTGGTTTTCACCCTCAAAACTCTTTTTCTTTTTCTTTTTACTCTTGTTTTTCTGACTAAGATATTTGATGTCCGACTTGGTCATGCTGACGCTCGGTTCACTGATGGAAGTACTCATAGGCTCAACAGCATTGAGGTAGCAGGCAAGGGCATAGTCATTTGGGAAGGTATACATACCATGGTTTGGGTTTGTGGAAGTTTGGTCGATAAGATCAGGGTGTTGGATAGTCAAAGCAGGAAAGGCTTGGGATATGGTGTTCACGGATGTGGATATGTCATCATTGGTCCTAACCCAACGCTCAAGTTCAAAGGTGATATTACAGCTCAAAATGTTCAATTAGTGAATAGGCTCAACGTCATCATGGGAGTCCTCTTTAGCCATAGGTGGATCAGACACGTTAAGTTCATTGTTTCGCTCTAGACTTACGTTGGGTTGAGAGACATATTGGTGAATAACATCAATAGATTTCTCTGTTATAAGCTCATCTTCTTCTGGAATGGCACCCCATTCATAATCATTTGACTCATCTTCTGATTCAGAATCTCTAGGAAATCTTAGAAAATGTGTGAAATTAGGATGAATACCCCAAGAAGGATTACCCTCAGTCTCTGACTTGAATTCATATTCATGGGAATCAGTGTCAGAATAACTACCCCCTGCTTCTTGATTAGTTTGATTGCCTTCGAGATTGGCTGGTTCTTGTGGTGCAACCATCTCTTGCGCTACAGTAGGTTCTTGTGTTTCTACTACATTAATTCTTCTGATAGGATCATCTGTATCATCAAGAAGATCTTTGATCTCTTTAGGAAATTTTTCATAGGGGATAAGTTCAGAGCTATTTGAATCATCATCAGAGGGTTCTATATCTTCTTTCTTAAGAAGGGGTTCTTCGGGTGCAATTTGTTCTATGAGATGAGAACAACCACCTTTGAGATGATAGGGTTTCTTCTTAAACCCTATGCCACCAGTATATTTTTTGGCTCGACCAATATGTGAAATGGGGGTCACAAGACCCTTTGCCTAATTCCTAGAGGTCCTTGACCGGAATATCCCATCTTGGCTATCAATTTATTTCCTGGACTATATGAACTAGCAGGGATTGTAGGTGCTATAGATTCACTAGGTTGAACAATTTTAGATTCAGAATCCTCTTTATATAGCCATGCCAGCATAGCTTCATCCTCTTCAAATTCTTGTTTGGATACTTGCTCCACCATAAAATGTCTTTTGTATGCTTCCATAGGTTCCTTAGGTTCTGATTTAGACTACTTCAAGGATTGGCCATACGACTTAGGTGAGATTGGGAGAGATGTCAGAGACAAGACTGGCTCTGCAGTGTATTCTCCCATCCCATTTTATTTGATATTGATATCTTTAGCAATGTCATCCATATTAAATGTGGAAGCGACATTTTGTTGCTTGATGAAAGATTCTCTGTTGTTGGGAACAAGCTTATCGACACTTTCCTTCAATGTATTGCAAGTTGTATTCAGATCTGCTGGGATAGTAACTTCCACTTCTTCATAGGGAAATTTCAAGCATTGATGATATGTAGAAGGAATGGCTTGCATTTCATGGATCCAGGGTCTCCCTAGAAGGATATTATAAGCTAATGGTAGATCGAGCACCTGACATGTGGTATCTTTGATGACTAGACCCACTCAGATGGGTAAGACAATGGTGCCCTTAGAAGATCTTTCCTGTTCATCATAGGCCTTTATAGTGATCTTCTTTCGAGGATCAATAGCCACCTCTGAGAATCCCAACTGTGTGATTAAGTTGTAAGAATAAATGTTGAGGCCTACACCCCCATCTATCAACACACGTTTGACGCGACGGTTCTGGATCAAGACTTCTATGTGTAAGGGCTGATTGTGTGGGTGACTCAAAGAGTTGTCATCTTCCTCTGAAAAGGAGATATATTGCGGAGACGTTAGATGACCAACCATAGTCTGGAACTTGTCTAGATCTAGATCATCAGGAACATTAGAGCCGAGCAAAGCTTTGTCTAGGATATCTCTGTGAGCTGGAGATATTCGAAGTAACTCAAGCATGGAGATTTTGGCATTGGTGTGTTGGAGTTGTTGGACGATGCTGTAAGATGTAGGTCTAGTATCCTTTGGATTGGAAGATTTCAAGGCAACCTTCTGTTTAGAAGAAGATGTGAGATTGAAAGGTATCTTAGGGACATTAGATGAACTTGGTGTTTGTCCTTTTAGATGAGTCTGAGCTTGTGATCTGGTAACTGCATTAGCTGAGGAATGATTTTTATCTCTTCGTACAATTGTGATGACATTGCAGCTTTCAGAGAGACATGGTTCAACCATATTGATGACAGCTTCATTTCCAGGGTAGGCATAGTTGACTCTTGCCCCCATGTTAGGCTGGGAAGTGGAAACTCCTTTGCCATGTTGTGGAAATGGTTCTGTAAATGCTGTGTGATCATTATTGCTGGTAGGATTATCGATCATGATATCCCCTTGATCTATCGAGTCTTGAATGGTATGCCTCACGTGAAAGCATCCATTAGTTTTGTGACCTTTAGTCCGATGGAAAGCACATAATTCATTATCTTTCCACCAATATGGTTTTGGATCCGGATCAGGTTTTCAGATTGGTGGTAAAGAGATCATGTTATCAGCTATCAGGGTCCTCAGAGCAGATTCCAAAGATTCTCCCAAGGGAGTAAACTTTCGTTTATTATCCCATCGTTTGAATGACTTCTTTGGAGATGGTTCAACAGATTTTTTCTCTGAAGCTTCAATGGCTTTGGTGGCAAGGGTGAGATTGTAGGCCGGTGCCTTTGATGGGGTGTGGATAGTGTCAACAACACCGTCAGAGATGATACCTTTGTTTCTATTCCAGCTCTTGTTTTTATCTTTTGAGCTAGATCCAGATTCAGACTTGTCCTTTTGAAGTGTGATTTCTCCTTTCTTGACAAGTACTTTCTCAATCTTAATTGCATTATCCACCATTTTATCAAAAGATACATGATCTTGCATTTGTAATGGATAGTTGAGCTCTGGAACAAGGTTATTGATAAAGATTTCAAGTTTCTCCATTTCGGGAATTAGTCTAGCATATAGAGAAAACTTCTTTCGCCACCTCTTGAGGAAAGTTAGGAATGATTCCCATGGATATTGCTTGAGGTTACAGATATCGATCATGGTAATCAGATGTTGAATATTGTAGGAATATTGTTGATAGAACAATTTAATCAATTCCTCAAAAGTTTTGATCGTAGAAGGTAATCTTGAAAACCACTGAATGGATGCTCCTCCCAAGGATATAGGAAAAAGATGCATTAGATAAGTCGGTTCATGCATGAATTCCATGGATTGCGTACAGAACTCTCTGACATGATCTTAAGGATCAGAGTGTCCATCATATTTGTCATACTTTGGTATCTCCACTCTTTTTGGGAATGGTGGCATATACAAGTTTTTGTCGAACGGGAAAGGACATAGGGCCTCCATGGAGAACTCCTTGGGTTCCTTCTCCTTCTTAAGATTGTTAAATTCAACTTGTATAGCGTGCATCTATTTTTTCATAGCTATGAGTGGAGTTTCTTCCTCATGTGTGATTATATCATCAACGTTAAAGTTGGGAGGAAGCTTAGCCCCTTCCTGGGATAATTGTAAAAAGTATGCCTCTCTATCCACTTTCAAGAAATGGCTCATCATTCTCTTGAATTCATCGTCATTCTGACATCGATGGATTTCAGAGGGGGTAGGTTCTTGGTCAGCATTATGTTGAGAATGGTGTCCCTGGGATCCTCCTCCTAGAGAATCATGGTTTGTCCCTGCTTGAGACATGGTAGGAGTCTTTGGGCTCCCTGGAACAGATTGAGGAGGAGTTTGCTGATTACCTCTGTGAGTTGATAAAGGAGGTATGTAACCAATTTTCAATCAAAAGTTACCGAGACCGTCATCTTCGTAGATACCTGACTTGATGAGTTGTTCCAGAGTTGGACCCAGGGTATTGGTCAAAAGTAAGTTCTGAGACGTTTCTTCTGATTTCTTGTGTGAAGAAGCTCTGGTCTCCACCATTAACTTTGAATGAAATAGAAGAAAAGGATGAAGACAACTGAAGAACAATTTGATTCGAGAAAATTGGATGATGCAACCTTGTCAAGATTATGATAGTTTTGAAGATCTGATGAGATGTGGGTGAAGGAAACTGTGCCCTGGATGTATGGGATAGATCACCCAAAAGATAGCGAACACAAGTTCTCAACACTTAGTCTATTTTTGAAGACTGATTAAAGATTGATAGTTATGACAAGGTTTTGACACGAGATAAAAAGGACTCAAATTGATCAAACAGAAGACTAGATCGGATTCAAAAGATCAAACTTAGAAAATGGTAGAATGCTCAATAGCTACTGCTCTGTTCCTGACACAATGATATTTTTGACAGATTTTGGAACTAGGCTAGAAACATTGGATATCTCAAAAATTTACAATTTCTGACAACTCTCTCAAATTTTTCCAAACGACACTTTGCAGATTCGTACGACAGTTGGGTATAAATGAAATGACAGTTGCGAAACTTGTACGACAGTTGGGTAGAGATGAAACGATAGTTGACAAAACTCGTACGATAGTTGCTAACAATTTTTGGCTTCTTGAATTTTACTGGTTTGAAAACTTGTACGACACTGGGTTCTCAATCATACGACATATGGGCTTTACTGAAATGACATTTGACAAAAAGTCATACGACTTTTGACTTCTTGAAATGACTTTTGACTCCAGAAAGAACTTTACGTCAATTTTTGCAAAAATTTAAGGTTTTCAGTTCTGGATTGTTTGCAAATTGTACTGTCCAAATTTTGAAGGTTATACCAGATTTGATCATTTTTAATAGCTAAGTAGATAAACAAGCACGCAGAACAGCAAGCAAGTGATTCCAAGCACGTCTGAAAACAATGAACAAGGGCAAAAGAAACCTTGTGCATGAACAATCAAGTGACCAAATTGTGCTAATCCCTGAGAGTACTAATTGTGTATGTTCTAAAAATTTTTGCAATAACACACATATATCTGAGAATGAAAAATTGGCCTCTCTAGGGTTTTTAGTAATGGTTTGACTCTGCAACTTTTATGATTCAAAGGGGTGAACTCCAATCCTGGCGCACCAGGGTTTTGACACAATCCAAGAACTTAATCTTCAAGAGCTGCTAGGGAGATCTGACAACCCAACAATGAACCATACCCGTAGAGATTTCTTCCACAAGGACATTTATATAGCGGCTGTCACTACCACGGCGAAAATGGCTATGACCACTTGAGGTTCCGTCAACGCAGTTTGCCCTGTGAAGGGATTGTCCCCTACGGTTAACCCTCTCTAAAGATGACTCACAGATTTATACCACAAGGGGACTTGGCTCCAGATTCAAGGTTTTGACACCTCTTCACTTTTAACCCAAACAAAACAAGCAGATTAATCCGACATGCTAAGACAAAGTTTTGTTCCACCAAGGTCTGTGATATCAACTTCACGTGATCTATCAACCTCTCCAAGGAGAGAATGTATCAATCAATAAGAGAAGACACACTAACCAATTTTGATTCACCAAAGCTCGTGATATCAACCCTACGTGATCTATCAACCTCTCCGGAGAGAGAATGTGTCGATCAATAAGAGAAGATGCACTAACCAAGTTGAATGTGAAACGCACTAAGTATCCTCCCTACCTACAAGGATTCTATCATCAAGAAGGATTTCACTGGGAATCCAATCTTTCAAGAATCATGAATAGTGTTCATAGGGCCTAATTACTATGTGAGCACATATATATTCCCGAAAGTAAAGCTACCAAAAGTACCCAAAAAGTAGAAAGAGGAACACTTAACGCTTAAAGCGAATATGAGATGAGTCCACAAGGTGGAACACTTAACACCTCACACAAGCTGAAAATGAGTCCCCAACTTAGAAAACAAGTGAGTTCCTAAAAGAACAAAAGGGTTGCCAAGTGGAACATTTAACGCTTCTGTCCTGTTGACCCCTCCCCTTTATGGCGCTGAGATTGCAACCACGGGGCAGAAATGAGGGGCCGGTGGATTAGCGAGTCCAATAACCCAAGATAGCAATCAAGATCAATCACAAGTATTCTAAGACTACTTAATGAATCCTTAAGGGTTCACAACCTAGTATCAATTATGCAAGTGTGTAGAAATAGATCAAAAGCATGAAAAGATGCACACAAGCTTGACACATAAGAGATTTATTTTAAGCCCCAAATCAAAATATTATTAGATGAAGGAGAATACCTGGGATCCTTGCAACGCGCTTAGTAGATTTTACTTGATTTTTAGCAATTTTTGTTGAGCTTTTCCATGCAAGCAAGTGACGAACTCTCCAACAAGCAAACAAGCAAACAAGATATGCAAAATATATTTAACTTATGAAAACCATAGGGTTAGCTCTAAAAATCAATTATTATCAGTAATAATAACCAGCAATCAACCCAAATGACAACTCATATCATTCATTGAACCATGTAAAAAAATAAGTGCATACCCATCACAAAACTTTATTTTTTTTGCTGCATTTGACCTAGTCAACAAGATCTAATTTTTTTGATATGATTTTGGCCACAAAAATAAAAATTCAGAATAGAGACCCTTGCTAAAAAATAGAGAGCTTTCCAAAAATGCAAAAATTTTAGAAAAATCTCTTCATTTGTGCCCTAGAGACCCATTTTATCAAAATAGACCAGTTTTTGTAAATTAACTATT
Source organism: Chamaecyparis obtusa (assembly GCA_027943335.1). Classification (NCBI taxonomy): domain Eukaryota; kingdom Viridiplantae; phylum Streptophyta; class Pinopsida; order Cupressales; family Cupressaceae; genus Chamaecyparis; species Chamaecyparis obtusa. Next base: position 497,166 of record BSBK01001514.1, read on the forward strand.
TGAGCTATGATATCATGTCCAAATTTAAAACACAAAGAATGGAACCCTTGTAGAATTTAAAGAGATTTTCAAAAATATAAAAATTTTCAAAAAATATGCTGATTTGCGTCAGATATTAATTTTTTCTGGAATTTCAAGAAAAAATTATTAAAAATTCAAAACATCTCAAAAAATTCTAAATTTTTTATTGTAGCTTCCATGACATGTCAGCAACCTGCAAAAAACATTTCAGACCAAAATTCCAAGCCGTTTGTGAGAGAAAATTAAATCTTTGAAACTTTGGGGTTTTAGCTCCCAAAAAAATCAAAACCAGCATGCAAAGGTGGGTTGCCCCACGGTGGGCGCCAGAAATGTGTGTGTGAAAATTATACCTGATCTGTAGACACAACACTCAGTAAAATATTAGAGGTTAGCAAAAATCAAAATCGTGCAAAATTGAAATCTAATCTAACCAAGCGATTTACTGCCTTCTAGTAGGTGCGAGATTAATGTTCTCAGATTATTATCGAGATCAGTGACCTAGACGACACCTAAATGAAGGATTTGAATGCAATTGATCTAGATATGAGATTGAATGCAATTATTCTATTTTTTTGGATTTTTCTATGCAATAAGAATGATAAAAACTTGATATGAATCTACGCTATTGAAAATTGATATGCTATGCTAATCTAGAAATGATATGAAATATGAATCTAAATGAATGCAAAAAAAAAAAAAAAGATTGATCTCACAAAGATGTCGATTCACAAGAGCTTTGATTCTTCAATTCCAATTCTCCAGCGTGATTGTGCAAAATATGAGATGATTTGTGAAGAGCTGAAGCCTTTAATTTATAGAAATCCATGGCTTTGGAGGTGCATGGGAAAAGCCATAAATCACTCAAATTAACTCATCTTGATTTTTGAGTTATCTGATCATGAAAGATAGTTAATTCTCAAAATCATGCAAAAATATGCAAAAATAGTTTTTTAACTCAAATTAGAGTTTAGATCAGTTTTTTGAACTCCAAAAGGATGTTGAGTTCCAAAAAGTCAATAACTTGCATTGATTTTCTGATTTGGAGTTTAACTGTTTCTTTTGAATATGCATAATAATTAAGAATTAAATAAATAAATAAAGTGATTTATCCTCAACTCAACTGATTTTTGAAATAAAATAATTAATTTATGGGTTAATTAACTATTTTACCAAACTTTTATTAAAAATTATATTATTAAATAATGACAACATGCTTTAATTAATTAAATAAGAATTTAATCAATTAAAGATAGGAATTTTGATTTATTGTCAAAATTAAATAATACAATTAATAATAGATAGAATTAAATTTAATTACACAATTAAGTGGCAAATATTAAATCTAATTAATTAAATATGAAAATATTCAATTAATCAAACTGAGGATAAATGTGATTTATCGCCAAATAATCATTAAATTAAAGATAATTAAGATAATTAGGAATATTACTAGGAATATTCCCCGATGCAGAATTTACGATAATCAATTATGATTCGATGATGTTAGCTGTGCCTTAGGTTAGGACTTTGATGTCGATTTTGTTCGATTTGTCGATGTAGGAGGTTAATGAACTTATAGCCCATTTTTGGGGTATTACACTCATAGGACCACATAGGTCGGTATGAACCAAATCAAGTATCTTCTTTGTTGAGTAGTCTTTGCTCTTAAAACTAGACTTAGTCATCTTACCTTTCTGACATTCATGACACATAGCATGATCTAGTTTTGATAAGTTAGGCAACCCTCTAACTCTTTTCCTCTTACTAATCTTGATCATGTTATCAAAATTTACATGGCATAACCTCTTATGCCACAACCATGCATCTTCATCCTTCATTAATAAACAATAAGATTGATCAATATCAAGATAAAATAGATTACCTCCGGATTGTGTACCAGTTCTGACAAGTCTTCCTCTATCATCATAGATTTTTACCTTTCTGCTCTCAAAAGCAAGTCGGTGGCTTGAGTTATTTAGCTGTGCCACACTTAACAGATTATAGTTCAGTCCATCTACCGAGTATGCATTTTCACATTTTATTCTATCATTAATCATTAGTGAACCTTTAACTCTTACCATATAGGGTGCATCATTTTCCATCCTAACAGACCCTCCATCATATTCATCAAGTAGATCAAATTTCTCTATATCACTAGTCATATGATGTGTACAACCACTATCTATGATCCATGTATCATTTCTCCTTACTTTAGAGATTAGTGTTGTTTCTTCATGTTTCTCTTCTTCCTCTGAATCATCTTTCATAGCAACAAATACTACTTCTACATCATCATCAATGTCAGATTCAGATTCAATTTCTTCAGCTATGTAACATACCTTTTTCCCTTTGTCATAGCTATCTTGGTTATCTCTGTTGTTGTATTGGTAGTCTTTGTTGACTCTTCTCCCATAGCTTCCTTCAGATCGGTCTTTGGATCTATCATCATCTTTCTTTTTCGGACATCTAGCAGCGATGTGGCCAACTTCTTTACAATTAAAACATGTTAAAGGTAACTTACCTCTATACCTTCCTTTGCCTTGAGGTAATCTTCTAGCCATAAGAGCTTCAAGCTCATCAAGTTCATTGTCGGTACCACTATCACTGTCATTATTCTTACCATTCCTACTATTAGACTTACCAATCTTCAAAGAGGACATGATAGTGGATTCAATAGAAGGTACAACACTATTGTCAAAGTTATTCAATTCAAAGGTTGTAAGCTTACTGATCAGTGTGTCAAGAGTAAGGTTGGATGTAGCCCTTGTTTCATGAATTGTAAAGATCCTAATCACATAAACTGGCAGCAAAGTTCTGAGAATCTTGCTTATCACTGTTTCATCCTCAATAACTCCATCAGATGTTCTAATAGCATGTAATACCTCTTTTAGTCTATTTGTGTATTGCACAATGTTCTCACCTTCTTTCATCTTCATATCATCAAATCAACCTCTTAGGCTTTCTGCTCTGGCTCTCTTAACATTCACATCTCCACTGTATATTAGAGTCAGTTTATCCCACATGGCTTTGGCAGTTGTGCATCCCTTAATGTCTTCAAATTCAACATCGGTATAGGCAGCAACAAGTTCCATCATAGTAATATTGTGTTCATGCTTGTCCTTCAGTTGATCAAGTGTCAGGGGACCTAGTGTCGATTCAATGTAGCCATTCTCCATCAGTTCTAGTGCAGAATTCCCAATTCTAGATATGTGCAACTTCATCTGGCTTTGCCATACTACAAAGTTCTCTTTGTTCAACTTTGGCACTTCCCTCTTATACATCTTGAGACCTTGTTGCTGGAGTCCTTAAAACTCTATTCTAAGAAACCACAACTCTGATACCAATTGTTAGAATAACTGAGAGGGGGGTGAATCAGTTATCTAGTGTCCCAAAACAAAATGTATAATCCAAAACAAATTCTTCAACTTCTGCAACTCGATAAACATAAAATACTTTCACTGTCTATGTTTTTACTGATTGTCAGTCTAAAACTTATAGTAGTTACCAATCAAATCTAACATGTAATATGCAAAGTATGATAACAAGCAAATATCACAATCAACACATAATACAAGAGATTTAACATCGAAACCCTGTGAAGGGAAAAACCACCTAGGACCGGCAACCCAAAATATTCACTCTTCTGAAGTGAGGTCGGTGAAGACCCAACCCTGTTAAAGGTTTACAAACATACTGTTAGGTGTGACCTTGTTAGAGGATTCTTCATTCAGTGTTCTAAATCAGATGTAGTTCATCACATACTACAAATATTTATAGAAGAAAACAAGTGAACATTCCTAAAAGAACATTCTTTAATGGTTACTTATATAATTGGAACAATTTTGGTCATAAATTCATTGAGTGTAGATCTAAAACTATTAGTAGAACATCTAAGAAAAACTTCTATGGATATTGCTACAAATGTAATCACTATGAACACAAAGCTGAAGAATGCAAAACAAAGGAACTGATAACAAGGATATCAGTTTATTATTAGAGAAGAGAAACAAACAATTTTGTTACATATTTTAATTGTGGAAAACTTGGACATCTAGCATCAGAATGTAGAAAGAAGTAAGAACTGAACCTTGGAGACCATTTGCACTACCATGTTATATTTTATCAAAGTTTGGTCATGTTGCCTACAACTATAGATATCGGTACACTACCACCAATGACACTAAAGGAGAAATAATTATAAATAAAGAAAAATTCAAAGAGGAAAATAAGAAGATATGGAGAAAGATGGAAGATGACGTACCATCAATGGAAGACCCTGTGTCAGATGACATAGGGAATTCATCTACCAACTAACTGAGTAAGTAAATGCTTAGGGACACAAAAATTTATTAAAATATTTGATAAGTCCCTTAAATCAAATTTTGAGCTAAAATATTCAAGAGCATAAAATAGAGGTCATTGTAAATGAATATGTATATGTATTTCAGTGCTTACTTATAATTTATAAATGTAAATGTGTATCTATGATTACCTATGATGAAAAGGAAGAAGTGTTTTCTATTAATGTACTGTATCATTGACGAGTTAATTTTATATATAATTGTAATTGAAATGTTAGTTGTGTAGCATTAGTTTATTGGGTTGTCCTCTTAGGTTCTTTGGCAGGGCATTACAGTATAAGAAACTTAACCAAAAGTAATCATATTTGGGTAATGCAATAAATGAAAAAGAAGAATTATTTTCCTTATTTTTTGGGGTGAGAGAGTGTCATAAAAAAGGTATGAGGGAGGTCAAGGTGGAAGGTGATTCACTCATATGCATTAACTTTATTACAAAGAAATGCTCAACTAACTACAAATTGATGAAGCTATTAAAAAATGTATTTGAACTATTACCAAGACTTAAATTCTCTCTAAGGCATATATTTTGGGAGGTTAACAAGGTGGTGAACCATTTTGGGAGGTCAAGGTGGAAGGCGATTCACTCATATGCATTAACGTTATTACAAAGAAATGCTCAACTAACTACAAATTGATGAAGCTATTAAAAAATGTATTTGAACTATTACCAAGTCTTAAATTCTCTCTAAGGCATATATTTTGGGAGGTTAACAAGGTGGTGAACCATTTGGATAAATTTTAAGGTACCAAAATGAGACTATGAGAACTATGGAAGAATGACAGGATTGGGCCACATTTGTTGGAGATAGTGGAATAAGAAAAGTCTTGTTTACAACTATTATAACTAATAATGATTGACATCCATCAATTCACATGATAAGAGATAGAGAATATAAGTTCTCTCTAGAGGCCAATGGATTTTAAAAAGATCCAATTATTGCAAATCCTGGAGGGAGTGTATGATGAGCATAGATATTTGGGTAAAGGTGGATGTTGGTGGGAGCGGGGGTCTATATGACGAGGAGATTGTAGACTAAGTAAAGAAAGGAGTTAAGGGAAAGTGATGACTATGATGATGGTGAGAATGTTCAGATTTGAATGTGTGTGTCACAAATAAATGAAGCTAGTGTAGTGTGAAGCTTACCCCATCTTATTCTCTCGTGCGAACTTAAACTATATGGTGTCTAGAATTTCTTTTTTTGGCAGCAACTAAACTTATGTAACCATTTTATTTTATGATAAATGAAATGGAGATATCCCAATACTGATAACACTTACCTTTAAAAAATATTATTAAAAAAAAAGTAAGAGATGTTTTCCACAAGTTAAATTGTGATATTGTTATCAAGATTCTACCGTGTACTTTTTGAGTCAACCTCATTGACCCATATTTCATGAGCAGTGGCTCACAAGTACCCATATCTCATGAGAATGAATTTCCAACACTTACTACTCATCGCATCTAGGTGATGCTCATAAGGGTGAACCATTGGGCCTAAACATGTGACCTCTTAGGAAGGCTTGACGGTTCACCTCTACGAGCATCACCTAGGTGCAATGAGTGTTAAGTGTTCCATTCATTCTCATGAGATATGGGTTCTTGTGAACTAATACTCATGAAACATGGTTCAATGAGTTTGAATTGAAAAATACAAAGTTGAATCATGATATAAATATTGCAATTATGTTTATACTATTTTAGGATTTATCTTTGGATTACCATGGGATTGCTATTTTTGTATTGTGGTATCTTGGATAATTGCATTCACAAAATTAGGTCATTTCTATGCGTGTAAATTTGATTTAGTATGGTTTACATTATTATTTATTATTTGTCTAGTTTGTCTTGTTGTTTTGATTATATTAGCATTTATATCAATAAGACATTCAAGGGATACGTTGATAATATATTAAAGGTAAAATTTAAATAAAAACTACATTTTGACATTGCATAATTATTTTAAATTAACTTTTTATTTAAATTTAAATGGTGAATAAATTTATAAACAAATAAGTATAATAAAAAATAAACTAATAGCTTGAATATTATAATGTGAAAAGTAGCATATGTAATAGACTTAAGGATTAATATAAATAAAGGAGAAGTGAGGTAGAGTGTATAGAGATTGAAAGAGAAGATTACAGTCTTAGTTTCTTTCTTCTAGTGTAGACGATGTAGATTTTTTATTGCTAACATTTTGGATCAAACCTTATGATCCATTATAAGGGAATATAGCAAAAGAAATCATATATATCATGCATGATATTAATTATTATATTTTTTTATTCGTAAGAAGTTGTGAACGTGGTGTCCACTCTACTATATAAAATGATAAAATCAAGAATCACGTCGACCCTCTAATAAAGGTGCATCTAATTGGTCTCCATTATGGCTTATAAAAAATGGTTATTATCGGTACATATAGTAACAAAATCTATGCTAAGCTAAAGGAAAGCAAAAATACTTCCATTCACCATGAAAATAAAGATGTTAGTCCAACAAGTTAGATACAATAGTTGTTGTTCTACCCTCCACTCCAAAATCTAGTCAAAAGGCCATAATTAGCCTTTTAACCTAGTGGTTGAACAACTTTAATTAATATTCCCCAATTTTCTCTTTCTTGAATCACCTCAAAGTCATTTGTTGTTGTAAATTAAGTTTTTTTCTCTTTACTTTTATCCACAATTACCCTTTTAGAAGGTTGTTCTCAAATTAACTTTCATTATTTCCTACCACAAATACAAAAAACATGTGAAGCTTGAGGTGAAAGAGTGTTCATAACCTCTTCTATACAAGATCCCTCCAATAAAGCTTCCAATTTTCTTCCTGCACATTATTAGTAAGTAGCTCGACATTGTCTTTAAAATGCTACTAGTCTTATATGTTAAATATAAAAATTTCTATTTTATGAAAGAAATATATGAATAGACCAAAACATAGAAATTGTGAACTTTAGCATCATCCTTAACAAAGATGCCAAAATTCTCTAACTCTGTCTATGTTTAATAAATTGATGCAAAGCGAGCATGCATGCAACGTAATGGACCAACAAGTCCCTTATTAGACAATTCACTGAATTAAATGTGTTAGTGTGTACACCTAAAAATGGTCATTGGCAAACAATAATTAAATTCAGGCCATTTGGATTGATTAAAATAAAAAAATTGATCAACTATGTAATTGAATTTACTATTTGATTATATAATTCTTTAATTAATTAAATCCAACCTATTCAAATATCATACAAGGCTAATTTAATTAATTCTTTGAATTAATTCCTCCTAAATTGTCTCACCTACCACTACATGACAAAATCAAATCGACCAATAGGAGATAAGGAATGAGAACACATGGATCACAAATAGGCTTTTCTATCTTGACAATCCATTTGTGAAAATCAATCTTGACCATCCACATGGGACACATCATCAACCCCTAATCCTAATCACACCTTAATCATGGTTACATAAAATCACCCCCTACAGCTTGAGAAATCCTATAAATAAGATGCATAATTAGAGAAATGAGGATCCACTTTAATTTAGAGTATCATCATAATGCTATTTTGAGCATTCATTATTATTGGAGCATCGTTATTATGATAAAATTAGTTTAGATTCATCATTTAGAGTAAGATCAAAATGGAGAAATGACTTTGCATCATAGAGATCTTAATCATCTAGAGTATAATTTCCATCTCATATCATCCACCGTTGAATTCTCATTTTCTAGGTTGTCACTTGAGGATCAAATTTGTAGTTGAGAGCACAATTCAAGTCCCTAAAAATAGAGAGCTATATAATGTTCGTAATCTTTCATTTCTTTGTTTTAGCTATTTAATCAAGTTGATTTGGATGATTATACTAATTTTCTATGTAGGTTTGTGCTTTAGATTACACACACACAAATGTCGCCCACCATGGGGCCCACACCTCATTGATCTTAATGAGTTCTTGAGATTATTTTTTGCATATTTTGTACTTGTAGGTTACAAATTATGCAAAATGTCACCTCTCACACAATTAATGCCGCTTCTACACTAATTATTGTCACTTTTACACCAATTATTACCGCTTCCACAACTAATATCATTGCTTTTGCCTTAAATAATATTGCTCTTGATACACATAACATCTGTTATAAGTAGAAGGATATCTCATTTAATACAAATTATATCACTTATGATTATTTCATCATCGCTCTTAAGTAAAATAACATTGCATTTAAATTTTTTGTTCACTTATATCTTTTATGTTCTCTGTTGCAAGTTTTTTGATAGGAATTAACTATTATCACTTCTACAACGAAGATTATCACTTCTGTCTCAAGGAACACCGCCTTTGAAGAAAATACCATCGCTTCTTCATAAAAGGGGGTCAATTTTGATTATTCAAATATCAATTTTTCTTTAAATAATATCATTTTTTATTCAAAGAACATCACTTTTACTCTTTGTTATGTCACTTTTAATTCTAATTAAAATATTAAAAAAATAGAGAGCTAATTTGTGTTTTTTGATGAATTACAGATGGTAAAAAATAGGAAAGTGAGGAAGGTTACTTTTAGGTCTCTGAATCATTACGCTCAAAAGGCTCTTAAGAAAGTAAATTCTCATATTAAACAAGTACATTGTACTAATGAAATTCTTAAGCTTAGTGAACAAAGGAAAAGCTTTTAATATATATGCTAGAGTTCTTATTTTGCATCAAGCTAGGTATGGAGTAGAAATCAATTTGAATGTTTATCCCTTGTGAATTTGGCCTATTTGATCATATCGATTTCCTTAAATTTGCATTGTATGTGTTAAGACTAACATTTGTGGAAGTTGCTGAGGATACTAAGGAGATGGAGCTATTGCTAAGGTAAATGGTAAAAAAAATGCATAATAACTATCAAAGGTGCACACTCCTAAACTCTTAATCTTTGGTGTTACCTTTATTTCACTTGGAAATGATCTTGTGGATATTTGATTTCAAAACATAGAGTAATAAAAAAGACCTTGCATGTTTGTGGATGAAGATAGTAAGCCTATGCTCACACCTATCTCGGGTGATCAAAATACCAAACATATCAAAGTCTCACTTAGTTAGATAAGGTTAAAAAAAGAACTATGTTCTCTATGTATTTGCAGGCCAAAGGTGGTAGGGATATGCACTCACCTTTCTAGGTGATTAGAATATCAGACCCATCTCAGCCTTACTTTCAATTTCAATTTTGTGCATTCTTAGCCATAGAGGGCCTACCTCCTGAGAATTTACCTAATGAGGCCAGTGAGAGGGAATGACCCAAGTGGGATAAAGCCAAAAATTCATGGCCATTCAACCCACTATAAAATAAAATGCATTCATCCTGAATGATGGAAAGTGATCACTTCCTATAAAGGCTCAGAAACTAGGTATAATTCCAAACTCAGGGATTGGACATCCGACTGAGCAACTTATCCTCCTTATGGAAATTCATTTAGTAAGTTAGACCAGAGACGTATCACTTGAAATTGGCCAGCAAAGTATATGCACCAAGTATCATTTAGCCATGCATTATCATTGCTGCAGGAAGTAAATGCTAAAGGAAAACTATACTATAATTGCAAGAAATGAATACTAAAGTAATGCTTAAGCTGAAGTTTGTGCAAAAGTAAGTGTTGGAATAAAAGCTACAAGAGTATAACTATCAATAAGACATGCAAATTCTTACAAACTATGCCATGATACTTCTGCTGCTCTATGAATTTGGTTGCAGGAGGCGTTAGACGGTCTGTAGCTTTGGCTGTAGGAGCAGTTCAGTGTTGAGCACTTAATCAACAAAAATGCAGTAAATGCTTCTAGCTAATATGAATCTATTTTACTATAGATTTCTCACCAAGATTTCTCACCAAGTGGGCCCCCTTGGGTGAGTATCCTAAATCACAATTACACTCAACTGAATATCAATACTTCATTTTATTGACTGGATGTCAAAGTATAGAATTCTCATAACACAGTGAAACTGACTAAAAACTATTTCTATATATTTGACAATGCCCTCTGTTGTTGTGCTCACGTAGGAGAAGGGCTTTATTTAAAGGAAAAAACTTCTAACTAACTTCTAACTGCACCGTAGAAATAGGCGGATCTTTATTACAATATTAATGACTAGAAAGAGGGAAATCTTTAAAGACTAAATAGATTGATCCCGAAGCAGAAGAGAGAATTTCCGTGATAGCAAATCCAACTTCCATTCACACCTAGATCCTCTTGGAGAAATTAGCATGCCACCTAACTCATCGCAGAGACTGCCACCTTGCTCCTTCAACAGGTGTTACATTAAATGTTCTTTTGTTGAAAGCTGCAGGAAGGTCAGATGGAACACTTCATGGATGAATGCTCTAGACCTGGTCAAAAACAACATTTGCTATTCCAATGCACCATGCCTTTAAAGGTTAGGATAGGATATTTATGATAGTAATTACCAGAACACACATAATCAATCACAATCAAACATCTACTCTTACTTATTCAAAACACAACATTAGCTTTCAGATCAAGAAATATAGCATTTTATCCAAGCATAGTATATAAAGTATGTTTAAACCATGTTAAATGTCTGTTGGTAGCATGCCATATAGTAGCAGAAAATCATAAGAGTCTTTGCGGTAAATGTATCAAAGTGCAGCAAAAAGGTATAGCAAATATTATCCTAAGGCATTCTAAAGTATGACATTAATATGCCTCATCATTTCTGCCCCCTACGAATACTAGTGCCTGTCCTCAGGCACTAAAGAGTTTTTAATATTCGCTAGCACTCTGAAGTCACCTTCCTGAGTTTGCCCGGTCATCTGGCTACGCACACTCTAGTAGAATCCATTCATCTTGTCTACTTTGAATCATCGGCTTAGTTCTGAATCCTCATCTAGCTCTTCCTCTATACAATTATAAAGTGGTCGTAGGAGCACGGGCGGTTGGAATGTGAGAAGCATCCAACGCTCTGGTCTTGGTTGTCGGCCCAATTCTATGTACCAACAGACTCTCTGCATGGCAGCCCTAAAGTTCATGATGCTGTGGGGCTCTGCCTTTTTTAGAGACATAGGAAATCTAGCCCACCTCTACTGTAACCCATCTGCTACCTTGTTTCCATCATCTAGAGATAGTTTCTCAACTTCCACATGTACCTGTTCCCATTTTGCCAGAATTCTTCTTCTGTGAGTGGAATCATGAAAACCATAGACTATGTGTACCCAATCATAATAAAGGTGTCTAGGGTTTTTACTTTTAGGGTGTAATGGAAGTGAGATATTATGCTCAAATGCCCTATATCTGGTTAATTGTTCTCCATAGTAAATTTCATTTTTGGCCCTGGAGAGTAGTGCAGACAAATGTATATTGCCTAGAAACAACAAGGGATTCCATTCTGTGTTTGAGGGAATGACATAGTGATGCAGGTATAACTCATAGAGAAGGTTTTTGATGAAGTCAGGTGACTCCTTATATGCAGCCATAAAGGACTTAGGGGTGTCTATGTCAAGATTCAAATCTTTGACAATTCTCATAAACTGAAACAATAAAAATTGCTCTCTTAAGTATAAAGCATACACTCGCGAGGGTGGTTGACACTCTATGACCTTTGGAACCAATTTGACAACTAAATCTAGCTTTTCCTGTAGGAGTGTAATTTCTTGTTTTTGTTGACCTATTTCCCTTTTCAATTTGTCCCTCTCTATGGCCCACATTGACTTTTCATATTGAATTTGATAAAAATAATCCAAGGACAAGGAATGTATGGTTACTTGATTTTGACCTCTTTGTGGACCTGCGTGCCCTGATTCTATTTCTTGTCCCCTTTGGTGAACTAATGTGAAAGTTGCAAGTATGTCATCTATTTGTGTTTTGCTTGGATGAGAGGAGGAAACTTCAGAATCATTCTTTTTCGCCTTTTCTTTTGGTACTGCGGCTGCAGGGTCCTTCGTCATAACATCTTCTTCCATGGCTAGATTCTCTTGCTATGGGTTGGAATTCATGGGTCCCTCATTCAAAACTTCTAGATTTGAACCAGCCATTTTAGGTGAGTTATTTTTCTTTTTCTTTGAATTCAAACGGACACTACGCTGTACTGGGTGTTCTTCTGATGTTGTAGAATGCTTCTGCGGGGTAGATTTTACCGAGGTAGATGTAGCTATAGGATGAATAGGGCTACCACCTACCTCATAACTAGACATTTTCTCTTTCCTTTTTTCATTTTTCTTAGCTCCCTGTGTACTATAATTTCCTTTAGAACCCTTAATGTTTTCTTCCCCGAGATTGGGGTTTGGAGCATCCTCTATTATGTCCTCTTGATGTGAAGGAGGGTTTTCTAGAACTCTTTCTAGACTATCCTCGGTAGTAAGAATTTCTTGTGCTCCATGAGGCTTGGGATGTGGTCCTATAGGTTTTGGACATGCCCTATTAAGTCAAACATGAGGGGTAGTGAGAAATTCATCCCAATTCATGGGAGAATTATCACGGAGGGCCTTTTCTACCAGTAATTTGATCAACCCATGATGGGTAACAACATTCTGCCTGCCCTTCCTTACTTCCTCAGAGCTCAAATTTAGTAAGGAATATAACACATTGGCTACATTAACTAAATGCCCATGCTGCAAATGACTCAACAATTTAAAATGTATAACATGCAGAAATGAAAACCTTCCTTTGCAAGTGATATATCTAATAATATGAACAATGAATTGTGGGAAATCTCTTGGAAGAGAGAGCCTTTTGGTACCTTGTTTACTACTTTCAAGTGTAGTCTGTTGGTAGGGAGAACTCAGCTCTGGCCGTACGAGTGTCATGACCATGTGAGAAATGATCTCTGGTAGCAGGAAGTACAGAGACTTCTGCTATTTGCACTTCAGAAGCTTCAACCTGTAACCCCTTCACATATGCAATGCCATTGCTGAATGTCTACAAGAATTTGACTGCCATAGCCTCATCATAACCATTTAACCTGATGAAGTAATTGAGCCAACCCACATGATTAAACTCACGAACACTAGCTTGATCCTGCAACAATGACGTGTGACTTGCTGGCTCCGATCGGATAGGTTGTCCACCCATATTTGCTAAAAATCTTTACAACCCTCTGTTCTTGACTTCAATTTGTTCACAATTCCTAGCTCCTAAATCCTTACTCCAGGCTTAATTTATAAATGTTTACTATTTATGGTAAGGGTGAAAAATGAAAGACACATAAATTGTGAACATTGAAGTGAGCTTTAGTTTCCAGGGTTTTATAAAAGAGACCGAAATCCAAGGTTGGTGGATTAATGATCAGGTTTACAGCTTATGGGCTATTAATGACAATTAATTCAAAATCGTGGGCAAATTTTTTTAATCACATGCCAATGTACTACCCCCTACAAAAATGACGCAAGTGTCCTCACTCGCGTGGTTTAAAAGTACAACCATGCTTGGATATAATTACTATTTTAAATGAAACATAAAAGATAATGATGTGTAAATAAGTATAGAGCATTTGAAAGAATATATAATCATGCGTACCTGATGTGAAAGTATCATAAATACCAAAATCCAAAAATATCGGCTGACATGTATCATACAATGAGAAGTACGGGGTGGAAAAGACATGATATGATAGATGAATGTGAAGTAATGAAAAAGGTAATGAGATGGATCTTTTATTGTGGAAAAAGAATATTTTCACAAAAAATAAAAAAATTATTATGATGCACATTGTATGGTGAAAATGTGATCACACTTCTATGAATCCTTCCATGTAAGAAAACTCAATAATGAGCCCTCACAAATCGATCCATAGCTCTCTATGCATGGAGTTGCAAGATTTGTAAAATTGCTCTCAGCTAGAGCTATAAACTCATGACCTTGCTAGTCAACCACACAATGAGAGATTCCAAATCAAAGACAAAGGCAACAATGCCAATATCTCCAATGAAATCAATATAGATGCAATGCAATGCAAACTAATCTATGAAAATGAAAGATGCAAGCTATGCTATGAAAGGAAAATACAAGTGTTACAAACCCTCCTATTAAGCTATGTGAGATTAATCTATTGCATAAAGGAAATCTATACTAAAAATTCCATGATTATGCAACTATGATGTAAAAAAATAAATTAAATAAAATGCAACAACAATGTCTTCAAAGCTTGAATGCAAAAATATTTTCAAAGAGCTCCAAATGACTTAGAAAACTTACAGCATAACATTAGCATAAAAATCTAAGATATGAAAATAAAGGAGAGATGAAAATAGACCATTGAGATTAAGAGGCAAAAGTCTTAATCAAGGGTGGAGAAAAATAGAAGCTTGATTCTTGTGCACAAATATCCTCCAATAGGAAAATAAGAGTTGACTTTAGTGTCCATATAAGACAAAAAGAATTTTTTCCCTTTTTGTAAAATAAGAATAATGCTTTATTTGTGCAACATAGGATAAGAAGAAAAGTGGAGATTTTTTATTTAAATAAAAGGGGAGGAAATTTCTTTTAATTAAATAAAGACTTATGATAAAATAATTTTATTATTTAATTAAAAGAGATTTTTAATTAATTAAAAGGGATTTATTAATTAATTAAAAGGGAGCATGTTCTCTTAATTAAATAAATTTTTTATTTTTTTCTCTTTTAAATTAAATAAGGCTCAAACCTTAGGAAATATTGAATTGATTATGATTTGATCAATGAAATTGATATAATTGATAAATGTTAATTTTTGAAAATATTGATTCAGGGATTTGATAAATTGCTAAATGGGGGCCCAAAGTCTAGGCGACCATTTTAGGGTGCATACATTTGCCCCTCTTTGACTAATATGAGATCGATTTGGGATCACATGTGGTCAAAAAATAAAGTTGCCATGTGAGATCGATCGAGGATCACAAAACAACTCAGATGTGTGTTCATTTTGGGAACACATCAGGACAAGCATAAGCAAAAAGATGAAAGACAAGATCAACACCGTCGCTGCTAGGTGCAAATCAAGCCTTAGACAAAACTATCACAGTCGCTGCTAGGCAATAATCAAGTCTGAAAAAATAGGAGATAAAAATTGAAAGACAAAATCACCACCGTTGTTGCTAGGTGATAGTCAAGTCTCCAAATAAGAATCTCAAGCTGAGCTGAATGATAAAGCTGAATCAAAGATTAAAGCTGATAGGTATTGCCCCCTCGGAATCGAAATCAAAATCAAATAGAGGAGAACAACAAATTGATAAACCTGATCAAGTCACAATAAATCATAATCGAAGGATGGAGCATGATAGGACAACCATCAAGTAGTGAAGATATGCTCTAGGTTGACGAGGTTTGACTGAAAAAGATATAGGATAAAGATTAAGTCAAACCTCAGAGAGAGGAAGCGAAAGGGGTGAATGAAAGACTAGAAGTTTGTAAGATATGGAAAAGAAAAAATTTCATCAAAGATCAAAGAATTATGCCTCAAAAGGTCAGTCAACTGTGTAGAAGAATGAGAAAACTTGGAAACGCGACCTGAATTTTGATTTCAAGTCCGAAAATGGATAGAAAATGATGTGATATGAAAGACCAGAAATGAAAGATATGATCAAGAAGAATCAGAAAATGAGCACAGTTGACCAACTAGTCCATAGATGATAAAAAGGAGAGCTCTCTCCATATGCAAGATGCAAAAACTAAACTATGATGAACCTAAGAATGCAAGCTACTATGAAAGTGGTTGACTTGCAAGGTCACAATGCCTATAGACATCTAATTATCATCATCGAGCATTATTGGTAGCATCGTAAGATCATACAATGCACACTAGCATAACTATGTGGATATGAATATGATCTTTATCAAATAGAAATGTGGAAATCCCACCTAGGCATCAAAGACATGGAGGTTAAGATCACTAATGTGGTGAGATTACCTAAGTTTGATATGGCAAGATTATACTCACATCGAGACACAAGAAAGTCAAGATGACTAGAAGCATGCACTCACAAAACAGTCAAGGATAATACCTTATCAATCCCTAGTGTCAAGTAGGACCAACATAAATGCTCATGATAGTTAGGATCAATGAAATATACTCACAAGTAGATAAAGCAATAAAACATGTTCTCATACCCTCAGTCTTCTAGCTATGCATCATCGAAAACTTCTCAGGGGGAGACCACTCATCAAAGAAATCCTCATAGACAGCACACAAAGAAAAATAAAGTCAACATATCTCAATGAGTTGATTGTCTAAGTGTGTGTGTGTTGGTCATAGAGTCAAACTTGGAGTATCACATCTACTTAATAAAAAATATTGCATCATACTTAGACTATTGGGTAAGACATCTGATAAGTGTTAAGAAACACTCGACGCAAGGGTAGTGTTGAAAAACACTGTCTGGGGTGGTGTTGAAAAACACCTATTGTGAAATGCCCCAAGAGATAAACGCACCTAAAGGACCTACACTAACAAATATCCCCCCTAGACAAAGATAAAGACCAATTCCAAACTACTCCAAATAAGGTCAAGACATGATGGAGAAAGGTTCAGTGTCGAGGATGCATGCTAACAAATAGGAGTGCAAAAGCCTCAAGTAGCGCCTGTTTCCAAGTTTTCATTAGTTGGAAATTTTTTGATTTTTCATTTTTTTTGTATTTTTGCTACCAAGGCACCTATTTCTAGGTTTTCACCAGGGCACTTTTTCTATATTTTTTTTGAATTTTTTGCATTTTTTTGTATTTTTTCAGGACTTTTTATGCTTTTTAGGATTTTTTCAGCATCATATATCAATTTTTTTGATATTTTTTCAAGATCATAAAATATGTACAAAGGATGCCCCTAGACAGAATGGGCATCAAACTCCCAAGCAAGATTACATCATGTAGTCCCAATGTCTAGCAAGGTGAGGGACAAGATGGATGGCAAGCTAGTGACTGAGATGAAGGAAAGGAGAATGAAGGCAAATGGAGGGAAGAAATCCTCAAGGTCAAACTCCTCAAAAGTACTTGAGCTAGGGAGAAATTATCATGCAAAGCACATTTAGATAAGTAATGAAAGGCTAGCATAGGATAAGCCACAAAAGCGCAATGTAAGAGCACGAAAAGATGCAATCCAAAGAGGGTAGACATGTCAAGAGACTTCATAGCATCGTATTTTACTCTTTTTTATTATATCAAGACCAAAGGGGAAGAGGATAGTGACAGGCTAGAATGAGTGAAGGAAAATGAAAGTGAAGGCTAAACATGAAAGGAATGAAAGCAAGATCATCGTAAGATAGCTCAAAAAATAGCCAAATGTTCATGTATAGTTCAACATTGTCAAGATCAAAGATGGAATGGAATGGATGAAACATGTAGAAGAACTACGCATGATGCCTGATTACCAGGTTTTCATCATGGTACTTATCCAAGGCACCACAAGGGAGTGGTTTTCATCATAAGATGAATTTATTTCTCTTTACTTTTGCTACCAAGGCACTTGTTTCTAGGTTTTCACCAAGGCACATTTTTAATTTTTTCATCATTTTTTTATTTTCTTTTTGAATTTTTCTATTTTTAAAAATTTTTAAATTTTTTTGGAAAAAGGAAAGCTTTTTAGATAATGCTCCTTGAAAGGATAAACCATGATATGTCAAAGATTCAAAATGATATATTCAAAGATGTTGATAGGGAAAGGAAAATAGAAGAGAAAAATGGAGGATAAGGCTTTATGTAAAGCGAGTGAGGTTGGAAGATAGGAGGAATAGACAAATGAGGAAAAAAGATAGAAGGTAAAAGGATAATGAATGGAAGGATTGTGAAAGGGTAGATGGAAAGGAATGCAAGATCAACATCAACACACACCTTGAAGGGTGGTGAGAGGGTGGAGTAAATGTGAATGAATGAATACGAGAAGGAATATGGTGAATGTTTAGCAGAGGTTGTAGTTTAGGTGCATGGAATGGAAGAATATTTTTGGAAGAAGATGAAGTGGAAGCCTTTGGAAGCTTGAATGTCAACTTCACTTGTGGTTCAACATAAGACTCTCTTAAGAGAGACTTTGGAATCCATATAGCTGTAGGCTTTTCATTTCTTTTTGATGATCTAGAGATGATATCTTCAATGATGGATTTTGGAACCCATACTTGTCTTGTAGTTTTCTTCTTAGATATCTCTTTTGACTTTATGGCTCCATGTCAATTGGAGGAGACATGGTGATCTTTTTGTTTTGATGGGTTCTTGTATTTCTTCTTTTTCTTGTATTGAACATTCAAGTTACTTCCAAAAGACTTGGGACTTGTGGAAGAAGGAGAATATGACTGGTTTAGATGGGTGGGTGGATGAAAATGATTTAAGGGTATGCATCTATGTTGATCTTGAGGAAAGATAGGAGATGGAGGGATGTAAGGACCCAAGATGGATGATGAATTAGGAAAATTAGGAGGGGAAAGTGACGGGACATAAGGACCCAAGATGGAAGGAAGACATGAAGCCCTTAGTATTGGTGGAGGAGGTCCAAGGATAGATGTGGAAGACACAAAAGGAGAATCAGTAAGTTCATCAACATCTATATGACAACCAAGGACATCATCTTTAGAATGAGTATTAGGATTTGCAATAGGATCATGAACATCTTGATTAAGAGCAACTTCTCTGATAGGATTGTTCGGAGCTTGCAAAGACTTAGGAAGAGTAGAAAGTGGAAGTGAACATGGAGTGATAGAACAAGAAGATGGAAGACTTTGATCTTGACAAGGAGCTTTGGATAGCATAAGCGTATCATTTTTTTCTTGATTTTCAATAGGCTTAACATTGGAAGTAACAACACCATTTTTAATAACCTTAATGGAAGTATCATCTTTGGAAAGAGCAAGTGTAGTAAGGTTATTTTGATTGTCAATAAGTTCAACGGTGTAAGTAGTAACTTGATCTTGCTTAGGAGATGGTGGAATGAATGCGGAAGAGCATAGAGGATCAAAAGAACCATGAAATGAATGAGAGATATTATGAATAGGATTGGATGATATGGAGGGTTCTTGATCTTGATCTTTTTTTATGTTATTTTCTTTATCATTTTTAGAGTCCTCTTGACATGGAGCCACTTCTAAGGACAAGGAAGCAGGTTGGATTTGTATGGAAGACTTTGGAGGAGATAGTAAAGGACTAGATGAAGTAGGCATTATAGTGCATAAAGGCTTAGGCTCTTTAGGTTTAGCATTATTGAAAGTATTTTCAGCCAAGTGAAGGTTAGCTTGAGTTTCTTTAAGAGGTAGCCCTTGAGGATAACTATAGGGAACTACATGAAAAGCATTAAGATCTTTGTTGGATGAAGGATTTGTGAAAGATTTGGAAGAATTGGAAGATTTAGGAAATGTATGGGTATTGGAGGAAGTAGGGGATGGAAGGGAACTATCACAAGACAAAGGTTCAACATTAACATGATCTTGCTTGAGAGTGAAATCTTTATTTTTAGCATGAGAGTTCTTAGAGGAATGATTCTTATAATATTTACATTTCAAATCAGCACAGTGCATTTTATATTCCTCAACAGTAGTAGCTAGATTATAATCAAGGTATTGTTCACAAAACTCATCAAAGTTTCTTTCAAAATCTGAATCATATGGATCGCCATCACAATCTTTCCAATATGAGGATCCATTTCTAGTAAGCACAAGGACACGACTAGGAGGACTCTTATGAATAGAGGTGTCATAAGTATCACTACATTGTCCATCATCATAGTCATCATAGTCATCATAGGTGGGTGCGTCACTCTTCGTGGAAGAGGTATCATAAGGACTATCATGTTGCTCATTATGGTATGTCTTGTGAAGAGAAGTAAGACTCTTTGAAGAAGTAAAAGAAGAATGAGGTCGTGAAGAAGAGGAAATTGAAGACTTAGTGTAGGAAGAGGACTTGGATAATGAGGAATTTGAATAATGTTTAAAAGAGTCATGATAAGATTTGGAAGATGAAGAATGTGAATAGTGTTTAGAAGAATCATGATAAGATTTAGAAGATGAAGAATGTGAATAATGTTTAGAAGAATCATGATAAGATTTAGAATGTGAGGAATGATGAGAAGATTTAGTAGATGAAGAATATTTGGATGAGATCATGAGTATGATTCTAGCAAAGGCATCTGATTTAATCGATTTTTCTTTTATTTTTGTCATAAATTTGTCACTCATGAGAATTTTGGAGGAACAACACTTTTTGAATATTTCAATGAGCTCAAGATCATCTATTCTTAATAAAGGTTCCAAAACTAGATTTTGAGATTCATGGTTCTAGAAGAAGAAGAATCAAGCACAAGAGCAACATAAGAGATAAAATAGAAGAAAATAGACTAGATAATAAGAGGAAAAGAATCAAGAAGAAGAAGAATTTCCCATGGGAATAGAAGACTTTAGAAGAACATGGGAAATGGAGAAGAAAGAAGAAGACTAAGATTTATCTTATGCAATTGATACCATAACGTTCATTGAGATGTTGAGCAACATGACAACACCTAAGATCTGACCTGGACTGACCAAGGAAGACTAGGCTTCTAAGGAGAACTCACTACAGCAGGATGGAACTCAGTTTCAATATTCCAATTAGATCTTTCAAAAGATTTTGCAATGATGATCAAGCACATAGAACAATAACCAGGGAGTTCAAGCAATCAATCTTCAAGCAATGGGCAAGGGACAAAACAACCTTGTGCATGAACAGAGATAGTGACTTAGTATTCTACTCCTTAAAGATTCTACTTGTGTATGTTCTTGAAAATGTTTTAGCAGGCACATAGAACACAACAAAACCTTAACAAGCTATCTACAAGGATACACATGGCTTTCTAAGAGGAGTCCTCAATATACGTAAGGTACGTGAGACCCAAATCTGTAGATGAGAAGAATCTGAAATCACACAGCCGGGGGAGACGGTAACCCAAATATCCTCCTTCACTTCTCAAAGGTATAAAGTTCTTTGAGGCTTAGCCAAGAGTAATATCAAACTCAATTCTAAAGAGAGGTGTCTTTCGATTCACCACTCACTATTTATACTCCATCAGAACATGGGAGTTAAGGTCGTCCCTTGAGGTGGTGTGTCCCCAAGAAGGCCTTCTAAAAATAAAATGAAGTAATTCACTATCAAAAGTATTTAAAGCACTAAAGGTGGAACACTTAACTCTTCAAGTAAATGTGAAGTGAGTCCAAAAGTGGAACATTTAACTCTTCAAGTGAATGTGAAGTGAGTCCAAAAGTGGAACATTTAACTCTTCAAGTGAATGTGAAGGGAGTCCACAAGGTGGAACATTTAACTCCTCACACAAACTCAAAGTGAGTCCAAAAGTGGAACATTTAAATCCTCACATAAATTCAAAGTGAGTCCAAAAGTGGAACATTTAACTCCTCACACAAACTCAAAGTGAGTCCATACCTTAGAAAACTAATGAGATCAAGAAAGCATAAAAAATGGAAAACTTTGTGGAACACTTAACGCTCTTTTCAAGTAGACCCCTCCCTTATGTATGAATGCCGACCTTGCATCCAAAGGGTGGTAATGAGGGGCAATTATAAATAAGCGAGTCCAACACCTAATTTAGCTAACAAGATCAATCAAAAGTACTCTAAAGTTGCTTATCAATACTACTCACAAATGCAAAAGGGTTTGAACCATGAAATATTTAACTTTTCAAGTAAGCATGAAGTGAGTCCACAAAGTGGTGCATTTAACTCTTCATGTAAACAAGGAATGAATCCATGCCCTCAATCATTCAATGAGATATTTGATATTGGAACCAAGAATTATTTAAGGTTTAAACACAAGCATTCACTTATATGAACTTGTAAAAACAAATCTATGTTCTTTCATTTCTCATTAAGAGCATCAATTGAAATGTGTTCTATGAAAGTATGTAAACACTCAAGCCAAACACATGAGAGGTTTAATTTTAATCCCAAAATCTAAATGTTGTAGAGATGGAACAAAGTACCTCAAGTCCAACACTTTGTTTTAAGCATTTTCCATGAAAGCAAGAGCACCTTCAAATGAACAAGACAAGAAAATAAGCAAACAAGATATGCAATGTATATCCAACTTATGCAAACCCTAGGGTTAGATCTAAAAATAAATTTTTAGGAGCAATAATAGCTAGCAAATAATCCAAATGATAACTTATATCATGCATTGAACAATAAAAAATAAGTGCATACCCATCACAAAATTTTATTTTTTTTGCATTTGACCTAGTCAACAAGATCTGATTTTTTTGATATGATTTCGGCCAAAAAAATGAAAATGCAAAACAAAGACCCCTACTAAAAAATAGATAGCTTTTCAAAAATGTAAAAATTTTAGAAAAATCTCTTCATTTGTGCCCTAGAGACCTATTTTACCAAAATAGACCAGTTTTTGTAAATCAATTATTTGAGCTACTATATTGCACCCAAATTCAAAACATAAAGAATGGACCCCCTATATAATTTGAAGAGATTTCTGAAAATGTAAAATTTTTAGAGAAATATGATAATTTATGCCAAAAATTAATTTTTTATGAAAAATTAAGAAAAAATTATAAAAAATTGAAAATACTTCATAAAATTTCTAAATTTTTTATTAGAGCTTCTTTGATATGTCACCAACCTACAAAAACATTTTTAGACCAAAAAACCAAGCCGTTTGGGAGATATGATCAAATCTTTCAAAATCTAGGGTTTTCCGTCTCCAAACAAATGTGCACAAGGTTTAGCTCCAAAAATAATCAAAAACCAACATGTAAAAGTGGGTTGCCCCACGGTGGGCACCAAAAATGTATGGTGAAAATGTGACCACACTTCTATGAATCCTTGCATGCAAGAAAACTCAACAATGAGCCCTCACAAATCGATTCATAGCTCTTTATGCATGGAGTTGCAAGATTTGTAAAATTGCTCTCAGCTAGAGCTATAAGCTCATGACCTTGCTAGTCAACCACACAATGAGAGATTCCAAATCAAAGACAAGGGAAACAATGCCAATATCTCCAATGAAATCAATATGGATGCAATGCAATGCAAACTAATCTATGAGAATGAAAGATGCAAGCTATGCTATGAAAGGAAAATACAAGTGTTACAAACCCTCCTATTAAGCTATGTGATATTAATCTATTGCATAAAGGAAATCTATACTAAAAATGTCATGATTATGCAACTATGATGTAAAAAAACAAATTAAATGAAATGCAACAACAATGTCTTCAAAGCTTGAATGCAAAAATGTTTTCAAAGAGCTCCAAATGACCTAGAAAACCTGCAACATAACATTAGCATAAAAACCTAAGATATGAAAATGAAGAAGAGAGCTCTCCTTTTATAAGAAATGAGATGAAAATGGACCATTGAGATTAAGAGGCAAAAGTCTTAATCAAGGGTAGAGAAAAATAGAAGCTTGATCCTTGTGCACAAATATCTTCCAATAGGAAAATAGGAGTTGATTTTAGTGTCCATATAAGACAAAAAGTATTTTTTCCCTTTTTATAAAATAAGAATAATGCTTTATTTGTGCAACATAGGATAAGAAGAAAAGTGGAGATTTTTTATTTAAATAAAAGGGGAGGAAATTCCTTTTAATTAAATAAAGGCTTAGGATAAAGTGATTTTATTATTTAATTAAAAGAGATTTTTAATTAATTAAAAGGGATTTATTAATTAATTAAAAGGGAGCATGTTCTCTTAATTAAATAAGATTTTTATTTTTTTCTCTTTTAAATTAAATAAGGCTCAAACCTTAAGAAATATTGAATTGATTATGATTTGATCAATGAAATTGATATAATTGATAAATGTTAATTTTTGAAAATATTGATTCAGGAATTTGATAAATTGCTAAATGGGGGCCCAAAATCTAGGCGACCATTTTAGGGTGCATACACACGTATGTAGAATTAAAGTTGTGATTTGATGTGTAATGTCCCCGCCAGGGAACCCATAAGGAATCAGGTCTTATGACCAAAAATAGCAACTAACAATTTTTTTTTCCTAACATTACATCACTACTACTTTACATTTACATTCCTTAAGGTTCCCTTAATGAATTCATTTACATTACTTATCCAAATTGAATTTCATTGCCTTTCTTTACTTTCACATTTTAGAACTTTAAGAGATAGGGTAAGAAAATAACATTTCATTTACAATTATATTTCTTACTTTATATACTAATTTCATTTCTCCTTCCTACACATTGAATAACTATTCATTACAAATTACATTTTAACCTTAACATAATAAACATTTCTTTCACTGCAACAAAGGAGAGATAGAAAAGATCATTCAACATTACATTATATATTTCCAACTTTGATCTTTCAAATAATAACCCTTGAAACAAAGCCTAGAACTATCCCTCCCAATTACATTGCTTTTCTTTTCAATTACATCTTTCTGATAATAGATCTCATAATAATAGGTACATGAATGGCCCAAAGACATTACAACATATCTTTTCATATTTCCTTTCAAAAATACATAATACAAAATACAAATATCTGCATCAATACATGAATTTGAACACATCCAAGTCACGAACCATGAACAGAACTTCGAAAGATTTTTGCCACCCAACTATGTGGAATTGATGAGGTTCCACCTCCCATGCTAGGAGATAGAACCAAGATACTCACAAGGCCTTAAGCAATCTAAGGCTACACAAAACCCTAATCTGAAAGAAATAACATAACAATATATCACTTTACTAATCACAAGGGTTAGGTTCCTAGTATACCCTCTAGGTGAGTGTCATCACATATTTTGTATTTTGGGATCCTACTTGGCAACCATGTAACCCCAGTCCCCCCTTTATGAATAGGGATCCATCCTGGTAGTTATCCATGGTCCTGGTACTCCAACAGGACTATGTGGCCATTAATATGTTTTCTTTCATTATCTTTTATTTCCCCCCTTTCTCAGATTCATTAATAAGTTATCACTTTTTAATTACCCACCCATAGGATCATCTGGTAACCACTTTAGGGTTCCAACACCTATGATGAGCCACTCACCTAGGGTACTTAGTCCCCTACCCACATACACAAGCCATGAAAATATCAAGTACTTTCAAAAGATCCATATTCATAAGTCTAGGGAGCCCTCTGGTGCACTTAGGCCACCCGAACAAGTCTTGACCTTACATTATGAACTCTACCAAATATCAAGTATGAACAAAAGCTTATAATCAAAACCAAGTATAGAAATTCATAAGACATGACATAAAAATTCCCACATGCATTTACACAACATTCCATAGCTTATTTCAAAAGTCTAGGGAAATCTCATGTGCCTGAAATTTGGCTTAAGTCTGAATTTTTAAGAAATCTCAAAATTAGAAGTTACATCTTAACTCCTATGAAGCTGAAGCCTATCCCAATCATCCCGGAAGGTACCTAATTCCTTTATACAAGTATAACTTAAAATATAAGAAATTAAAGTACCGTGACTTATACTTATACTTGTATAAATCCCATTTTCCTCGGTTAACACTAACCTGCTCGGTTGATACAGTTTGGTCAGTTGACACTAGTTTGCTCGGTTCAAATAGTTTGGTCAGTTGATACAGTCTTGGTCGGTTAACACTAGTTTGGTTGGTTGACATAGTTTTGGTCGGTTAACACTGCTTTTGTTGGTTGAAGCAGTTTTGGTCAGTTAACACTGAACCAACCTTCCTCGGTTAACACTAAACTGACCTGGCTCGGTTAACACTAAACCAATAGGAACTATGGAATATGACTGTCAACTCTGACTTGTGGGTAAAATTGGGCATTATGGGGACTATGGTTGCCTAATCTGGCCATGACCCATTTGAGATCTCCCAGTTTCCCTTCAGAAATGGCTCATCAATCCATCCTATCTATCAACAAATCTGTTCTAGATCTGGACAAGGAAAGGTGGTGCAAAAATAGATATGAAACTGTAGGGTTGAAACAGAAGTTCTAAAGCCTTGATGAACTCATGGGCATTCTAGATAAGAAAGGAGATACAAGGAGAATGCTAAGGACCCTACAACCTCTTACAAATGCAGAAATATTCATATACATACAACATGGAAAAATATTTAAACATAATCCTAAACTCCAAATCCCTAATACAGGCACAACATATATATGTATAACATAATCATTCTAAAATTTACATAGACAATACAACACACAAAGAACACATTCATACACAAAGAGGAAGAAATGAGATTCTTCCCAGTTTAGACCCTACCTTGGGTCCTGCGGAGAATCCTCTTCCCTTGACTGGAGAATCTCTATGAAACTTCAATCCTTGAGTAGATATCCTTCTGGAAATCTCTCTGGCAATCAATTCCAAGCAATCCTCACATAAGTGACTTCACCAACCAGAGAATCTCAAACTCACATAAACTTTCACCAAATTTTTTTGGAGAAATCAATTATAGACAACTCCAAAAGAAAATAAATCTTCCAAAAATTATCATCCTCCCGCACACAAAAATCTTCTATTATTTATCTTCCAACTATGTGGTTGGAGGAGTTGCTTTACGGGAAGTAACTTCTCCAACTTCCATAGTTGGTTGGAAGGCCAACCAAATAATTCCCGTAAAAGACTTAACCAAGGTTTTTAATAAATTTAATTAAAATATCTTTTAAATAAAAGCACAACAAGAATAATAGACAAATACCTTTCAAGAAGAACACATAGCACAATAGGAAAACAAGTAGCTTAACTTCTAGGAGGTCTTGAGTTCAACTCCCTCCTAGATAGCTAATTTTACTACAAAGGACATTTTCCTTTTATTATTATTATATTTTTTACTTTTTATTTAATACATTTATTAAATATACTTTATTTAACTCACTTTATTTACTTATTATAAACAACATACCATTAACACAATTAATGAAAACATATAATTATTATTATTTATATAAGCATGGATATATGCGTGTGCACCCACATATACACATACTTATATAAAATACAAACAATTATAACATAATTATTTATTATACATATAAAATAGATTAATTCTAACTCATAACATAAACTCAGACCAACATCAAATCAAGTCCAAAACATAACTGCATTCCATTTTCCCAACTAAGATAACTTCCTAAACATAATTCTAAGTCCATGGGTAACCTCGAGAGTAACTTGGTTAAATCTCCACACATCAACAGTTGAAGGATTTTGAAGGCATGCTCAGACCTATGTAGCTAGGTGGAGATGATGCTTGGTACTTGCATCTTGCATCATCAACTGATATGCATATACAAATATATAAATATAAACAGATAGTGGCAAACAAGGAGGGAGAGTGCGACATCATGTGGATCTCCCGTAGGAGTAACTACGACTGCCCCTCCTCATCCTACACTCACATCAACCAGTGAACATCAAACCATAATAGGGTCAATAGGGTTAGATCATAATAAAACATCATAACACAAATCAATGTAAAACATTTTACTGATAGTTCATTTCTAGCCATTCATCATCAAATTATAACTCATTTAATATTTCCAAATAAATCACAGTAACCAAATATATATGCTCAAATGTCTCATAAAATGATAACTAAATAATAATCATAGTCCATCGTAAAATCCAAAGTGTCAAAGCAATAGTCCTGTCAGTCTAACATAGGAAGATGCTAGGGTGGGCATTACATGATGGTTTGTGTGGTGGCAGGAGAATTGCTCTCAGAAGGAGGTCCATATGCCTTTCGAATGTCTTCGGCTAGAGGAGGTTCAAATTGTGTGGTGGGTGCAACAGTTGAAGGATCGTGATTTGCTACAGGAGGTTCAACATCGACAGGAGAAATCTCAAACTGCCATAGGAACTCAGCTTTTGTTTGTGGTTTATGATACAGATGAAGTCTATGCCCATTGACCAACAATTTTAAACGTACTGGGTCAATGGTTGATAGATGAACTACACCATTAGCATAAATATTTTCTATTTCATAGGGACCTAGCCATCGAGTAGTGAGCTTACCTTGGTTTTCCTGATAGTGAGAGTCATACAAGAGAGCCCAGTCACCAACAGAGAATCATTTATTCAGAATGTGGGAATCATGCCATAATTTTCATTGTACCTAGATCATCTCTATGTGCTGTAAAGTGGCTTTCCTCATTTCATCTAGCTGGTTGAGTTGTAGGATCCTATCACATTGTGCAACTGGAAGATCAATGTTCAACTGTAAGGTTATTCACAATGTTTTATGCTCAAATTCTATGGGCATTACAACATGTTTTCCATAAACCAACTCAAATGGTGTGAAACTAGTTGTGGTTTTCTAGGTTGTTCTATAGGCCCACACAGATTCCTGCAACCGTGTGCTCCAGTCTTTCTTATGTAGCTACACCATTTTGGTCAAGATAGCTTCAATTTCCTTGTTGGTAACTTCAACTTGCCCATTTGCCTGTGGATGATATGGACTAGATGTCTTGTGGAAAATTTTATATTCATTCATAAGTGCAGTGATCAGTGTAGAAAAGAATTGAGAACCCTGATCTATAACCAGCTCCCTTGGAACACCATAGCATGTAAAGATCTCTTCATACAGAAACTCAACAACTTTGTTATCTCAAACATGTTTCATAGCTCAGACTTCTACCCATTTAGTCACATAGTCAGTGCATATAAGGATCTAGGAATTGTCATTGGAAGATGGAGTAATAGGTCCTACAAAATCTAATCCCCATTTGTCAAATGGAGTTGCTACCACCTATGGAAAGAGGGGCATTTCATTAGATTTTGTTGTTCATCCCATCCTTTGGCATCGGTCGCATTTCCTTGTATAGTTGAGTGCATCTGTATGGAGTGTTGGCCAATAATATCCTGTATTTAGTATCTTGATTACTATTCGCTTAGCTGAAAAATGTCCTCCACAAGGCTCATTATGACATGCATGAAGGATGTCGTAAGTTTCATCCTCCCTTACACACCATCTCAATACTTGGTCAGGCCCATTATAGAAGAGACAATTAGCAATCCATGAAAAATTGAAAGTCTTTTATATGAGAAGCCTCTTTTCCTTTGGTGAGAAATAGGGAGGTACCTTTTGAGAGACCAAGTAATTGGAAATATCCACATACCAAGGTGTTTTAGTTGAAATAGAGAATAGATGATCATCAGGGAAGTTGTCATCAATAGGTTGAGGTTCATCCGTGTTCTATAGTCATGAGAGGAAATCTGCAATGACGTGGATTTGCCTGGCTTGTCCACTATAG
Organism: Chamaecyparis obtusa; assembly: GCA_027943335.1. Classification (NCBI taxonomy): domain Eukaryota; kingdom Viridiplantae; phylum Streptophyta; class Pinopsida; order Cupressales; family Cupressaceae; genus Chamaecyparis; species Chamaecyparis obtusa. The sequence continues at coordinate 526,701 of BSBK01001514.1, forward strand.
TGATATCAAACTCCTACAAAAGGAGAAGCCATATAGCTAAGTGACCTATGATAGCATGCTTATTACCAAGATATTTAATGGCTGCATGATCCATATGCACAAAAATCTGATAACATGTTATGTAGTGGCAAAATTTATTGAGTGCAAAGATGACTGCCAAGAGCTCTTTTTCAGTGACCGTATAAATCAATTAAGCTCCTTGAAGATTCTTGCTGATGAAGTAAATAGCATGTTTAATGGTATCCTCCTTTTGGCCCAACACAGCTCCTATGGCATGATCTGAAGTGTCAATATGCATATGGAACAAAAGTTCCCATTGGGGCCCGTGCAAGACTGGGGCTATTGTAAGGACTGTCTTAAGCTGCAGGAAGGCTGCTTCATAGTCTGGGGTCTAGTTGAATTTAGAAACTTTAGTGAGTAGAGTGTGAAGAGGACTAGCCATTTTACTAAAATCCTTTATAAACCTTCTGTAGTAGCTTACATGTCCAAGAAAACTTTAGACATCTTTTTTCTTGGTTGGTATGGGAAGGTTTTGAATGATCTCAATCTTGGCCAGATCCACTTGTATTCCTGCTGTAGATATATAGTGGCCAAGTACTATCCCTTCTTGCATCATCATGAAGCATTTCTCTCTATTGAGAGATAGATTATGTTCTTCACATATTTTTAGGACCTTGTCGAGATTGCTTAAGGCTTCTTCATAGGTTTCACCATAGGTTGTGAAATCATCCATATAGATCTCCATACAGTCATGAGAGATATCAAAAAAGATGTTGATGACTGCTCTCTGAAAGGTTGCTAGAGGATTACAAAGACCAAATGGAAGAATATAATAGGCAAAAGTTCCCCAAGGGCAAGTGAAAGTTGTCTTCTCCTGATCTTCTAGAAAGATGCTGATTTGATTGTACCCACTATACCCATCTAGGAAAGAAAAGTACTTTTTGCCTGCTAGAGAATCTAGGACTTGGTCAATGAATGGAAGGGGAAAATGGTCCTTTTTGGTTGCATTATTGAGTTCCCTCTAGTCTACACACACTCACCATTTGCCTCCTTTTTTGGGCACAATTACTAATGGAGAAACCCATTGACTATCGGATATTGGGTAAATGAATCTAGCATTGAGAAGTTTTTGCAATTCTATTTTAATGATTTCTCTTAAGGTTGGATTCACTCGCCTCTAGAACTGCCTTACTGGAGGTTTATCTTCTTTTAGATAGATTTGATGAGTGCATAGTTTTGGATCCAAACCTTTCATGTCAGAATAATCCTAAGCAAATGCTCTAGTATGGGCCTTCAGTGTCTTAGTCAAAGATGTTTGCTGCTGTGTAGTTAATTTTCCATTGATGTTTAGGTAACGTTTAGGGGAAACCTCTATTTGCTTAGTTAGCTCTATCATACATGCATCTATAAATGAGGGTACTTGTATCTCATGGGGAAGCAATTGGTGATAGAGCTCTTTGGCTATAGGAGATGGCCATTGGCAATCTGGGTTTAAAACTTGCAGAGAGCAGTCTTTGGAAGAACAACCCAGAGAATCCGAACTTGATCCATACTGATTTTGCAAGATATTGGTGATTACCTTGTCTTCATCCAGAAGTTGCAGGAAGGGGTCCCTTTGTATCATCATTAATTTTGACACTGAATTGATAACCTCAGCTTCTTCTCCTATGTTAGGCTAGATTGGTGAGGCTAATTCCATTTGGGGTTGAGCAGAAGGATATAGGAAAAGAGTCTGAGTATGGTGGAAATAAAAAATGGTCATATCCCCTGAGTGACAACCAATATGAGCATCAATAGCTACTAGCCATGGCCTACCTAGTATAATCATATATCCTCCTAATGTAGCCTTTGGTGAGAAGATCATGAAATCTGCTGGGTATGACCAAGTTGCAAGGTCAACAATTATATCCTCAATCATTCCATTAGGTTTTACAATTGAACTATCTACAAGCTACAAGATAGTTGGGGTGGTTCGGAGGTTATATATGCCAAGTTGTTGCATTATATCTCTGGTCATAACATTTATAGCTTCTCCAAGATCTACCAATACATTGTTAATGGTGGTCCCATTAATAATGACTTTGACAACAGGACTGCCTGGGTCAGAATATTTTGGGATAGTAAGCTTTCCTAACATGATGTCAAAGAGCTTTCCTAACACATGCACCATCTGAGGATCTTTTCTTTTGTGACCAGGATTTTTAAAATAGGCTTCTTTTATGACTTTGCTATAGGTGGGAACATCCTTAATGGCTTGGAATAAAGGTATTTGGACATTGACATTCTTTAATTGATCGAGGATGTTAAATTTAGTTTCTGAAGTAGGCTTAGGATTGGTTGGTTGCAACCTTTATGGAAAAGGTGGCCCAGTAGGGGGGCTCTGATTAGCAATAGGCTATGTTGCTAGAATAGGAATTGTATTTTCTATTAGGATAGGCTCCTCTTGGGGCACTTTAGTTATGATTGGATATTCAGGAGTAGGAAGAGTAGTCCCAGACCGTAGGTGTATATCGTCAAGGGTTATTGCATAGGTAGGATATTTCATAGGATACTGCATTTGATCAGTATTATACACATTTTGCTGAGGTGTGGGAGGCCTATTGTTCAGGTTTGGCTACGATTGCATAGGCAATTGGGTTGGTTTTAGAGGTTGGTTATTAGCAGCTGGTGGTGGTAAGAGTGCTTGCTATTGTGGTGCCTAAAGAGGCGGATTCATGTATCCCTAGGATTGAGGTGGCCATTGTTGGTTTCCTTGCCACTAAGGATTCTACTACCAATTACCTTGTGGTGGTTGCCACACCCCTTGGGGTTATTTCTAACTCCCTTGAGGATTCTTCCATTGCGGACTAGGGCAATTTTGCCACTGATTCTGATAGTTGTTCCAAGGTGGATTTTGATAATTCCTAGAAGGTTTCCATTGATTGTTATAAAATGGACTACTAAATGTAAGTGGGTCCTGAGGCATACTTTGTCATTGTGCCCATGGTCATCTTTGAGAAACAAAGAATAACTATTTATCCATTGGTTCAACTGGCTTGTAGTCAGTCGACATCTGGGTGGCCTCCATAGTTGCAATTAGTTTACATCGACACTCTCTCTTCTTTTATTGATAGAATGGGAAGAATTCTACCAATATAGCCTCTACTTCCTCATGCTTCTTCTTGACCTATAGGGTATCCAGCTGTGTGGCCATATTGTTGATAATATCCTACTTAAAGTCAGATAGGAGATGAGTTATCTCTGATCTAGAAGAGCCTAAACCATTTGTCCTTCCTATTGTTGGTTTGTAGCCTCTTTCTCTTTTCCCAAAAGCACATGAATATTTGAGGCATATTTTCTTTATGTCATCCCAAATAGATTGAGTTATATCTCCTCCTGCCATCAAATCTAAAGCTTCAATGCATCCATCTTGTATTCCTCTGAGAAATAGCAGCTTCTGAGATTCCTCATTAAGCTCATGCTCAGTGTTCCTTTGTAGAATATATAGGAACTGTGAGATATAGTCTTTGAGTGACTCATCCTCCTTTTGAGTCATTTTAAAAAGGTCTTCTCCTCTCATATCAGTTCCCTGACAATATTCCTTATACTTAGTCAGGAATGCATCTTGCATTCCTACCCAATCCTAGAGAAAATCTCATCCTAGGCCCATAAACCAACACAAAACAAACTCCTTAAGAGTCGCAGGAAATAGTTTGAGCTTGTGAGCATCAGAGGTGTAGTCATAACTTCTGCACAAGATATCAAACTCAAAGAGAAAGGTATCTGGGTCTTTTGTTACTAAACCATAGAATTTTGGAAAGATAGAAGATGGTATGTTCTTAAGGTTGTTGGTATCCCACTGGTCAGTAATAGGGAATGGAAAAGTAGGGGGATTAGCCATCCTGGTAGGAGTTATGGGTCATAGAGGTGGCTGATAAGGAGGTTGGTATATGACTAGCTGTAATGAGTTTTCTTGACTGGTAGGGTTTTTAGGAACATGAGTTCTCAGGTGAGAAAAGATGTCTACAAATTTGTTAATTTCAGGTTGCTCTTCAAAAGAATCAACCTGTTCTTAATCAGAGGTTGAGGAGGATGACGTAGTTTTAGGGAGGTCAATGGTGGCATCAACAAATGAAATCTCTTCCTCTAATGGGTGATTGAATTGGTTTGGAAAGTATCATCCTTTGGTGTCTCTTCTTTGGTTATGCATACACATAGTAGGGAGTGAGGTGATTTATGAAATTAACCTAAAATTAATGTATTCTAACAAACTAGAAATGAAACAAAGTCTAAGAATGGCTTATTGAAGAATTGGTTCAGCACCATCCCCAACAACGATGCCAAAAATGATCACTTCCTATAAAGGCTCAAAAACTAGGTATAATTATGAACTCAGGGATTGGACATCCAACCGAGCAGCTTATCCTTCTTATGGAAATTCATTTAGTAAGTCAAACCAAGGACGTATCACTTGAAATGGGCCAGCAAAGTATATGCACCAAGTATCATTTATGTTAGCTTGTGGTGACTGATCATGAAAGTACTATCTAGGAAAGTACTATACACTTTTCCTCCTAACATATTGTAACTCATTCTAACCCTAAAGTGGCAAAAATATTGTATAATATGGCTTAGGGTTAGGGATTTCATAATGTATGATTTTAGTACTTGCAGCAGAATTGAGTTGTAAGGGATTACAGATTGTATTAAGGTTGTAGTCACTGGATAATAAAATATTGGACTCGCTATTGGTGGACGTAGCCCAGGGATTGGGTGAACCACATTAAATCTTTGTGTCTTGTGTTCTCTTCTATGTGGTTTATTGTTTTCTGATATTGGCTATATTTTCATGTCATTGTTATTTCTACCTTGTTAATCCTAACAAGTGGTATCAGAGTGAGGTTATTTCATTTGTTCTTTCATCTATTGTCTGAAGCAGGTCTCATGAGTTAGTGGGAGAGTCTCTCGGTTAAGTAGGAGAAATGGAAAATGAGGGTAGGCTGAAGGTTGATAAGTTTAATAGGTAGAACTTCCAGTTATGGAAGATGCAAATGGAGGACTATCTCTATCAAAAGGATCTAGGGTGGCCATTAGAGGGAATAGCCAAGAAAGAGGCAATAATGTCTCAGGAAGATTGGGATATTTTGGATAGGAAGGCACTGGGGAGTATTCATTCATGCCTGGCACAATCGATGGAATTCAATATCATTGGAGCAAGGAAAGCTAAAGATCTGATGGATACCCTAGCGAAGTTGTATGAAAAGCCTTCAGCTTCAAACAAGGTATTTCTTATGAAGCATTTATTTAATATGAAAATGGTAGAAGGTGGATCAGTCACTGATCATTTGAATGAGTTTAATATAGTTACAAGTCAGTTAGCCTCAGTTAAAATTACTTTTGATGAAGAGGTTAGGGCTCTCTTGATTTTGTGTTCTTTGCTAGAAAGCTGGAATGACTTGGTAATGGTTGTTAGTAATTCTATTTCTGGTTCTAATACCCTAAAGTTTGATGATGTTATTGGTGTTATATTGAGTGAGGAAAAGCTCGGGGGCATCCACATCGGGTAGAGTATTGAACACAGAAAGCAGAGGCAGAACAAGAGATAGAGAAAACAACTCTAGAAATCATGGGAAATCAAGAGGAAAATCAAAGGGAAAGAGGTCTGAATCCAAAGGGCCAAATGATTGCTAGTACTGTGGAAAACTAGGTCATAAGAAGAAAGATTGTTGGTCTCGGAAGAAAGAGCAAGGAGACAAACATGATGGAAATAAGGAGGCAAATGTGGTAAGTAACAAATCCGAAGAGGATGCTTTGCTCTTGTCTTTAGAAAATGTTGATGATTCATGGGTGTTAGATTCAGGGGCTTCATTTCATGCTACACCCCATAGAGGTTATTTTGTTGGTTATGTCCAAGGGGATTTTGGGCTAGTTTATTTGGGAGATAATGAACCCTGTCAAATTATTGGAAAAGGGAAAATCAAGATTAAGTTGCACAATGAGAATCATTGGCTACTACAAGAGGTAAGGCATGTTCCAAGGCTAAGTAGAAATTTAATTTCAGCAGGGCAACTCGTTGATGAGGGTTGCACAGTTACTTTTAATGATAAAAATTGGAAGGTTTCAAAAGGTTCCTTAGTAGTAGCAAAAGGTGTGAAAGTAGGCACCTTATATCTTTGTACAGGTCATACTGTTCCTTCTACTTCAATTGTTTCAGAAGATAATGAATGTTCAGGAACAGTGGCTGCAGTTGAGCAGGAAGAACATCAAACCGTTGTTGTAGATTCTGACACAGCAGTGTAGCACAATAGACTCGAGCACATGAGTGAGAAAGGTATGAAATTACTTCATTAAAATAAAGTTTTACCTAGTTTGAAATGTGTTAATATGGATTTTTGTGAAAGTTGTGTGTATGGAAAGCAAAAGAGAGTTAGTTTTGTAAAGAGTGGGAAGGAAAAGAAAAATGAAAAATTAGAGCTTGTGCATACAAATGTATGGGGTCCAGCTTAGGTATCTTCCCTTGGTGGCTCTTAGTATTATGTTACATTCATTGATGATGCAACTAGGAAAGTATGGATATATTTCATTAGACAAAAATTTGATGTATTTGAAACTTTTAAGAAATGGAAAAGCTTGGTTGAAAATGAGACTGGAAAAAGATTAAAATGTCTCAGATCTGATAATGGCAGTGAGTATTGCAGCAAAGAATTTGAAAATTATTGTGCCTCTACTGGTATTTGTAGACATAAAATAGTTCCAAAGACTCCACAGGAAAATGGATTGGCTAAACGCATGAACCGAACAATAATGGAGCGTGCAAGGAGTATGAGGTTGCATGCTAGACTGCCCAAAAATATGTGGGCAGAGGCTATGAACATTGTTGTTTATTTAATCAATAGAGGCCCCTCTACTCCTTTGGACTGTGGTATTCTAGAGGAAGCATGGAGTGGTAAGAAGGTGAGCTATTCTTTTCTCAAAACCTTTGGTTGTGAAGCTTTTGCACTTATAGATTCTGAAAATAGAACCAAGCTGGAAGCTAAGTTAAAGAAATGTGTATTTTTTGGATATGGCATTGATGAATTTGGTTATAGGCTTTGGGATTTTGAAAATCATAAAATTGTAAGAAGTAGGGATGTCATATTCAATGAGAAAGTATTGTACAAAGATCTGTCATAGTAGCATGAGAAGAAAGAAAATGATTATGTAGTGTTGGATGATATTTCAAATGATAATGTTTCAAAAATTCCTTATGCTCCGCAACAACATCAACAACAAATAACACACACCCCAGTGAATGTTAGACGCTCAACAAGGCTAAGTAGACCTCCAAAAAGATTTTCTCCATCTTTGTATTCTATTTTGTTAATAGATGTTGGTGAGCTTGAATATTATAATGAAGATGTGCAGGTGGATACAAAGCTTCAGTGGGAGTCTACAATGATAGATGAAATGGACTCTTTGCTGAAAAATCAAACATGGGATTTATGTAAGTTACCTGTAGGTAAAAGGGCTTTACAGAATAAATAGGTTTACAGGATAAAAGAAGAGGATGGAGGTAAGAAAAGATTTAAAGCCAGATTTGTCATAAAAGGATTTGCACAGAAACATGATATTGATTTTGATGAGATTTTTTCTCCAATTGTTAAAATGACTTCTATTCATACTATTTTAAGTATTGTGGCTACTGAAGATTTGCATTTAGAGTAGCTTGATGTTAAAACAACCTTTCTTCATGGTGATTTGAATGAAGAAATCTATATGGTACAACCATAGGGATTTGAGGTCAAGGGTAAGGAGAGTTTAGTGTGTAAATTGTAGAAAAGTTTATATGGCTTGAAGCAAGCACCTTGGCAATGGTATATTAAATTTGACACTTTTATGAATGAGCATGGATATAGTCGGTGTCATTCTGACCATTGTGTTTATTTTAAGAGGTTGGATGATGACAGCTACATTATTTTATGTTTATATGTTGATGATATGCTTGTAGCTAGGTCTAACATAGATCACATTAAGGGGTTGAAACAACAATTAGCACATTCATTTGCTATGAAGGATTTGGGGGCAGCAAAACAAATCCTTGGTATGAAAATTTGCAAAGATAGGAAAAATAGGAAATTGTCTCTATCTTAGGCTGATTATATTGAGAAGGTGTTGCAACATTTCTCTATGGAGAATGTCAAAGCTGTCATCACACCTTTGCCTGGTCATTTGAAATTGACTAAGGATATGTGTCCCAAGACACCAGAAGAAGAGACTAAAATGTCTAAGGTACCTTATGATTCAGTTGTAGGGAGCTTAATGTATGCTATGGTATGTACTAGGCTAGATATTGCACACGCAGTGGGAGTCATTAGCTGATATATGAGTAACCCTGGTATTGAGCATTGGAATGCAGTCAAATGGATTCTTAGATATTTGAGAGGTACATCCAGTAAGTGTTTACACTTTGGGGGTTCTACTACTACTGTACAAGGCTATGTTGACTTAGATTTGGTAGGAGATATAGATAGTAGGAGGAGTACTACAGGTTATGTATTTACTATTGGTGGGACAACAGTGAGTTGGATTTCTTGACTACAAAAGGTGGTTGCTTTATCCACTATAGAGGTAGAGTATGTTGCTACTACAAAGGTAGCCAAGGAGATGATATGGCTTTAATTCTTCATGGAAGAATTGGGACATCCACAGAAGGATAATTTTCTACATACAGATAGCCAAAGTGCCATTCATCTTGTGAAGAATTCTGCTTTTCACTCAAAGACAAAACACATACAATTGTGATACCGTTTCATTCGGTCAGTTTTGGATGATGGGAAGTTAAAGCTAGAAAAGATTCATACATATGATAATCCAACAGATATGTTTACAAAGGTCGTAACAAGGGAGAAGTTGAACTCGTGTTCAGCTTCAGTTGGTCTTCTAGACTAAATAGAATAAAGAAACAACTAAGTCCAAGGTGGTTCGATCCAATGGGAGCCTCATATGGTAGCGGTATTGCTATAGGATCAGGCTCCAAGTAGGAGGTTTTTTAGTGTGGATACTGATTAGTCACCAAGTGGGAGATTGTTAGCTTGTGGTGACTGATCAGGAAAGTACTATACACTTTTCCTCCTGACCTCACCAGGGTTTAGGGCTAGGCCAGGAGGAAAAGTTATTTTGGGCTGACATATTGTAACTCATTCTAACCCTAAAGTGGCAAAAATATTGTATAATATGGCTTAGGGTTAGGGATTTCATAATGTATGTTTTTAGTACTTGTGGTGGAATTGAGCTGTAAGGGATTACAGATTGTAATAAGGTTGTAGTCACTGGATAATAAAATATTGGATTTGCTATTGGTGGACGTAGCCCAGGGATTGGGTGAACCACATTAAATCTTTGTGTCTTGTGTTCTCTTCTGTGTGGTTTATTTTTTTCTGATATTGGTTATATTTGCATGTAATTTTTATTTCTACTTTGTTAATCCTAACAATTTAGCCATGCATTATTGTTGTTGCAGGAAGTAAATCCTGAAGAAAAACTATACTATAATTGTAGGAAATGAATACTAAAGTAATGCTTAAGCTGAAGTTTGTGGAAAAGTAAGTGCTAGAATAAAAGCTACAAGAGTATAACTATCAATAAGATATGTGAATTCTTAGAAACTATGCCATGATTCTTCTGCTGTTCTACAACTTTGGCTGCAGGAGGCATTAGCCAATCTGTAGCTTTGGCTGCAGGAGCAGTTTAGTGTTGGACAATTAATCAATAGAAATGTAGTAAATGCTTCTAGCTAATCTGAATCTATTTTATTGTGGATTTCTCACCAAGTGGGCCCCCTTGGATGAGTATCCTAAATCATAATTACACTCAACTGAATATCAATACTTCATTTTATTGACTAAATATCAAAGTACAAAATTCTCATAACATAGTGAAACTGACTGAAAACTATTTCTATATATTCGACAATGCCCTCTGTTGTTGTGCTCACGTAGGAGTAGGGCTTTATTTAAAGGGAAAAACTTCTAACTAACTTCTAACTGCACCGTAGAAATAGGTGGATCTTTATTACAATATTAATGACTAGAAAGAGGGAAAGCTTTAAAGACTAAATAGATTGATATCGAAGCGGAAAAGAGAATTGTCATGACAACAAATCCAACTTCCATTCATGCCTAGATCCTCTTGGAGAAATTAGCATGCCGCCTAACTCATCGTAGAGATTGCCACCTTGCTCCTTCAATAGGCACTACATTGAATGTGATGCAGGAGCATCCTAGGATTCTTGGCAATCCTATATCAACCAAAATATGTTTGTCTTTGAGGGTAGATTGTTAGTTTTGATCTTGGTTTGGTGGAGTTCTTCCTCGGTTTGGGAGATTGGTTGCTTGGTTTGTGTCGTTATCGGGGTGCTCGGTCTCTAAAGAACACTCAGTGAATGAAGGCATCGGTTCACTGGCACTCGGTAATAACTGTGTTGCTCGGTCATGCTTGGCGTGGTTGGTAGACTGGAGCTTGGTTATTTTCCTCTATTGCTTGGTGTTCTTACTTACCAAATGGATTATTTGGATGAATTGGCTTAGCCGACTGGTGCATTTAATTTGGGTTACACTCCTCATGTTATGGATTAACCATTGGATGTGTGGGGACCTAGATCTGGCATGTTGCATTCTTCTATGCGGATTTGATGACCGTTGGGGCCATCTTTTGAAGGGTTTATTTATTTTGTAAGGCTATGTGAGAGCCGATGGATGTTTTAGCATCTAATATTTGTTTGTAAGATTTAATTGTTTCATCAGCCGACTTGTGACGGGGAATCAATATTTATAGGATGCTTGGGTAGATGTTTAGGAGATCATATTAGATCAGATGAGATCAGATGGTTGGTTGGAAGGTTAGTAGCCTGCGAGCTTAGGAGTAGGAAGATTGCTTGGAAGTTTGAGTACAAGTTTAGATCTTTCCTGGGTGCCTACCAGTGTGCTACCTGTTGTAGACCTGGACTAGTTGGATGCTGATGTTGGAGAAAAGATTTGGATCCTATGAGATCTTGTAGACTATTACTTGCTTTGTAATTGGCCATAATTGGGAAGGCCTTATAGCCTGACACATTGCATGTAATCGGTGTTTTCATGAATAAAGACTTTTGTTTCATTGTAGATCCATTGCTTGTATTGTGTATTTCCATTGCATATTGGTTTGGCTGCAAGGTTGGTCAGTCCTTAATTGGATCCACCCACCTTGACTATGTTAGGTGGTATCAAAGCAAAGTTTTTTCCTATTTGAGCAAAGTCTATTCCTATTGGAGCTAAGTGGATCTTGTGTATCTAGATCTTGATTTGAAGATGCCTCCGAGGAGAAATCATGAGATCTCTGAAGAAGAAGAAACTACTGGTGAATTATGTCTTGATGATTTTAGGGCTTTGTAGAAACAAGTACAAGACCTACAAGAGGAGTTGAGAAAGAAGATGCCTACCTTGAAAGAGGATAGTGGTGAGTAATCTAAGGAAGATCATTTTGAAGAAGCTATCGAAGAAGCTAGATATTATGAGGAGAATCAAATTCTGAAAGCTATGTCTAAGATTGGGAAGAGACCTAAGATTGAAGTTTCTACATTTAATGGAAGCCTTAGGCTTGAAGAATTGATTGATTGGATCAATGAGATTGATGAATACTTTGAGTATGAAGAAATAGAAGATCCTGATAGGGTTAGATTTTCAAAGACTAAGTTAAAGGGTCATGCAAATATTTGGTGGAGAGAAGTTCAGTTGGAAAGAGGTAGAAGAGGAAAAGAAAAGATCACTAAGTGGAACTGAATGGTTGACAAGTTGAAGAAGCAATTAATTCCAGTGGATTATAAATTGGGCATGTTTAAGAAGATGCAAGCTTTGAAGTAGACTAAAAAATTAGTGTAGGAGTATACCGAGGAGTTTTATAGAATCTTGATTAGGACTAGTCATTTTGAAGCTGATAAAGAGAAGGTTGCTAGGTATGTCTATGGTTTGAGACCTAGTATTCAGGAAGAGTTACTTATTGTGTGAATGAAAATAATTGGTGATGCTTATCAGATGACATTAAAGATTGAAGAGGAGTTGAATAAGAAGTATGAAGGAAAATAGAACAGTAGAAATCGAGGTGGTAGGACTAGTGAGACAGTTGCTGAAAGTAATGTGACAGAGAATTCTAAGCCTAATGTTGGATCTAGAAATGGTCAAGTTACTCAAAATTCTAGACAGAAAGGAAAGTGGAAGAATGAGTTTACCGACACTTGTTATAACTGTGGTGAAGCTGGTCATAGAAGTTGGCAATGTCCTAAGAAAAGAGTTGCATTAGTTGCTAAAGAAGACATTGAGAATGTTCCAGAGAAAGGTGAATGTCTTGTCACTAGAAGATTGGCTGCATGTGTCTCTAAACCAATGCAGATGAGGAATTTGTTCAGAACTAGATGTAAGTGCAAAGATAAGGTATGTAATGTTCTAGTTGATGGTGGCAGTTTTGAGAACTTTGTTTCAGAAGAAATGGTTAGTAAGTTGAATTTGGAAAGAAGGAAGCATCCTAATCCTTATGAGATTAGTTGGATACAAGATGTTTCTAAGGTTAGAGTTTAAGAGCAATGCTTGGTTAAGTTTTAGATTGGATCTTACCATGATGAGGTATTATGTGATGTGTTGCATATGGATGTCTGTCATCTATTGCTCAGAAGACCTTGGTAGTTTGACATAAATGTTTTGTTTGATGGTCGTGCTAACACTTATATGGTTAGGCATGAAGGAGCCCGACATAAGTTGATACATTTATAGGAGATAGGGGTTAAAGGATGTGGAGTTATCAGGTGTTGTCCTCATGACAAACATCAGGAGCACAAGGTGGAAGAACCTATTCCTATTGAGTCTGGTTTGAATGAGAAGGAGAAAGAGATATCAAAAGAGTTTGTTGAGATTAAGAAATAGATGGTTTTGCTAGAAGAGATGGTTCATCAGATGGTGACATTTATGACACAGAGGAATGCAGATGATACTGAGTGGATTGAGGGGGATGAACCTTATTGAGGCACTGAGGTGGTCGGTAGTGGTTAGAGTCGGTTGCTAGCTATTGCCGACCGAAGGGATAAAAAAAGTGGAAGACAAAAGGACTTTCTGCATGAGATAGTGAATGAAGTGAAGACTACTTGGGATGAAGGACAAGAAGAGATATGGGTGAAGAAGAGATTTAGCATACCTATTCTAATTCCCTTGAGGCGTTCCTAATTTCCTTATGAGAAAATCTTTCTGACCTGGGGTGTCTGATGCAAGAGCATCCTAAGATTCTTGGAAATCTTGTATCAACCAAAATATGTTTGTCTTTGAGGGTAGATTGTTAGTTTTGATCTTGGTTGGGTGGAGTTCTTGCTCAGTTTGGGAGATTGGTTGGTCAGTTTGTGTGGTTACCAGGGTGCTCGGTCTCTAAAGAACGCTTGGTGAATGAAGGTGTCAGTTCACTGGCACTTGGTAATAAATGTGTTGCTCAGTCATGCTTGGCATGGTCAGTAGACTAGCACTCGGTTATTTTCCTTTGTTGCTCGATGTTCTTACTTACCGATTGGATTATTTGGATGAATCAGCTTGGCCGACTGGTGCATTTAATTTGGGTCATGCTCCTTGTGTTATGGATTAACCGTTGGACATGTGGGGACCTAGATCTGGCATGTTGCATTCTTCTATGTGGATCTGATGACTGTTGGGGCCATCTTTTGAAGAGTTTATTTATTTTGTAAGGCTATGTGAGAGCCGACGGATGTTTTAGCATCTAATATTTATTTGTAAGATTTAATTATTTCATCAGCTGACTTGTGGCGGGGAATCAGTATTTATAGGATGCTTGGGTAGATGTTTAGGAGATCAGATTAGATTAGATGAGATTAGATGGTTGGTTGGAAGGTTAGTAGCCTATGAGCTTAGGAGCAGGAAGATTGCTTGGAAGTTTGAGTACAAGTTTAGATCTTTCCTGGCTGCCTACCAGTGTGCTGCCTGTTGCAAACCTGGACTAGTTGGATGCTGATGTTGGAGAAAAGATTTGGATCCTGTGAGATCTTGTAGATTGTTACTTTCTTTGTAATTGGCCATAACCAGGAAGGCCTTACAACCCAACACATTGCATGCAATCGGTGTTTTCATGAATAAAGACTTCTATTTCATTGCAGATCCTTTGCTTGCATTGTGTATTTTTGCTACATATTGGTTTGGCTGCAAGGTTGGTCAGTCCTTAATTGGATCCACCCTCCTTGACTGTGTTAGAATGTTCTTCTGTTGAAAGCTACAGGAAGGTTGGGTGGAACACTTCATGGATGAATGCTCTAGACCTGGTAAAAAACAACATTCGCTATTCCAATGCACTATGCCTTTAAAGGTTAGGATAAGATATTTATGACAGTAATTACCAGAACACACATAATCAATCACATTCAAACATCTACTCTTACTTATTCAAAACACAACATTAGCTTTCAGATCAAGAAATATAGCATTTTATCCAAGCATAGTATATTAAGTATGTTTAAACCATGTTAAATGTCTATTGGCAGCATGCCATATAGTAGTAGAAAATCATAAGAGTCTTTGCGGTAAATGTATCAAAGTGCAGCAAAAAGGTATAGAAAATATTATCCTAAGGCATTATAAAGTATGGCATTAATATGCCTCATCAGAAAACTTTTGAGAAATAGCCCTCCTCTAGTAGTTCTTCAAAATTGTGTAAAACTTTATCTTTACAGTGATGAGAGGCTCCTGTAAAAGGTAGGTATACTCAATTTTTTTTAAAGGAGTCCTAAATACAATTTGTTTAAGTAGAAAGCTTACCAGATTATCCATTGAAGCCAAAATTGACCATAGGTAGCTTGATTTAATTATTTTGTATGTGCAAGACATGTGGAAATGATTGAGAACATACACTCAATATATATATTTCAGGGCCAAAACAATTGTTTGAAGTCTATTTGTTGTTCTTTATGATCCTAATAATTAGAAGAAATTATTCATTTAAAAAAAAACACAAGCAAAGATTAAAAAATTCACAGATTCTGGAAAAGTATGCAAATTATCTATTTTGAAACTTCTTTCATCACTTATGCAGAAAGTTTCATCATTTTACAAGAACAAATATCACTTTTGAACAATAAAACATCACTTCTGAGTATTTTTGTCTTGCTTCTAATAGAGAGCACTTCCAGACATCTTGAGTAAAAAATAAAACCACTTTTGGATGCCCTTTTGAAAGTAAGGTTCCTTTCAATTAAAACAGGTTTAAAAATCCACCATTTTCAGACATTTAAACAAAATTGATAATCCATCATTGTTTTAATCAAACTACATAAATTTGCAAAGTGTTGTCAATCCCTCTCACTTTTGGTTTTGGAAGTTCTCCATCAAGGATTATAGGTCCTTTCCTTATAACTAAATACATCAAGGTCAAAATATCAAGTCTTTATCATAGATATATATTTTTCACTATTAGACTTCATCCTAGGGAACACTTCATTGTGGTCAAACCATAATTGGAACTCCACCATATCAATTGTTTGGATAAACTCAACTGAGATTCTAAGCCTAGCCAACTCATTCAGAAGGATCTTCATTCAAGAGGTGCTACAAAGTTAATTTCATGCCTACAAGGATAAGGTCTTAAAATTTTAAAGCCTCTCCAAATCATAATAGTGTAATACCCCAAAAATGGGCTATAGGACCATTGACCTCCTACATCGACAAATCGATCAAAATCAACATCAACGTCCTAACCAAATGCACATCTACGCATCAAATCATTGAAACCCTAATCGATTTAATCTTAATTCTGCATCAAGGAATATTTCCTAAATATTCCTAATTTATCATAATTATCTTTAATTGAATATTATTTGGCGATAAATGACATTATTTATCCTAAAGTTAATTAATTGAATATGTTGAATATTTGATTAATTAATTTAATTCTGCCACTTAATTATTTAATTATATTTAATTCTATTTGTTCCTAATTAATATTATTTAATTTTGACAATAAATAAAAAATCCTACCAATAATTGATTAAATTCTTATTTAATTGATTAAATCCAGTTGTCAATATTTAATGATATAGTTTTGGAATAAAGTTTGATTAAATAATTGATTAATCCATAAATCAGTTGTTTTAATTCAAAAATCAGTTAAGTTGAGAATAATTCATTTGAATTATTAAATTAATTCATAATTATCCATGCACATTCAAAAAAGCAGTTAAACTTTAAATCAGTAAATCAATTCAATTTGTTATCTTTTTGAACTCAACATCTATTTCGAGTTAAAAAGTGATCTAAACTTATGATTTGAGTTAAAAAGCTATTTTTGCATGATTTTGTGAGTTAACTAATTCTAATTTCCTGATTACTCGACAATCAATTTGAGTTAATTAGGGAGAGATTTTTGGCTTTCCATGGGCTTTCAAAAATCTTGGATTTCTATATAAACAAGGCTTAGCCCTTCACAAAAGGTCCTTCAAGTCCTTGGTTTTTGCACCTCTCTCTTGCGAATTTGGAGAATCAAGCTCTTGCAAACACACGATTTGTGAGATTTTTGCCATTTCATTCATTGTTTTCAACCCATTTTTCATAGCATAGCATAGCATTCATAGATTCAATTGCATTCATTTTCAATTCTAGATCAATTTCAATATTAGTTTTCGTCATATTGCATAGAAAATAAAAAAATATAGATTAATTTGCATTCACTTTCATTCATCTTTTAGCATTAAATCCTTCATTTAGGTGTTGCATTGTCACTAATCTTGGTCATAATCTAAGAATACCATACTCACACCTACTAGAAGGGAGTAAATCACCTGGTTAGCTTAGTTTATTTATCCTACAGATTTCTTGATTTGCTAACCTCTAATGTTTTACTAAAGTGTTGTTTCCCCAACTAGGTACAAAATTCACACACATTTCTAGCACCCACCGTGGGGCCCTGCAACGGGTTTCCTTTCTGAATCTTCAATTTTCTATCATTTTTTTCTCAAAACTACAATTTTTAATTTTCTATCCGTATGATTTCGTACAACATTCCACATATTGTCGTATCAGGACCCCCTGTCTGTCGTATGATAGATGACAATCTCAAGTGTCATGTCGGTCATATGTACATTATCATACGAGATCTACATTTTTGTATGCATACTAATCCACTGTTGTATCATGTTTGAATTATCGTACGAGAAGTAGCATATTGTTGTACAAGTTTTGGTACTAGAATTTCAATTTTCATATCAGAATTTCAAGTAGTCTTTAAGATTTTGATTTCATATTTTTGCTGATGGCTAACCCTAATGATTGATAATTTTTATTTCTAATCACTTTTCTCATGGGAAAGCTCAACAAGAGAAAAAATAAGGTAAAATCTACTAAGCACATTGTGTGGGATTTGAGGTATTTCATTGCATCCCTATAACACTTTGATTTTGGGAAATAAAATGAACATCTCATGTGTTTAGCTTGAGTGTCTCTTGATTTCATAAATCACACGTTCATTTTGGATCTAAAAAGAACATAGATTTTCTTTTTTTTGCATATCTATCTCACATAGTAATTAGGTGCTATGAACACTATTTGTGGAGTTCTTAAGAGAGTGGGCTTCATTCGCTTGTTTTGCATGTGAAGCTCTTCTTGAAGATAGATCCCCTTGTAGGTAGGAAGGATTTGTTATCATCTCATGGTTTTACTTGGTTTAGTCCTCAGTCTTGATGGTACATTTTCTCTTGGTCCCACTTAGAGAGATCGGTAGTCATTATTGTTGACATACAAACCTTGGTGAGGTGGTTTCAATTTAGTGTGTCAATCAATCTTCTTACTATGTTTGGGTGAAGTGAAGAGGCTAGAGGATTATGCTTTGTTCCCTTTTTGGGTAGCATCAGAAACTTAGATCCTTGAATTTGAACTAAGTCCCCATGTGGTCCTTTTTGTGAGTATTCCTTATTAGAGAGGGTTAGCCATAGTGGACATTCCCTTTATTGGGTCAATCAAGTGGACAAAACCTCAAGTGGTAATAGCCATTTCTATCATGGTAGCAGTAGCCTCTATATAAATGTCCTTGTGGAAGAAATCTTCACAGGTGTAGTTTCTTGTTGGGCTGTTAGATCTCCTCAGCATCTCCGATTGATTAAATTTTTAGAATGTGTCGAAACCCCAGTGCGCCTAGATTGGAGTTCACTCTTTTGAGATTGCAAAATTTACAAAGTTGACCATTACTACGAACCCTAGTGCAACCAACATTTTATTTTCTAGGACTATGTGTGTGATTGCAAAACATTTGAGAACATACACAAGTAGAATTCTTAGGGGGTAGAATCATAAGTCACTATTCTTGTTCATGTGCAAGGTTGATTTGTCCTTTGTACATTGTTTGAAGACTATTGCTTTCTCCCTTGATTGTTGTCTTGTGTGTCTGATATCTAATTGGTCTTTTAAAAATGAATAAACCCAACCATCGAAATCAACCAACAAATCTGAAAAACTTTCAAAATATGAACAAAAATCCTTTTCTGGTGTTAGTTATCATCTGAGAAATTCAAAACTCATATGATTTGTTAAAATCATCATATCAGAACCCCTACAAACTTGTATGAAACCCTGTACTTTATTATACAACTATCGTAAAAAATCTAAGCAAATTTTAATACTGGTAGCAATTGTCGTATGAGTTTTTGTCAATTGTCATGTGAAACCTTATCCTGACTTGTACGAGCCTGGAGAAAGTCGTATGAGAGTTGAGTCAAACTTTTTAGAAGATCTTCAAATTTGTTAGAAATTCAATCATTGCAGTCAACCATCAGATTCTGTGAAAATATTCATTGTGTCAGGAACAGAGCAAAAAAATAGAAAATCCAATACATTTTCCAAAAGTGGTCTCTTGAGTTCGATATAGCCTTTTGATTTATTGAATCGAATCTTGTTTCATCTTGTGTCAAAACCTTGTCAAAATCATCTTTCAATTCAATCCTCAAAATGGCTAAGTGCTATGAGCTCGTGTCCGCTATCTTTTGGGCATCTACCCATACATTTAGGGCACAATATCATACACTTACGTCCAATCAAACCAACTCAATCTTGAAAAGGTCACATCATTGAATTTTCTTGAATCAAGTCATTCATCAATTGTCTTAATCTTTCTTTTCAGATTCACTCGAGGTTAATGGTGGAAACCAGAGCTTCCTCACACAAGAAACCTGGAGAAGAACCAAAATTCTCACCTTTGTCTTCTTACTTAGTTCAATCCATTAATCAACCTTATGATATAACTCATTATGAAGAAGACACTCTAGGTAATCTACATTTGAAGAAAGGCTATTCTAATCCTCCTCAATCAACCCATGAAGGTAACCAATCAACTCCAAATCAAACAATCCCTGGTAGTCCTCATAACAACACGATGTCTCAAGGAGGAGGAAACCAAGGTTCCCAAGGTCATCATTCTAATCATGGCGGAGATCCCGAACCAACACCATCTGAAATTGAGTGGTATAGAAATGATGATGACTTTCCAAGAATGATGAAACACTTCTTGCAAGAAGAGAAAGAAGCCTATTTATTACAATTAGCTCAACAAGGAGCCAAACTTCCTAAAAAATTTAATGTCAAAGATATCATCACACAAGAGGAAGAAACTCCCATCACAACCATGATGAAACAGATGCATGCTATGCAAGTCAAGCTCAACAAGATGGAAAAAGAGAAAGAACGAAAATAATTTTCTATGGAGGCTCTATGCCCCTTTCCGTTTGATAAAAACTTGTACATGCCACCATTCCCAAAAAGAGTGGAGATACAAAAATATGACAAATGAAATGGAAACTTTGACCCTCAAGATCATGTCAGAGAATTATGTACTCAATCCATGGAGTTTATGCATGAACCAACGTACCTAATGTATCTTTTCAAACAATCTCTGGGAGGATCAACCATCCATTGGTTCTCTAAAATGCTTCCAACAATCAAAACTTTTGAGGAGTTGATCAAACTATTTTATCAACAATACTCCTACAATATTCAACATCCAGTCACTATGATTGATATCTACAATTTGAAGCAAAAAATAGGAGATACCTTCCTAACCTTCCTCAAATGATGGGGGAAAAAGTTTTCACTCTATGCTCGATCTATTCCAGAAACTGAAAAACTCAAGATCTTTATCAACAATTTGAATCCGGAACTCAATTATCATTTGCAAATGCAAAATCATACTTCTTTTGAGAAAATGGTAGAAAATGCCATAAAAATTGAAAATGTTCTTTCTCGTAAGGGAGATATATCACTTAACAAAGACAACAAGTATGAATTGGGTTCTAGTTTCAACAACAAAGATAAAGTCAAATTATGGAACAAGAACAAGAATGTTGTAATAGATGGTGTTGTTGATCACATCAGTACTCCATCAAAGGCACCAACATTCAATCTCACCATTGAAACTCAAGCCATAAAAGCTTCTGAACAAAAGGCATCTGAATCTGCTAAAAAGTCTAATGACTATAAACCATGGGTTACAAAACCAAAGCGTGAGTTCACTCCTTTGGATGAGTCCTTGGAATCTGCCATGAAAACTCTATTGGCAAACAAAATCATCACATTGCCTGAGATAAAACCATATGATCTTGAAGTAAAACCTAAATGGTGGAAAGAGATCGATTTCTATGACTTCCATCAAAACAAAGGTCATAAAACCAATAAATGCATGCACTTGAAGCATCTCATACAAGATAAAATTGATGAGGGAGAAATTGTAATTGACAACCATAAAACCAACAATGATCGTATAGCATTCACAGAACCATTTATGAAGCATAATCAAGGAGATTCATCTTCTAAGCCTAACATGGGTGCTAAAGTCAATTATGCCTACTCTGGTAACAATGTTGTCATAAATATGGTTGAACCATGCCTATCTGAACATTGCAATGTCATCACTATTGTAAAAAGAGATAGAGATATTGTAAAAAGAGATAGAGATAATCAATCAACAAATGCACTAACTCGATCACAAGCTCAGGTACATCTACAAGGCCAAAACTTGGGTTCATCAAATGCCCCTAAGGTGCCTTTCAATCTTTCATCTGCTTCTAAATAGAGGGCTGCCTCAAAATCATCAAATCCCAAAGAGACCAGGGCAACATCATACAGTATTGTCCAACAACTCCAGCATACCAATGCAAAAATATCCATGTTTGAGTTGCTTCAGATATCTCCTGCTCATAGAGATATTTTGGATAAAGCTTAGCTTGGTTCCAATGTTCCTAACAATCTTGGTTTAGACAGATTCCAAACTATGGTTCGTCATTTGACATCACCCTAGTATATCCCCTTTTTAGAGGAAGATGACAATTCATTGAGTCATCCGCATAACCAGTCGTTGCACATTGAAGTCTTAATCCAAAACTGTCATGTCAAATGTGTGTTGATAGATGGAAGCACTGGTCTAAATATCCATTCCTACAAATTGGTCACACAACTGGGATTATCAAAAGATTCCATTGATCCTAAAAAGAAGATAACCATAAAATCATAAGATGAGCAAGAAAGATCCTCCAAGGGAACAATTGTACTACTTATTAGAACCAGACCAATTATCAGAGACATCACCTATCAAGTTCTAGATCTTCCATTGGCTTACAACATTCTTCTAGGGATACCATGGATACATGAAATGCAAGCTATTCCATCAACATACCATCAATGTGTAAAATTTCCTTATGATGGAGTAGAGGTAACAATCCTAGCTGACATATCTACATCTTGCAATGCCTTGAAAGAGAGTGCTGACAAACTCATTCCACATAATAGGGAATCTTTCACTAAGCAAACAGATATAGCATCAACATCGAAGATGGAAGACATTGCTAAAGAAGTCAAAATAAAGGACATAGGCATGGGAGAATATACTATGGATCCAGTCCTATCCCTAACATCTCTCCCGGTCTTGCCTAAATCTTATGGGCTGCCTTTAAAATAGACAAAACAAGCATCTAAAGAACCTCAAGCTATCTACAATGGAAGTTTTGTCATAGAGCAAGTGTCCAAGCAAGAGTTTAAAGAGGAAGAAGTTGTGCTTGCATGGCTATACAAAGATGAATCTCAATCAGTTCAAAAATGTGACTCCAAGTCAAACAAGATTCCCTAAAATTCATATGGACCAGGTCACAAACTCATGTCTAAAATAGGATACACAGGAAAAGGACCTCTAGGAACAAGAGGCAAAGGAACCATACAACCTATTGAACATTGTGGGAGAACAAACAAAGAAACTATAGGGATTGGATATCACAAGAAGCCCTTCCACCTTAGTAATAATTTAGCTCATGTCCTAGAATAGATAAGTCCCACAAAGGAAACTTAGCTAAAGGGAGATACACAACAATGAGACAGTGATGATTTGGACACCACTAATCTCATTCCTTATGAACGTTTACCTCAAAACATACTAGATCTTCTTAAGGATGAGGAGAAACCTAAGGATAATATCAATGTGGTAGATACACAAGAACCTACTACTAAATAAGAGGAAGGTAAACCTATCACAATAGCTAAACATTTGGGATACAATAGTGATTTTGAGACAGACTCCCATGAATATGAATTCTACTCAGACTCTGAAGGTAATCCTTCTTGGGGAATCTGTCCTGACTTTACACACGTTCTTAGATTTCCTAAAGGTCTAGATGAAGAATCAAAGGATGAATCAAATGACTATGAATGGGGAATTATTCCAGAAGAAGATGAGCTTATCACTAAAAAAATGGATGTCATTGACCAATATTCACCCAAATCTGACATTAGTCTAGAGCGAAATGATGAATTTCACAAGTATGATCCACCTACTACTGAAGTAGAATCCAATAATGACATTGAAATGATTCATGAACTGAACATTCTGAGTAGTAATATCACCTTTGAATTTGAGAGTCGGGTTAGGACCAATGATGACAACACCATATGCGTGAACACTATTTCCCAATCCTCCCCTACATTGACTATCCAACATCCAGAGCTTATTGACCAAATGTCTACCGACCCAAACCAAGATATCCATACCTTTCAAACTGACTACACTCTTGGTTGATACCTCAATGTAGTGGAACCTATGACAACTTCCATCAGCAAACCTAGTGTTAGCATGACAAAGCCGGATATCAAATATCTCAGTCAGAAAAACAAAAGAAAAAAGAAAAAGAGTTCTGAGGGTGAAAACCACTTCGTGGCAGTCTCAGAACCTAAAATAGTAAAAATAAAAGATGTATCCGAAGGTGAGAACCTCTTTGAGGTGCCTAAGGATGAGATATTTGATGTCCTTCTATGTCATTTACATGAGAGATCTCCAGTGTTGATAGAACCAACTCAGTCTATCAATTTGGGTACAACAGAGGAACCATAACTGATTCATGTAGCAAAATCCCTATCAGAGGAAGAGAAACAAGCATTTACCAAATTCTTGACGAAAAAGAAAATCAACTTTGCATGGAAGTATTCAAATATGCCAGGGTTAGATCCTGATCTCATAATGCATCATCTTTCTATAGCTCCAGGATTCAAACCAGTTAAAGAAGTTACGGAAGATGCATCCACATGTTGCACTCCTAGTCAAAGCTGAGCTAGAAAAGTTACTAAAAGCCAAATTAATCTGAGTCATAAATTATGCAGAGTGGATCTCAAACATAGTTCCAATTTCAAAACTAGATAAATCTATAAGAGTATGCACAAACTTCAGATATGTAAACAAAGCATGCCCTAAGGATGACTTTCCACTACCAAATATCGATATGATAGTGGACATGACTGTGGACTTTGAAATGTACTCTTTAATGGACAATTTCTCTAGATACAACCAAATCAAAATTTCTCTAGAGGATCAAGAGAAAACAACTTTCACATGTGCATGGGGTACCTTCTATTGGAATTTCATGCCATTTGGTCTTAAGAATGCCGAAGCTACTTATCAATGAGCTATGACTTCTATCTTTCACGATATGATGCATCGCACCATGGAAGACTATGTTGATGATACCTTAGCTAAGTCTATGATAAGATCAGAACATTTGAATGACTTGAGAAAAATACTAGATAGAATGGAGAAGTTTAGTCTTAGATTGAACCCTAAAAAGTGTTCTTTTGGTGTCACTTCTAGAAAACTCTTAGGCTATATTGTTTCGAAGAAGGGCATTGAAGTAGATCCTACTAAAGTTAAAGCTATCATGGAGATGCAACCTCCTAAAAGTATCAGTCAAATGAGGACCTTAAAAGGAAGGATGAAATCAATCAGACGCTTCATATCTCAGCTAGTAGATATATCACAACCTTTCACAAAAACATTACATAAAGGTGTGACCTTCTCATGGAATGAAGAGTGTGAAAAGAAATTCAACCACATTAAGCAATATTTAGTGAATCCTCCTATTTTGATGCCTCCTATTCAAGGGAAACCATTGATTCTATATGTCTCTGCCACAAATACATCACTAGGGGCATTACTAGCACAACATGATGAAAATAGGATAGAGAGAGCTATCTATGACATCAACAGAACATTGGTAGCTTATGAGAAGAACTATTCCATGATAGAAAAGGCATGTCCAGTAGTAATCTTTGCATCACAGAAGTTGAGACACTACATGTTAGCTCATACTACATAGTTGATAGCTAAGATAGATCCATTGAATAACTTATTAAGCAAAGCTTCCCTCACAGGTAGACTAGCTAAATGGGTGATGCTATTGAACGAATTTGACATAGAATATGTTGAGAGAAAAGCTATCAAAGGACAAGTTAATGCAGATCAGCTAGCCAAAGCACCAATGTTCAATGATACACCATTATAAATGTAATTTCCTGATTCATCCATCATGCACATATCTTCTAGGACTTGGCATCTTTTCTTTGATGGATCTTACATACAGATTGGATCTAGAGTAGGCATATTATTCATAACACCACAAGGTTACTCAATACCTAAAGCATTCAGAATAAAATTTCCTTGCATAAATAATATTGCTTAATATGAAGCTTTACTTAATGGCATGAAGATAGCAATTGAGTGGTGAGTGACAGAGTTTCACGTTCATGGAGATTCACAACTAGTCATACACCAAGTCAATGATGTTTACCAAACAAAAGATGAGAAACTTGTTCCATACAAATGCATGGTAGATGAATTAAAGAAGTATTTAATCTCAGTCACTTTTTGAGAAGATTCCTAGAACAAAGAACAAGGTTGCTGATGCTATGTCAACGCTATCATCTCTACTACAGCAGCCTGAACTTGAGCTATGTTATGAGTTCTTGGTGGAAGCACTGTCATTTCCTACATATGATTCCCCTAAAACTTGCATGATCTACACTATTGTTGGTCATGATTCTTCTAGATACAAACACCTTTTCTCCTACCTTCAAGACCAAATCATCCCTAATACCTTCAACCGCCATGAGAAATGATACCTTTTCCAAAATGCATCATAGTATGTCATCATAGGTAATGATTTGTACAAACAGAGTCTAGATGGTACACTTCTTAGGTGTTTAGAACATGAGGAGTCTCAACAAGCATTATAGGAATTCCACGATGGTATATCTAGATCACATTCCAATGGTTTAACACTAGCTCAAAAACTTATTAGGGCTGGGTACTATTGGCTAGAAATGGAAAAAGAGGCTATCAAATATGCTAAGAATTGTCAGAAATGTCAAGTCCATGGGAACTTGATTCATGCACCAGGGATAGATCTTATTCCCTTTACTACAAAGTGGCCTTTCCAACAATGGGTGTTTGATCTTATAGAGGCCATATATCCACATTCTTCCAATGGACATGCTCATATTATTATAGCTACAGACTAATTTACAAAATGGGTAGAAGCAGTCCCTCTGACTCAAGCAACTGGCAAACAAATTTCAATGTTCATTCTGAACTATATCATTTGTCACTATGGAATTCTACATTCAATAGTCACAAATAATGGTGGTTAATTCAAGAATAAGGACTTAGATTCCTTGTGCTCTAAATTCAAGATTACACAACATTGGTTGTCCAAATACTATCCTCAAGGGAATCGTCAAGCATAAGCATCAAACAAAAATTTGTTGAAGATCCTCCATCACACAGTTAATAAAATAGGAAGAGACTGACATCTCATGATCAATCTAGCTCTCTAGGCCTACAAAACAAGTATAAGAATGCTCATTGGGGCTACTCCTTTCACTTTAGTTTATGGGTCTGAAGTGGTACTACCTATTGAGGTTGAAATCCCATCACTAAGAATCAGAATGCATGGTCTAATAACTAATGATGATTACAGAGTGTCTAGGTTACAAGAACTTGAATTACTAGATGAGCATAGACAAGCTACGTATGATCATCTTAGAGTATATCAGAAAAGAATGTCTAGAGGTTACAACAAGAAATTCAGACACAAAGAATTTCAGGTTGGCGATCTAGTCTCGAGAGAAAATCCTAAAAATCAATCACATAGAGAACGCAAAGGGAAGTTTAAACCTAACTGGCTGGATCCTTTTGTTATCACTACTACTTTTGGCTCTAGAGCCTATCAACTCTCAATGACTGAAGGAGAACAACTCCGAGAACCAATCAATGTTCTCCATCTAAAGAAATTCTATGCCTGAGGCATTTAGTATTAAAAAATGTCCTGAAAAAAATCATAAACATCAGAAAAAGTCCTAAAAAAATGATCATCTTGGTGAAAACCTAGCAATAGGTGCCTTGATGTATCACAAAAAAATAAAAAAAATGAAAAAGTAAAAAAAAATGAAAAGTACAAAAAAATTGAAAACTTGAAAAATACAAAAAAAGAAGAAAAAGAAAAAGTGCCTTGGTGAAAACTTGGAAACAGGCACCTTGGTAGCAAAAATAGAATCTCTGCCAAGATGGTGAAAACCTGGCAAATGGGTACCACTTGTATCAAAACACTCCATCTATCAGTGTAATCTTGGTCTTTCCCAGCTTTCAGTCCTGCTTTAGTTTATACATATCTTTTGGTTTGCTTTCGCATCCTATTTTCAATAAAGTCGGTCTAAGCATCAATCTAACACAAGTGTCTGTATCCTGTCAAAGCTTCAACTTGGGGGCAATCAACATCATATCCTAAAGTCCTCAATATCTTCAGATGAGTCATTTCTAGTCAAGGTCCTTTCGAAGCTATGTCTGAGTCAGTCAGTCTATCTCCTCACCAAGAAAGGATTGAGAACATACACTCAATATATATATTTCACAGCCAAAACAATTTTTTGAAGTCTATTTGTTGTTCTTTATGATCCTAATAATTAGAAGAAATTATTCATTTAAAAAAAAAGAAAGAAAAGATTAAAAAATTCATGGATTCTGGAAAAGTATGCAGATTATCACTTTTGACACTTCTTTCATCACTTATGCAGAAAGTTTCATCATTTTACAAGAACAAATATCACTTTTGAACAATAAAACATCACTTCTGAGCATTTTTATCTTGCTTCTAATAGAGAGAACTTCCAGACATATTGAGTCAAAATGAAAACCACTTTTGGATGCCCTTTTCAAAGTAAGGTTCCTTTCAATTACAACAGGTTTAAAAATCCACCATTTTCAAACATTTAAACAAAATTGATAATCCATCATTGTTTTAATCAAACTACATAAATTTGCAAAGTGTTGTCAATCCCTCTCACTTTTGGTTTTGGAAGTTCGTCATCAAGGATTATTGGTCCTTTCCTTATAACTAAATACATCAAGGTCAAAATGTCAAGTCTTTATCATAGAGATATATCCTTCACTATTAGACTTCATCCTAGGGAACACTTCATTTTGGTCAAACCATAATTGGAACTCCACCATATCAATTGTTTGGATAAACTCAACTGAGATTCTAAGCCTAGCCAACTCATTCAGAAGGATCTTCATTCAAGAGGTGCTACAAAGTTAATTTCATGCCTACAAGGATAAGGTCTTAAAATTTTAAAGCCTCTCAAAATCATTATAGAGTTTTACCCCCAAAATGGGCTATAGGACCATTGAACTCCTACATCGACAAATCGATCAAAATCAACACCAAAGTCCTAACCAAAGGCACATTTGCGCATCAAATCATTGAAACCCTAATCAATTTAATCTTAATTCTGCATTGAGGAATATTTCCTAAATATTCCTAATTTATCATAATTATCTTTAATTGAATATTATTTGGCAATAAATGACATTATTTATCCTAAAGTTAATTAATTGAATATGTCAAATATTTGATTAATTAATTTAATTCTACCACTTAATTATTTAATTCAATTTAATTCAATTTATTCCTAATTAATATTATTCAATTTTGACAATAAATAAAAAATCCTACCAATAATTGATTAAATTCTTATTTAATTGATTAAATCCAGTTGTCAATATTTAATGATATAGTTTTGGAATAAAGTTTGATTAAATAATTGATTAATCCATAAATCAGTTGTTTTAATTCAAAAATCAGTTAAGTTGAGAATAATTCATTTGAATTATTAAATTAATTCATAATTATCCATGCACATTTAGAAAAGCAGTTAAACTTTAAATCAGTAAATCAATTCAATTTGTTATCTTTTTGAACTCAACATCTATTTCAAGTTAAAAAGCTATTTTTGCATGATTTTGTGAGTTAACTAATTCTAATTTCCTAATTACTCAACAATCAATCTGAGTTAATCAGGGAGAGATTTTTTTCTTTCCATGGGCTTTCGAAAATCTTGGATTTCTATATAAACAAGGCTTAGCCCTTCACAAAAGGTCCTTCAAGTCCTTGGTTTTTGCACCTCTCTCTTGCAAATTTAGAGAATCGAGCTCTTGTGAACAGGCGATTTGTGAGATTTTTGCAATTTCATTCATTGTTTTCAACCCATTTTTCATAGCATAGCATTGCATCCATAGATTCAATTGCATTCATTTTCAATTCTAGATCAATTTCAATATTAGTTTTCATCATATTGCATAGAAAATCCAAAAATATAGATTAATTTGCATTCACTTTCATTCATCTTCTAGCATTAAATCCTTCGCTTAGGTGTTGCATTGTCACTGATCTTGATCATAATATGAGAATACCATACTCTCACCTACTAGAAGGGAGTAAATCACCTGGTTAGCTTAGTTTATTTATCTTGCAGATTTCTTGATTTGCTAACCTCTAATGTTTTACTGAAGTGGTGTCCCCAGCTAGGTACAAAATTCACACACACAAATAGTAAGCTCATAGTAGTATAAATACCACTTCTGAAGAAGATTCAATCTCGACCACATGCAGATCATAGCCAACAAGTTGATCAAATCCAACATGAAGATGAAACACAAGAAAATCAACCAAATATGGAGTGACAAGAAAATGACTGGGTGAGGGTTAGCACCAGCACCAACAACAACAACAAAAACAACAACAACAATCACAATGATGGTGAAAATGAAGAAATAAAAAATGAAAAAGTAAGAGAATTTTTTTTTAAAAAGTCCTTTATTTCAAAAACTCATGGAAAAGGTACTTGAAGAGGACAAGGAAAGATACTTTGTGACCTTAGCAAAACTAGGGGTTTAGTTACCTCATGACTACAATGTTTCACAACTAAAGCAAGATGAAGATGAGGTAAACCCCATAGGTACTTTAAACAAACATTGTTAAGAATGAATGCTAAATATGTCCTATGGGGGAGTATTCTAGTAGTTATGTAGTAGTTTCATGTTGCATTCATGACTTTGTTTGTCATTGATGTCAACACACTGATTATACTAGAGATTAGCAGAGAAGCAAACATAGTTTGAATTATCACACATGGAGAATTTCAGATAAGGTTATGCAGAGTTGAGGAAATGTTCCTTATGGTAACCTAATATCATGGTTAAGAGCGCATACAAAAATTCAATTATTTGTGTTAGTTATGGGTAATTTAGTGGAAATTATATTATGTCAGTGTTCTTGAGAAGTGGTTTGCAATAATCAGATTATATCTCCTAACATGGATAGAATCCAGACATTCAAAGTTATATAGATGTTGAAGACATTTTAGAGGTAACCTAGATGAGTCAGCATAGTTAGAGGTTGCATGTGTGAAGATTTATTAAGTTTGCGAGTCGACAGTTTTATGTGGTTTGGAAATATTATGTAACGTATAATATTTTATAATTTGTAATTGGTTAAGCCTAATTGGCCAACTCAATTATGAAATATTGTACATGGTATAAAGGAAGGATTATTTTCCTTAATTGAGATGATAGTATGCATGATATGAGAATTATATGATGCGAAGGTGAAATAGTGATTGATGTATGATGTGAAGTGAGCAAATCTAGTAGTGAGATCTGGTGAAGCATTTGGTGCGGTTTTTGGCACAGTTAGAGGAGAAAAGAGAAGTTGTTGAGATTAGTAATTATTGCTATTATTCTATTTAGATAGTACATATATCAGTTGGATAGTGTGTTCAATGACCTTTCCCTTGAAGATGTTTGGACAGTGGCTCCTTCTGCCTTCCTTAACTCCTAACATGGTTAGAATCTTCTCACATGGATTCAAAGTCTCCTAACATGGAATGATATGTACTAAATGTAATTCATAAGACTCCTTACATAGTCCATCCTCTCACAAGGAATTTTCCTATTAATATATCTTTTGTGGGTACCATCCCCACCGGGGTTTATTCTCTCATCAAGAGGTTCCCTAGTTAACAAATTTGGTGTCATTGTGTATGATTATCTTTCTGTGGTTGTTGTTTATTTTGATTACATGTTTCAGATTTAATAAGGTTAATAAAAGTTGTTTTTATTAGATAACTAATTCACCCCCCCTCTCAGTTATCTTGGTGGAATTTACTTTCTAACAATTGGTATCAGAGCGACAGGTCCTTGAAGGAAAAGTTTAACAACTTAAGGATATATATGGTGAGTCATTTTAGAAAATAAAGTCCTATGTTTGATGGATTTAACTATGAAAAATGGAAAGAAAAGATGAAGACACATCTACTATGTTTAGGACCAAGATATTGGTTGATTACAAAGAATGATAAGACTATCATTGAAGAAGACAAAATTGAAGACTGGACCTAGAAAGAAAGAGATTTATTTATGTGTAACAAACTTGCCAAAGAAGCACTTTTGTCAGCTCTTCCTAAGAATGAATATAGTTAGGTAAAAACTCTAAAGAAATCTCATGAAATTTGGTTAACTTTAGAATCTACTTTTGAAGGTGATAAACATGCTAAGAGAATCAGATTACAAAATTGGATATGTTTATTTCAAGAAGCAAAGATGATGAAAGATGAATATGTTAGAAGTTATATTGGTAGAATATCAGATATTGTTGTAGGTATCAAAGCTTGTGAAGGAAATAAGACTGAAGATGAAATCATATGGAAGATCTTGAAAACTCTAACCCCATTGTTTAAGAATGCAACACAAATGATTGAACAAGTCATACCTTGTACTGATAAATTCACCAGAGAGACTCTGCTTGGAAGATTAGAAGCAACATAGATAGGTTTGAGACAATCTAGAGATTTGCCTAGAATTGAAATTGCATTCAACACTCTTAGTGTTCACCCTACTTTGTCAAGAAGTGCAAGTGTCAATGGAGACTATGCCAGTAGTAGCAGATCTAAGACTGAAGAAGATAGAAAGATTAAAGAAGGAATTGCCTTACTTGTAAAAAGAGAACCATAAGGTAAGAAAATATTTAAATGTTGGACATGTCAAGAATATGGTCATTTTGCATCTAAGTGTCCTAAGAGAGTGAAGAAATACAAGAAGAAATTTAAACCTAGAAGACCTAAAGAATGTTATTATGCTAATGATGAGGAATTTGAAGCTAGCTGTAGACACCTAAAAATCCTTTAGAAAATAAAGTATTTTTATTTTTTGAAAAATCCCTGATGACATCATCATTTGTTAATTAATTAATTAATTTATTTTTATGTCATTAAATCCCTTTACCTTAATTAAAAATATTTAATTAAGGAATCCCTCCCAAAAATGTTTAAATCTTATTTAAACATTATCTCCTTATTTATTAATTATTTAATTAATAAATTGACCAAAAATTCTAAAATAAATTATTTATTTATTTTTTACCCAAAACTTGGCCAATTTCCTTAAGACCACTAACCTCTTCTAGAATCTTCTAATCCTTCTTTAATTTCGATTAAAGACTAATCCCATCATTTCCTAACCCTAATCCCAACTCAAAATATTTAATTAAGATTAAATATTTAATCCTCATATTTATTAAATTCATTTTTAATAAATATTCTCAAACCTAAACCATGGAAATAAATAAACCTAAATAAATCTTTATTTATTTCCTAAAATCCATATTTATCCTAAGGAAGTTCTAGACTCTTCTAGAAAGTCTTTATCCTTGTCCTCCTAATCTTAATCTTAATCCTAATCCCCCCCTAACCTTGTCACATTCCCTAAACAAGGTTAGCCAACTCCTAAGCTTAACCCAAAGTCAACAAACTTCTAGAAACTTCTCTTACATGCATTAAATGCATTTAAAGCCTCCTTATCCCTCTTACATGCATTTATGATGCATTTAAGAAGCCCCTCACCCCTTTCTTACACCCTTTGACCTTAGGCACATTTCCTAAATTGTGCACATCCCTCCCATCTTTCAACCCAATGCCCTTGTGACACTTATCACAAGGAGGTGGCCCTGAACTAGCACAATCCATGTGCTCCCTTTTGAATGAATCTTGGCCTCTCTTAAGGATTTTGATCCTGGCCACTCATTCCTCCTTCCCAAAAGCCTATAAATACTCCTCATTTCTAAGAGCAAAATACCCATTCACCTTTTATTTCAAGCAATGTTATAATGCTAGAATAGCTCTAAATCATTTAGCTTTCATACTAATTGTTAGTTTTAATCATTTTAAAGCATTTTTAGCTCACATCTTAGTATAGAACTAATGGATTAACTTAGTTTAATTATTGTTTATGCATCATTCTCACATCTATTTTGGGTTCTAAAATCTACTTAATCATACTAGTTGCATAAATCTTGATTTCTTGAAGCCTTAGGGGCAATTTTGGGTGTTCTACCCAATATTGTGCCATTTTTGGGGTGTTCATGAATCTCAATCCATCTTAGCATGCATTAGAATATGCTCCAAGTGCTTAGAGAGCACACCCACATCCCCTTAAGCAATAGCAAATTAAACAATGCTTGGGTGCACCTGTTTTAGCTCAATCCGAGGTGGCTTAGCTTAGAGTTTTCTTGTTTTGGATTGATTTCATGTTAGATTAAAATCTTATTGTTTGATTGATTTGAACCTTTCAAAATAGATACAGGATCCTTAAAAGCCTTGCTCACATTCTGGCACGCTCGGTGGGACCCACTTCATGGGTTTTTTGCAAACATTCTGATGGATTTTGGAGTGTTTTCAGATTTTTCAAGCTTATAGGTGGACGAAGCACTTGGAATTCTTCTTCCTCTTCTTGTCTTTATTCTTCTTCTATTCTGTCTACTTCTTCTTCTTCTTCTTCTTCTTCTTCTTGCGGGATCTTGGCCATTTTTTCTCAAAAAAATCCATAAGGAAGCAAAATCATACACACCTTGTTTTAGTACTTAAAATGAACCCCCAAATCATTCTTGAATGTGTTAAGGACTAAAATTAGCAAAATTTATTCTAACAAACAAGAAAAATCAATCAAAATATTTGCATCCTTGCAACATCAAGGTTTTAGATGCATTCATGCAGAAATTAGGAATATTTCAAGTTTTGGGTACTTAAAAAAAAAGAACCTCAAATTTGCATCTCATTTCTAAAAACATTCAAAATCAATCCTAAAAGTGCATGCAAAAGTTCCTAAAATCAATCCTAAAAAACTTTATTTTTATTGAAAACTAACTTCATTTTGCAAAAATCTTGAATGCCTTAAATGATCAAAACAAAGAACTTCCAAATTCTTAAAACAACATGCCAATCTCAATCTTGAATGATCAAAGAAAGAACTTGCAATCGCTCAAATCGCTTACTTTTGGGAGAAAGAACAACTCAAAATCTAAACACTTGTGTCTTTAGAAGTTTTCATTCAAACATCACTTAATCAATTTGGAAAAAAGAACAACTTGCTTGATGTGCTTCTAAGAGCTTTCATTTTTTGTAAATCCTTGTTAAAGTAAGCAACGTAGAACATTTGAACTTGGAAAAGTTCACTTGTTTTACTTTTAGCGAGGCCTGTCCGGGGAGAAAAGCGCTTCCTCTTTGGAGAATGACCTCAAACCGGTATCCCCCCTGGCTGGTATATAAATAAAGTGAAGGCAAAAAGTACTCACTTATATCTCCTAATCCATGGGCGTTTTGTGCCAAATGCAAATGTCTGGGGATGGTAAATATTCCTCCCCCAGCATTGTTGGCTAGGCTTGTAAGTGAGTCACAGGTGGTCAGCATAACCGGGTATGGAGACTCCATGGAACTATTAAAAATCTGATAAAA
The DNA here is from genome assembly GCA_027943335.1 of Chamaecyparis obtusa. Lineage (NCBI taxonomy): Eukaryota > Viridiplantae > Streptophyta > Pinopsida > Cupressales > Cupressaceae > Chamaecyparis > Chamaecyparis obtusa. The sequence continues at coordinate 561,140 of BSBK01001514.1, forward strand.
TAGAGGCTACCCTATCTACATCTGAAAGTATCAAAATCCTTGTGCAAGGACCGATTCTAAGGGGTTTACCGGGTCGCCTCAAGATTACTCACCATTTGTATTCCCTTCTAGGGGGTACCAAGCTGTGGGCAAGAAATTTTGATACTCACCTTCCTTAGGTAGATCTGTTTGAAGTGCTTGACAGACAATACTCCGTGAAAACATTGTTGGAACATACACTTTCAAAGCTTTATCAGAGTCAGTTATCCTGTTTGTATCCCGCAAGGTTGCTTTGTCCCTTGTGGGGATTGCTTTTCCAAAAGTCATGTTTATCTATCCTTTTCCATTGGAAAACATTGAATCAAACTAACAACTTGGCACTCAAAAAAAAAATCTTGCAGGAATCAGATATCCAAGAAGCCTTTTGTCTCAAACCAAACTTATCAGAATTTCCCCGAGTTATGCCCAATTTGATCAAACATCTGAAAGCTAAGTTACCCAAATCCAAGGATTATCAAGAGAAGAAATTTGTAGAAAGAAACCTTAAGAGCCATCAATCCTCTATTCAAGCAACCCAAGCAGAAGAAAAATATCAAGAAAAGCTTGATAATATTGGCTATAATGCAAGAGTCAAATAGTTTGCCTATCGATTCTAAGTGAACCATCGCTACGTCAATCTTGAAAGAGAAGATTAGCTAGATCCATTGCGTGTCCCATTCTACCTTTAGATCTCAAAATCCTATCTTGGCAGTCCTTCATCCTAGTTTCATCCTAGTTTCATCCTTGCATCATCATCAAATCCTTAGTTTCATTCTAGAGTCTTTAGTTGCATTCATCATCATCTTCCTAGCAGCATCATAGATCATCCATTCTAGTTGCATCTACATCATCCTTTTAGGAAGAACATTGTTTCATCATCCTTCACCATCTTTCCGTCAGCAATCCACAATCAGAATCCCAAATCCTTGATCCAAATCCAACATCTGTCAGCCAAATCAGTACCCACCATCTTTTTGCACCAAATCTAGAGACGCAAATCCAAAAGCACTTGGTATTTAAAACCTTTGAGTTGTTTCCATCCCTTATCCTAAATCAGATATCATCCCCTTTTTGACAGAGCATTGTCTAAAGGAAATCCAACTTGTCCTTGCATAGCCTCATCATCTCGAGCAAGAGATTGGCTTGTATTGATAAGAATCCAGTTGACTGAAGATCATTAGTCTATCCTAGGTTGGCCAAATCCTAACACCGATCCTCCATCGGGAAAAACAACAGCTCATTGTTGACACTTAGTAATCTTCCACCAACATCCCACCAATCCTCCACCCAATCTTGACCCAAATCAGAGCATTCCATCAAGCCTCCATCATCATCAAGCTTTTTTACCAATCTGTCACCATCTTCCATCAAATCTTCTGCCATCTTTGATTCATATCCAAGCATCTCACCAATCCTTGCATTATAGAAATTTCATCATCCTTAGAAGTTCCTTAAGCTTGCATCCATAATTCTTTAGAGTCTTTAGGAAATATCTTGCATCCATCTAGCATCTGCATCTCCATGCCTGTCGAGACAAGATCTGGATCTAGACAAAGAAGGAACATGAATCCTTATCCAATCACCAGTTCATTTGATCCCAACATTTTTACCAGTGTGATGATAGCCTATGATCCCCAAATACAAACTAGAAATACATGGGATGATCCCAATATCCCCTCGGCTCCCCTGGCAATAGAAACATTTGTGAATCATCTAGAGAATCCATCAATAGTTAATGCACTCATGGCCCAAAACCAGCAAAGCATGTTCACTAACTTTGCACAAGTGCATACTTCCATTCCACCATATCTCCATCCTTGCATTCTCATAAGTACTATCCAAATCCCAGCACAAGTATACTCTCCATTCATCCAACCATTCCTTGATCCAACCTTGCAAACATCTCAAGAAATCTCCACCATTCCCCTTCTTCTACAAGGAAGCTTTGCAAGTCCCGTAACACAAGCTGTAACACCATCTGCTCCATTCCCTATCATAGGTACTTCATCATCTGCTATGGCTGCCCAAGCTCTTGCAAAAATCCAATGCTTGTCCCAGAATCAACTCCCACCTCTTACACAAACCTTTACACAAGAAGTTCCACCATCTTCCATAGGCCAAGTAGCACCTTTCACTCCGGGAGGGATGCAATCATCCTTCCCCTTCACTTCACAAGCTTCCACATCCACACCTTTTGTGCTAGGAGGGACGCAATCATCTTTTCCTTTCAATCCCCAAGCTTCAACATCCACACCATCATTTCAGGGGTCAACGCAATCGTTTCCCTCTTTCACCCAGTAAACCTCTACATCATCTACTCTGGGGGTAGCACAATCGTTCCCCTTTCAAAATTAGCAAACTTCCACATCACCTTTTTCATGGTGAACACAAGCGTCCTCTTCATTCTCCCCCCAGTAAGCATCTACCCAGGCACAAGCCCAACAAAATTCCTTCACCACAGGAATGCCTTCCATGGGTTTTTCCAATCCACCATTCATATCCCAAACTCCCATTACATCTACCTTCCAAGCATCCGTTGTAGCACAATTCCCACCTCACACTGGTTCTTGTTGGGGTCTCACTCAAGAAGACATGAAAGCCTTTGGAATACCAACTCACTCTTCTACATCCATGTTTGCAAACCAACAAGCCACCTTCTCACAAGTAGCACAACAGCAACCATCTCAACCTCCACTAGCTTCATCCTTCACAAGCTATCCATTCCCAACACCTAGTGCTTTTCAGAAAACTCCTCCACCTCAGCAGCAAAGTTCCTCCCATTTCATAAGTTATCTTGCCCAGCCACCCTTTGCTTCAAGCTTCCCTACATCAATTCAACCCTTAAGCAATGTAGGAATGCACCTGACCTATATCGGTCAACCACAGAGCCAAGTTCAGCAAGGACCATCTTATCAACAAGCTGCATCAATCCACCAGCCACCCCCGTAGCAACCATACTTCCAGTCATAGCAAAAAACCCCCATCATTCCCCAACAACAACAAGTTTCCTCCTATCAGTTACAGCAGCAAGTCCCCGTCATCCCACAACACCAGCAGGCAGTCCCGTATCCTCCACCACAATATCCCCCTGTGCTGCATCAATAATATCCCCAACAAACATTGCTCCAAAATCCCCTCCAATCCACCTATCCTGTTGGATCATCTCCATATCCCACTCCACAATACCCATCTCAAATGGGAGCACCCACTCAAACACTGATCAATGCCGAGTGGGAAGCCATGAAGAACACTCTTAAGGAGCTTCAAACTAGTATTGAGAACAAAACCTACAAGTTTGAGGAGGTGTGTCCTTATCCGTTTGACTGATCCATTGCCGCTATACCTTTCCCCAAGCACTTTGAGACACCTAAATTTGATAAATATCAGGGGAAAGGAGATCCAGTCAACCATATTAAAGAATTCTATATGGCATGCTAAGAAGTAGCTTACAGTGATAACTATCTCTTACGCCTATTCCCCAAAAGCTTGAGAGGAACTGTTGTTGAATGGTTCTACAAAATACCATGTGGGACTATCACAACCTTTGCTAAACTTTCTGAGAAGTTCATTGCCCACTATGCCCACAATGTTGAGAATGAGTTGACCTTGTTAGATCTTTGTAACTCAAAATAGAAAGAAGGAGAAAGCCTATCAGAATACTTGCAACAATGGCAGAACCTTACCACCAAGTTATCATACCAGCCACCTGAAAAAGATTTGACCAAAATCTTTATTGATAATCTGCATCCTAAGCTGTCCCACTTCATGAGGATGAATTGTCTCCAAACTTATCAAGATATCAAGAGCAAGGGGATAGGTATTGAAAAGGCCCTCCTAGATGAAGGCACAATCCAACACTTCAAAAGTGATGCCCCAAAACCCAGCAATGATAAATCCCGTTACTGGAATCGTAACAAGAATGTTGTTACTAATGGAGCCACTGATACCAAGCATGTCCAAATTGTTCATGGCTAGTCCTCCATCAACTCCTGCATACCAACAACAACAAGTGCCCATCTATCAGCAACCTCCTCAAGTCCATTAGCAACCCACGCAACAATATCATTCTCAGAATAATCAACAGCAAGCCCATCAAGCTTATCAAGGTAATCCAAACAATCAGGTCAATGCCATTAATGTTTCTCCCAAACAACACAAGCCCAGAGCTCAAAAAAATCCAAGGAAGACCTTCACACCACTGGGTGAACCTATAGATGTTATCTTTCACCGAATGGCCAAGGCCAACCTGATCACATTTCCACCAATCCAGCCAGTTGATGATACCACTCCCAAGCCTGATTGGTACAAAGATCATGAGTACTGTGACTATCATCATGTCAAAGGACACACTACCCTGAAGTGTATGAGACTCAAAAACTATATCCAAGATCTCATTGACCAAAAGGAGATCCAGGTAGACACACCTTCTCAAGCCTCGCCAAATGCCAATTTTCAAATTTATCAGAATGTGTTCCCACAACACAATGCTGGGAACAACCAAACTAATACCAATCATTCCCAGAATCATGGCAAGGGCAAGGAAGAAGATCACACTATCGCCTACATCAATTATGATAAATTTGTTGGATGTATAACCCAAGTTGAGCCCACAGTCAATGCCATCCATGTTAGAGGAGCAGACTGTCAATGTGCTGTTACTACCCACAGAGGCCGGATCACTGTTGCCGGTGCCTGTCCAAGGCCAGTACACAATGCACAGAATGCATAGTATAACCTCATAGAACATCTTGGGAACACACCAGCCCAAATATCCATCTTGGACCTTCTCCGCACTTCACCTCTCCATCAAGAGATCCTTGACCGAGCTCTCAAAGAAGGACATGTCCCCACAGACATTAACACCACCTAGTTTGAGACCCTTGTGGGACATCTATCTGTAGCTTGTGCTTTATCCTTCAAAACATCTAACATGCCAGATGTTGCACCTGACCATATTCTCCCTCTTCGCATCGTCATCATGGTCAGAGACTTTGCCATCAAATGAGTCTTAATAGATAATGGCTCGGCCATGAACTTGTGTACTTTGAAATTTATTCAGCAGATTGGGTTCACCCAGGCCGATATAGCACATGAAGTAATCACTATCAAAGCCTATGAAAACTTGGAGTGTACCTTTGAAGGTACCATTACTTTGCCTATTCAGCTAGGCCCAGCAACACAAGATACCATTTGTCATGTTGTTGATCTTGACCTACCATTCAATATCCTCCTCAGCCGACCATGGATTCATTCCATCAAGGCTATACCATCCACATACCATCAGTGCATCAAATTTCTGCATCAAGGCACTGAGGTTACCATCCATGCTGATCCCCAACCCTTCGCATACTATCATGCAATGGAAGCATCATTCCCTCACTCCACTCATTGTCCTGGAACTAACATTGGTACTTCTATTGCCAGCTCGTCTCGATCCCATTGCAATCTAGAAACCATTCTCACCTCCACCCTCTCTTTTGTCAAGATCAATAACCAGGGCTGTGGTGAATATAGCCTACATGATGCATTTTCTATAGGGGCCCTCCCACGTGATCCACATACTCAAGGGTGCCTGAGTCACCAAAGCAAGCCTATTGAAGAGCATCATGAAATCAAGAGAATGGGACCTATGACTTTTGAATTCCATGGCACATTAAACAGTCAAGAAATGGATCCTGACATTAATAGGTGGTTGTACAAAGATCCCCCACCACCTGACACTCAACTCCTTGGCTACTTCAAAGATAAATACCCACAATCACACAAGTACACTACTGAGCAATGGAACTACCAAGGTGGTGGTCTAGGACCATAAGAAGGCGGAAGCAAAGACCCAATTATAGCATCCAAAAACCCACAACATCAGGGTCTTGGCTTTAATACCCCTCACCTACATATACAAGGGCCCAATACTACAACTGGGGGCACCAACATGACTAGCGTTCCCCTCTTGAATAGCCAAGACAACCTCATAGAAATCAAAGATATCCCTGAAGAGAAAGAAATCAGATCCTATGATGATATCTTTGATGATGACACCCTCCTGGGGACTTCTATCCTCTAACAACTTGCCATCAATCTCATAGAACTTCCCCTCATTCAACCTCAACTCATAGATTGGGACCAACCAAGCATTGCACACATCGATGAGTTCCAAAGCATGAAAGCACTCCTAGAATTCATGGGGGCATCAGGCCTACAATCAGTTCATAATTCAAAGTCAACTCACATCTATAAGCTTGACCCAGAAGGATACTTTGGGGAGGAGACAAGCTTTAGCTGCAAAAGAGAAATAGAAAAAGTAAAACATGAGTCTTTATGTGAAAACCCTTCTGGGGCACATTCTGATTCCAAAATAGTAAAAATAAAGAGTGTATCTTCTAGTGAAAACTTGGCAATTCAAGTGCTAGAAGATGAAGACTTGCCTCTTCCTCCCATCCAGGATTACAGACCAGAGCAGTCGCCTATTATCATAGAAGAAACCAAGCTAGTCAACTTGGGTACAGAGGAATGTCCAAGGATCACCTACATTGCGGCCAACATGATAGAAGGTGAAGAAATGGCTTTGATTGCACTCCTTAGAGAATCAATCATAAATTTTGCATGGTCATATGCACACATGCCTGGGCTTGATCCTAATCTTGTCATCCATCATCTAGCAGTGGATCCTAATGTCAAGCCAGTAAAGGAGAAGCTGAGAAAAATGCATCCAAAAGTTGCCTTATTAGTCAAAACAAAGCTTGAAAAACTGCTCCAAGCCAAGATTATTAGAGCTATAGATTACTCCGATTAGATCTCTAACATGGTACCTATCACAAAGCCTTCCGGTGACATCCAAATATGCAAAAATTTCAGGGACCTGAACAAGGCATGTCCTAAAGATGATTTTCTGCTACCAAATATAGACATGATTGTAGATCTTACAGCGGGTCATGAAATGTTGTCACTAATGGATGGTTTTTCAGGCTACAATTAGATTCATATAGCAGAAGCAGATCAACATAAAACAATATTCACAACTCCATGGGGTACCTTATACTACAACATGATGTCATTTGGGCTAAAGAATGCAGGAGCCACATATCAAAGAGTGATGACAACAATCTTCCATGACATGATCCACAAGATTCTAGAAGACTATGTGGATGATATTCTTGCAAAATCAAAGACACGCCATGAACACCTTGACATTCTTAAGAGTGTGTTTAATCACCTACAACACTATGGGTTAAGGCTCAATCCAAAGAAATGTGTCTTTGTTGTTACATCTGGAAAGCTCCAGGTTTCATAGTATCATGACGAGGCATAGAGATCGACCCTAAGAAGGTCAAAGCAATAATAGAGATGCCTCCACCAAGAACACTCAAATAGCTCAGAAGCCTACAAGGAAAGCTTCAATTAGTGTGTCAGTTCATTTCTCAACTAGTAGACAAGTGCCAACCTTTTATGCATCTCTTATGCAAAGACACAAGCTTCAAATGGGATCCCATATGTCAGAGAATCTTTGATAAGCTCAAGGAGTATCTAGCCAATTCTCCAATCCTAGTACCACCAGTTCCAGGATGCCCTCTCATACTCTACATCTTGGCAACCACTACAACACTGGGGGCACTCCTAGCTCAGCATGATGACGAAAACAAAGAGAGAGCCATCTACTACATTAGTCAAACTCTCGTCGGCTATGAGCTTAATTACTCACCTATGGAAAAAGCATGCCTCCCAGTGGTCTTTGCCACTCAAAAGCTTAGACACTACATGCTCAGTCACACAATCAGGCTCATTTCAAAAGTAGATCCCCTCAAATATCTATTATCAAGGACAACTCTCACAGGCCATATGGCAAAATGGGTCATGTTACTCAGCGAGTTTGACCTCTAGTACATAGATCGGAAAGCAATCAAGGGGCAAGTCATTGCCGATCAGCTAGCAGAGGCACCACTGGTGGATGCTTATCCACTAATCATGGAATTCCCTGATGAACACTTTGATGGCTCCTACACATCACATGGATCAGGGGCAGGAATCTTATTTGTCACACCTCAAGGTGACTACATTCCAAAATCATTCAAGTTGGGATTCCCATGTACTAACAACATTGTAGAATATGAGGCACTCATCTCAAGTCTCAAAACAACCATTCAGTGGAATATCATAGAATTGCAAGTGTTTGGAGATTCATAGCTGATTATCAAGCAAGTCCTAGATGAATATCAGATGAAGGATGACAAGCTGCTACCCTACAAAGAACTAGTGGACAGATTGAAAGAGCATTTCTTGAATCTACAATCCACACAGATACCTAGACTTCAGAACAAAGCAGCAGACACAATGGAAACTATTGGATCTTTGTTAGAAATCTCTCGCGATGCATCACAATATGAATTCCTAGTTGAGCAGCTACATACACCAACTTATGAGAATGCCGATGCAGAAATGGTGTGTGTCTTGGTTGGTCCTCAGTCCCCGTGGTACCACAACATCCATGCATATCTAAAGAATGGTATCATATCTCCCCATCTCACCAATAACCACTGCCAAAACATTATTCGTAGAGCTTCTCGCTACACTCTTGTAGCCAACACCCTTTATCATTGAGGGTATCACAATATCCTCTCTATTTGTTTAGATTCAAATGAGGTCGTCTTGGCTTTAAAAGAGGTCCATGCTGGAATTTGCGGTGCCCATATGAGTGGCATGGTTCTAGCTAAGTAGTTGCTTTGAGTTGGGTATTATTGGCCAACCATGGAACATGATGCTTATGAGTTTGTCAAAAAATGTTTACCATGTCAGCAGCATGCAAATTTGATTCATGCACCAGCACAAGACTTGCAGCCCATTGCACCACCTTGGCCATTTTCATGTTGGGGCTTTGACCTTGTCAGCTTAATCACTCCCCTTTTCTTAGATGGACACAAGTACATAATAACTACCATAGAGTACTTCACCAAATGGGTTGAAGTAATTCCGCTCACCCTAACTACTGGCATCCAGATATCTAAGTTCATCCTTTACCACATCATTTGCCACTTTGGCATACCATCTACCATCTTCGTAGACCATGGCACACCTTTTGAAAACTAGCATGTGGATGATCTGTGTGCCAGACTCCACATCCATCACCATTTCTCCAGTCCATATTTCCCTCAAGGAAATGGCCAAGCTGAGGCAACCAACAAAACTATCTTGAAAATCCTCAAGAAGGTTGTCAATGATTCTGGTCGTGACTGGCACCTCCAAATCAATCCCGCCCTTTGGGCTTACCCTACTTCTTATTGCACTCCCATAGGCACCACCCCATATTCCCTTGTCTATGGTGCCGAAGTCATTCTGCTGATCGAGGTCGAGCTCCCATCATTGCGAGTCTCCATGAAGAACTACACCACTAATGAAGACTATCATGTGGCTCATCTCACACAGCTAAACCTATTAGATGAAAAGAGACAACAAGCATATGATCACCTAGTTGCATACCAGAATTGACTCAAAAGGAGTTATAATAAGAAGGTCCATCCTAGACAGTTCCAATTCGGTGACATGGTCCTCAAAGAAAATCAGAAAGTCCAAGAAAATAGAGAAAAGAAAGGCAAGTTTGAGCCTACTTGGCTGAGCCCCTATATTGTCATAGCATGCTTCGGCTTCGGAGCTTATCAGCTATCTACACCAGAAGGTGAGCCTTTAAATGATCCAATCAACATCATACATCTGAAGAGGTTCTATGCCTGAACCAGATCCTACATATTCAGAAAATCCATAAAAAATGGAAAAAGCAGAAAAATACAAAAAAAAATAATCAAAAAAAGCAAAGAAAAGGAAAAATTATCATCCAACGGTGAAAACTTGGCAATTCAAGCACCTTGGACAAGTATGTTGGTGAAAACCTGGCAAATAGGCACCATACATAGTGGACTAAGTCATTATATATCACACTCCCATCCCCCCCATCCCACTATCTCAGTCCTTTTTCTACCATCCCCATCCCCATCCACCATCCCCCAGCATTCCTCTTTTTTTGTAATCCTCAAGAAAATCCACAATCCCACTTGCACATATCTTGTATCATATATTGTACTATCTCCTATATAGCACCGTCCTTCCTATATATTCTGTATAGCGAGATCTTCCTATCCCCAATCTTGAGCTTCTATACGTATCCATTGTATATCTTTTCCTATCCATTGTACATATCATCCCCCCTTGTTGTACATAACCTTGTCAGTCCTACAACAACATTTGATTAGAACATCTTGTCCTACCTAGCCTTGTACTTCAGCAACATCCCTTGTCGACTATTCTTGATCCCAGTGATTATTCTTTGACTTCATCATTTGCCCAGCGACCAACAACACTCATTCTCTCATCAATCAGCGGGTCCTTGAGGATGTATCTTTCCTCCTGTTAGATCTAATCTTCCACCAATCACACCAGGTCCGTGTCGATGTATCCTTCCACACGTTAAGACCCATCTTCCCACCATCAATCACTCACTCACATCAAATCTCTCTCCTTCGCAAAGGCTATCTTTTTGGAGTTCTCATTTTGGTCTTGGATTTTGTCATTTGGATCTTGTTAATATTTTATGGCTTCTCATTATTCTCTACTCAAAGTCTCCACGATCCTTTATATCATGGTGCGTTGCGAATGAGGATAATCTGGGGCAAGGTCTTTTGCTCTTTTGCTTCTGCTTGTGAGTCAGTCGTGTGTTTGTGGTTTCTTCTGAATCATTTCCACCATGCCTCCTTCGAGTTTCATGTGTGATGCTAGGGCAACCTTGCGTGTCTTTTTAGCGTCAGTTTTATGCAACACTAGTGACAAGCCCTCGTGATCCCAGTATCCTTGGCAGGTCTCTAGCATTGCTATATTAAACTAGGTTGTGCTCTCCACATTTGCACTTGGAGCTCCCCAAATCTCCTGCATTCTTGCATCATATAGATTCATCTTGCATCTCTCATGTAGCTGCATCTTGCATTTTGCATTCCATCTCATCTTGCATTCACTCATCTTTGCTCTTGGAAGCTTGGTTATTTATCTCCCCTTCTTCCTAGGTCCTTCCTTCTCTATTTCCTTTCGAGAAAATTCCACAACGTTTACTCCTTGCGTTATTTTTTCGAGGGGGCACAACCCCTTATTCCTCTAAATTCTAGCCTTGGACATCTTATTTTCTTGTCTTTAACGTCATGCCACTTGCGGCATCGCATCAAAGAGGGGCAAAATGTAGACACCTAAAAATCTTTTAGAAAATAAAGTATTTTTATTTTTTGAAAAATCCCTGATGACATCATCATTTGTTAATTAATTAATTAATTTATTTTTATGTCATTAAATCCCTTTACCTTAATTAAAAATATTTAATTAAGGAATCCCTCCCAAAAATGTTTAAATCTTATTTAAACATTATTTCCTTATTTATTAATTATTTAATTAATAAATTGACCAAAAATTCTAAAATAAATAATTTATTTATTTTTTGCCCAAAACTTGGCCAATTTCCTTAAGACCACTAACCTCTTCTAGAATCTTCTAATCCTTCTTTAATTTCGATTAAAGACTAATCCCATCATTTCCTAACCCTAATCCCAACTCAAAATATTTAATTAAGATTAAATATTTAATCCTCATATTTATTAAATTCATTTTTAATAAATATTCTCAAACCTAAACCATGGAAATAAATAAATCTTTATTTATTTCCTAAAATCCATATTTATCCTAAGGAAGTTCTAGACTCTTCTAGAAAGTCTTTATCCTTGTCCCCCTAATCTTAATCCTAATCCTAATCCCCCCCTAACCTTGTCACATTCCCTAAACAAGGTTAGCCGACTCCTAAGCTTAACCCAAAGTCAACAAACTTCTAGAAACTTCTCTTACATGCATTAAATGCATTTAAAGCCTCCTTATCCCTCTTACATGCATTTATGATACATTTAAGAATCCCCTCACCCCTTTCTTACACCCTTTGACCTTAGGCACATTTTTCAAATTGTGCACATCCCTCCCATCTTTCAACCCAATGCCCTTGTGACACTTGTCACAAGGAGGTGGCCCTGAACTAGCACAATCCATGTGCTCCCCTTTGAATGAATCTTGGCCTCTCTTAAGGATTTTGATCCTGGCCACTCATTGCTCCTTCCCAAAAGCCTATAAGTACTCCTCATTTCTAAGAGCAAAATACCCACACCTTTTATTTCAAGCAATGTTATAATGCTAGAATAGCTCTAAATCATTTAGCTTTCATACTAATTGTTAGTTTTAATCATTTTCAAGCATTTTTAGCTCACATCTTAGCATAGAACTAATGGATTAACTTAGTTTAATTATTGTTTATGCATCATTCTCACATCTATTTTGGGTTCTAAAATCTACTTAATCATACTAGTTGCATAAATTTTGATTTCTTGAAGCCTTAGGGGCAATTTTGGGTGTTCTACCCAATATTGCACCATTTTTGAGGTGTTCATGAATCTCAATCCATTTTAGCATGCATTAGAATATGCTCCAAGTGCTTAGAGAGCACACCCACATCCCCTTAAGCAAGAGCAAATCAAATAGTGCTTGGGTGCATCTGTTTTAGCTCAATCTGAAGTAGCTTAGCTTAGAGTTTCTTTGTTTTGGATTGATTTCATGTTAGATTAAAATTTTAATGTTTGATTGATTTGAGCCTTATAAAATAGATACAGGATCCTTAAAAGCCTTGCTCACACTAGCATTGAGAAATTCTTAAGTGAAAGTGATAACGAAAGTGATGACAGGATTTTTTGCAATAAAAGAAGACAACTATGAAACTAAAGTTAAAGAAGAAAAAGATTTAGTATCTCAAGTTTAAAAGAAAACTAATTGGATCATAGACAATAGTTGTTCACATCATATGATTGGCGAGATGAATAAGTTTATAAAGTTTAATAATTATGATGGAGGAATTGTTAGAGTTGGAAACAATGCACCTTTCCAAATAAAAGGAATGAGATCTATTACTCTTGATGGAAAGACTAACACTGATGATGTTTACTTTGTGGATGGATTAAAATATGATCTTTAAGTGTTGGACAGTTAGTTGAAAAGGGATATAAAGTTTTGTTTACTAAGAAGACTTGTGTGATCAAGGATAAGAATGGTAAGATGATTGGAATAGGAGCAAGAACCAGAGGTAATGTATTTCAGTTTAATCCTACTAAGATGACATGTTTGATTTCTAAATTTGATGACAATTGGTTATGGCACAAAAGTTTTTATCACATAAACTTTGATAACATTGTGAAAGCAAGTACCACATTTGCAGTAAGATATTTGCCTAAAATTGTGAAACCTACTAACATGATATGCAAGGAATGTGTTATGGAAAAGAAGAAAAGAATTTCTTTTCCCAGTAAGAAATTCACCACAACAACAAAATTGGAGATTGTTCATACGGATCTGAGTGGCCCCACAAGAACTAGAGGATTATATGGTGAAAGGTATTTTATGATTCTTATTGATGATTTTACTAAAATGATGTGGGTAGCATTTCTTAAAGAAAAATTAGAAGCATTTGATAAGTTTAGATTACTTAAGAACAAAGTTGAGAATGAATTAGGAATGAAGATTATATGTTTAAGATCTAATAGAGGTGGAGAATTTACTTCAAAAGAATTTATTACTTTTTGTGAAGCGAATGGCATTAAGAGACAACTTTCAGCCCCTAAAACACCAGAGCAAAATGGTATTGATGAAAGAAGAAATAGGTCATCATCTGAGGAAGCAAGAGCTATGTTGTTTGAGAATGATGTAGCGAAGACATTCTGGAGACAAACAGTGAATACAACACTGTATACAATGAATATAGTACAAATTAGAGCAGATACAGACAAGACTCCTTATGAATTATGGTTTGGACATGCACCATCAGTAAGATATTTCAAAAAAATTGGAAGTAAGTGTTATATTAAGAGAGATGATGACATTGGTAAGTTTGATCAAAGAAGTGATGAAGGTATGTTTCTTGGTTATTCATTGAAAAGAAAAGCCTATAAATGTTTTAATAAGAGAACTGAGACTATTGTTGAGAGCGCAAATGTTAAAGAGGATGAAAAGTTCAAAATTTAGGAAAGAATACTTGATTATGATTCAGATGAAGAAGTCTATCCTAAAATTGATCAAGAAAATGTTGAGTTGTTTTATGAAACTGACAATGATTTGCAGAATGAGATTCATGTTGAGGAATCAAGAGAAGAACCGAGACCATAACCTAGAATTGAAGCAAGAATTGAGACAGTAACACCTAATAAGAATTTTTGAGCAAAGAAAAGGGAGTTATGACAAGAAATAAGTTACATGAAGAATTATGTTTGATTTCTAAAATTGAACCTAATACTACTGATGAAGCTTGTAAAGATAATAATTGGATTCAAACAATGAAGGAAGAATTAGAACAGATTGAAAAGAACAATACTTGGGAATTGGTCCCTAGACCTAAGAACAAAAATGTTATAGGAACTAAATGGGTTTTCAGAAACAAGATGAATGAACAAGGTGAAGTTGTAAGAAACAAAGAAAGATTGGTATGTAAAGGATACTCACAATAAGAAGGTATTAATTATGAAGAACATTTGCACCTATTGTAAGATTGAAGCAATAAGAATGTTTTTGGCCTATGCAGCTTATAAGAAATTCAAAGTGTATCAGATGGATGTGAAGTCAACATTTCTAAATGAAGAATTGGAAAGAAGTCTACATTGAGTGGCCAGACGATTTTCCTTTGACTCAAGAAGAAGACATGGTATGTAAACTGAAAAAAGCTTTATATGGACTAAAACAAGCACTTAGAACCTGGTATGCAAGATTGGACAAATATTTGGTAAAACTGGGATTTGCTAAAGGCACTGCGGATATTAATTTGTATCTGAAAGAAATAGAGAATGGTTTATTGATTTTAGTTATTTTTGTTGATGATATAATCTTTGGAGGTGAAGATGAAGTGAGTGATAAATTTTTTGATAAAATGAAGACAAAATTTGAGATGAGCATGATTGGAGAAATGAAATTTTTCCTAGGATTATAAATTGTGTAGAACAGTGATGGTATTTTCTTATCTCAGACTAAGTATCTGAAAGACTTATTGTAGAGATTTGGTTTGGAAAATTATAAGCCTATTGGTACACCTATGGTAACTGGACATAAGCTATCTAGAAAAGATGAGACTCCTATAGTTGAATAAAGGAAGTAGATATCTATGATTGGAGGTTTGCAATATTTAACTCATACAAGACTAGATATATCACATGCAATTGGTATTGTTGTGAGATTTCAAGCTAATCCTAAGGAATCACATTATGCACATCGGTAAAAATAATATTCAGATATTTGAAAGGTACAACTGATTATGGGTTGTGGTATGATAAATCAAATGATTTTACCCTATGTGCATATACAGATCCAGATTGGGGAGGTAGTGTGGATGCCAAAAAGAGTACAAGTGGTGGAGCATTTTTTCTTGGAGGAAGATTTATTTCTTGGCTAAGAAAGAACATAATTGTATCTCACAGAGTACAATAGAAGTAGAATATGTAGCAACAACATATAATTGTAATCAAATAATATGGATGAAACAAATGTTGAAGGATATTAGAATCAAGTTCAATGAGAATGTTATCATACACTGTGATAACACAAGTACAATAAGTATGTCTAAGAATCCTATGTTACATTCAAAAACAAAACATATAGAGATCAAGTATCATGTTGTAAGAGAGAAAGTTGTAGAGAAAGAAGTCAGACTTGAGTATATCAATACAAAGGAGTAGATTGCAAATATATTTACAAAGCCCTTACCTAAAGATACATTTGAGTATTTGAGAGGTATGCTTGGGGTTATGCCCCAACCTACTTTTGAGTAGTGATGCAGAAAGTTGCATTAGTCGAGTAGTATAGAGCACTATCTTTCTGGATTGTATGTTGATGCTTCCTCTACGGTGGAGTATCTATGTTTTTGAGTTGACTCATAAAGGACTCTTTGGTAAAAGGTATCTTCAAACAATGTCTGTAATCACCAGAAAATGGACAAGACAAAATCAAGGCAAAAATCAAGACAATAAAATCAAATCAAGTTAAAATCAAAGTAAAATTGCAATCAAGCCATAATTCAAATTTAATTAAAAATCAAAATCCATAAAATCAATTAAAATCAAATAAATCAAATGAAATCAATTAATTGTGCAATTAATATAAGTAATTGCATAGTTCATTTCAATCAAATCAACCCATTCAAGGGGTACACATGGCTAAACATATTAATTAAATTCAATTAAATAAATCCTATTTTCCCTCAACCACCAAATGAGAGGAAAATGCATCAACCAATAGGATTTGAGAACCAAGCTCACATGGATCAAGTTCACATTGAATCTCCACCACCCATAAGAAGAAAGAATCTTGTCCACCCATTTTGTCCTCTTGTCCCAAGCTCCGAGGAAAAAATATTTAAGTGGTCTCCAAAGGTGGAACCATGGACTTAACCCTCTCAAACCATGATCAAACCAACTCCACCCCCTACCCTTGCCAAAGTCTATAAAAGCAAGGCATAATTCAAGCAATAATCATCCATAATTTTTCACAAGCATCAAACCTCTTGCAATTTTAAGCTAGAAAGGCAAATCTAGGAGCTAATTAGTCTATTTCATTTGGAATTAACTTGTTTTAGCTTATTTTATCATACTTTCTCATATTAGGACTATCACTAATGGAGGCTTGCTAAGAGCTCTTCATTAGCATCCCTAATTAGAGAGCCATAGAGTGCTCATTTGTCTTTTAAATAGCTTAATTCGATTGCTTTTGTGGTAATTTAGTTCTTATTTTGATTTAGTTGACAAAGATAACCCTATGCAAGTACTAATCCTAGTACATAAAAAGGCTCCCATCGTGGGGTATTAGGCCTCACTAATTTTTAAATTCGGAGAAGTTGAAATTTTCTTGCAAATCCTTCTATTGTTCTCTATTTTGCAAGGTTTTCAGTGCTTTTACAGGTTTCTCCAACGTTTACACTACTTTCTCCAGCATGTACAAGGTCTGAAATGATGCTCACATGGAAAAGTTGTGCACCTTTGCACAGAGTTTTAGTGCATTCAATCTTTCTATCTTCTTGTCTTAATTCTTTCAACGTGTGTGCCCTGACTCTGCAACGCTTCCAATTTGTTCTCTCGGGCATTTGAGGATTTATTTACATGCCTTTGCATACTTAAACAACACATTTAAATTCTATTTCTGCACTTTTAAGATTTTTCTGCATCGTATTTGATAGTTTTAATAGTGCTTGCAATCATTTAAACAATGCATTTAATAGATTCTATTGTGCATTCAATTAAACTGCTAATTTCCAGAATCTAACATTCGGAAAATGATTTGTCTATGTCTGAAGGATGACTGGTCATAAAAAAGTGAAAATGCCAAAGACCAAATTCAATAATGAAGCAAAAGCCTTGACCAAAAAGATCAAAGAGGAGAATATTGCAAACATTCAGCTGGTTTTGGAGAATTCACAACAAGAAGTCGAGGTATATGAGCATTATTTGAAGATTGTAGAAGCATATAAATCTAAATTTGCCTCATTAAATTGGATCTATTTACGTTAATCAATTTGTGTCAAATTTGATAAATAAGGTTAGATTTTCAATTTCATTCTTGTTTTTCTTCATTTTGCTTGTTTGTGTTGACTAACTTGTTGGAGGAGAAGCAAAAAGGAAGGAACGATCGCCACTATGGAAGCATAAATCATGGAAAAATCATCAAAAATGCCCCTAGCCTTTGCTATCTTTGATTGAACGTAAGCCTAAACTTAGTCAATTTTTCTTTAAATTGTGGCCTTGTGATTTTCGTTCAAATCTAGTAATTAAAATAGCATAAAGGATAAAATCAAACACTTAATCAAACAACCCCTTGTTTGTGGAAAAGAGTAGAAATACTCAATTCCCATTAGTTAGTGGGTTTTGGAAATTGATCCTCGTTAATAGTGTTTGGGAATCAAGAAATAGATAGGGATATGCTCTTCACCTTTTGGAGAATCAAACTCCCAAACCTATCTCTTAATTCTATTTTTATCGCTTTCAATATGAATATGCTAGATCTTTAGTGGGCTCACCTCCCAAGATTTGCCTTAATGAGGCCGGTGAGAGGGATAGCCCAAAGTGGGATACATTTTCCTTTTCCACAAAAATCTAACCCACTATAAAATGAAATGCATGCATCCTTAATGGGGTGTGTGACAAAATGATATTAAGCTTTCAAACTTCCTCGAGTAGTCCTTCGGGATTGCGCAAAACTCTAACATACCGGTGGTAATAAGCCTCCTAATTTTTTAAGGATGAAAACTTAATGTCCATTTTGAATGGAATCTTGATTAAATACCTTGTTAAAATAGAAAAGCCTACCTTATAGAGCCATGTTTATGAACCAACTTGTGAACTAGCTAGATTGCTTGAAGTGCTTTTTCATGAAAAACCCGTGATAACATCCTTACAAATTCAAACACTTTTTGTGTAGAGGGTTAAAAAGAACAAGTGTATTTGTGATTGATTTGTTTGAAAAATACATACAACAAGTAAGAGATATCCATTTTGAAAATTTATCGTATATTTTTAATCTCTTCATAAAAACAAACAATTACCAAGCTTGGGGAAAATAATTCAAAATCAAACCTTGTTGAATGCTAGTTTCTACACGATCTCACAGACTCAAACTATCTTTACAAAAAGATGACACCTACATTACAAAAGAGGAGCCTGAATTTGAATCCCAAAACTCTTTTATAAATCACAACCAAGGGGATAGTCTTCCAAATCTTTTTGAAAAGAGAACTAATCCAATGGATAGAAACTTCACATTTTATAATTACATCCATGGAGGAAATAATGACAACATTAATAATGCCAATCAAGGACCTAAAGAGACACTCAAAGATAAAGCTAATAGGGTGGCTCAAGACATTGAATTTCTTGAAGTCATGGACAAGCTAATAGAAAGAGATAGGGAAAGATATTTCCTAAATTTAGCCCAAGCAGGGGTGAAACTTCCACATGATTATGACGTTAATCAACTTAAGAAAGACAAGGAAGATGATAATCCGATGGGTGGGATGAGTAAAGAACTAAAAATGTTCCAAGCCCAAATCGACCTAATGAAGAAGGCAACCAAACCTAAGCAATTTTCCATTAAGGCCTTGTGCCCATTTCCTTTTGATAAAAGCTTGGTTATGGCACCTTTTCTGATAAATGTGGTCTTTCCAAAATATGATAAATATATGGGTAAATCAGACCCACAAGACCACCTTAGAGAGTTTTGTGCTCTAAGTATCAAATTCATTCATGGTACAATTTATCTAATGAGACTTTTTCCAAGAAGTTTAGAAGGTCAAGCCATGGAATGGTTCTCAAAACTTCCACAAGGGATAAAGACATTTGAGGAATTAGCCTACAAATTCTTAACCCATTATTCCTATAATATTGAGCATGAGATCACCATGCTTAACCTATGCGACACCAAACAATGAGATGGTGAATCTTTCCTAGGGTTTCTTCAAAGGTGGAGAACAGTCTTCACAAGATATCCACGAAGCATACCCAAAAAGGAAAAAATGGAGATATTTATGAATAACCTAAATGTGGAGATGAACTATAGGCTCCAACTTCAATGTCCCCTACTTTTGAAAAAATTATCGAAAATGGGATCAAAATTGAAGAAGTGTTGGTTAAAAGAGGGAAAATCAAGTTATTCAAAGATACTAAACCCTATACCAACACTAACCACAATCATAACTTATCTAACTATAACAATAATAAAGGAGCCAACAATCACAATGATAAAATGAGACTATGGTTGAAAAACAATAATAAAAATCTTGTGAATGATGGAGTTATGGAAGCGCACAACTTAAAGGCTACCCCCTTTAACTTATCAAGTGGGGAAATTCAACATATACCGTCAATCAATCAAACAAAGCCCATTTCAATAATAGCAATCCCAACAACAATGCTAACAACAACAATAATCCCTTTAATAATTCTAATGTCAATAAACCTAAACCATTCTTTTCCACATATCAAAAGAGAAAATTCACCTTTTTAGGTGAGCCTTTGGAAAATGCATTAAGAACTTTGGTGGGTAATAAAATCATTACCTTACCCAAATCGAGGCCATTGTACCCCAAGTCAAGCCTAATTGGTGGAATGATTCTCATCATTGTGAATACCATCACAACAAGGGACATAAAATGAATGAGAGCATGAAATTGAAACATCTTTTCCAAGACCTAATTGATGATGGAACAATAAAAGTGGAAGGGCCTCAAAATAATGAAGACCATACGGCTTTCAAAAACCCATTCTTAAATGATGAAAAGGGGAATCATCAAATACCAATCCTAACAACAAAATAGGTAACTAGGGGGCAAGAATCAAAGATTATCTTACCAAGAAGTGCGCCAAGGATTGTCTTACCAAGTCAAACCTCATCTTCATCTTAGAAAAAATATAATTTGGTAGACCAATTGCAAAGAACCCCTTCTCAAATCTCTATTCTAGAATTACTCAAGCTTTCACCAACTCATAAGGAGATTCTAGAAAAAGCCTTAGTGGAGACTAATGTGCCTTTAAATTTAGATGTAGATAAATTCCAAAACATGGTAGGCCATCTTGTTGCACCCCATTATTTATCCTTTTCAAAACAAGATGATATGTTTTTAAACCACCCACAAAATCTGCCCTTACATATTGAGGTCCTAATCCACAAGCATAGAGTGAAAAGAGTTCTCATTGATGGGGGAGCCAGCTTGAATATTTGTACCTTAAACTTGGTCAAGCCTTAGGATTTTCTGAGGAGGCTATTGACCCAATGAAAAAGATAACCATAAAAGCCTACGATGATGAAGAAAGATCTTCAAAAGGTGTCATAGTACTTCCCATCTGAGTTGGTCCAATGCAAAAGGAGACCATTTGCCAAGTCCTTGACCTCAAATTGACTTACAATATTCTATTAGGGAGGCCATGGATCCATAAAATGTAGGCCGTACCTTCAACCTACCATCAATGTCTAAAATTTCCCTACCTAGGACAAGAAGTCATGGTAAGTGGAGATTCAAACCCCTTCCAATATTGTAATAACATAAAGCCTATTAATGAATCCTTAGTCCCACATAATGCAGAAGGGTCCATTTCCCAAAGAATAGAGCAAGGAAAAATTTCAAAAGATCTTCCATCTTTGAAAGGAAAAGAAAAGGAAGAAAAATAAATTGTTGTGGAAAATAATCAAAGTCCTACTAACCTAACTACATCGACAAAAGGAAAAGACAAGGTTAGTGAGGCAAATGCTCCTGAGAAACAAAAAGAAGACCAAGAAGATCTATTCAAATTTACACCAAATATGCCCATTATCAAAAAATGGATCATATGATGAATAATTTTGAAAAGCAATGTCAAATCAAACAAAAAGGTGTAGGTGAATACTCCTTATCCATGATGGATCTACCCTTATATCCAAAATCCCATGGAAGACCATCCAATCTACCTCATAAATATAATGACCACTTTGTGAGGGCAAGCACTTCTTCATCCATGGATGAGGAAGATCATGAAATTTTAAATTGGCTATATAAAGATGAGGAATCAAGTGCACATGAAAAGCGCATTCAAAACATAAACATTCCTACTCACCAATATGGAAAAAGATTTCAAATCATGCACAAAATAGGATACAAAGGACAAGGACCTTTAGGTACAAGAAATGAAGGACTAATATAACCTATTGAAATGACATGGAGAGATAGTAAAGAAAAGACTGGATTAGGGTACTTAGAACAAGGGTACACTCAAAAGAAATATCCTTTGGTTTATGACCAAATCTTACAACTAGGTTCCCAAAGCGATGAGGATTCAAACAATTGGGAATGGGACTCATTGTCAAGTGAGACATGTCAAGATAAATAAGTTGATGTCATCCATACCTATACTCCTAGAAAGGGAAAAGAACAAGTCTCAGAATCAAATCAGAATCAAGCTACAAGTTCTAGTCAAGAGGTCTTAGATAATGTGCCAAGTCAGGAAATTAAAGGAAATCAATGGGTAGGAGAGCCTTACATACCATCATGGAGAACTACTATAGAGGAATCTAACTCTAGGTTTAATCCAAGAGATTTTTACCCAACGGAAATCCTAGAGGATTCTAGTGAGGAAGATTTTGACCCTAGTTCTCTGGAGCATCTAGAAGAAGCACATATCATAGATTTGAGGGATACAATGTTTGAACTTTCAAATGAGGCCATGTCCTTAAACCCTATTGAACTAAACCAAAGCATAGATCCCTTGACCCTTATCTATCTTGAACTAATTGAATGAGATTCCATTGAACCTACCATCCTTCCTACATTCTTGAATGATAAGTTGGTGTCCCAATACCTTAATGTAGTTGAGCCTTCTTCTACCATGGAATATCAAGAAAAAGTGACAAAGGGGAGTGTTCAACCTTTTAGTTCGAAAAAAAGTGAAAGAAATAATAAAAAATGGAAAGAATTTAATGTTGAAAACCACATTGTGGGAACATTAAATCAAAAAGAAAAAGAAATAGAGAATGCTTTCGAAGGTGAAAACCCAATAGAGGCACCTAAGGAAGAAAGGTTGGATACTTTGCCCAAGAACTACGAAGATAGATCACCAATCTTAATTGAACCAATAGAGAAAGTAAACATTGGGTCAGAACCAAAGCCAAGAATCATACACTTAGTAACGTCTCTATCTAGTGAGGAAAGAAAGGATTTCATCAAATTTTTCCAAAAAAAAAAACAAATCAATTTTGTATGGTCGTATGATGATATGCTTGGATTAGATCTAAATTTAATCATGCATCATTTGAATATCAGAGAAGGGGTAAGACTAGTCAAGTAGAAACTAAGAAAGATGCATCTACACATAGCTTTACTTGTAAAAGTGGAGTTAGAGAAATTTTTGAAAGTAGGGTTTATAAGAGCCATTGACTATGCCAAGTGGATTTCAATCATTGTGCCTATTTCCAAAGCAGACAAATCCATCAGAATTTGCACATATTTTAGAGATCTTAATCTTGCATGTCCTAAAGATGATTTTCCTCTACCAAGCATAGACACCATTGTGGACCTAACAACATGACATTCAATGTTCTCATTTATGGATGGGTTTAGTGGTTATAATCAAATAATGATAACACCTAAGGATCAAGACAAGACAACATTTACATGCACATGGGGAACGTTCTGCTAGAATGTTATGCCTTGTGGTCTCAAGAATGTTGGGGCAACTTATCAAAGAGCAATCATGACCATATTTCATGATATGATGCACAAGTTCATGGAGGAATATGTAGATGACATACTTGCTAAATCCCACTCAAGGGAAGAACATTTACCCATCTTAGAAAATATATTTGTAATATTAGAACAATTCAAAGTCAGGCTAAATCCAAAGAAATGTGCATTTGGTGTACAATCAGGAAAACTATTGGGATACATAGTTTTAGCAAAAGGGATAAAGGTAGACCTAGATAAAGTAAAAGCAATCATGGAAATGGGAACACCTCAAAATATCAGTCAAATGAGATCCCTTCAAGATAAGATTCAATCCATCAGAAGGTTCATCTCCCAATTAGTAGAAAAGTGCCACAATTTCACTCAACTCCTTCATAAGGACATAATTTTCAAATGGGATGAGAAATGTGAAGAAGCATTCACCTTATTGAAGATGTACCTAATGAATCCTCCAACATTAATGCCACCAATAAGAGGAAAGTCCTTAATTTTATATATCTCAGTGACAAAACATGCATTAGGGGCACTCTTGGCTCAAGAGGATAAACCTGGAAAGGAAAAGGCCATATACTACATAAGCAGAACATTGGTGAAGTATGAGTTGAACTACACCTTCATTGAAAGAGAATGTTTGGTCATAGTTTTTTCTTCCCAAAAATTACGCCATTATATGTTATTCCACAATATTCAACTGATTGCAAAGATCGACCCCTTAAAACATCTTCTCAGTAAAACAACATTGAATGGAAGATTGACCAAATGGGTCATGGTCTTAAGTGAATTTTATATAGAATATGTAGACCAAAAATCTATCAAAGGACAAGTAATAGTTGATCAATTAGTAGAATCACCTTTACAAGATGAACATCCAATCCAAGTGGAATTTCTAGATTTTGAAATTGTTAATGTTGAAGCAAAAACATGGTAATTATATTTTGATGGCTCTTATACACAACATGGATCAGGAGCAGTGATACTATTGATTACTCCTCAAGGGTCTACAATTCCAAAATCATACAAATTTCTATTCCCATGCACAAATAACATAGCTGAGTATGAAGCATTGTTCATTGGCATAAAGTTGGCATTAGAATGGAAAGTAACAGAGCTACAAATCTACAGAGATTCTTAACTAGTTATTAATCAAATTAATGACGAGTATCAAACTAAAGATGATAAGTTGATACCATACAAGAAAATGATTGAGAATATTAAGAAATACTTCACTCTAATCACATTTTAGGAAGTGCCAAGGGATAATAATAAAGTAGTAGATGCAATGGCTACTTTGGCATCACTTCTCCAAATACTAGATCAAAGTGCCAGATATGAATTCCTAGTAGAAGAAGTTGAGAAACCCGCATTTGACCCTTCTCATCCTCATACCATTTTCTTACTAATAGGACATGAATCACCTTGGTATGAAGCCATTTACACCTACTTGAAAGACCAAATCTTACCTTTAGACCAAACTAGAAATCAAAAGAAAAGCTTTATACACCAAGCTTCTTGTTATACCTTGATATCTGACACATTGTATCGCAAGAGTCTAGATGGAATGCTTCTAAGGTTCCTAGAGAAAGAGGACTCAACCATAGCCTTAAATAAATTCACAAGGGGATTTGTGGGTCACATTCAAATGGTTTAACCCTAGCTAAGAAACTTTTTAGGATAGGATATTTTTGGCCTTCTATGGAAAAGGACGCTTGTTACTTTGCAAAAACCTGTCATAAATGTCAATATCATGGGAACTTGATCCATGTACCATCACAAGAGATTCATCCTATGATAACACCTTGGCCCTTTTATCAATGGGGTTTAGATCTGATAGGTATGATTTACCCACCATCTTCAAATGGTCATAAATTTATCATTACTTCAACAAAGTATTTTACCAAATGGGTGGAAGTCGTACCCTTATCCACTGGCATAGGAAAGAAGATATCCTTATTCATATTGAATCACATAATTTGTAGATATGGTTTTCCTCATGCCATCATAATCCAAAACACTTCAAAAACAAGGATTTGAAAGAATTATGTACAAAATTTCATATGGTACATCACTCATCTTCAATATATTACCCACAAGGTAATGGACAAACAAAAGATACAAACAAGAACATCCTAAAAATATTGAAGAGAACTGTGGATAATTTAGGTAGAGATTGGCACATTCAAATAAACCCTACTTTGTGGGCTTATAGAACAAGCATTAGAATGCCAATAGGAGCTACACCATTTTCCCTAGTCTATGGAGCAGAAGCAGTTTTACCTTTGGAGGTAGAAATTCCATCTTTAAGAGTCTCATTGCATGGTTTACTAAGTGAAGAAGACTATAGAGTTGCTAAATTACATGAACTAGAACTTCTAGATGAAAGGCAACAACAAGCTTTTGATCAATTAAAAGTGTATTAGAATCGAATGACCAGAAACTATAACAAGCATATCAAACCAAGGGCATTCCAAATAGGTGACCTAGTTTTGTGAGAAAATCCCAAGAATCAAGCAGAAAGGGAAAATAAAGGAAAATGGGAAGCAAACTAGTTAGGACCCTTTGTGATCACTTCATCTTTTGGGACAGGCACCTATAAACTAGCTGATTGTGAAGGAGAAGAGTTGCAAGAACCAATAAATAGTATACACTTGAAAAGGTTCTACACATGAAGCAATTGAAGAGGGATAGATAAATAGAGAATCAGAGATATCAGATGAGAGAGAATCATATTTATTATATATAGTCAAAAGAGATCTTGAAAATACCAAAAACATTGAAAAGCAGAAAAGAGAAAACAAATCAGAAATACAGAAAAGATAAAAAATAGTGGAAAATTGAGCATGAAGAAAGCCAAAAAAATTCAAAAATAATCCTCAAAAAGATGTTGTCTTGTTGAAAACCTAATAAATAGGCACCTTGATGATATGGAAAAGAAAATTTCAAAAAATGACAAAATACAAAAAATCAAAAAAAGAGAAAAAGTACCTTGGTGAAAACCTAGCAAATAGGCACTTAGGTAGCAAAAAAGGGAAAAAGCTTTAAAAACACAAAAAAAGAGAAAAATGCATTCAATTGGTGAAAACCTGGTAAATAGGTGCCATTGAAAGTCCAAGTCAGTCTCATGCCTAGTAGTCATCCTTGTAAATATTGCATTCTCCAGCATTTGTATATATTGCATATTAAAACTCCGCAGTTACATTTGTAAGTACCTAAAGGTTTCATCACCAATCCAATCTACAAATTGTCCCAAGTCCCATAACGCAATCACATCAAACTGGGGGCAAAATCTATTCTCAAGGAGGAAGGATTCACCAAAACAAATATCAATTTGACACAAAATCACTTCATCAAAAATGCAAGTGAAACACTTAATCAAATCCTAATCCTAATCTAAATTTCAATCAACCACAAAATTTTGATCCAAGATTTCACAAGGACACTTATCTTTATTAGGATTAAAAGTATGAAATGGATATATACTTGAAATATGGATTTGAAAAATGATGCAATTTTTTTAAAGTGTTGACTTTATTGATGAAGTCATGTCTTTCTAGCGAATCGATGAAAGTTTTTAAACTAGACAAGCTGTGATGAAAGCATGATATTTTCTTGGTTTTTGAATGAGTGTCTTAAGGTCAAAGTTTTCAAGTATGTATTATTTATCTAAGGATTTGATCATCAAAGAATCATCGAGGACATGTACATATGGGGAAATTGAGATCTTTGTTTATTGACGCAAAAGGATACCTTGGCTATTTTGATGTTAAATATCATAATACCAAAATCCACGTGTAGACACTAAAAAATGGACAAGTGGTTAAAATCATTCAAATAGAAAATTCTTAATCAAAATGATTTAAATTCTCATCAAAATGGATCAAATCAAAATGGACATTATTAAATCAAAGTTGGACAAAATCAATAAAATCAAAGAAAAAATCAAATAAGGACATTAAATAATTAAATACAAGCTTAAAGGGGTGAAAAACACTATATAATTGATTTTAATCAATTAATTGTATAGTTGTTAAATCAAAAATCAAAATGAACCTATTCCCTTACATGGCTAATTTAATTAATTGATAGAATTTAATTAATCCTAATATCTTTCAACAAACTAATTGAGGAACCAATGAAAATTAAGAGACAAAAAGACACAAATCACTCAAAAAGAATGAATCTCAATCACTCATTCCAATCTTTCAATCTCAACCACTCAATTTTGTCCTTTTGTTCAAAGCTTTGAGACAAACCTTTAAATTGTCCCCCCATTTATGAACATTGCAAAGTATTTGACTCAACCAAAGGTAAATCATGGTTAATTCACTCTACTCCTTACCCTTGGGAATTTATTATGACATTGTTTTTTAAGTTTTACTAAACATAGTTTGTCTTACCATTTGGAAACTTCTATGTTTGAGGCTTATGGAAAAATAGTAAATTAGAAAAATAAAATTATGAAAATATCTAAGAAATAGGTATTTATGTTACCTTTCTATCGAAAAAAAGAGAATTTTGATCTATATAGATCAAGTTAGAGTGATCCAAATGAATCTATGTCCAAATTACAGTTAATGTCACTTCACAAATAAAAAATAAAAAAAATTTCAACCAAATTGAACAAAAAAAAGTTGATTCTCTAGATATTAGTGTTACAAACCTAACTTTGAAAAAACTACCTTTTATCATTTTTAGGAAAAAAGTTATGTTGATCAAAGTGAGCGTCATTCCTTAGAAATGTTGATTTTTTAGACAAATCACTTTTCTAAGGAGAAAGAAAAATGGATACAAATCAATTCCCTTTAAAAAATAAAATAAAAATTAGAAACTACAATTTTTTTAATATAAAAGTCATTAGTTTATATCATCTTCAAATTCCTAATAGTTTTGCAGCAATAGGTGTTTGAGAGGGGAGTTTTTTTTAGAATGTTCGTCTCAGTGTCAAAGTTGGCCAAAAAGTGGGACACAGTATTGTGGGATTACCAATAATACACAAGTAAGGAGGAACTGCTCAAGGATGTAGGGAATTCACCTGATCAACCATCATGATACAAATACATAGGGCATCTAATCCTGATCCTCTATCCATATCTCACATCTGATGTACAACTGCCAACACACTGCTTTGATATCATCAATCTATTTGCACCAATACTCTAGCTTTTCTAGCCTTGGTTGGACTGGATAATAAATCCATGGTATGCGTAGATGTAAGATCACCCTACTGGACTATCTCTATCAATAATCACTCTAGTAACTGGGAGATGCCCTGAAACCCAAGCCTAAAGAAGCACAACTCTCACAAAGAGCGCTGCGCCGTTTTGATAAACCACCAAGTGAAGCCCATGATACAAGTGGGATAAAATACAGGAACCCCATGCAAATATATGAGGATGTGCCATCATATACTTTAGAATCCATCTCCAACCAACTTGAAACCCGCTATATCTCCTATCTGACATCATAAGCCCACTAATAAAAGCTACCAAAAATAAGGGAAGAGGATAATATATTTATCACATATCCCTCCACTGAATTGTCTCATCACCAATAATATCATCCTAAAACATTCATCAGCATGGATCCCCATCAAATACCTGATCATAATACACAATCTCTCCCATGCCTAGAATCTGTAGAATGTGATATACATCCAAGGGAGTGATAGTCATCTCACCCATCAATAAATGAAAGGTATTATGATTAGAGCTCCATTACTCTGCTAATGCAGTCAATAATCCCCTGTTCACATGGAATTGGGGCATATCAATAAAAAATAAGAGGCCACACTGATCAATCACATGTCTCTCATCTATGGTCAACTCAACTATTATCGACTCAAAAGGCCTAGGGTATTGACCTCTCATATTCAGTTTCTGGAAGGAAACATGTTTTAAAGCTAATGCATCATTCAGTCAATCACTAAGTTGATCACCAAGCACCAATCATTATCCTATCATCTATTTTCTCAAGTCATATTTGAAAAAATCTCTTTTAGCACATCAAATTTAACTCCTTTAGATCTTGAGGACATAAAATCATTAAAATTAGTCTATCTTATTGAATTGACATCAAAACAAAATCAACTGAACGATTAGACTTGCATCACACAAATTGACTTAAGACATCATCAAAAACATCATCATCAAATAAAAAACACCCTCAAATTTGAGAAATCAAACATCAAACCTAAGATTTTCATAAAAAATTAGAGCAAAAATTATAAATTGCAAAAGAGACATTTTGATGAGTAAAAGCGATGCAAAATTCAACAAATGTGATGCAAAAATTTAAAAGCGGCATTTTAGTTTAAAAGCAACACAAAACATATAAAAAGTGATAAAATATCTATAAAATGTGCTTTCAACTTAAAAGCAACACAAAATAGTGAGGAAGCGATGCAAAAATCACCTAAAAAACTCTAGTGGAAGCGACGAAGCATGTTTTAAAAGCAACAAAAAATCTATTGCTAGCAACGAAATAGTGAATGCAAGGGTTTTGACATTAAAGACAACATGAATTTAATTTAAAAACAACGAATTAACAAGAAAGGATTGATAACTCATCAATGGTCCATATGCTGGAGGTCTCTATAATCATCTAGTCTTCTTGAATCGATGCTCCTAGATCAGGATGGCCATTTTGCCTTGCAGAGAGAAAAATCACTAAGTAAAAAAATAGAGAGAGTGAAAATGAATAGTAAAAAAGTTAATTTTACCATATATATTTCATTTTTTGACCTTTTTTAGGGTATTTTGATTAAATAATTACAAATTGAGCTCAATTAATAAAAAATTTCACCGAGGCATGATATAAATTAAAAATTGTAATCAGAAAATCAATTGAAATTATAAAAATAAAATTAAAATTAGGAAATCACCTAAACATCAAAAAAATCATTTCAATTCATTTCCTGAGAGGCATATCATCACCAGTAACCAAAATTTTTATAATTGGGGCCATCGGACGTTAATAATTAAAATAAATATTGATCAACTATGTAATTGAATTTACTATTTGATAATATAGTTCTTTAATTAATTAAATACAACCTATTCAAATATCATACATGACCAATTTGATCAATTCTTTGAATTAATTCCTCCTAAATTATCTCACCTACCACCTCATGACAAAATTGAATTGACCAATGGGAGATGGGGAATGAGCAAACATGGATCACTAATAGGCTTTGTTATCTTGACCGTTCATTTGTGAAAATCAATCTTGACCATCCACATGGGACACATCATCAACCCCTAATCCTAATCACACCTTGACCATGGTTACATAAACTCACCCCCTACACCTTGAGAAATCATGTAAATAGGATACATAATTAGAGCAACGGGGATCCACTTTCATTTAGAGTATCATCATAATGCTATTTTGAGCATTCATTATCATTGTAGCAT
This sequence comes from Chamaecyparis obtusa, assembly GCA_027943335.1. Classification (NCBI taxonomy): domain Eukaryota; kingdom Viridiplantae; phylum Streptophyta; class Pinopsida; order Cupressales; family Cupressaceae; genus Chamaecyparis; species Chamaecyparis obtusa. The sequence goes on from BSBK01001514.1 coordinate 591,860, forward strand.
CATTATTATGAGTAAATAAATTTAGATTCATCATTTAGAGTAAGATTATAATGGAGAAATGGCTTTGCATCATAGAGATCTTAATCATCTAGAGTAGAATTTGCATCTCATACCATCCACCATTGGATTCTCATTTTCTAGGTTGTCACTAAGGATCAAATTTGCAGATGAGAGCATAATTTTAGTCCCTAGAACTAGAGAGCCATATAATGCTCATAATATTTCATTTTTTTGTGTTAGCTATTTTATCAAGTTGATTTGAATGATGATACTAATGTTTTATGCAGGTTTGTGATTTAGATTACACACATAATTACATTTCTTTTTCAACCAAGGAATTGTATCTTCTTGGATGATGTTGGAATTTTATGTGCAAATAAGGATTGTAAGTTCTCTTATCAATTGTGTATAAGAAACTTAACCAAAATTAATCATATTTGGAAACAAACTTAATTAAAAAGACATTCATCTAGATACAAACCTAATAATATAATAGTTGCTACTAGTAGATACTAGTAGTAACTTCAACTATGTTGTAACTACTTGCATACGACTTATTTCTAAATGAATTCCAATAATAAGCAATAAAATTAACTCAAACAATAAATACAATATAGTAATTTATTCTAATATTAGTAAAAAATTGTACTATGTGGAGTATTACAATTACCTCAAGTGGTCCTTGCTTGAGTAGTTGTAATCCTACAATATTTTAATTAATTCTTGACTCATAAATCCATTAACTGAATCCACTTTTATTGCAATTTCAAAAAGGGTAACACAAATTGTTAACAAAATATTAATTAATAAAATTATTGATAAAAAATATACTAACCCCTTCAACTTTGACATTGTAGTGCCTCCCATGGTTGCATTTGTTGGACTATGGAGAGGGGGGGTGAATCGGTAATCCTTGATTCTTAGTACCTCAAAAAAATTTCTCTTATTAACTTAGTGTCAACTCAGCCAGACACATTTCACTATTTATCGACAACAGTAAATAAATTTTAACAATTAACAATAACATTCACAATAATCATTGATCACGTGTAACACCAGTATTTAACGTGGTAACTCAACTTTGGGAAAAACCATTGTGGTAATTATCACCCACTAAAGAAAATATTTTTCTTAAGTATGCTTATTTAAGAGCCAATTTGGTTAAAGATTACACTACACACTACTAGGTGTGACCCGATCAAGAGATTTACCTTAGATCTATTAGAGGATATTCACTCTGTTAGGAGTGGCCTTGTTAAAGGGATTTGAACACTCTTTAGAATGTTACCTTTTGGAAGGATTTTACAATAAGACTATAAGTCCACTTGATTAAGAGATTTCTCTATTACAAATGCTAATAAACAATAGTAAATAAATTGACCTTTATATTCACAACTATCCTTTGCATAATCAGATCCTTTTTGTGCTCTATATCTTCACTTCAATCCTTCACTTTCCACTAGCTTCAACACTTCATCAAGTTTTACCTTCTAACTCGGAATCTATCTTTTCCTTCTTCACTGCATCAGTTAGTGACTTATCAACCCTTTAGTTTTCCAGCCATTTGTTCATACAAATTCAATGTATCTAGATCTTGGTAACATGTTTTACCTTCACCTTGGAACTTCATGAACTTTCTTGAAACTCATTCCTTCTATTTTAACCACATAGATTTGTACCATAGATCATCCTAAATTTTCCTGATTGTAGATATCTTAACTAACTTTCCTTATCATCATAACCTTCTAGCTCATCATAGCTAATCATTAAATGTTGTTCTAATCTTTGTATTTAATTTTTGTTTCTTGCTCAGTGGATAACTTTGAATTTTGGTTAACTTCACTCGGTGCCTAAAACTTCTACTTGGTGTCTTGAGTTCCTTTACCTTTATTGAAACTTACTTTTCTCTTATCAAATTACTTTTCCTCTTTACCAAATGACATATTCCTGCTCGGTAGCCAAAACTCTTTTACTTACTAACTTGACTAATCTTCATTACCATTCTTTACCTACTTGATAGAATCACATGTTAGGTACAAAATAATTGTATCAATGTAATCTTAGCATTGTCTGATCTGTATCAATTGCTCATTTAATTTCCTCATCTTCACAACATCTCACTTCTTCTTCTCCTTAACTCATTCAACTTATATCATACTTTGAATGATATGGCAACACAATATAAACTAGAAATCAATTGCTTGACATCAATGACAAGATAATAATCAATCTAACCTGTCTACTATCTTGTATTCCTCGGATCTTGTTTGATCTTCATCATCATCACCATTAGTTATAGTGACAACATTTTATTCTTGTGTATTTTGATCTGAGCTAGATCACGTTTCTTGATTTTGTGACTATTCGTATATTATTCTTTTGGTATTGGAATTCATGTGATGCACCTAATTACAACAATGAACATTTTCGTTTAGACTAATATAATTGATGGTGTAGATGGTGCAATGTGATATTATATGATGATATCTAGTTTATATGATGTATGAGATATTTTGGATTATATGGATCCTGATGTGATTTGATGATTGTTTGACTGATGTATGTGCTAGTGGTTATTGAGATATTGTTGTTTATCATGTTTGGTTATTATATGTATTAGGAATTTTATAAATGCTTTTATTATCATAAAATATTATTTAAATGTATAAATTAAATTAAATTTTCATGATAATGTTTAAATGAGGATTAAATATGAAAGGAATGATTATGTTGTTAAAATGTCTTTTCATTAGTTTTAGTTTTTGGATTATTATACATGTACTTTGGCTATTCTATACATGAATAAGTACACTTGATATATGTATGTTGTACTCATGGAAAGTACCAAACATCAAATTCACCTGACTTTACAGGTCTAATCATATCTTTATCCCCAATAGTAGTTATAGGAGATAGTCATATTGGTTGCCCATCATAGTTAGCTAATATTGTTGTTGGTAGGAACAATGTATCTTATTGTATTATTATACCTCTGAGTATTGGTAGGTAAAGTTCAGAATTCATTTGCATAAATGTGGAATACCAATAAATGTCTATGTATTGTGAGTTATTTGTAGCTAGTCACAATTGTGTTAACATAATTTAAATGTTGATTTTATTATTGTCGACAAATATGCCATAAGTGTATTCCATTTAATTGGAATTTAATAAATTGAAGTTGTGAGGTTTGGAGATTTTTCATTTGGCTTTGGGTCATTTTAATTTAATTGATTTTAAAATTTAGCCAAATTATCTTTTTGAAAAGGGCTTTATATTTTAACGGTGAGTTTTATTTCTTGCTTTTAACTTGTGAATTTGGAAAATTGCTCAAATCCTCTTGTGGAAAATTATTTTTTTGCTTGTTGGGAATGATTGGATTGCCAAATATTTTGGTTATTATCTCATTGGAATCATGTTGGGGTTGTTATAGTTTGCTACTAATCTCACTTGCTTCTATGAAAATTTGGGGATTTTCTTCAAATTTTGAGTTTCTCTTCAATTTGGTGGTAGGACTATATGTAACTCTCTTAATACTTCATTTTATTACTTAATGGTTGTTGTATATTTGATGTGGGGTGATTATTTGTTTATTCCCCACTTGTTCAGATTTATTTGATACTTGTCTGGGATTGTATGTGTTTGGAATTTTAGGAATGAAGATTTTAAGACGTTATGTTATTAATTTCATCATGTGATGTCAAATTGTGAATTTTATTTAATTTTTGGGACTTTTTTCATGTGGGAACCAATGGGTTTTCTTAGAATTGCAAGATTCCAAGCTTCAATTTTAGGCATTTTTGGGAGGTTCTTCAATGGTGTGGGCCTACAAAATTGCATTATATCTATGTCTGGCGTATTGTATAAATTTGAGCTTGTTATTTTATATGTTTTTGGTTAATGCATAATGTTGGTTCTTATTAAGGAGCTTTTGGTTGAGAATTATCACTATTTGAACTCTTGGTTTTATGTCTGGTTAATTGTGCTTGTGCATTTCACCAATTTTTGCCCAAACATTACTCATTTTGTGAAATTATGATTTTGTGAGATTTACCATCATGTTTTTTTGCAAGATACATTTTGTATCATATAAGGATCCATACTCTTGGTGATAAGGCTAAATGAGCAAGTTATAAATAAGACTACCTTTGTGTGTGAGAATGACTTATTGGATAATGGGGGTATATGAGATGGATAGTTTACAATGTAATTAATTCAATCTTGCATTGTATGATTGTTTTGGTATCTACATCCTTGGAAAAGACCAAGTAGATGAACCTTATGGCACTTGTATCCTTATTGTGAAGTTGAGCCTTAGGACTAGGTGTTTTGAGTAGGTATAGTGAGTAGCTTCTTACATATAACCAATCGACAAGTGGTATGTAATAAGCACAATCAAGGAGTTCTTAATAAGTGAAAACATAATGAAATGATGGTTTTAAACTTAAAAAATATAATTTAATCAATTTGGATGTCATTAGTAATCCATGTGGGTACTAATAGTGAATCCTTGAGCATGCTAGAAATGTCTCATGTGGGTAGCTTGCATTATTGAATCCTTGGATGTCAGAAGTGACCTATGAAGGTATTGATATTACCTATACTCAGTACTATAGCACCTAGGTTCACTGGTATTAAGAAACACCTTGGATTACGATCAATTTATTCTATTGTTATTGCATTATTGTCATGCATCTTCATGTTGAGTGCTCTCCATATCTTCTCTTATGTGAGGCTTGACTTATCTTCAATCTATATGCATTGATTGGCGTGAGTGTATAACTAAACCCCTTGTATGTTGCTTCCTTATTTTGGATGTGTGACTACCTTTGTGAGCACAGTGGGGTGGGCCTAAGGGTGCCACTTGGTCAGGTAGTGTGACCAACCACTTTTGGAGACCAACATACAAGTTGCAGACTGGATTGAGAAACTCAGTGCATGCTTGTTCACACTTCTATATCCTTGTCCTCTTTACTCTATTTTTTAAACTTGTGCTTTGTATTATTTAGATATTACATTTGATAACATGGTTTATATTTGATGTAATCGAGTGAATCGACCTTGATCTTGTGTATTAGGTACTCCCCAATGTGGAGCTAGAAGTATTTCTAGTTGTACATTAGAGTTGGAATAGGTTTAGTTTAATTTTTTCAAGTGTTTGGGTGGAGCTCCTAGATCGTTACCTACATTTTCACTAATTGACACCTTCACATGGCTCATTAGAGACTTTTGGTCTCAAATGAAGATTTATCTATCAACCAATTGTAATCGGGTATAATAAGATCAATAGAGACCTGTAATAACATGTAAAATATCAACCACAAAGACATTGTTAGAGAAATTAGCATTCCCAATATCAAAAGATGAAAGGAAATAAGAGAACTACATACATAAATCAAGATATTAAAATCAAATAACATAAAATTGTACGCAAACCCATAATTCATCCTTTGTTGTTCTCCTTCTTATGTAATGTGGGCTCTTAGAATTGAGCTCAAGATCACACCAACATAAGAATTCAAAGTAATTATAGTTTTTGAAATATGAGAAAAGGTTCTCTATTTATAAGATTTTAGGGGTTTCAACCAAGAATTCATGAATGAAGGGTTGATTGGAGAGTTGAACTCAGAGTGAGTGAGAGTTCAACCGAGTTGATTGCTTGGTTTAACAGGATTGATTGATCTATCAATAAATAGATTAGAGAGTTGACTTGAATAGACTTGTGAGATAACATAATAGATCAATGAGTTAACTGATTGCATGGATGAGTCGACATAGTTCATAGATTAGTCAATTGATTGCATGAATTAGAAGACTCAATTGATGTAAGACTTAACTGATTGCTAAGGGAGGAATTAACAATGTGGATTGAATAGTTAGCAGAGGGAATTGTGGAGTGAATAGAATGTTAGTATGAGTTAGCTTTGGAGGAACAAATCATGATTAAGAATTATTCATTTGCACATGTGACAATATTCATAAATAAATAATTACTTATTTATTTATTTATGAGAGGAATTTATTAATTATGATTAAATAAATATTATTTATTTAATCAAGAGAAGAGAATAGTTATTTTAATTAAATAAATATCATTTATTTAATTATGAGATAAATTTTGATTTAGTTATTACAATTTTATAATAATTAGGAAGGGGGAACATTAATTAAATATGGTTATTTAATTAATTAAAAGACAAGGATAATTAAATAATGATTAAATATTATTTAATTACTTTATAGATGAATAATTGATGAAGTATTAATGAGACGATTAATAATTAAGGTAACTAATTAAAATCACTTAATTATAGAATTAAGGAGAAACAATGATTTTTTACTTTAGAATATAGTAGAAAGATACAATTTATTAAATAATAAAGATTATTAAATTAATTAAAAAGTCCCTGAATATTAGTAATGTCACTATGTTAGAGCAATAGGCCATTTTTACATGTTTACATTTTGCCCCTCTTTGATACAATGCTTTTTAGGCATTGTTTCAAAGAAGTTTGGATGAAAGATAATGCCCTGGTATGCCTGAGTGGGAATAATGTGATGACAAGGTAAATGATGTCCCCTTTAGAGATTATTTATAGAAGAAAGGCATTGATGGTATCTATGATGTTTATGAGATGCAAACAATGTTCTGATATGCTTCTATGTTATGTGATGGATGTATGCATTTTCTATATGATCAATGCTTATGTATCTCTTATGATGTGGCTAGATGTAATGCATTATGATGGATGGATGCAATGTGATTTCTATTTGTGATGCTTGATCATGCCATATGTACTAACATGCTTTATGTAGAATGCAATGTTTTTGTTTGTATCATGATACTCTATCAGAAGGATTTGTTAGGACTGACAGAGAGAATTGTTAGTGATTATTTAGAAGATGATAGCCAACAGATGAAATAATAATAATGAATTCTTGATTGAAACCTGTAGATTATAGTAACTAGAGAAATTAATTCTTTAATGACTATGCTTCGGATCTCCAAGTGATTTGAGCTATTTATTTATCATCATTGAGCCACTTTATTATAGCAAATGTGGATACTCTATTACCAAGATATGAAAGATCTAGGTACAATTATCCTCTTGCATTAAAAATAGGCACACTAAATAGACAAGAAATGTGGGTCGATCCATCTAGGTCGAGCATTCAGAGTCAAGGTATGTGTGGCATATCACAACCAAAGTACCCATTGTAATGTTACAATTGTATATTTGTATATGGATGTGAAGGCTCTTATCACAAACACCTAGATTGCTCTTTTAAGACTTCATGGAAAACACTCCACAAACAATAGACAAAGAAAAATAAGTCATGAACTATCATGGCATCTCTAAATCACTTGTGGACATCCTGAAGATGCATAAGAATATGACTTGCGAAAATCAAGACATAATAAGACTAACTTGACACAACAAGTTGTAGTTGTATTGATTATGTGTCTGTATTTTTGTAGTAGTTTGGACATTGAATTTTGACATATTGTTGATGTTATTTGATTCCAAGAAAAAAAGGTACCCTATCTAAGATTGCTTCTCCCAATTTTGATTTTTCCTTCCCTTGTCTAAGACAACAGGATCTTTAACAAAAATGCTTTGATGTGGGACTGATTAATAGATAAGATAGTTTGGGTAGTGTAGCTGAGGACTTGTTAACTAGTTTTGATTATTTTGACTTAGTTTTGTTGAAGATTAGATGTGTTGTATATTGTCATTTGATGCCTATTTTTGTAATGCAAAAGAATTGATTTATGTACAAAGGAGATTTATTGCAAGATTTTTGGCAGTTTTTAAATTTGTTTGGTCACTTTGGGCAATTTTTTAAATCTTTTGTAAATGTTTTTGGTCCACCATAGGGTTCATATGTTTGGAGTTGAGGTATGTGTGGTGTATCACACAAGTGAAGGCCCTTATCATAGACATTGAACAACCTCATAAAGGTAATAATAACTATGTCAAATCCTTCCCTAGGAACAATATATTCAAACTAGGTATTATTTTCCAATCACAAAGTGCATTTAGATTGTCAACCCAGGGACATATACTTGAAATAGGACAAAATAGTTTGTGCACTAAGTTTCACATAGAGTCATCTTACTTAAATTGTTGTAGGAAAGGAAAATGTATAAAGAACCAAAATATTGTTGCAGGAAGGTAAAACACACAGATGAACAAATAAAATAATATAAACAACCATAAATCTAACTCCAGCTCATTCTATCATTCTAATGTATGAACTATGGCTATCTCTACATATGCTGCACGAATGAATAGTGAACACTACCTCAAATGCTAAAAATAATTAAACTACTCCTCTCTACTCTAGTCTACTCCACCTCCCAAGTGGGCCCTCCTTGGTTGGTTTCGACTAAATACAAATGTTGGAAACTGTAATTGAAGCAATTGTTGTGTTGTCATTGATGTCAAACCTTAACTGGTAAGACTATTGCTACTTAGGAAAGTACTATATCTATTGTATTGTGGTGAAGAAGGGAAAGAAAGGATGGTAACTATTAGTCCATTTTTCTGTCAATGCAAAATCTTATGAAAATGGCCTCTTCCTTGCAGTTTTTCTGATGTTGTCCTGCCATGCCTGCAATCACACTTTTATCTTGCGATGAAAATCTATGAGGTTTTATGATGTGCACCCTTATCCCCGTGCTCTTTAATGTATCACCTTGCTCCAGTTCAGATCGCATCTCCTAATTCACAAAATCCAGGGAGATAACCAAGTTTTAAGGTTTGCAGGAAATAATTTATGAATATGCCTCAGTGTCGAAAACCCACAATGTTTTTGACAACCCTGGATGTTTTCGATCTTTCACTGAAAACCCTGTGTGTTTTTGACCTCACACTTCTACCCTATTTTTTGGCATTCTCTAACTGCACAAGTCCAACTAGATGGTGGGCCCGGGTTTTCAAAGGCTTTAAAGTGATTAGTTGTCGCATGATCGCATGTCAGAGATTTCTGACATGCGACCATGTGACCAGTTACTTCTTGTGGGACCCAGTCTTTGCTCAATTATGTTGCCGATTCTCCAAATCTTCTGGCGGTTACATCTTCTATTCAGAGATCACGCGACTGTGTAGTCGCATAATCTCTCCATGTTTGGCGATTATCGGCTAGCATCTAACGACCTGGCGGGTGGTTTGTCGTGTAATCTCCAAATGTTTGGCGGTCTTTTGACCTTGTCGCATGATCGCAAGGGCCATTTTCATGGCTTGCGACCATGCAACAAGGTTCCTTCCTTGCGCGTGGGGCCCGCTAGAGGGATTGGCAGTGGTCCCGTTGGTGGTTATGTGGTGGCCTATGGTTGGCTGTCACATGATCGCATGTCAAAGATTTCTAACATGCAATCATGCGACTGGTTGGCACCTGTCCCTTTGGTGTTGGAGTGCTATGGTCCCACTGTCTGGATGGGAGGATGAGGTGGTAGTCTTGTTGCCTTGTCACATGATTGCAAGGGCCATCTTTCGGCCATGCAATCATGTGACAAGGGTGCCATGTTGGTGGGGAGCGGTGACATGGTGCTAACGTGGAGGCTTGTCGCATGTTCACATAGCCCTTTTCCTGGCTATGCGATCATGCGACAAATGATGAATGTCATCGTTGCGGAGTTAACGGGGGGTCCACAGTGTTGGTGCTGTTGAGATGCTTGATTCTGGTTGGTCACTGACTGGTGGTGGGGCCGATGACTTTTCAGAGGGTTTGTGATTGGCGTTGCATGGTTAAGTGGTTGCGGTCATGTGATTGCAAGGGTGAGTTTGGTGCCTTGCAATCATGCGACCAAGCACAAATGTAGCTGAGATTTTTCTTGCGGTTAATCTTGCCGATGCTCAGGAAAGGGATGAAGATCTACGGTGCTGATATAAAGTTGGTTGAGATTTAATTTTAGACTGCCGATTTACTTCTGGTGCCATGAATGTGACCGTTTGAACTTACAGAGATTTTTTGCGACAAGAGGTACCAAAATTTATGGCTTTAGCGGTGGTTTTCAACTGGTTTGGTGGTGATGGTGGTTGAAGTGTGGTCTGGGGGATTTGTGGTCATTTATTGTGATGTTTTTGTACTTGGTGGACTATGGTTTTATGCTCGAGGTGTGTTTGTAGGTGGCCGATTAGACTGGTTTTTACGGCAACTCCTTGGTGTTCTATACTAAGCTCGTAGATTTTCATGATTGCAGATCTACCTGAGATTTTTTTTCTCCAGGTTGCCTGTGTTTCCTACCCCTGTAGTAAATTTTGATTGATTTTTGATTGGTTGGGTATTTGAAGCCCTAACCCTAGTCACCCGAGGCTTGATGCATCCTCTTTGAGGATCCCAAGATGGCTAGTGGTATAAGTAGTAAGAGTTCTGATTTTGTATAGGTTCCAAGATATTTTTGGGTTCCCAAGCTTTGTGGTTTTCCAATCTTTTGGTTCTTGGTTCTAGTTTTTGATAATCCAAGGGATTCCATTCTTTGGTTCCATTCTCTTGATGTTGAATGCAAAAAACATAAGTCTATAGCAGATTCTCATTTTGAGTCTTTGAGTGAAGAGTTTTCCTTGTATGTATTGATACACTCTCATGAAATACAATACAGTTTCTATCATGGTTCTATTATTGTCTCTTTGCTTTGTGTTTATTCTTGTATGTTTCTATTTGTAAGACATATAGAACATACTAGCTGTAAGACAGCTATTCTAATTGTTGCATGAGTTTCTTTCAAGGAAAGGATTAAATCCTTATGTGCAATTTCAAGGAATGAACACATCTATTGGGATCTTGATGATAATAATCTAGGATTGAGGGGATAGTTTGTAAGGCACTCTATCCAAATTGTATGTGGTTTGTAAGGAATATCATTGTATTTCTTAGAAATCCCTTTGTTGATTTATGTTAGACTCTTCTGCCCAAAGGATTAGGCACTGGTCTGGTCTCTGCTATATAATCACCTTTCAGTCATGAAACACAAAATTCATCCTTACCAATACCTTTCCCTTTCATGTTGGTAGTAGTAATAGGAGTTTCTCTCTAGTCTTTAGACTCATTCTATGCAAGTAGGGCTGTTGCATAAGGATTGGCTTCATTGGGGTACAAGTTACCTGAAGGGGTTTGAAGAATATTCCACACTAATCTGTCTACAAGCCTTTTATTCACCAAAAGGATGTCATGAATGTGTAGATAAGGCAATACCCACTTGAGTGATGTGGAGCTCAAAGAAGAAGGAGGATGTTCTTTATCCTCGTCAATTGGACTATTTTCTTGTCAAACTTGAGTGCCTAACCTGAGATTTCAAGCCCATCTATTGATTCAAGTTTGGTCCTACAAGGAAAAGCTCCAACAAAATGGTGACTCTGCTGGGGAACCATTGGAAAGAGTCAAATGAACAAACAAGCATTTGCTAAATTTTCTCACCTAGTGGTGAGTGGTGGCTCTGATTTTTCTCTATTTGATCAGTGCAGTTTCTGATAAGCAGTGAACCCTGTGAAGTTCTGTGTATTGATTGGAAGAAGATACAAAATCAGTGTAATATCTTCCTCTTCAAGGAGGTGGCGACTCTATATATCAAAGAACCTGATGGAGCTACATGGTGAGCTCTAGATCTTCCATGTCTTCCCAGTCAACAAAGTTTTCTGCTGCAAAACTTCTAGGTATTTATGATTACAATGTTTCCCTATCAAGTATTCAATGCTAGTATATAGGGAAGACTGAAATAAGATGAGTGGCTCTCATCTTGTTTCAAATCAAAGGAAAAGCCAGCTTAGGTAGTTGGGTTTTGTCAAGTTGGATAGACCTTTAAGTTATGTTCTTCCAAAGTCCCCTCATTCTTTTCTTGGTGAGCTTTTGGGTCTGATTCCTATTTTTGATTGCCAGTCTGATTCGGCTGTGAAGCATGTCCTAGCATTCTATAGATTTATTATAGAGTATCATATTTTTGATGAGGATGTTAGCATGATATTTTTTGGGAGATCCCTCAAACGGGTTGCATCTAATTGGTATCTAAATCTGCCCCCAAAATGCATCTCTTCTTTGACTAAATTCAAGTGGTTGTTCTTAGAGGAGTTTGTTGATGATGATGAATGGAATAAGCTACAAAAGGATCATCAGCAAAAAGGGAATACAAGTTGTATTTCAGAGCAACCCATATCTAATTTTGAGGGTACTTCTTTTGATGAAGTTTTGTCAGAGGAGTATTCAGATTGTGGTAATGAGCAGGAATCAGAATCAAGGTGTGCAGGATCCTCCATTCATTCAGAGATGTCTGAATGTGATTTCAGTGGTTATTCAGGTGAGGATGATGAAGGTAGTGATATTGATGTATCCTCATATGAATCAGATGCATCATGGGAAGAAGAAAGTAATGATGGAAGTGAACACTCCTTCAGTGAGGAGTATGAAGATAAGGAAGTGATAATTGAATGTGATGTAAGTGAGTTTGAACATGAAAATTTAAGTGATGGGCTATTAAATAATCCTAAAATGGGTAGTGAGCTTAAAGTGTTCACTAACACTTTATATGATGAAGACTATGATGATTATCAACCCATTCTTTGTCATGATGTTCAACATGGTGCATTGCATGGAGTTATCAATCCTTTGTTTGAAGAACATGTGGAGGTCTCAGTTTCAGTTGAATCAGGATGGCCATTTTTCATCAGTGGGTATCAATCTGATTATTCATTCAGGGTCCAGCCGGTTACACCTATGGAAATGCAAAGTCAAGGTATGAATGAGGCCTTTCTGCAGGTAGAATATTAGTTTTTTGTGTTTCCAATTGATAGCATACATGAGTCAGTAGAGAAGAACGGGTTCTTATCTGATGGTACTGTTCATGGGTATGCTGAATTGTTTCTTCATAGTGAGCAAGATAAAGAGAGTGCCAATAAATTTTACATGCACTATGAAGATAGCTACTTTGTTCTTCCTGATATGCTAGTTAAACACATTGACACGCCTATTGAAACAAATGAAAATAGAATGCCTGATGTGCCACATGAAGGAAGAAATGAAAATCAAATTTTTGATAGAGGCAGGAATTAACTCATGTTTGTTGCTACAGGTTTTTGTAAAAAATGTACACTTTGTATAGTTTTCCCTTTCCTGTCTCCCTGGTGTGTTCCCTGTATTTTTTGAGGTCTCTGTGTTTTTCCCAGTAGGTGGTCTACTTCTCCCAGAGATCTAGATTCTTGCCATGCCTACAAGAGGCATGCATCCTCAAATAGAGCCACTGTTAGTCCATTTTCCTATCAATGCAAAATCTTATGAAAATGGCCTCTTCCTTATAGTTTTTCTAATGTTGTCCTACCATGCCTGCAATCACACTTTTATCTTGCAATGAAAATCTATGAGGTTTTATGATGTGCGCCCTTAGCCCTGTGCTCTTTAATGTATCACCTTGCTCCAGTTCAGATCGCATCTCCTAATTCACAAAATCTAGGGAGATATCCAAGTTTTAAGGTTTGCGGGAAATAATTTTTGAATATGCCTTAGTGTTGAAAACCCACAATATTTTTGAAAACCCTAGATGTTTTTGATCTTTCGCTGAAAACCCTGTGTGTTTTCAACCTTGCACTTCTGCCCTGTTTGTTAGCATTCTCTAACTACGCAAATCTGACTAGATGGTGGGCCCAGGTTTTCAAAGGCTTTAAAGTGATTGGTTGTCACATGATTGCATGTCAGAGATTTCTAACATGCGACCATGTGACTGATTACTTCTTGTGGGGCCCAATCTTTACTTGGTTATGTTGTTGATTCTCCAAATCTTCTGGCGGTTACATCTTCTATTCGGAGATCACGCGATTGTGTAGTCACGTAATCTCTCCATGTTTGGTGGTTACCAGCTAGCATCTAACGACCTGGCAGGTGGTTTGTCATGTAATCTCTAGATGTTTGGCGGTCTTTTGACCTTGTCACATGATCGCAAGGGCCATTTTCATGGCTTGCGACCATGCGACAAGGTTCCTTCCTTGCGCGTGGGGCCCGTTGGCCAGGATGACAATGGTCCCACTGGTGGTTATGTGGTGGCCTGTGGTTGGCTGTCACATGATCGCATGTCAAAGATTTTTGACATGCGATCATGTGATCAGTTGACACCTATCCCTTTGGTGTTGGAGTGCTGTGGTCCCGCTATCTGGCTGGGAGGATGAGGTGGCAGTCTTGTTGCCTTATCGCATGATCGCAAGGGCCATCTTTTGGCCATGTGATCATGCAACAAGGGTGCCACATTGGTGGGGAGTGGTGACATGGTGCTAACGTGGAGGCTTGTCACATGTTCACATAGCCCTTTTTCTGGCTATGTGATCATGCGACAACTGATGAACATCACCGTTGCGGAGTTAACGGGGGGTCCACAGTGCCGGTACTGTTGAGATGCTCGATTCTGGTTGGTCACTGACTGGTGGTGGGGCCGATGACTTTTCAGAGGGTTTGTGATTGGTGTTGCATGGTTAAGTGGTTGCAGTCGCATGATTGCAAGGGTGAGTTTAGTGCCTTGCAATCATGCGACCAAGCAAAAATGTAACTGAGATTTTTATTGCGGTTAATCTTGCTGATGCTCGAGAAAGGGATGAAGATTTACGGTGCTGATATAAAGTTGGCCGAGATTTAATTTTAGATCGTCGATTTACTTCTAGCGCCATGAATGTGACCGTTTGAACTTATAGAGAGTTTTTGCGACAAGAGGTACCAAAATTTATGGCTTGAGCGACGGTTTTCAACTGGTTTGGTGGTGATGGTGGTTGCAATGTAGTCCAGGGGCTCTGTGGTCATTTGTTGTGATGTTTTTGTACTTGGTGGATTGTGGTTTTATGCTCGAGGTGTGTTTGTAGGTGGCCAATTAGACTAGTTTTTATGGCAACTCCTTGGTGTTCTATATTGAGCTCGCAGATTTTCATGATTGCAGATGTGCCTAAGATTTTTTTTCTCTAGGTTGCCTGTGTTTCCTACCCCTGTAGTAAATTTTGATTAGTTGGGTAGTTGAAGCCCTAACCCTAGTCACCTGAAGCTTGATGCATCCTCTTTGAGGATCCCAAGATGGCTAGTGGTATAAGTAGTAAGAGTTCTGATTTTGTATGGGTTCTAAGATATTTTTGGGTTCCCAAGCTTTGTGGTTTTCCAATCTTTTGGTTCCTAGTTCTAGTTTTTGGTAATCCAAGGGATTCCATTCTCTGGTTCCATTCTCTTGATGTTGAATGAAAAAAACATAAGTCTATAGCAGATTCTCATTTTGAGTCTTTGAGTGAAGAGTTTTCCTTGTATGTATTGATACACTCTCATGAAATATAATACAGTTTCTATCCTGGTTCTATTATTGTCTCTTTGCTTTGTGTTTATTCTTGTATGTTTCTATTTGTAAGGCATATAGAACATACTAGTTGTAAGGCAGCTATTTTAATTGTTGCATGAGTTTCTTTCAAGGAAAGGATTAAATCCTTATGTGCAATTTCAGGGAATGAACACATCTGTTGGGATCTTGATGATAATAATCTAGGATTGAGGGGATAGTTTGTAAGGCACTCTATCCAAATTGTATGTGGTTTTTAAGGCATATCATTTTATTTCTTAGAAATCCCTCTGTTGATTTATGTTAGACTCTTCTACCCAAAGGATTAGGCACTAGTCTAGTCTCTGCTATATAATCACCTTTCAGTCATCAAACACAAAATTCATCCTTACTAATACCTTTCCCTTTCATGTTGGTAGTAGTAATAGGAGTTTCTCTCTAGTCTTTAGACTCATTCTATGCAAGTAGGGTTGTTGCATAAGGATTGGCTTCATTTGGGTACAAGTTACCTGAAGGGGTTTGAAGACTATTCCACACTAATCTGTCTGCAAGCCTTTTATTCACCAAAAGGATGTCATGAATGTGTAGATAAGGCAATACCTACCTGAGTGATGTAGAGCTCAAAGAAGGAGGATGTTCTTTATCCTCATCAATTGGACTATTTTCTTATCAAACTTGAGTGCCTAACCTAAGATTTCAAGCCCATCTATTGATTCAAGTTTGATCCTGCAAGGAAAAGCTCCAACAGTAACAATAGCACCTAAGGAAAAGTTGAGTTATCTTGATACTACAAAGTGTACTTGATTATGTTGTACAATGATGAGATAATGTATTGTTTATCTTAGTAAGATTGAAGACTAAACTAGTAGGCTTGACCGAGCAAAAATGGAGAAATCATGTTCAAGCCGAGTAATGTTAGTGTCGACTGAGTCAATATATGCCAAGCAAAATTCTAGTGTCGACCGAACATCAGTTAATTGCTGAAAAAGACAGTATAAGCCGAGGAAACATTTTTAGTAATGACCGAGCTTTCTACATGAAGATCGAGTAGTTGATCACAGTATTGACCAAGCATCAATATTTTTATATTTGAAGAGAATTCAGATTTGGAGTCGACATTGTTGAATTCTTGGATTATGTAAAATGTGTTGACTTTATTTATTGATTGTTTGAAAGCATTGAATGCACTGAAAAATGTTTTACTATAAATCTTTAAGAGATTTAAGATGTTTCTAGAAAAGGAACTGAAGAACATAAAGCTGGTAGATTCAATGAATCTGACCTAACCCTATGATCTACGAAGGAGATTGTGCGACAAAAGATGAGTTAACCTAATTGAGGAAGTATTAAGGGAACCTAAGCATTAGGTATGTGTGTGCATGGGTGAAAAGAGGATGGTGGAAGATTGGTAGATGTTATTGACTGTATAAGCAGAAAAGGCTGAAGGAGAAGTGTGGTGATTGCTTGAAGAAAAGTTTTGAGCATATCAGAGATGGAAATGGAAAAGTTTCAAAGTCAATAAACCAGCATTTGTGTATGGAATTAGATCTGATATTTGCAAAGTGAGTTGTATGTTTTTCAGATCAATATTGTTGCTACTTTCTAACCATTGTAACAGTCAAAATCCTTTTAACAGAGGTTGACTTAACAATCATATGTTTAAATCCTTTGAACAAGGTTGTATTTTAATAGAATGTATGTAAGTCCTATAACAAGGCTCACTTCTAACAAAGTGATTGAAATCCTTTAACCGGGTCACACCTAATAGTGTGTATTGTAACCTTTGATAGGGTTGGCTTTTAATTGAGCTCACTTTAGAAGAGTGAAAAAATAGTAGCATGTTACATTTGTGGTTTTTCCCAGATTGGGTTTCCACTATAAATCCTAGTGTCAATGCTTGTGTGAATATTTTGGTTTAAACATTTCTATGTTTTACAAGTTAGATACAACTGGGTAGTGGACTGCAATGTTATATGTTTCTATTATAGAATCATTGATGACCGAGTTGGTTTTGGTTGTTAGATCCAATTTAAAGAAAAGTTTTTAAAGTTTTTTTTATACATCTGGACCTGAGAACAACTGATTCACCCCCCTCTCTATTGTTCTAAATCATATTAACAATTGGTATGAGAGTTGTGTTGCTTATTATTGATGTTTACAGAAATCAAGTTTAAAGGGACTTGAAGCAAATGATCAGGATGTATAAGAAGGAGGTACCGAAGCTGAATAAGGAAAACTTCCCTACATGACAAATCTTGATGAAGCTGCATATGGCTGGTATTGGTGATTTTGCAAAGTACTACATTGAGAACGACTATATCTCACTTCTCACACCTTTGACTATTGAAGAAATGAGAGCTAAGGATGAACATAATCAAACAATGCTAGAAATTGCATCTGCCCTAAGCTATCCACAATTTGAGGACATTAAGGATTGCACAAGTGTTAAGGAGATGTGGGACACTCTTGCAAAGATCTATGGTGGTGACATAAATATACTGAAAGCTAAGGCCGAGAGTCTCAGAGGTAAGTTTGATGAAATGAGAATGTAAGAAGGTGAGAACATTGCACAATATTGTGGTAGAATAAAAGAAGTTGTGAATGCTATTAGAGGAGCAAGTGGGACTATTGATGATGAAACTATAATTGGAAAAGTACTAAGAACTCTACATCCTATATATGCTATTAAGATCTTAGCTATTCAGGAATCTAGATGTAACTCTGCAAATGTGCTTACTTTGAAAAGTTTGGTTGGCAAGTTGATTACTTTTGAACTCTCTAACTATGATAACGTCACTGTTGGTAGTATTGGTAATGTAGAATCTTCTTTTAAGTCACAATTAGTTCTGAACAAGCCAAAGAAAGAAAAAGAAAGATGCATCAGTGAAAGTGAAAGTGAAAATGAAAGTGAAAGTGACAGTTACACTTCTGATGAAGAACTTGAAGATCTAGAAGCTCTTATGGCTAGAAGACTAAGAAGGGGAAAAGGAAAATATAAAGGTAAACTCGCTATTATATGTTTTTCATGTAATAAAGTTGGTCATATAGCTGCTAGATGCCCTGATAAGAATGATAAAAATGAAGAAAGAAAAAGCAAAAACAAAGACATAAGAGATGGCAGAAGCTACTGAAGGCACAAAGAATACAAAGGAAAAGGTAAGAAATCTTGTTACATTGCTGAAGAAGAAACTGACACTGATAGTGATGATTTTGAAATTGAGGTAGTCTATATTGCAATGAAATATGAGTTTGACGAGGATGAGAAAACTGCATTGATCTCCTATGTGAACAAGAATGACAAATGGATTATTGACAGTGGTTGTTCACATCACATGACTAGTGACAAGAGTAAGTTTGAGACCTTACATCATTATAGAGGTAAAAGTGTAAAATTTGGTAATGATGCACCATGTCCTGTTAGAGGAAAAGGTTTGATTAAACTAACTGATAAGATCTCTTGTGAAAATGCATATTGGGTTGAAGGTCTAAATTATAATCTGCTAAGTGTTGCACATCTCAATAGCACTAGTTACCGAGTGGAATTTCATCACAAGAAAGCTAAAATATTTGATGCTACTGGTGAATTGATCGGAAGTGGAGAACAAACTAGAGGTAATTTGTTCTATCTTGACCTATCTGAAGAAGCATGTATGGTTGCACAACTTGATGACATTTGGTTATGGCATAAGAGGCTATGTCATGTTAACTTTGATAATCTGGTAGAAATAAGTAAGAAGAAGAAAGTAAGAGGTCTACCTAGATTGAAGAAACCTGAGAATGTGATGTGCAAAGAATGTTAGTTAGGAAAAATGACAAAGTCAAGTTTTAAGAGAAAATCTTTTACTTCTGAAAACATTTTAGATTTGGTTCATACTGACCTTTGTGGACCTATGGGTGTACAAAGTTACTGTGGTGCTATATATTTTATCTTGTTTGTTAATGATCATACCAGGATGATGCATGTAATGTTTCTAAAAGAAAAATCCGACGCTTTTCAATTCTTTAAGTGGTATTTGGCTAAGGTTGAGAAGGAGATAGGTAGGAACCTGAAATATCTTAGATCTGACCGAGGTGGAGAATTTACATCAAATGAATTTAATCTATTTTGTAATGAAAGAGGGATCAAAAGACAAATGTCTGCACCTAGAACAACTCCACAGAATGGTATAGCAGAGAGAAGAAATAGATCTATCTTGAATTGTGCAAGGACATTGTTGATTGAAAAGAATGTGGCATAGAAATACTGGAAAGATGTTATAAGTATAGTTTTCTACACTCTTAACTAGGTACAGATCAAGAAAGGTACAAATCTAACACCCTATGAATTATGACATGGGCATGCACCGAGTGTTAAATACTTTAGAATCTTTGGAAGAAAGTGTTGTACACACTAAAATATGCACTTTTATGAACCATTACATGCAAGGTTGCTCAAGAATGAGGCCTCACAAAGCGGCTCATAGCTCTCTATGCATGGAGTTGCAAGGTTGAAAATTGCTCTCAGCTAGAGCTACAAACTTGTGACCTTGCTAGTCAACCACACAATGAGAGATTCACAATGAAGACAAGGGCAACAATGCCAATATCTCCAAGAATCCAATATGTAATGCAATGCAATGCAACTAATATGAAGATGCAAATGTGCAAGCTATGCTATGAAAATAGAAGTACAAACTAAGCTATGAAAGGAAATAGCAATGGATTACAATACCTCCTATTTAAACTATGTGAGTTTATTCTATTGCATAAAAGGAAACTAAGCTAAGAATGCCATTATCATACAACTATGAAAGCAAATATGCAACTACAATGAAATGTAACAAGTCTTCAATGTCTTCAAACTCCAAATGCACCTAAAACCTGCAGCATAACATTAGCATAAAACATGGATATGCAAATGAAGAAGAGAGCTCTCCTTTTATAAGAAATGAGGAGAAATGGACCATGGAGATTAAGAGGCAAAAAGTCTTAATCAGCAGTGGAGCTTGAAAGAGGAGCAATCCATGTGCACAAACATCCTCCAATGAGAGTGAAGTGTTGACTTTTGAGCCTCATGTGAGACAAAAAGTGCTTTTTCCCTTTTTATAAAATAGGAATAATGTTTTATTTGTGCAACTTAGGATAAGAGGAAAAGTGAGGGCTTTTTATTTATTAAAAGGGGAGGAAATATTCATTTTAATTAAATAAAGACTTAGGATAAATGGTTAGCCCATAGGATAAAATCTAATATATGATCAAAATTAAGACTTGATCAAGAAATTAATAATGTTAAAAAATATTGATTAATGATCAAAATGATTCAGGATTGATAAATCAAATAAATGGGGCCCAAAGTCTAGGCGACCATTTTTGGGTGCATATATTTGCCCCTCTTTGACTAATGTGTGATCGATTTGGGAACACATGTAGTCAAAGAATGAAGTTGAAACGTGAGATCGATCTGGGATCACAAAACAACTCAAATATGAGGTCGATTCGGGATCACATCTGGACAAACATAAACAAAAGCTTAGACCAACACTGTTGCTGCTAGGTGCAAATCAAGCTTTAGACAAAACTATCACCGTCGCTGCTAGGCAATAATCAATGTCTAAAAATGGGAGATAATAATCTCAAATTTTGAGCAAAAGCTCACAAAAGATGTCTGAATCAGGAAAATCAAGAGAATTAGGGATGAGAATCCCATAAATACTGCCCCCTTGGAATCAAAATCGAAATCAAGTAGAGGAGAGACAGAAAATTGATAAGGTTGATCAAATCATAATCGAATGTAAGGGTCAAATAGGTTAACCATTAGGCAATAGAACATGCCCCAGCCTGACTGGAAAGATGCAGTCAACGTGAGAAATGAGGGAATGGAATGAATATGAATGAAAGACTAGAAGTTTGGAAGACATGAAAAGGAAGGAATGACGATGCCCCAACAAAGATTAGGCCTCAAAAGATCAGCCAACTGTGCAGAAGGGGGGAAGATTTTGAAATGTGATTTTGACTATCAAGATGACCTCAAATTTTGATTTCGAGTCCGAAAATAGATCCAGGACATCGAAATTAGCTAGGGGTGCAATTTTCGCGCAATTCTGAAGTGTTTTGAAAATGAGGTCAAAAAGTCAAAAGACTATAAAAGGGGTCAAAATGTCATTTTCAAAAATCATTTGTCTTTTAGCGATTTGAGAATTTCAGAGCTTTAGAGAGAGAAAATGGCCCAGCAAGTAGGAGTTCCCGTCCATAGGCATCAATTCGAGTGCGCCCGGTTGCACAACTAGCCACCACACTATCCTGCCCCGGTATGTTTTCGAAAAACTCGAGCTTTTTGGTTATTTTTAGCATTTAATAGCTTTTTTAGCACATTTTTTCAAAGTTTAAATTTCAAAAAAAAATTTCTTAGGTGAAATATCGCGTGATACTTTAGAAGTATCGCACACTTTGGGAAGAAGTATCGTGCGATACTTCACGTGCCCCAAAAGTATCGCGCGACCTTAGACACCAGTATCGCACGATACTGGGCGAAGTATCACGCGATATAAGGTTTATCGCCCCACTATAAGGAGAAGTATCGCGCGATACTTCTCCAAAAAAGAATATCGCCCAGTTTAAAAAATTTGATATTTAATGCATTTTTGAGCAAAAATGACATGGGTCTAGACAATGTTACATTTTTAAGGTGTTTTATACTGAGTTTTTGGACATCCATCATGATATGTGCTAACAACGGACTTGGTTTTGGCTTGCAGGAGGTTTTTTCGGTGCTCATCATCAGAGCGCCAAAGGTGACAGGATTACGGTGTGTCCGAAATCTGGATGATTCGGGCAATGCCGACCTCAGGGCGATGGGATTTTGGTATCTATTGAGGTACCCATATATCCGAGCAGACCATGGGTTGTTGACTGCGCTGGCCGAGAGATGGCACAGCGAGCACAACACCTTCCACCTTCCTACAGGTGAGGCATCCATCACACTGGAGGATGTCTATAGGATCCTCCGAGTTCCATGCCACGGAGAGCCTGTAAGTATAATCATGTTTTTGAGATAGTCATGTAAAATGTAATGTTTCCAAAGGATGAAAACTAACATGATTTATGTGTTGTCACAGGTATACTATGATCAGGATGCCACTGAGGGGCGTCGATTGATTCAGGAGATGTTTCAGGATGTGACCATCCTGGATAGGCATGTCAGCTGGGAGCGACTGCTTGATGATTTTGGCAGAGATTATCCGGTGCCATGCATTGTGGCATCTATCATTTCACAGATCCTGATGACTAATCGCAGTCAGAAGGGATTCCCGCTTGGATGGGGCAGGTTATTGGTAGACTTGGTAGGCAGGCCTCAACAGATGGCATGGGGGCCTACGATCCTGGCAGAGATGTATCATGAGCTGCACGAGATCATCTACAGGGATGGTCAGACATGGGCATGTGGTGCCATCCTGGCACAGGTATGGGCATGAGAGCATATTGCTGTGGTGCGCCCCAGGGTTCAGCCGAGGGAGAGGAGGTACCCCTACATTTATAGGTATATTGGGTTTATATCACATGCCCATTCTGGGGATGTGACCTATTACAGACAGATTCTGGATGAGATAGTCTCATTTACATGGAGGCCGTACAGGGAGGTTGAGGTTTGGAGGGATGCAGCGGATGAGTTGAGCTACATGCTATGCAGTCGACCATTGGTAGGTCGATATGCAGAGATCGTAGAGAGATTCTGCATCACTCGGATGTGGCAGCAGTTTGGGAGGCAGCAGCGAGTCTCGATAGAGACTACTACATATGCCAGGGCTAGGGATGAGGAGGGGCATAGGTGGCTACCCATGCTGGATTATTAGCAGGATGTCGTAGAGACAACAGCTATCAGGAGCAAGCCTTAGGATTATTTCCCAGATGTGACAGACGCAGAGGCTGATGGAGCCTACAGAGCAGAGTGGCAGAGGGTACCATTCCCTCGGTTTACAGTACCAGATGCACAGATGCCAGCGCCAGGAGGAGACGGAGGAGACGGAGGAGATGGAGGGGATGGAGGAGAGGAGGGAGGGGATGGAGGAGATGGCAGGAGGGGGAGAGGAAGGAGGATGGAGAGAGGAGAGGGGTCGAGATAGCCTCATTTACATGGAGGCCGTATAGGGAGGTTGAGGTTTGGAGGGATGCAGCAGATGAGTTGAGCTACATGCTATGCAGTCGGCCATTGGTAGGTCGATATGTAGAGATCGTAGAGAGATTCTGCATCACTCGGGTGTGGCGGCAGTTTGGGAGGCAGCAGCGAGTCTCGATAGAGACTACTACATATGCCAGGGCTAGGGATGAGGAGGGGCATGGGTGGCTACCCATGCTGGATTATCAGCAGGCTGTCGCAGAGATAGCAGCTATCAGGAGTGAGCTTTGGGATTATTTCCCAGATGTGGCAGACGCAGGGGCTGATGGAGCCTACAGAGCAGAGTGGTGGAGGGTACCATTCCCTCAGTTTACAGTACCAGATGCACAGATGCCAGCGTCGGGAGGAGACGGAGGAGACAGAGGAGATGGAGGGGAGGGAGGAGAGGAGGGAGGGGATGGAGGAGATGGTAGGAGGGGGAGAGGGAGGAGGATGGAGAGAGGAGAGGGGTCGAGATCAGGTGGCCAGAAATGGTCACAGGGACAGCGGTCAGCGACACCTGAGGAGGAGGCGAGACCAGCTCGCCGGCAGGCAGAGGCACAACAGGAGTAGCCTACGGGGGGAGAGGACCTGAGAGCTCAGATACAGGCTCAGGAGGCAGAGATACAGCAGCTGCGGACCACTATAGCCGTGAGAGATCAGCAGCTCCTAGATCTGAGGGCAGAGCGGGATCAGCAGATAGCTGATCTCAAAGCAGAGATAGCACGCCGTGAGGTGATGGCACAAGTCGAGGCACTAGAGCTCCGACGAGAGTCAGCGAGAGCTGCCTATTATCACGGGTTATATCTGCAGGCCGTCCCAGAGGGTGAGAGAGCACCATCATACTCTCAACGGGCAGGGGTATCAGACATGGTACTCGATAGGAGAGCTATGCCTCCTCCACCACCACGAGCTCCTCACGAGGGTGGTAGCGAGTCTTAGGGTTAGGTCTTAGATGTTTTAGACATATTTTGAGACTGTTGATCCAGATTTTGGGATCCCATATTGTATTGTATATCATGACTTTGTATATGAGATTACTGGATGTTTGATATATCATGTGTATTTGTCTCACTTGTGATGGATGTATCAGTTTATGTATATTGTCTTGTCATTTTGCTCAAAATGCTTATGTATGTTCTCTCTCATAGATGTATGTTTAATTCTCATATGTATGATATAGACTTATGTTTCTTAAAAATGACAGTTCTTGATATAGATATGATGATGTGATTAACCCCTTGTGATGAATAGGAATAGGTTCGAGATGAAAAAGACAAGGAGCGAAAGTCATGATCGAGAAGGAGAGAAGGTGAGCACAGTCGACTGACAGGTCCACGTAGGATGAAAAGGAGAGCTCTTTCCATATGCAAAATGCAACACTAGACTAAAATGAACCTAAAAATGCAAGCTACTATGAAAGTGGTTGACTTGCAAGGTCACAATGCTTATAGACATCTAATTATCATCATTGAGCGTTATTGGTAGCATCGTAAGATCATACAATGCACACTAGCATAACTATGTGGATATGAATATGATCTTTATCAGATAGAAATGTAGAAATCTCACCTAAGCATCAAAGACATGTAGGTCCAGATGACTAATGCAGTGAGATCACCTAAGTTTGATATGGCGAGATTATGCTTGTATCAAGACACATGAAAGTCAGGATAGCTAAAAGCATGCACTCACAAAATAGTCAAAGATAATACCTTGTCAATCCATAGTGTCAAGTAGGACCAGCATAAATGCTCATGACAGTTAGGATCAACAAAATATACCCACAAGAAGATAAAGAAAGAAAACATGTTCTCATTCCCTCAGTCTTCTAGCAATGCATCATCGAAAACTTCTCAGGGAGAGACCACTCACCAAAGAAATCCTCATAGACAACACACAAAGAAAATAAAGTCATCATATCGTCAGCGAGTTAATTGTTTAAGTGCGTGTGTGTTGGTCATAGAGTCAAATTCTAAGTATCATATCTGCAAATGAGAAATATCGCGTCATACGAGACTGTTTGGGTAAGACACCTGATAAGTGTTAAGAAACACTCGATGCAAGGGTAGTGTTGAAAAACACTTTTTTGGGGTGGTGTTGAAAAACACCTGTTTGTGAAATGCCCCGAGAGAAAAAACATTTCTAAAAGACCAATGCTAACAGTCATGCCCCCTAGACAAAGGCAAAGACCAATTCCAGACTAGGCCAAATAAGGTCAAGGCATGATGAAAAGTGGTTAAGTGTCGAGGACGCATGCTAACAAATAGGGGTGCAAAGGCCTCAAGTAGCACCTGTTTCCAAGTTTTCACCACTTGGACTATTTTTTTCATTTTTTCAATTTTTTGGATTTTTTGCTACCAAGGCGCCTATTGCTAGGTTTTCACCAAGGCACTTTTTCTATTTTTTTGATTTTTTTTGAATATTTTGATTTTTTTGTATTTTTTTTTTTTTTTCAGGACTTTATATGCTTTTTAGGATTTTTTTCAGCATCATATATCAATTTTTTTGGAATTTTTTTTTCAGGATCAATAAGATATGTACAAAGGATGTCCCCAGACAGAACGGGCATCAAGGATAGAACTTCTTGAGGTGTACAATGTTGATGGGATCAGGGAGCTGTTCTCCATTAGGATCTGACAGTAAATACGCACCAGTACCAAAAGCAGCTGTGATGACATATGGTCCAAGCCAATTAGGTTCAAACTTGCCCTTTTGCTCTCTGTTTTGTTGGTTCTTAGGGTTCTCTCGTAAAACAAGATCACCTATTTGTAATTCTCTAAGGTGAACCTTCTTGTTGAATGCCTTGGACATACGCTTCCGATACACTCTCATATGATCAAAGGAAGCCTTACACTTCTCATCTAGAAGTTCTAGTTCCTGTAACCTCATGGCGCGGTAATCCTCATCTGTAATCAAACCTTTGAGTGAGACTCTAAGGGATGGTATCTTGACTTTTAAAGGCAATATTGCTTCAGCGCCATAGGTGAGAGAGAAAGGAGTGGCTCCTGTAGGTGTGTGAATGCTTGTTCTGTAAGCCCATAGTGCTGGATTGATTTGTAAGTGCCAATCCCTACCATTCTTATGCACTGTTCTATGAAGAATCTTAAGAATGGTTTTGTTAGAAGCTTCTGCCTGTCTGTTTCCCTGTGGAAAATAGATGGAGGACTAGTGTTGCTTGATTTTAAACTTTTTGCATAGGTGCTTTAGGTCCTTATTCTTAAATTGACCTCCATTGTCAGTAATGATTTCAGAAGGTACTCCAAATCGGCAAATGATATGATTCAAGATGAACAAAGAAATGGTCCTTCCTGAAGCAACAGAAAGTGGTACAGCCTCCACCCATTTTGTGAAGTAGTCAGTGGCAGTAATAATGAACTTGTGTCCACCTGATGAGTTGGGATGAATCTGCCCAACTAGATCAAAGGCCCAGCACTGAAATGGCCAATGAGAAACAGAAGGAATCAGCTCCCTACCTGGAGCATGAATCAGGTTGCCATGTTTCTGACATTTTTCACATGACTTAGCAAAGGTGACTGCATCCATCTGCATTGTGGGCCAATAATATCCTGCCCTAAGCAACCTTCGGGCCATGGCAAGACCATTAGAATGTCCACCACAAATGCCCTCGTGGATGTTAGCTAACGCTTGGTTGGATTCCTCCTTTTCCAAGCACCTAAGGAGCGTCCCATCTAAACCCCTCCTATATAAATCACCAGAGATGAGGGTGTGGCGAGAGGTGTTACAGATGAGGTTTCAGTGTTCGGAGTGGGTGAATGTGTCAGGGATGATGCCATCACGAAGATATGAATAGATAGCACCATATCGGGAAGACTCGTGTGTGATAATGGCACAAATGACACGGCTTTCAGATGAGTCAAAGATGGGATGGTGTAGCTCTTCCACTAGGAATTCAAATCTGGATTCATGTGTCTCCAACTGAAGAAGTGAAGCTAATGTGGCCATGGCGTCTGTAGCTTTGTTCTCTGTCCTAGGGATTTGTTCAAACATCACAAAGGTGAAATAGCATCTCAAAGAATCAACCATCTTTTTATAGGGTATCAATTTGTCATCCTTGGTTTGATACTCTTCATTGACTTGGTTGATGATTAACTGAGAATCCCCAAAGACATGTAATTCTGTGATGTTCCATTCTATAGCCATTCTCAAGCCATTAGTTAAAGCTTCATATTCTGCAATATTATTGGTACATGGGAATAATAGTTTGTAAGACTTCGGAATGTTGTACCCATGTGGAGAAACAAATAACACTCCAGCACCTGATCCATTTTGCATGCAGGAACCATCAAAGAACATTGTCCAAGTGCGAGTAGTTGTATACAAGATGTGTTCGTCTGGGAATTCCACTTGGACTGGCATACTATCCTGGATTGGAAAATCAGCTAATTGGTCAGCAATAGCTTGCCCTTTTATTGCCTTCCTTTCAACGTACTCTATGTCAAATTCAGTGAGGACCATCATCCATTTAGCAAGTCTACCTGTCAGGGCAGCCTTACTAAGCAAGTATTTAAGGGGATCAATTTTGGCAACCAAATGTATGGTATGAGCAAGCATGTAGTGGCGCAACTTTTGAGAAGCAAACACCACTGCGAGACAAGACTTCTCAATATTATTGTAATTGATCTCATAAGAGACTAGAGTACGGCTGATATAGTAGATGGCCCGTTCTTTCTCAGTATCATCTGTTTGAGCCAATAATGCCCCCAAGGAAGTGTCTGTAGCTAAAATATATAGGATCAATGGTTTCCCTGGAATAGGAGGCATTAGGATCGGAGGATTGGCCAAGTATTGTTTGATCTGATCTAGGCTCTTTTGACAATCCTCGTTCCAAACACAAGAAGCACCCTTATGCAATGTCTTGTTGAAGGGTTGCGCTCTATCTGCGAGCTGAGAAATAAACCTCCTAATTGATTGAAGACTTCCCTGAAGACTTCTCATTTGGCTGATATTTCGAGGAGGTGGCATATCTAGGATTGCTTGGACCTTTTCGGGGTCAACCTCTATACCTTTTGCTGATATTATGAATCCTAAAAGTTTGCCTGAGGTGACGCCAAATGCACACTTCTTTGGATTCAATCTGAGTTGAAATTGTTCCATACGATCTAGAATTACTTCCAGATCATTGAGGTGTGTGTCCCTTTTTCTTGATTTTGCCAGGGTATCATCCACATAATCTTCCATATTTTTGTGCATCATATCATGAAAGATAGTCGTCATAGCTCTTTGGTAGGTTACTCCTGCATTCTTTAACCCGAATGGCATGATGTTCCAGTAGTAGGTTCCCCATGCACATGTGAATGCTATTTTCTCTTGGTCTTCAGGAGCTATTTTGATTTGATTATACCCCGAGAAACCATCCATTAGGGAATATATGTCATAGCCCGCCGTCATGTCCACTATCATGTCAATATTTGGAAGTGGAAAATCGTCCTTTGGGTAGGCTTTGTTTAGATCTCTAAAATCTGTGTAGACACGAATGGACCCATCATGTTTGGAGACTGGTACTATGTTTGAGATCCATTCTGCATAATCGATGGCTCTAATAAATCCAGCTCTCAAAAGTTTTTCTAATTCTCCTTTGACAAGTAGAGCTACATGTGGATGCATTTTTCTTAATCTCTGTTTTACTGGCTTGACTCCTGGAGCTATAGATAAGTGATGCATTACGAGATTTGTGTCAAGCCCTGGCATGTCTGAGTAGGTCCATGCAAAATTAATTTTTTTTTTCTGTAAAAACTGTACATATGCCTTGGTCTCTTCCTCTGATAAAGACTGAGCAAGATGGACTATCTGAGGATTTTCTTCTGTGTTTAAATTGACCGGCTTTGTTGGTTCAATCAATATTGATGATCTATCCTGGAAATAACTCGGCAAGTTATTAAGTACCCCATCCTTAGGTGCCTCAAAGAGGTTTTCACCTTTGGATGCGTCATTTCTTTTTACTATTTTTGGTTCTGACACCGCCACAAAGTGGTTTTCGCCATCAGACCTATTTTTCTTTTTCTCTTTTGTTTTGAGACTGAGGTACTTAATATCAGGCTCTGTCATGCTGGTTGTTGGTTCACTGGTGGAAGAAGCCACGGGTTCGAGAGCATTCAGATAGCAAGCAATTTCGTAATCATTGTGAAATGTGAGGAATGTGGGCTCTTGGTGGCGCTGAGACCAGTCAATCAGGTCAAAGTGAACAAGGGGTAAGTCAATGGTGGGTTCGATGTTGTTAATGCGAAAGGTGTCATCTCTGGTGACCATATAATTAGAGTTCATCAAGTCTTCTCCTAAGATACCTGAATTAGGACTCATCCTATCAAACGAAGCATCGTCTACTAAGGCGATTTGAGGAGGGCAATCTTCTAGTCTGACACTAGGATCATTAGTCGCATCGGGTTGGGTACTATAGGCATGGATAATATCCACGTCTAGATCAATTGTTGCATCTGAAAGTGAATCCCATTCATATTCATGGGAGTCTATCTCTGAGTCATCATTTAGGCCTCGTGATGTAGAAGCCTCAAGGTTAGGAAGGGTTTCCCCCTCTCTAGTGCTAGTATTGGTACTATCCGTCGCAGCTAGGACAGTAACACTTTCCTTTGTCGATCTAGCAGTCACACAGTCACTATCTGTCATAGCTGGGATAGTAGGACTATTAGGCATCAAATCTGTGGAATCTCCCCAAAGGAGATTCGTTGAGGGCACCCAATCATCAGACACATCTTGTTGGTTGGAGAGATCAGGCGTATAATCTGCATCACTGTCACTGTCCGTCGCAGCTGGGACAGGGACACCTTTCTTCTTCTTATTCTCAAAACCTAAGCCGACCGTGGACTTATTCTTTCATCCAAAAAGAGCATGATCAAGAGGCTCAGCTTTAGCATCCAGCCTATGACTAAGGGGACCAAATCCCGAATATCCCATATTTTTAACCAGTGTATACCCTTTCCCATAAGTTTCAGGTGAAGGAGCAAAATTCTCATTATGTTTGTATTTCTCCTCGTGATATATCCAGGCCCTTACAACAACTTCCTCTTTCTCTTCTTGAATGGGGACTGAAGACTCAACAAATTTCCCAAATAACATCATTGCTGATGACGAAGGCTTCACATTTGGGGATGGTCTCCCATAATACCTAGGAGAGATTGACATTTTTGTAAAAGAATCAATCTTATAATCTCCCATCCCAAGGTCCATGGTCTTGAATTTTTGCTTGCATTGTTCAAGTGAACTACTAGGATTGTCAGCTTCTCTATTCAAAGGTACATGTAATCCCGCAGAAATGTTATTAACTAATAGAGCACTGTCTCCAGGGATGCAAATTTCTACACCGTTATGGGGAAACTTAACACACTAGTGATATGTTGATGGGACTGCCTGCATTTCATGAATCCATGGCCTACCTAGCAAAATGTTGTAGGCTAGAGGTCCAACATCAACAATTTGGAATAATATATCTTTTTCTACGGGACCAATGCGAATAGGCAAAATAGCCAATCCCTTAGAACTTCTTTCTGCCTCGTCATATGCTTTGATTGTGATCCTTTTCTTTGTGTCAATGAAATTCTCGGAATACCCTAGAGCTAGCAGCAAATTCAGGGTACAAATATTGAGCCCCGCACCCCCATCTATCAGTACACACCTAACACGGGTTTTATGAATCATGACTTCGATGTGTAAGGCCAAATTATGTGGGTGACTAATGGATTTGTCATCTTCTTCTGAGAAGGTGAGGTAATGAGGGCTAGCCAAATGGTTGACCATGTTTTGGAATTGGTCAATATCTAACTTATTAGGGACATTGGCTGCTCGCAAAGCATCCTTGAGGACGCGCTTGTGCTTAGGAGATAATTTTAAAAGCTCAAAAATGGATATCTGAGTGGGTGTACATTGTAGCTGGTCAATGAGATTATAATTGGAATCAGGACCAATGACAGATTTGGGAGGAGCACCTTTGGACACGGGCTGTTTAGACTTGCTAGTGCTAGGACCTTTGATGATAATGGGTGCTTGGGCCTGACCCCTAGTGACAGCATTGAGGGACTGGGGCATTCCTTGTGAGTGAGGACCTCTTATCACCACAGCGGGTCTTTCATTAGTCATAGGAGTTGAGTCCACATTATGTCCATAAGGATCTTTCTTTCTCACCATGTTGATGTTATCGTCAGCCACTTCAAGCATGTTAATCACATTGTCAGCATGTGTGTATGTATAATTAATAGCCGCCTTGCCATTCTTACTGCTAGAATTCTCTCCTTTTTCATATTGAGGCAAGGGCTCTTTAAAGGCTTTATGGTCTGCATTAGTAGTTAACCCATCCACTTGTAATTGTCTTTTCTCAATAAGGTCTTGGACAAGATGCTTGAGTTTAAAATAATTTTCTATGTCGTGTCCAATCCCATTATGGAAAATGCAAAAAGCCTTAGCATCCCACCAATGAGGTAAAGGATCTGGTATTCGATGTTTTGTAGGATCCTGTGGGTGCGCCAAATTATGAGCAACTAATATCTTAAAAACATCTGCATAGGATTCTCCCAATTTAGTAAATTGTCTTTTCTCCGTTTTGGATCTCTTTTGATACTTAGGTTTGTCTTGTTGCGTTGAAGACGTTTGCAATTTCATAGCTTGAACTGCATGAGAGAGGTTAAGAACTCCTTCATTTTTGACCTGAGATGAATCAACAACTCCGTCATTGACCACTTGCTTGTTTTTGTTCCAATAGGAGTTCTTTTTGTCCTTGTTACCATTAGTATTGTTATTTTGGCTATTGTTATTATTTGTTAGTTTAGCCAAAATTCCTTGTTCTTTTAGGACATCCTCAATGCGACATGCCACCTCTACCATAGTATCAAAAGAATTAAATGGGATTTTCTTGACTTCATATCTGAGTTCTGGTATTAGATTGTTCACAATGATATCAATTCTCTCTTCTTCAGGGATTGTCCATGGGTATTTCAAACACAATCGCCTCCATCATTGTAAAAATGTGACAAAAGATTCCCCTTGATTTTGTTTAAGTTTACACAAATCAAGCATGGTGACCGACCTAGATAAATTGTAAGTGAAATGTTGAACAAATCTTTGGACAAGTTCTTTAAATGTCTTTACTGGAGGGGAAAGGTTGGTGAACCACTCCATGGCTTGACCTTTTAAACTCCTTGGGAATAATCTTAGCAAGTAGGAGTCTTCATGGTGAAAGGAAAAGCTCATTATGTAGAATTGTCGAACATGGTCGTGAGGGTCACCAGTGCCATCATATTTGTTGTATGTTGGGAATTCAACTTTCTTAGGAAATTCTACCATCACCACACTTTTGTCAATGGGGTTAGGGCATATGGAGTCCAAATAAAATGTGCTCTTAGGAGCCTTCATCCTGTCTATATCCTTTTGCATTTGTAAGATCACCTCATCAGTTGAAGGATTCTGTTTCTTGATCTTTTAGTGAACATCAAAATTATATGGAACTTTAGCACCTTTGTTGATAAGACTTTCCAAGAATTGGTCTTTGTTTTGTTCCACATATTGCTCCACATAGGCTTGAAAGGATGGTTCTTGTTGCATAGTCATGAAGTCCATATGATCAAATTTAGCATAACTGCCTCCATGTTGTGAGCCATGATGTGCTTGTTGGGAGGGTTGCTTTGAATGTCTATGAGACGACTGTCTCCTATGATGGTCATATCTTGAAGTCCTTCTTCCTCTAGGACTTGGGGATCGTGAGGGTGGCTTTGATCTTCTTTGAGGGCTAGGGGAAGGGGTAGATGGGGGCGAGTTGATCCCACTATTGGCTCCCCTCCCATTAAATCAGCTTTGGAGTTGTTGTGCATAGAGTCTATCTTCTTCTTCTTGGGCGACTCTTTTCTGTATATCCAATAATGCACGTTCCTCTTCCTCTAATTGTCAAAATTTTTCTTTTTTAGCAGCCTATTCATCTAAGTAGGCTTGCTTCTCTCTCTCAATGCTTCTCAATCTTGTATTTGCATATCGAGAGGTGTCTTTAGGTGGGGAGGTTTGTCTTGAATGCCTTATTGCATTAGCCGCATTGATATGGTGATCACTAGATTCATTGTTCTGGTCTTCGTGTTGTGACCCTGAATCTGAGTGAGCTTGCTTATGTTGTCTTTCGGCTCGTTGATGAGCATCAAAATACCTCGCATTGTTAGGAGGTGACCCGGGTGGATTGGCATGAGAAGAACCACCATACTCTCTTCTGTGTTGTTGAAAGATATCCTCGAGAGTTTGATTCATGGCTTCTCTTTGTTGTCGGGTGAAAGTGTAACTCATGTCCATACTTGATGAAAGTGGTATAAAAGAGGTGCTCACTTCACTAGGATTAGCTCCTGGAATAAAACAAACCTCGGATTCACTCTTAGGAGATTGGTCAAAAAGGGGTCCTTTTCCCTTAGGTTGTCGATGAGTCTTGACAGGTGGTAACTGGTTAAAGGCAACAGGGGGTCGCTTCCCTTGATTAACTTGGTACCTTGTCGTAACTGACATGAAAGAGAGATATTCTCAATGATAAGGTGACCTTTCAAAGTGTCAACACCAAACTAGGATAATCGAAGTCCTCTATTGTCTAAAGAGAAATGAAAAAGAAAAAAAGAGGGCTTTACCAACACTGTCAAAGAGGTGCTTCAAATCAAAGGGTGACTACCCTTGCACTTTTGAATCAGGAGGTTGGACTAGGCCAAAAGATAATTGAAATTGAGATGAAAATGAAAGCGATTTGGACAATAAAAGAACTAAAATTTTCCCAGAATATAGCTAACAATTTTAAAGATGAACCTTGGCACCAAGAATGGCTTTCTAACTTGACAATTATTCCAAAGTGACTTTGTAAATCAAATGATGCTATCCCAGAGGACTAAAAACTAAAAATTTGGAGTCAAGACAGATCTCAAACGTCAGGGTGAGAAGCCTGCTCTAAGACCTAGCCTAATTGACAGTAACTGAAACTGACCAAAATTTAAGCACGGCAAAAATAAACCAGGCGATATACTCCAGGCTACTGGGGCGATAAACCTATACCCGTGCGATACTTCGCCCTAAGCCAGGTGATACTTCTTAATACTGGCGGGCGATATACTCTAGCAGGCTGGGCGATAGTCCGTCAGGGGCGAACTATCGCACGATATTTCTCTTCAAAGGGGGCGATATTTCTAGCATGCGCGAAGTATCGCGTGATACTTCGCCTTACAGGGCGCGATACTGTTGTAGAATTATTTAACTCTTGACCAGAATTGTGTGAAATTTGCATTTTTGGGTCTGTTTGGTCAAAATTTCCAGTTTGAGGGTTGATGTTTTCGATTTCAGTCTCAATATCAGCAGAATTTCAGTAGGTTTGCAAACAGTAAGAGATCAAACATGGTCTCAAACACTTGAAACAAGGGCAAAAGCAACCTTGCCAAGACAAACACTTGTGATATCAAAATTGAAACAACACCCTATGAATGCTACCGATTGTTTGTATGTAAGAACGTTTGCACTGGTATCACACAATCAAAAATACTTCAAGCAAATCTATCCTAGAAAGTCAAGGCTCAATACTTACCAACTTAGCCCACAACTTGATGCCCCCTCGCCTCACACCAAGTGGTTACCCACAAGAGATGTTGGCTTTGTCATGGAAATGTCAAATGACACAACCAAAAGGACACATATGGTGAATATCTTAAGGTGATCCGGGTAAACCACTTGGATCAATCCTTGCACTAAGAAGATAAGCGGCTAAAAGAGGGTGGTTTCTATCTAATGGTTCTTAATAAGGATTTTCGTTCACAACACCCCTCTTGCTCCTCATAAAGGACTAGGACCTCGCGGCCTCAAGAGTACCTTAAGCATTCTTATTTAATGTTTTCCCCATGGTCGCAATCCCATGAGCTACTCACATCAAACGAAGACAAGTGTTATGTCTACCAAGGTTTTTGGTGTCCTTGATAGCCTTGAGATTATAGTGAGTTGGAATCACTTGCCACCAAGGAAAATGATGACAAGGTTGTCCCCACTTGAGTCATTCCTCTTGATTGCTCAAGAGCAAGCCCGCTAAAGGATTCCTAAACTAAACAAAAATGGATCAAATCTTGAGGTTCAAGGTTTTTGATTCACCACAAGGGTGAAGAGCATACTCCCCTATCTCAAGAATCTCTCCCAAACACACCAAACAAAGAGATTCAATTACTCCCTTGCTTCCAAAACCTTAAGATGGGTCAAGATTTTCTGTTTCACCTAAAGGTGAAGAGCATACTTCTCCTACCACCTCAAGATCCCTTTCACAAGGTATTAAGATTCCTAATACAATTAGTGAATGCCACAAATGAAAAGAAAGTAAATAACAAGCAAGAAATAAATTTTTATTTTTTTTTATTTTTTTTATGCTTGGGCAGCCCTGCAAAAATTGTTAGTAGCCCTTTTTGACATGCGTTTTTAGCAAATTTCAAGCAAAGGAGAGCACCTACAAACACAACTTGTTAGACCCACAATGTTAGCAAAATCAAAATCCAAATGTAAATGTGCAATAATCTGATAGATTTAGGCTAAAAGATGCAGGTTAGACCTATCTAGACAAAGCAAAATAAAACAGCAAGCTAAAATAATCAAATTCGGACAAGAAAATTGAAAATGCAAGTCTCTGCCAGACCAGGCGATATTTCTCAGACTTCAACAGTATCGCACGATACAGTTTCCTATAGTCGGGCGATACTTCTCAGTCGCGCGATATTTCTCAGTCGCGCGATTCTTCGCACAATGCCAGGCAATACTTCGCTTGATGTCAGGCGACAGAAGTCAATATAGTCGTGCGATACTTTTTTCGTGTGAACTATCGTGCCAAGATAGAAAGTATATCACGCGATACTTCTGAGAAGTGTCGCGCGATAATCTGAGACAGAAAACCAAAAAATGTAGATTCTTCCGAAAATTAATCCGAAAATGACAAAAAATGCATCAAATGAAAGGACAAAGCTATCTACTCTGCCCCACGGTGGGCGCAAAAAATGTACACACTAAAATATGCACTTCTATGAACCATTACATGCAAGGTTGCTCAAGAATGAGGCCTCACAAAGCGGCTCATAGCTCTCTATGCATGGAGTTGCAAGGTTGAAAATTGCTCTTAGCTAGAGCTACAAACTTGTGACCTTGCTAGTCAACCACACAATGAGAGATTCACAATGAAGACAAGGGCAACAATGCCAATATCTCCAAGAATCCAATATGTAATGCAATGCAATGCAACTAAGATGAAGATGCAAATGTGCAAGCTATGCTATGAAAATGAAAGTACAAACTAAGCTATGAAAGGAAATAGCAATGGATTACAATGCCTCCTATTTAAACTATGTGAGTTTATTCTATTGCATAAAAGGAAACTAAGCTAAGAATGCCATTATCATGCAACTATGAAAGAAAATATGCAACTACAATGAAATGCAACAAGTCTTCAATGTCTTCAAACTCCAAATGCACCTAAAACCTGCAGCATAACATTAGCATAAAACATGGATATGCAAATGAAGAAGAGAGCTCTCCTTTTATAAGAAATGAGGAGAAATGGACCATGGAGATTAAGAGGCAAAAAGTCTTAATCAGTGGTGGAGCTTGAAAGAGGAGCAATCCATGTGCACAAACATCCTCCAATGAGAGTGAAGTGTTGACTTTTGAGCCTCATGTGAGACAAAAAGTGCTTTTTCCCTTTTTATAAAATAGGAATAATGTTTTATTTGTGCAACTTAGGATAAGAGGAAAAGTGAGGGCTTTTTATTTATTAAAAAGGGAGGAAATATTCCTTTTAATTAAATAAAGACTTAGGATAAATGGTTAGCCCATAGGATAAAATCCAATATATGATCGAAATTAAGACTTGATCAAGAAATTAATAATTTTGAAAAATATTGATTAATGATCAAAATGATTCAGGATTGATAAATCAAATAAATGGGGCCCAAAGTCTAGGCGACCATTTTTGGGTGCATACAAGTGCTACATATTAAAAGACAATAAGAATGAAAAGTTTGATGCTAAAAGTGATGAAGGCATATTCCTAGGGTATTCCACAAAAAGTAAAGCTTATAAGTGTTTGAACTCTAACACTAACAAAATTGTGGAAAGTGTGAATGTCAAAGTTGATGAGTATGCAGAAAGAAATGAAGTTGACAGCAAAAGAGAACCAGAAGATTATAGATCTTTTGTGTATATTGAAGAAGAAGAAGAGGCAAGTAATAGACTTGCACCTGATGCTGAATCTCGAGTAAGCAATACCGAGCGATGGGAAGATGTTGTCGAGCATCAGAAAAATAGTGCCGAAAGAGAACAAGAACATGCCAAGTATCAGGAAGAGGTTGTCAAGCATTCAGAAGCTAAATCTGACAATCCTGTTGAGGAACTTGATGAAATAGAGGAGAGAAGAGTTGAACCTGTTTTGGCAAAATATATAAGAAGACATCACAAGCTTGAACAGATAATTGGAGACAAACATACTAGAATTCTGACCAGAAGTAAGACAAAGGATCCAATATGTTTACTGTGTGAATTTGAACCTAAGTCAACTAGAGAGGCATTAGAAAATGAAGACTGGATACAAGCAATGAATGAAGAAATAGACTGGATAGAGAAAAATGATACTTGGACTCTGGTGCTGAGACCTGAAAACAAAAATGTTATAGGAACAAAGTGGGTGTTTCGGAATAAGTTGAATGAAAAAGGTGAAATAACTAGGAACAAAGCTAGGCTGGTATGCAAAGGCTACCCACAAGAAGAAGGAATAGATTATGGGAAGAAATTTGTCCCTATAGCTAGATTGGAAGGAGTAAGAACTCTGCTTGCATATGCTGCTTATAAAGATTTCAAGGTATATCAAATGGATGTCAAGTCTGCATTCTTAAATGGTATACTAGAAGAAGAAGTTTACATAAAACAGCTAGAAGGTTTTATTGATCGAAACATAAGACACATGGTATGCAAATTGAGCAAGCACTATATGGATTAAAACAAGCTCCCAGAGCATGGTATGAGAGATTGCATAACTACTTGATACAGATTGGATTTTCAAGAACAAATGACACAAGCGATCTGTATATGAAAGATAAAGAAGGTAAAGGTATCATGTTGGCAAAAAAATTTGTGGATGATATTATTTTTGGTGGACAAGATGTTTTGTGTCAAAGATTTTCAAATGAAATGCAAACTGAATTTGAAATGAGCATGTTTGGTGAGATCAAATTCTTTGTTGGTTTACAATTATATTAGATGAAGAAAGGAATTTTCATTACACAGTCTAAGTATGTTAATGAAATACTAAAAACTTTTGGGATGGAAGATTCTAGACTAGTGAGTACTCCTATGGTTATTGGACAAAAGTTATCTAAGAATGATGATGTTGCAGAAGTGAACCAAACTTTGTATAGATCCATGATTGGAAAATTGCAGTATGTTGTACATAGTAGACCAAATATTGCACTAGCTATTGGGATTGTGGCAAGATTCTCTACCAATCCTAAGGAAACACACATGATGGCTGTGAAAATAATTATGAGATACTTCAAAGGGACTGTTGACTATGGGCTATATTACAAGAAGGATGAAATATTTGAACTAAGAGTATATACAGATGCTAATTAGGTAGGAAATGTAGATGATAGAAAAAGCACAAGTGGTGGAGCTTTCTTTCTTGGACAAAGATTAGTCTCTTGGATGAGCAAGAAACAAAATTGCATTTCCCAATCTATTGCTAAAGCTGAGTATGTTGCTGCTGCAGTAAACTATTCAAATTTGGTATGGATAAAACAATTGTTGGTAGGCATGAAAGAAGAAATCACTGAACCTATTGTTATGTTCTATGACAACACAAGTGCTATCAACATTTCTAAGAATCCAGTGATGCATACTAAGACCAAGCACATAGCAATCAAGTATCACTACTTGAGAGAATTGGTACAAGATAAAGAAGTTCAAATGGAATTATATCATCTTAAAATGGAAGCATTTCCATGTTAAGAGTGTTTAGCCCTCCGAGTAAGTGGTTTGGGGTCATGTCGAATGCCTTGAATAGATATTCGACTTGGATCTAGCTTTTCCCCTTGTTCTACCCCATTTTCCACTTCTTCCTAGCATTTTCTTCGATCCTGAACTATGAACCTGAGATTCTTGACCATAAGGTCAAGGTCAACCTCGACCCTGACCTAGTCAGGGTCAACCTCGACCTTGACCCTAGGGTTTGGGATCTCTGATGTTAGCTTCCAATTTCAGGATCTCATCAAAAACTTGCATTTTCCCTCTTCAGGGCCACTATTTCTGAGATTAAGCGTTGAATTCTCAAATTAATATTTGAGGTGGACCTTTCTTGATATTTGTATTAGATTCCTAATTTATTATTAGAGATTAGCATTTCTCGAGTTTTGTGCCTAATACTCAAATTAACTTTGGGGTTGGCCTTACCTTGAATTTTGTAACAAGGCTCTTAAATAATTATTTTATTAAGGGTGGTCCCCTCCTAGAGTTTTGTGTCAAGACTTTAGTTTAATTTCCTTTCCATGTGCACCTCTCTAGAGTTTTGTGCCATGGGCCCTTAATTATCATTTTCTACGAAGCCCCACTTGTGCCCTAGATCACTATAAAAGGGAGCCTTCCTCTCTCATTTTCACATCACATCTCATCTCACAATCTCTCAAGCTCTCAAGTGCAAGCATTCAAGCCTTCAAGCATTCAAGCATCCAATTCATCAAGGAGATCCATTAGTATCCATTGAAAGATGCAAGCTCTATGGATCTCTCTTGTTGAAGATTCCTCCATTTCTATTCAAGCCTCTTCTTAATTCAAGATCCATTCAAGATTGGTGTTGAAGATCTAAAGACAATTTATTGGAGACATCCTACATTTGATTCTACATTCATCCATTCTTGTGGATTCAAGGATTCCAATCCTCCACAAGGGTTTCAACTCAAGCAAGGTGAATTGTTCCATTTACTTTGTTTACTCCAGCAATTTCAATTCAATTTCAAGGTTAATTCTTAAATTGGGGTTTGACTGAGGTAAACCCCCCAAACAAACAATCAAAAACCTTCTTTTTTTTGTAGGTATAGGTTCGAAACTTCAGATCTGAGAGTAGATTTGGATACCCTTTTCGCCAAACTTCTGAGATTTGTGAACAAAGTCAAAGTTGACCTTCATTTTTCTAAGGTCATCCTTGACCTTTTAAAAGGTCAAAGTTGACCTAATCAAATTTGGGAAAAAGATTTCTAGGTTTTGTAGATCTCGTAGTTTCGGTCTAAGATTACAAGAATCAATAATTTTTGAGATCATTTGATAGGGTTTTCAGCCGATTCTTTTTCGAAGGTAAGTACCTTTATTTCCTAATTTCAATATTGATCATCTATATTTACTTTCTATATCAATACAATTTCATGTAAGTGTAAAATATTGGCTTTGGGGTCTCTTTTGTGTGCAAGCCATTGCCCTAGGACCCCATACACTATTTTATCCTTTACAGGAATATGTGAATACAAAGGAACAATTAGCA
This sequence comes from Chamaecyparis obtusa, assembly GCA_027943335.1. Taxonomy (NCBI): domain Eukaryota; kingdom Viridiplantae; phylum Streptophyta; class Pinopsida; order Cupressales; family Cupressaceae; genus Chamaecyparis; species Chamaecyparis obtusa. The sequence goes on from BSBK01001514.1 coordinate 632,798, forward strand.
GACATATTCACTAAAGCTTTACCTAAAGAAGCACATGATTATTTGAGAAGTCAATTAGGGGTCTTTCCCCTAATTGAGGCTACCTAGTTAAGCTAGGAGCACTGCATCAAATATGCTACAATAGAATATTTAACAGATTGATGCAGAAGATTGTCACACTTTGGGACTGGCCTAGAGTTGTGAAGAAGACAAAAGACAAGGAATCAGTCATAAGCAAGATGATAGAGGGAGAAACACTGAGCTGCACAGATAATATCTTCATCTGATGGATGTATGTTTTAGTTGCTACTTTGGCATTTTTGTCAAAGAGGGAGATGAATTGAGATGATATAATAACACATGACACTGAAAAGAAAAGTAAGGAGGTGATGAAATGAAATGAAGGATCAGGATAGAGGGAGATCTGGATATTTTTTACGGTCATAGAAGTAAGGATAATATATTCTGAATTAGAATGAAGCTAACGATATTACAAATTTTTTTTTCTGATGGACAGATAAGTTTTTGGGATTGGTTGGTAATCCATGTGTTATTCAAGTGATATCATATGGTGTTGCCATCAATGCCAAAGAGGGAGATTGTTGGAAACTATAATTGAAACAATTGTTGTGTTGTCATTGATGTCAAACCTTAACTGGTAAGACTGTTGCTACTTAGGAAAGTACTATATCTATTGTATTGTTGTGAAGAAGGGAAAGAAAGGATGGTAACAATAGCACCTAAGGAAAGGTTGAGTTATCTTGATACTACAAAGTGTACTTGACTATGTTGTACAATGATGAGACAATGTATTATTTATCTTAGTAAGATTGAAGACTAAACTGGTAGGCTTGACCGAGTAAAAATTGAGAAATCATGTTCAAGCCGAGTAATGTTAGTGTCGATCGAGTCAGTATATGCCAAGCAAAATTCTAGTGTCGATCGAACATCAGTTAATTGCCGAGAAAGATAGTATAAGCCGAGGAAACATTTTTAGTAATGACCGAGCTTTCTACATGAATACCGAGTAGTTGATCACAGTATTGACTGAGCATCAATATTTTTATATTTGAAGAGAATTCAAATTTGGAGTCGACATTGTTGAATTCTTGGATTATGTAAAATGTGTTGACTTTATTTATTGATTTTTTGAAAGCATTGAATGCACTGAAAAATATTTTATTGTAAATCTTTAAGAGTTTTGAGATGTTTCTAAAAAAGGAGCCGAAGAACATAAAGCGGGTAGATTCAATGAATCTGACCTAACCCTAAGATATACGAAGGAGATTGAGTGGCAAAAGATGAGTTAACCTAATTGAGGAAGTATTAAGGGAACCTAAGCATTAGGTATGTGTGTGCATGGGTGAAAAGAGGATGCTAGAAGATCAGTAGATGTTATTGACTGTATAAGCAGAAAAGGCTGAAGGAGAAGTGTGGTGATTGCTTGAAGAAAAGTTCTGAGTAGATCAGAGATGGAAATGGAAAAGTTTCAAAGGCAGTAAACCAGCATTTATGTATGGAATTGGATCTGATATTTTCAAAGTGAGTTATATATTTTTCAGATCAATACTGCTTCTAATTTCTAACCATTGTAACAGCCAAAATCCTTTTAACAAACGTTGACCTAATAGTCATATGTTTAAATCCTTTGAACAAGGTTGCATTCTAATGGAATGTATGTAAGTCCTATAACAAGGCTCACTTCTAACAAAGTGATTGAAATCCTTTAACTGGGTCACACCTAACAGTGTGTATTGTAACCTTTGACAGGGTTGGCTTTTAACCGAGCTCACTTCAAAAGAGTGAAAATAATAGTAACATGTTACAAAGTGGTTTTTCCCAGATTGGGTTTCCACTATAAATCCTAGTGTCAATGCTTGTGTGAATGTTTTGGTTTAAACATTTTTGTGTTTTACAAGTTAGATACAGCTGGGTAGTGGACTACAATGTTATATGTTTCTATTATAGAATCAGTGATGACTGAGTTGGTTTTGGTTGTTAGATCTGATTTAAAGAAAAGTTTTTGAAGTTTGTTTTATACATCTAGACCTAAGAACAACTGATTCACCCCCCCCTCTCTATTGTTCTAAATCATATTAACAACAAACACAGAAGATAACTCAAATTATTCCTTCATTTCATATATTCAGAAAAATGGATAACAATTAGAACATAGACTTGAAGAACAACTTGCTTCAATACAACAGTAACATAATTATTTTGTCTAACTAGATTTCCATTGATCATCTCCCTATATATAGAGAATTACATTCAAACATTTAGATACACTTAACTAATTCATCCATGAAAGAAGGAGAATGCGTTAATCAATAACAAAAGATCATAATGATCAAATAACCATCTTAATAGAACATTAATTGTGGAGGAGATCTAGGATGATCGTGCTCCCCTATATTCCCTGAAGCATTCATTCATTCCTTCAATTCTGTAGGCATATCCCGTGGTTGTCTTGATGGGTCTTTTGATCGTGATCGAAACATCTCCACTCCTTCATTGATGTAACCGAATTGTTTTCTAGTTGCTCCCTCATTCCTGGAAAGTTAGTAGCATATGCATGCATATTCATATATTAAACTTAATCAATTTCATCCAAATGTTAAAATACACATTAAAACAACTATATGAAATATTGCATTATGTATATATATAATATTGGAAAGGTTTGTATACTATTTCCTACCCAAAATTTTGAGGATATAACTGTACTTATGGAGTATATACAAACTTAAGCACTTAAAAGTCACACAAATGTTTTAGGAATGTTTAGGAATAAAGCATAAAATATCATAAAACAAAGACCAACTTTAGTCTCATCATTTGTCCCCCAACAAGTATAATGCTTGTCCTCAAGCATTACACTTCTTGGCTACTATTCTAAATTCTCCAACCTCTGTCTTGCCTATCCTTTTACTCTTGAAGGTGTAATAAAATCCTCTGGTCCACTCCTAGTTGTCCATTCTATGATCTTCCTACAACTGGTCTAATCTGGTAGTGTTAATGTCATATAGTGGCCATAGGAGCATAGGTGGCTGGAAAGTTAGAGGAAACCAAAGCTCTCTTTTGATCTATCTCCCTAGCTACATGTACTTCATTTCCCTATTCACATCTGCCTCAAAATTAATTGGACTATGCGGTTTAGATTTCTTGAAAATCTTAGGCAGTCTATTCCACCTACTCCTCACACCAGTCAGGGCCCTTTGGAATGTAAAATAAGGTAGTTCTTGATATTCCCTATAGAATCTATCTCTAAGAGAAAAGATCTTGTCCTTGACTTTAGGTTTTGTATTTCCATAGGTGAGTGCTAACCAATCTCTTAAAAGGACATATGGTTTACTAGATTCAACTCTTAAAGGTAAAGGTTTAGAATTTTCCTAATCTCTATAGTTATCCAGCTGCCTATCATAGTTGGCTTAATTTTTCATCCAAGACATCAATGCTTTTAAATGTACATCTCCTATATAGAGTAGAGGATTCCAATCAATTTCATTACATTAGGAATAATGAAATTATGAATGTATAATTCACAGAGCAGATTCTGTTACCAAGTAGGAATTGTTTGATAAAGACCATAGAAGTCTTCAACTATTTTGAACTCATAATCCTTATTATGAATGGTCATCACGAGTTGAAACATAAGGAACTGCTCTTTTAAAAAAATAGCATAAACCCTTGGGGGTGGCCTACAAGCTATAATCTGGTCAGCCAGCTTGAGGACATGATTGATTTTATGTGTTTTCTTTTCTATTTGTTCCTTTAGATATTCATTTTCTTCCTTCTGCTCATCAATTTCCTTTTTCATCCTTTTCTTCTCCTCTCCCCACATGATGTTCTTGAAACAAACTGGGTATATAAACTAAACAGAATTGATTGCAAAGTAGGTGAGCCAAGCTCCTCTGATTGATTTTTCTATTTTCTCTTTGCAATGCGAGCCTGTTCTAAATAATTTGTATACCAAGTCCTTCTAAATTGCACTATGGCATTGTGGGTATAAGAGTAGATAGATGACTGAAATGACTGCAAGTACTCATGATAATCTTCTTGAATTGTCTATGTACTTTCCTTAGGTTTACTTTGATTTGATGCAGACTCATTAGGAGATTGGTTAATTTTAGTCCGTGGAGGATCTAGGCAGGTTGATTGAATTGGAGAATCAATTGTGACATAGTCATCATGAGAATTGGCAATAGGTGTCTTTGGTGGGACATCTTGACTTACTGGGGTCACTTGAGGGACTTTTCCCCTCATCTTGGTACTTCTTCTCAAAGGGGTTTCTTTTTCTTCTACCATTTTCTTTTTACCAGCTTTCCTTGGCCTTTTTGCTATAGGAGTATCTGTTGCAGGAACTGATTTCCACTTTCTACTTTTTGAGGTTGTAGGTTTCTGGGGTTCTTCTTCAAGAACCAAAGTTCCTTCATTAACCTTTTGTTTCCCTTTTCTTTGAGATGGGGTAGGTACATTATCACTCAAGATAGGAGAAGTCTCCTTCTCTTCAACATTTTAGACCCTTTTTCTTGAGGTATTTCAAATGGGTTAGGGGGTATTTCATTTCTAGGAATTGGCTGCTTAGCAGGCTCATTTTGGGGTTGTAAGGTTTTGTTCTTAACAAATTCTTTCTATTCCAGAGGAGAGACATCCCTAAGGGCTCTTTCAACTAGAAGTTTGATTAGGGCATGATGGGAAATGTAATTTGTTTTACCCTTTTGTGTTTCCTTAGTACTGATACTTAACATGTTGTACAAAAAGTTTGAAATATTTACTTGAAGATTATTCCTGATACATCTAAGTAACCTTAAATGATGAGAATGTAAGTTGGAAAATCTCCCTTCAGATGTAAAATAACTAATGATATGTGTAGCCAGCTCGTTATATGGAACATGTAGTGACATTCTCTTGCATCCTTGCTTACTCACTTCCAGCGGAGGGTCGGATGGTTTGGAAAATTGAGCTCATGCAGACCTTGCATCATACTCATTGGGGTAATTCTCCCCTACTACAGGTAAGCCCGTCACCTCCGCAATTCTTTCCTCTATTGCTAGAATAGTCACTCCCCACACAGTTGCTTCCCCCTCTTAGAATATATTCATGAACTCTGCTGCCACTTCTTTGTCAAATTCCATTAATTTCAAAAAGTAAGCCAACCATCTATAGGCATGAAACCTACGAAAAACTTCTACATCAGTAAATAAAATGGTATGAACTAAAGGTTCATGCTTCATCAACTGTCCACCCATTGTGTTAAATTATGCCTTCAAAATTCCTTCTCAAATTCTTTCTCAAACTCTTTCTCAAACTGCAATTTCACAATTTCCGTTTTCTCTAAAACCCCAAATATTCTAAATTCCTTTGAAAGGCCCCTTTTATTTAGCTCATAACTGCACTTCACTTCATCTCCCTTCAATCTTTGTGTCATACTATTTTTAAAATTGGGCAATACAAATGTTAATGACACTTGATAGTGGGGAATTATATTTCTTTTAAGTGTAGTTAATCCTCACACAAATTTAATTACGTCACCTCGGGTAAGAATCAAGAATAATCTAAGGAATTAAGTATGTCAATTTGTGCAAACATTACAAGGACTTGATGACACATCACATAAGTACTGATTTGGCTATCATGCAATCTAGTTTGAAATGATAGGTACAGGAAATAGCAAGTTGGGAATTAATACACTTTTTGCCCCTATATGAAAGAATGACAAGTGTCCACACTTGTCCTCCTTTGTAGGGGAGAGAAAACTTGTGTAATGCCATAATATATAGACACATGCAATACTAAATATAATTGCCAAAATCTATATTTTAAAAGTGGAAATAAATTGAATACATGTACCTGTCATTATGTTTATGTATGCACTTAAAAGATGAGAATCGGTTGTGCCTTGAAATTGATTGTCCATGAATGGATTTATGCTGACGTGGAATTTATTGAAAGCTTAGAAAATTGAGCAAAGTGGGTGACATGGAATTTGGATGGGTGGAAGGTAAAGAAATGAGGTGGGTTGGAAAGACAATTTTAAGAAAATTGAATGTGGAATGAGACTTTATTGAAAATGAAGTTTTATTATGGACGTACACTCTTGTATGCTAGGGTGAAGCTACAGGAAGAAGGTTGTCACCTTCTACTATAGGAGTGATTACTTATGTTACCTTTGGCTCATCTTCTTTAAATTGTTGTAGGAACTCTGTCTTGGTCTGTCACTGATGGTATAGACAAAGTCTATGGCCATTGACCAACAATTTGAATTATACTAGGTTAATTGTGGTCAATTGAACCGCTCCATTTTCAAAGACATATGTTATCTCATATGGCCTTAGCCATCTTGTTTGCAACTTGCCTTTTGTTTCTTGATACCTAAAATCAAATAGTAGTGCCCAGTCTCCTACTTGGAATTGCTTGTTCTTGATGCGGGTGTCGTGCCATTTCTTTCTCTATTTTTGGACTATTTTTGTGTGCTCTAGGGAATATTTTTGCATCTCATCCAAGGATTTTAGATTTAGTAAGTGTTCACGCTGAGCTACAGGAAGGTCCATATTCAGTTGCAAAGCAGTCCTTAGTGTTTTGTGTTCAAAATCAATTGGTAGCATTGTTGTTTTTCCATAGAGTAGTTCAAATGGATTCAATCCAGTTATGGTTTTCCAAGTGATTCTGTTTTCCCATATTGCTTCTGCTAGATGGTTGCTCCAATCTCTTCGGTTGAGTTGAACTATTTTTGTAAGTATTGCTTCAATTTCTCTATTGGTGACTTCCACTTGACCATTAGCCTAGGGGTGGTATGGGTTGGACTTCCTATGCCTGATTCTATATTCATTCATGAGTTATGTTATCAAATTTGATGTAAATTGTGCCACTTGATCAGTCACTTACTCTCTTGGTACTCCATAGCGAGTAAATATTTCTTCATACAAGAAGGTTGCCACTTTGTTGTCACGGGCATGCCTCATTGCCTTCACTTCTACCCACTTTGTTACATAATTTGTTGATACCAAGATATATTATTTTCCATTTGATGGAGGGTCTATAGGACCAATGAAATCCATTCCCCATTTATCAAATGGTGTGACAACTACTTGTGGGTTGAGAGGCATCTCATCTGATTTGGTTGGCCTACCCATCCTTTGACATTTTTCACATTATATGGTGTAATTGGTTGCATCTTTGTGAAGTGTTGGCTAATAGTAGCTTGATGTTAGCACCTTCATTGTTGTTCTTTTTGCTACAAAGTGTCCTCCATAAGGTTCATTATGGCATGCACACAGAGTATCATAGGTCCCATCTTCTCAAACACATCTCCTCATAACCTAATCTGGACTTGTGTAGAATAATGTATTATCAATCCATGAGTACTGAAAGCTCTTTTCCATTAGAAATTTTTTATCCTTTGGAGAGAAGTGTTCGAGCATCTTGTTGGCTACAAGATAATTTTCTATATCAGCATACCATGGAGTTTTAATACCAATGTGAAATAGATGCTCATCTGGAAATGTGTCATCTATCAATGAAGTATCTGTATCTTCATGTTGTAATCTAGACAAATTGTCTGCTACTACATTGGTTCTTCCCAGCTTATCTATTATTGTGAGATCAAATTCCTTAACAAAAGTAGCCATCTAGCTAATCTTCTTGGATTAGCAGGTTTGTTCATGAGATATTTTATTGCAGCATGGTCAGTATGAACAAATATGGGGTATCCGATTACATAGTGTCAGAACTTGTTTAGAGCATAGACTACTGCTAATAGTTATTTTTTTGTGACTGTGTAGTTTAACTCTGGGCCATGTAGACTTTTACTAATTTAGTAAATAGCATTTTCAAGGTTTCCAGACTTCTAGCCTAAGATAGCTCCTAGTGCATAATCAAACGCATCAGTATGTATGTGAAATGGAAAATTCCAATCATGGCCTTTTAATACTGGTGCTTTTGTAAGAAGGTTCTTAAGCTGTAGGAATGACTCTTCACAAGCTGGGGTCCATGTGAATTCGGCCTCTTTTATAAGAAAAACATACAATGGACTTGCTATTTGACTGAAGTTTTGAATAAAATGTCTATAGTATCCAGCATGTCCTAGAAATGATCTAACCTCTTTTTTCTTAGTAGGAGTGGGCAATGTTTGAATTACCTCTATCTTTGCTAGATCCACTTGTATGCCAACTTTTGAAATGAAGTGTCCCAAAATTACTCCTTCCTGCATCATCATAAAACACTTCTCATTGTTGAGTGACAATTTACGCTCTTTGCACCTGATTAGAACTTTCTCCAAATTCATCAATGCTTCTTCAAATTTGACTCTGAATGTAGTGAAGTCATCCATATAAATCTCCATGCAGTCATGTGAGATGTCAGCAAAGATGTTGATTACGACCAGCTGAAAGGTTGCAGGAGCATTACATAACCCAAATGGTAGAACAGAGTAGGTGTACATTCCCCAAGGACATGTGAATGTTGTCTTTTCTTGGTCCTCAGGTGCAATGCTAATCTAATTATAGCCACTATAGCCATCAAGAAATGAGAAGTACTTTTTGCCTACTAATGTATCTAGCACCTGATCAATGAATGGTAGTGGAAAATGGTCCCTTTTCTTTGCATTATTAAGCTCTCTATAATCTACACATATTCTCCACTTACCCTCCTTCTTAGGTATTATCACAAGAGGTGAAACCCACTTACTATATGAGATTGGATATATGAAACCAACATTTAGCAATTTCTCTAGTTTGGTCTTCACAATCTCCCTAGGGGCTAGGTTGATCCTTCTTTGTGGTTGACATAGAGGTAGACTTCCTTCATTGATGTATATTCTATGGGTACATAGTTTTGGACTTAATCCCTTCATGTCCCCATATTCCCAAGAAAAAGCCTTTTCATGCTTGCATAAGAGTTGTGTTAACAATTTTAATTGATGCTGAGATAATTTATTGTTAACATGAAGGTTATGGCTAGGTGAGAGTTGCACAGTAGTGGTTAGCTCTAGCATTGAGGCTTCTGATATAGGGCTAGTTGATATCTCACAAGGTAACAATTATTGTATGATTTCAGGCTCTATTGGAAAGACATAGTTTTCATAGGTAGTCAATTGCAAAATTGAGCTTTGAGAAATGTCTCTTGTTGTAACACAATCATTTGTAAGGATACTTTAGAGTATATCATCATCCTCTTGTAATTTTAGAAAAGATTCTCTATGCAACATCATCGACTGAGCAATAGAGTTTATTTCTTCTTCCTCATCTCCCAAGTTTGGCCTAATAGGGTTGTTTAGATCTGCTTATGGTTGGGCTAGAGGATATAGTGCTAATATCTTGATAGTTTGGCCATCAGAGATGGTCATATTTCTTGATCTACAACTGATATTAGCATTTTTTTTTGCTAACCAATGCCTTCCAAGGATTACTGGATAATCAACAAGGGTTACTTTAGGTGACATAATCATAAAATCAGTAGGGTATTCCCAAGAGTCCAGTGTGACTACTATGTCTTCAACCATACCATCTAGAGTCACTATGGAACTATCTGCAAGTTGTTAAACTGTTGGAGTTGTCCTTAATCCCTCTATACTCAAGCTATGCATAGTGTCCTTGGTCATGACATTTATAGCAGCACCTACATCTATCAAAGCATTCTTTACTAACTAGCCATTAATTATTATGTCAACAACTGGGCTTCTTGGATCAAAGTACTTCAGAATAACAATCTTTCCCAACATTATATCAGCCAATTGACCTATTACATGCACTATTTGGGGATCCTTTTTCTTTCTTCTAGGTTTCTTAAGACATGCTTCTTTGATGGCTTTTCCATAGAGTGGAACATCTTTGATAGCCTAAAATAGTGGAATTTAGATGTGCATGTTCTTTAAATGGTTTGGGATATCAAATGGTGCTTCTTCTTGGAGTTTAGGTTTATCCATCTTAAGCCTCTGAGGGAATGGAGGCCTATTTTGACTTTTAGGATCATCTTGATCTGGCATCTTAGTTGCTAGGGTTGGATTTGGAAAGGTAACTTCTGGTTGTTGTGTTGATGCTACAAGAGTATATGGTACTTCAGTTATAACAGGTGGTTCTGGTGTTTGCAGAGTAGTACCAGATCTCAGGTGGATATCAATGATGTCCAATGCATAAGCAAGGTATTGTTGGGTGCCAGTACTGTAGACTAGTTGTTGTTGCTTATTCTTAGGATTTGGTTGTGGTTGAGCCGGAAATTGTGTTGGTTGTGGAGGATAATTTGTGGCTACAGGAGGTGGCATAAGTGTTGGCTGTGGAACTGGAGGTGGTAATGGTTGATAGCCAGGATTTTGATTAGGTCACTATTGGGGTCCCCTCCATTAGTTATATTGATGTCAATTTCCCTATGGTGGTTTCCATTGATGTTGAGGTTGTGGATGTGGTCATTGGGGTTATTGGGAGCTACACCATTGGTTTGGTTGGGTATTTTTCCATGCATTATTCCACATAGGTTGGAAATACTGTGAAGGATATTAGGAATTCTAGGTTTTCCATTGACTATTATAATTATTGAAAGATTGCAATAGGTCCCAAGGCATACCTTGTCATGGTGCCCATGGGCAACATTGAGTAACAAAGAAGACTTGTTTGTCTTCACCCTCTATTCACCTAAACTCAGTTGGAACATGATGTGTTTCCAAATTTTCTACTAGCTTGCGTCTATAGTCCTTTTGCTATCGACAATATGGGCAGTACTCTACTAACTTTAACTCAAATTTTTCATGCTTCTTTTTGGCTTGCATTGTATCCAAGTGGGTTGCAACATCATTGATAATGTATTTCTTAAAATCTGACAGCAAGTTTGAGATTTATATCTTTGATATGCCAGAAGTACTTCCTTTTGCAAGTGTTGGACGAAATCCTCTACCCTTCTTTACTGTTGATCTTGAATAGTTCAAACAAATTTTCTTGAGATCATCCCAAGAAGACTTGGATACATCTCCTCCAACCATAAGGTCCAGTGCTTATAGACAGTTATCATTCACTCCTCTCAAAAAGACAAGTTTTTGTGAATCCTCCTACAATGCACGTTGAGGATTCTTCTACAGATTGTATAAGAAGTGTGAGATGTAGTCTTCCAGAGTCTCATCTTCTTTTTGTGACATGCGGAAGATATCATCTCCTCTCAAATCACCTATTTTGCAGTATTCTTTATATTTTTGCAAAAATGTCTCCCATTCCATCCCAATCAATTGTTGCATTTGCCCCTAGTCCCATAAACCATCTTAAGGATGACTCTTTTAATGTAGCTGGAAAAAATTTGAGTTTATGACTATCTGTGTTATAGTCAAAACTTTGACAAAGAATGTCAAACTCAAATAAGAAAGTGTTGGAGTCTTCAGTTATTAAGCCATAGAACTTTGGTAACGCAACAGTGGGGATATTTTTAAGATTAACATTGTTGATAAGGCTAGGAAGTGGAAATGGAAATGTAGGCTAAGCCATCACTGCTGGTATTTGAACTTGAAATTGTTGTTGAGGAGTTTTGATACTCAGTGGTGTACTATTATCATTGGTGCACTCAGAGTGGAGTGTGCAAGAAAACTAGCCAAAATCTCAGCAAAAGGTTGAAGGTCATATGGATCAAATGGGTCCTCTACTAGTGAAGTGGATAGAGGAAATTCTGGACTCACATCAACAAAAGGTAATTAAGTTTTTGTAGATTCTTCATTTAAATTTGGTGGTTCTCTTGGGAGAAATCTATCATTGACATCTCTTCTTCTTCCCCTTTGATTCATACAAGTGATTAAATGAACTTGTGAGGCAAGTTCAAACTTTACAAAGTACTCCTAGAAAATGAAAAACTATCAAGAATGACTCAATGGGATTCTTAACTTGACACCATTTCCAACAATGACGCCAAAAATGAACAACCTCATAATAGGTAATAATAACTACTCCAAAGCCTTCCCTAGGAATAGTATATTCAAACTAGGTATTATATTCCTATCACAAAGCACATTTAGATTGTCAACCCAAGGATGTATACTTGAGATGGGATAACACAGTTTGTGCACTAAGTTTCACATAGATTCATCTTACTTTAAGCTACTACAAGAAAGGAAAATGCATTTAAAGAACCAAAATATTGCTGCAGGAAGGTAAAACACACAATTGAACAAATAAACTAATATAAACAACCATAAATCTAACTCCAGCTCATTCTTCCATTCTAATGCATGAAGTATGGCTATCTACGCATATGCTATAGGAACAAATAGTGAACACTACCTTAAATGCTAAAAATAATTAAACTACTCCTCTGTACTCTAGTCTACTCCACCTCCCAAGTGGGCCCTCCTTGGTTGGTTTCAACTAACTACAAACACAAAAGATAAATCAAATTATTCCTTCATTTCATATATTCAAAAAAATGGATTAGAATTAGAACATAGACTTGAAGAACAACTTACTTCAATACAACAGTAACATCATTATTTTTTCTAACTATATTTCCATCATTCATCTCCCTATATATAGAGAATTACATTTAAACATTCAGATACACTTGACTGATTCATCCATGAAAGAAGGAGAACACGTCAATCAATAAAAGAAGATCATAAAGATCAAACAACCATCTTAATAGAACATTAATTGTGGAAGAGATCTAGGATGATCGTGCTCCCCTATATTCCTTGAAGCATTCATTCATTCCTTCAATTCTGCAGGCATATCCCGTGACTGTCTTGATGGGTCTTCTGATCATGACCGAAACATCTCCACTCCTTCATTGATGTAACCGAATTGTTTTCTAGTTGCTCCTTCATTCCTAGCAAGTTAGTATCATATGCATGCATATTCATATATTCAAATTAATCAATTTCATCCAAATGTTAAAACACACATTAAAATAGTTATATGAAATACTGCATTATGTATATATATAATATTGGCAAAGTTTGTATACTATTTCCTACCCAAAAGTTTGAGGATATAACTGTACTAATGGAGTATAAACAAACTTAAGCACTTAAAAGTCACACAAATGTTTTAGGAATGTTTAGGAACAGAGCATAAAATATCATAAAACAAAGACCAACTTTAGTCTCATCAGACACCCCAAACATGGTCACCTTATGATGAATGTTTTATGTTTTTTTGATTTTTTTGAATATTTTGAAGGTCTTTTTCTATGTTTTTGTTGTTTTTAGGATAATTTTGTGTTGCTTTTTGGTTTTGAAGGTCTTTTTTCAATTTTTAGGAATTTTTTTCAAAAAAATTTGCAATATTTTTGGTGTTTTTTAATGACATTTTAAATCACTAAATGAAGTGAAAGGCATATGTTAGAATTTATTCTCAAACATGATTTTATTTATTTTCTCTAGTGTCTAGCAAGGCATGGAATGTCATAAATGGATGAATGAGTTGATGGGATGACAATGGATATGTAAAAAAATGGAATCAAAGTTCATTTGGATGTAAGGACTACCTCACAATGGGATAACATGTTTACCCAAACTGAGGGACTGGATATGGTGGCTATATAGACAATGGCATGACACATTGAATGACATAAGATCTAAAAGGAATGGAAATCTCAAGAGACTTCTAAAAATATGTTCTTCATTTTGTAATGTCCTTAAAATTTGATCAAGACCAAGAAAAGGATTGGGGATTCTGTAATATGAAACATGACAATGGATGATGAAAGTAAGGGATGGATAAGACAAGATTATTATAGGGAATGGTTAAATTGAAGTAGAAAGGATGTATGAAGCCTTTTCAAGATCAAAGATGAAAAAATGAGATATGGATTGATGTAAGACCATGAAGGATGTGATAGGTAGGATTGCATGAATGAAACTTGCCTTAAGTGTAGAGGGTAATATATTACACATGACACTTGTTTGCTAGGTTTTCATCATGGTAATTTCCCAAGGTGCCACAGTAAGTGGTTTTCACCACAAGATGAATTGTTTCTCTTGATTTATTTTTTTGTGTCACACAAGGAGCCTATTTGCCATTTTTTAAATTTATTTTTTGATATTTTTGGAAGACAGTGGATGTAGGAAATGACATGAAGGACTCAAGTATCTTGTTCTTTGGATAATATTCCTGAAGGATGTGTTGTAATGGACCATGGTTGTTGAAATTATACTCAAAGGTGTTGATAGGGTGATGGAAAAAGGGGATGAAATGGATGATAAAATGGACTAGGGTAAGCCTTTATGTATTGTATTGGATAAGCGGGATGGAAGGATAGAAAATAGGTGTTGGATAATGAATGGGGTATTGGAAGACTTGTGTATGGGTGGATGGAAATGTTGGCAATATCAACATTGGCATACACCTTGAGGGGTGCTAAGGTGATGGAAGGAAAATTAATTTTGGGATTTAGATGGAGGAGTGGGCATGGATTTTGGGACACAAGGACCCAAAATGGACAGAGGAGGTGATGGAGTATCTAAGGTAGTGGATTTTGGGATTGAGGGACCCAAAATAGATTTGGAAGATGGAAGAATTTATGTGGAATATTGATGGGAGCCTTTGGAATATCAAGCTTAGATGTCAATTTTTATTTTTATTTGGGATATTGTGCTTCAAGGAGCATCTTGGGAATCCACATGGTTTTTAATTTTTCATTCTTTTGTGGTTCCTTGGAATGAATTGATTGCATAAGGGATTTAAGATCCCATATAGATTTTGACTTTTCTTTTTTATTTATTAGCCTTTTTGACTTTTCTTTTTTATTTTGGATCATATTTTTCTTTATTTTTGCATATCGATTAGATAGGACATGTTGATCCTTGATTGCATGTGGATTTCTTGACTTATCAATTTTATGCTTAGCATCCAAATTTATTGGAAGGGGATTGGTATTCATGGGTTGATAGGAATTGTATGGAGGCTTTTTGGATGGGTATATAGTTCGCAAAGATGTGTGCATTTGTTGACTTGCATGTGGGAAAGGCTAAGTGGATTATGATCAACTAGTAGTTTGATTAATATATGGGTATAAGATAGACGAAAGGGACAAATATTTTTACTTTGGGATGTAAAGACCCAAAATGGATGGAGGAGGTGATGGGGAATGTATATGATTGGTTTATATGGGGGAATGTTGGATGTAGAGGGGATATCAACATCTTGATGGTGAGATATATAGCCAAGGCCCTGATAATATTAATTTTCTTTGATATGAAGGGGTTATATTATACCTTGTTCATTGAGGCCTAACACCTTTCCTTGATAATGCATTTTTTGGAAAATCTTCTTAGCAATTGGATACTGATTATTTTTTAAACAAGATTCAAGTCCATTTTGAGGTGGAGGAGGCACATAGAATAGTAGGACTATGAAGTGTTAGAATAACTGAGAGGGGGGTGAATCAGTTATCCAGTGACCCAAAACAAAATGTATAATCCAAAATAAATTCTTCAACTTCTGCTACTTGGTAAACATAAAATACTTTCACTATTTGTGTTTTTACCAATTGTCAATTTAAAAATTATAGTAGTTACTGATCAAATCTAACATGTAATATGCAAAGTATGATAACAAAAAAATATCACAATCAACACATAACACAAGAGATTTAACGTGGAAACCCTGTTAAGGGAAAAACCACTTGGGACCAGCAACCCAAAATTGTTCACTCTTCTGAAGTGAGGTTGGTGAAGACCCAACCCTGTTAAAGGTTTACAAACACACTATTAGGTGTGACCTTGTTAGAGGATTTTAGACCAAAAGTTATCGTCCAACCAAAAGTCACTCTGGGGTTGACAGGATAACAATGTTCACTCTATGAATGAAACATCAAAAAGACTTTCTTAGTCCACTCGGTTAAGAGATTTGATTGTGTACAATGGTTAAATATGTAACAGTAGATGATCTACCTTGAAACAAATTCAATTGCAATTTATAGATCAATGTTCAGCTCATTCAAATCTTTCTGATCAATATATCACTTCAGATTCAATACTATATCAACTTACTATCCATCGGTAATTACTCTCTATAGCTCGGTAATTGTTCTACAGTTTGGTTCTCAATAACCAGTATGATCAAAATGCATGAAAACTCCTTCACGCAATAATTTTGCAGTATCTTCTTCCTTCGACATCTCTCAACAATGAAACCAATGTCTCTTATATAAATGAGTAAATCATTTTCATTTTGTCCATAAGATTTTGCCACTTAATCTTCTTCGGCCGATGTGTCAGTAACACATTTCAATCTGCTCCATTAGATCTTTCTTGAATTATGTTAGTCATAGATCTTCATAACAAACCTTATCTGTTACCTCAATTTCATACACTTTATTGGCTAAACTGATCATTTAATTCCTTTTTGTTTTGCTTGGTTAACAAAGAAATGCGTTGGTGAACACAAGCTCAGTTAACACTACACTTGGTATACACTACACTCCATCGGTGTATACTAGAATGCTTTATTTACTGACAACACTGCTTTGTGTCTTTCAGCTCTATTCTTCATCATAGATGAATGCAACATAATAAAGTCAATATCATCAAGTCATAGACTCATCAACAAGTTACTCAATGTATTCCTTATCCTCATCTAATATATACATCTTCCTCATGTAGATATTTATGTTCTTCATCTCTTTCACCTTTCTTCAGATGTGTCGGTATAGTAACTTACGAGATAAGTATTGTCAAGCTAGTTGACATCAATGACAACATAATACTGATTTAATCATCTTGCATATCTAATCAGCAACTCCTCGGTGATCTTAAATCACATATTCTTCATTCAGTGTTCTAAATCAGTTGTAGTTCATCAATCTCTCCCTTTGGCATTGATGGCAACTCAAGTACTATGAAGTGTACCATACACATACCAAACATGTATTCTAACACTCTGTAAACAAATGTTTTGCTAAGCTCATACAACATTAATATGTTTAATCACTACGTTACTAAATAGTATTATCAATGCAGCTTTGACATTCTGCAAATATGATCTTTTCAGCTCTCAGATTCCTTCTTCTATTCTCAGTAACTGATCTTCAATGTTCTGTTTCTTTCAGATTATCTCTCCCTTAGATAGTTCTCATTGGTGCTTATTGTTTCATATTATTTATCTCTCCCTTTGACAACAATGCCAAAGAAACAAATAAATAATTAGCTCTATAGTAGCTAAGTAACTCTCTGTTGTCCAATACATTCTCTGTATCTCTGTATACTGATATCCCAATCTATTTCAGTTCTTCAAACTTAATCACAACCTTGAACATTATCCAAAGTGTGAACTATGTTGCATCAACATGTGTGATCTTTTGATAAGTGTAAGATGATGTAACATCCAAATCACATTAGTGACCGATAGACAGGGGACGGACCCCAAGTCTAGTCCTCAAATATTCAAATGTGTCCTTTGGTAGAGGCTTTGTAAAGATATTTGCAAGTTGTTCTTTAGATGTAACAAATTCTAACTTCACTTACTTCTCTTGCACTTGTTCTCTTAAGTAGTGATACTTAATTGATATATGCTTTGTCTTAGAGTGCATCACTAGATTCATTGAAATATTGATAGCACTTGTGTTGTCATAGTATATAATCATCGGGTCAGTGATTACCTCATTCATTCCTTCCATACTTGCTTGATATATGCAATGTTTGAGCAATTAGTAGCAGTAGCAACATATTCTGCTTCAGTTGTAGACTAATAAATACAAGCCTACTTTTTACTTGTCCAAGTTACAAGTCTTTCACCAAAGAAGAATGCTCCTCTGGTGGTGCTTTTTTTGTCATCCACATTTCCAGCCCAATCAGCATCGGTATAGACCATCAGTTCAAACTTACCTTCCTTAGGATACCATAAACCATAATCCTCTATCTTTTTCAGGTATCTTAAGATCCTTTTAGTAGCAATCATGTGTGATTCTCTAGGATTAGCAGAAAATCTAGCAACAATTCCCACATCATGTGCTATATCTGGTCTACTATGAACTACATACATTAACTTACCAATCATGGATCGGTAAAGTGTCTAGTTTACCTTTGTAGTTTCATCTTCCTTTGTCAGTTTACATCCAGTAGCCATCGGTGTTCCCACAGGTTTAGCATCTTCCATGCCAAATGTCTTCAAGACTTCCTTTATGTACTTGGACTATGTGATGAATATCCCATCACTTTGCTGAATCACTTGTAGTCCTACAAAGAATTTAATCTCTCTAAACATAGACATTTCAAACTCATTTCCCATGTCATCAGCAAAAGATTTACATATGTGATCTTGACCTCCAAAAATAATATCATCAACAAAAATTTCAGCAATAAGAATAGTGTCATCAGTATCACCTTTCATGTACAAATTGTTGTTTTCACTAGTTCTTACAAATCCAATACTTAACAAGTAAGTATGCAGCCTTTCATACCAGGCTATCGGTGCTTGCTTCAAACCATATAAAGCTTTGTGTAATCTACATATCATGTTTCTGTTGTCTCGATCAACAAATCCTTCAGGTTGTTCTATGTAGACCTCTTCTTCAAGTATACCATTCAGAAATGCTAACTTCACATCCATTTGATAAACCTTAAATTTCTTGTGTGCAACATATGAAAGTAGCATTCTAACTCCTTCCAACCTAGCAACAAGTGAAAATGTCTCACCATAGTCAATGCCTTCTTCTTGTGCATATCCCTTGCATACCAATCTTGCTTTATTTCTTGTCACTTCACCATTTTCATTCAGTTTGTTCTTAAATATCCACTTAGTACCGATAACATTTTTATCTTTAGGTTAGGGTAATAAGGACCAAGTTTTGTTCTTCTCTATTTTTTCTATTTCCTCTTTCATTGCATTAACCCATTCTTCATTCTCTAATGCAACATTCACATTTTTTGGTTCAAATTCACAAACTAGACATGTACCTTGTCTTGCTTTGCTTCTTGTCTGCATGCCAGCTTGTCTGTCTCCAATAATTTGTGTCTCAGAATGATGTCTTCTGACAAAACTAGCCATTACTCAATTTCTCCTTTCTTGTTCATCTTGTTCAAGTTCATGTGCTTGCTCGGTAGCTCCATCTTGTTCATCAGTTTCCCTTTCCTGTTCCTCAGGGTTATTTTCCTATTGACTGGTTATCACAGGTTGTGACTTCGGTAGATAGTTAGGAAGTTCAATGTAAGTGAATCTACCATAGTCTTATGGTTCCTTTCTTTCCTCTGTGTTCTTGTCATCAAACTCATCAACATGAACATTAGTACTTTCAATTATCTTATTTGTAACCTTATTCAGACATTTGTATGCTTTACTCTTAGTAGAATATCCTAAGAATATTCCTTCATCACCTTTAGAATCAAATTTCCCATTTATCTCATCTTTCAGAGTAAAACATTTTCTTCCAAAAATCCTAAAAAAAACTTACAGTAGGTTTGTGTCCAAACCATAGCTCATAAGGTGTCTGGTTGGTGTCCTTCTTCAGTTGTACTCGGTTAAGCACATATATAGATGTACTGACATCTTCCCTCTAGTATGTCTGAGAAATATTCTTTTGCAACATTAGTGTCCTTGCATAGTCAATGATTGACCTATTCCTTCTTTCAACAATCCCATTCTGTTGAGGTGTTCTCGGTGTAGAGACCTGTCTTTTGATACCATGCTCATTACAGAAATTAGTAAATTCATCAGAGATAAATTCACCTCCTCTATCAGATCTTAAGCATTTTAACTCTTTTCTAGTCTCTTTTTGTACCTTTGCCTTATACCACTTAAACATCTTAAATGCTTTAAATTTTTCTTTTAAGAACATAATTGTCATCAGTCTAGTATAGTCATCAACAAAAAGAATAAAGTATCTATCACCATAATAACTCTGAGTTCTCATAGGACAAAATAGGTCGGTATGAACCAACTCAAGTATCTTCTTTGTTGAGTAGTATTTTATTTTAAAACTAGACTTAGTCATCTTACCTTTTTGACATTCATGACACATTGCATGATCCGATTTTGATAAGTTAGGCAACCCTCTAACTCATTTCCTCTTACTAATCTTGATCATGTTATCAAAATTCACATGACATAACCTTTTATGCCACAACCATGCATCTTCATCCTCCATTAATAAACAAGAAGACTGATCAATATCAAGATAAAATAGATTACGTCTGGATTGTGTATCAGTTCCGACAAGTCTTCCTGCATCATCATAGATTCTTACCTTTCTACTCTCAAAAGCAAGTCGGTGGCCTAAGTTATTCAGTTGTGCCACACTTAACAAATTATAGTTCAGTCCATCTACCCAATATGCATTTTCACATTTTATTCTATCATTAATCATTAGTGAACCTTTAGCTCTTACCATACAGGGTGCATCATTTCCCATCCTTACAAATCCTCCATCATATTCATCAAGTGGATCAAATTTCTCTATATCACTAGTCATATGATGTGTACAGCCACTATCTATGATCCATGTATCATTTCTATTTACTTTAGAGATCAGTGTTGTTTCTTTGTGTTTCTCTTCTTCCTTTGAATCATCTTTCATAGCAACAAATACTACTTCTACATCATCATTAGTGTCAAATTCAGATTCAAATTCTTTGGCTATGTAACATACCTTTTTCCCTTTGTCATAGCTATCTTGGTTATCTCTATTTTTGTGTCGGTAGCCTCTATTGACTCTTCTCACATAGCTTCCTTCAGATCGGTCTTTGGATCTATCATCATCTTTCTTATTCGAACATCTAGTAGCGATGTGGCCAACTTATTTACAATTAAAGCATGCCAAAGGTAGCTTACCTCTATACCTTCCTTTACCCTTGGGTAATCTTCTGCCCATAAGGGCTTCAAGCTCATCAAGCTCATCGTCAGTACCACTATCACTATCATTATTCTTACTATTCTTGCTACTAGACTTACCAATCTTCAATGAAGTCATGAAAGCAGATTCAATAGAAGGTACAACACTATTGCCAAATTTATTCAATTCAAAGGTTGTAAGCTTACCGATCAGTGTGTCAAGAGTAAGGTTGGATGTAGCCCTTATTTCATGAATTGCAGAGATCTTGATCGCATAAACTGGTAGAAAAGTTCTGAGAATCTTGCTTATCACTGTTTCATCCTCAATAACTTCATTGGATGCTCTAACAACATGTACTACCTCTTTTAGTATATTTGTGTATTACGCAATGTTCTCACCTTGTTTCATCTTCATATCATCAAATTGACCTCTTAGGCTTTCTGCTCTGGCTCTCTTAACATTCGCATCTCCACTATATATTTGAGTCAGTTTATCCCACATGGCTTTGGCAGTTGTGCATCCCTTAATGTCTTCAAATTCAGCATCGGTACAGGTAGTAGCAAGTTCCATCATAGTAATATTGTGTTCATGCCTATCCTTCAGTTGATCAAGTGTCAAGGGACCAGTGGTCAGTTGTATATAGCCATTCTCCATTAGTTCTAGTGTAGAATTCCCAATTCCAAATATGTGCAACTTCATCCGACTTTACCATACTGTGAAGTTCTCTTTGTTCAGCCTTGGCACTTCCCTCTTATACATCTTGAGATCTTTTTGCTGGAGTCCTTAAAACTCTGTTCTAAGAAACCAAAGCTCTGATACCAATTGTTAGAATAACTGAGAGGGGGGTGAATCAATTATCTAGTGTCCCAAAACAAAATGTATAATTTGAAACAAATTCTTCAACTTCTGCTACTCAGTAAACATAAAATACTTTCATTGTCTATGTTTTTACTGATTGTCAGTTTAAAACTTATAGTAGTTACCGATCAAATCTAACATGTAATATGCACAGTATGATAACAAACAAATATCACAATCAACACATAACACAAGAGATTTAACGTGGAAACCCTGTTAAGGGAAAAACCACCTGGGACCGGCAACCCAAAATTGTTCACTCTTCTAAAGTAAGGTCGGTGAAGACCCAACCCTGTTAAAGGTTTACAAACACACTATTAGGTGTGACCTTGTTAGAGGATTTTAGACCAGAAGTTATCATCCAACCAGTAGTCACTATAGGGTTGACAAGATAACAATGTTCACTCTATGAATGAAACATCAAAAAGACTTTCTTAGTCCACTTGGTTAAGAGATTTGACTATGTACAATGGTTAAATATGTAACAGTAGATGATCTGCCTTGAAACAACTTCAATTGCAATTTACAGATCAATGTTCAGCTCATTCAAATCTTTCTAATCAATATATCACTTCAGATTCAATACTATATCAACTTACTATTCATCGGTAATTACTCTCTGTAGCTTGGTAATTGTTCTACAGTTCGGTTCTCACTAACCAGTATGATCAGAATGCATGAAAACTCCTTCACACAATAATTTTGTAGTATCTTCTTCCTCCGGCGTCTCTCAACAATGAAACCAATGTCTCTTATATAGATGAGTAAATCATTTTCTTTTTGTCCATCAAATTTTGCCGCTTAATCTTCTTCGGCTGATGTGTCAGTAACACGTTTCAATCTACTCCATTAGATCTTTCTTGAATTATGTTAGTCGTAGATCTTCATAACAAACCTTATCTGTTACCTCAATTTCATACACTTTACAGCTCATCACTTTATCAGCTAAACTGATCATTTAATTCCTTTTTGTTTTGCTCGGTTAATAAAGAAATGCGTTGGTGAACACAAGCTCGGTTAACACTACACTTGGTATACACTACACTCTGTCGGTGTATACTAGAATGCTTTATTTACCGACAACATTGCTTTGTGTCTTTCAGCTCTATTCTTCATCATAGATGAATGCAACATAATAAAGTCAATATCATCAAGTCATAGACTCATCAATAAGTTACTTGGTGTATTCCTTATCCTCATCTGATATATACATCTTCCTCATGTAGATATTTCTATTATTCATCTCTTTCACCTTTCTTCAGATGTGTCGGTATAGTAACTTACAAGATAAGTACTGTCAAGCTAGTTGACATCAATGACAACATAATACTAAATTAATCATCTTGCATATCTAATCAACAACTCCTCAGTGATCTTAAATCATAGATTCTTCATTCAGTGTTCTAAATCAGTTGTAGTTCATCAATACATAGAGAAACCTATAGAAATAGGTTTCTCTGTGTCTTGATGGGATCAAGACATGGAGAAACTTGCAGAAATAGATGAGCCTACACAAACAGAGGCATCTTCCATCGAGGTAAAGGAAACTGAAGAAACAAAGGAAACAGAGGTGATCCCACTTGACACCACATCCGAGACTCCTACTATATCAACCGAGACTATAGCTACCGAGGAGCAGAAGAAGGAAGAACGTGTGTTAATCGGGAAGGATAATCTAAAATTTGGAGATAAAACTATTGCTATTATTGAGAAGAAATCACCTATAGCACCGGAGAAGAAGAAGAATAAGAAAGGAAAAGTTCCAGTCACCCTAGATGAAGTGATCATTATCCCTGAGTGTGACCCGAGGACCCTAAGCCCCAAAGAATTGAGTAAATATGGGGAATTATGTTCAAGAAAGGCAGTGCAAGAGAAGTTGAAGCAAGAACACAAATGAAAAGAAATCTTATCAGATGTGTGGGATATCCTCCAACAGGTAGTACCTAAGGTGAATATTGATGAGGATATGCCTATCATAGATCAACTTGCTACACTTGCCGAGAAGATCAATGACTCGGATATTGATGCAAAAAAATGGATTGAAGAAAGGGAAGAATCCAAGATACAACACCAACTGGCATAGAAAATAAGCCTAGAAGTGGCATTGAAGAAGGTCAAATTATCTGAGGTAATCACCGAGATAAAAACATCACCCACTTAATTTGTCAATATTTATTGAAGCTTTGTACTACAACCACCTTCACTATTGAAGTCAGTGAAAAGATCAAAAGATTGGAATCAGAAATACAATTGAGTACAAATGTAGCTATAACTGATCCTCGTGCTTTCTTAAAGCATATTCACCGAGTTCAGGAACTCCAGCGGTTAATAGTAGATTTGAAGAAACAAGAAGAGCACATAACAGATCAGGTTACTAAGTTATAGAAAGAACTCCTACCATACCTAAAAAAATTTGAGACACACATTGTCAAAGCCGAACAACTTGTTGCAACACCAAAAATTTCGGTGTTAGATAACATCTTTGACATGCATGCACAAGTCATTCTTGAGCACATTGCTCTCACCAACTTGAAAGAGGAATGGGACAATCTCTTGGAGTCAGTGAAGAAAACCCACCAGCATATTTTTGACAAGATGTGAGTATACTACTTAATTTTTCTATTTGGCATTACTATCAAAAAGGGGGAAAATAATGTATAAGTTGTTATGCCAAATATGTACATAGATGCTATGTATACTACATATTACCAGGAGCATGCACCGAGGGGGAGTACTTAGTACTTAGAAATTTTTTGATGTGTATATGTATATGGCAAAGATATAAGTTATATAGAAAATTTTGTCTATATACATTCAAAGTTTTGATACTAATGCCAAAGGGGGAGATTGTTATCTCTATTGAGCATTTAAGGTTGTCATTAATATCAAAGGTTTGTAAAGATATCGGTTGGTCACTTACATTGAGCTAATTGGTAACATGAAGTAGAATAGACTAGTTGGTAAACCATATATACCAAGCAGCAGACAGTTTACTGAGCACCAGCAGACACTGACACTGACAGACAGTAAACACCGAGCATCGTAGTATACATTGAGTAGTTTACACAGTGTTTATCAAGGATCATAGAAAATGGCATAGTAATCTAAAATGGCACATACTTCTATGCAAATGGTTAAAATGATTCATAAAATGTTTTACCAAGATCGAGGAACATTTAGTATGATGATATTCATTAAATGCAATGTATATCTTTTGTAATAGTTGATCTAGGTTATTATTGTACACCATAGATCTTAGGGTTATGACTATGTTGTGTAACCTAATTTTATCAATAATAGCAATAGTTTTATCTCCAAATTTTGAGAGTATCCTTCCCGGTTAACACACGTTCTTCCTTCTTCTACTCCTCGATAGTTGTAGTCTCGGTTGATATAGTAGGAGTCTCGGATGTGGTGTCAAGTGGGATCACCTCTATTTCCTTTATTTCTTCAATTTCCTTTGCCTTTGTGGAAGGTACCTCTGTTTGTGTAGGCTCATCTATTTCTATAGTTTTCTTTATAGTTCATTTAGTGTTCTTGATGGTGAGATATATAGCCAGGGCCCTGATAATATTAATTTTCTTTGATATGAAGGGGTTCTATTATACCTTGTTCATTGAGGCCTAACACCTTTCCTTGATAATGCATTTTTTGGAAAATCTTCTTAGCAATTGGATACTAATTATTTTTTAAACAAGATTCAAGTCCATTTTGAGGTGGAGGAGGCACATATGGAATAGTAGGAGTATGAAGTAGACCAGACTGAATGAAACTAGATGAACCAAGTTGATATGTAATAGGTTCATTCTTAACTTGGATAGGGCTTATGGAATTTTGAGGTAGACAAGGGAGATTATGACATGGAGATGGAGGGATGATTGGATCTTGTGGTGGACATGGAGGATTATGACATGGAGATGGAGGGATGATGAGATCTTATGGTGGATTACTTTGATATTGACATGAAAGAGAATAATTGGATGGAGTATAAGGAATATCATGGTATTTCTTAGGAGGTGGATTATGAATGGGACTCAAAGGAATTCTTTTCTCTTGGGATGGAAGGAGATCATGTTGGAATAAAAAAAAATGGATAAGGGGATCATCATGAGATTCTAGGAATATGGGATCTTATTCAACTGATTGGACATTCTTGGTATCTTGATCTTGACCAATTTTAGGATGTGTTTCTTCATACTTTAGATTATCCTCTTGATATGGGGTATTAGTTTGGATATGTATGGTGGGATATGGAAAGGACTCAACACTCAGGAATGATGGGGATGGACTTTGACTAGGACTTAATGGATTAGCTTTTCTTGTGAGTTGAGTATATGGTGGCATTGGATCTAAGACTGCTAAATTGTCGAAGGGACTTATACTAAAGAATGAACTAGTTGGGATTTGTATTGTGAATAGCCCTTGTGGTACAATTGGAAAGGTGTCAACATTGTATGTATTTTATGATGGAGATGGTGTGGATGAAGGAATGGTGGGAGATATGGAGGTTTCTTGTGGGCCATTGCTAGACACATGTATATGATTTTTATCATGTTTGGGGATAGTGTCTTGACATATGCTTAAATCCTCATCCAATAATTTTAAATGTTTGAACATTCTAAATATAAATTCATGATTATTTGGAAGACTATGAGAATCCATCTGATGTGCTAGGACATGTTGAGGTGGTGGGACAAGTTGAGGTGGTGGGCCATATTGAGGTGCTAGGATGTACTGAGATGTTGGATCATGCTGAGGAACTAGATTTTGTTGAGGTACTAGAATGTACTGAGATGTTGGATTATGTTGTGGTAGTAGATTATGTTGGGGTGATAGATGTGTGTGTGAAAATGTGTCCTAAGCTGCACTACACTTCAATCAATTATTATTTGGTTAATCTAATAAATGAAACCATGATAACCTAAGAAGAACCTAGGAGACTCATTGCCTTCTAGTAGACTTGAGTGTGAGTTTGCTCTCAGGTCATTGCAAACTCGGTGACAACAAAAATACCTAAATGAAGGGTTTTTGAATGCAAATTATATGAAAATGCAAGTTTATCCAATTAACTAAGATCAATCTAATTAATAGAAATGAAGTGTTCCTATGTGGTATTGATGCAAAAATGATGAATAAGCTAAACTATGCTATCAACAATGATTAAATGCTAAGTTAATCCATATTAAACAAATTTGAAATGTTCCTATGATTGGATGCAATAAAATAAGCTAATTGAACTCATGCAATTGAAATAGCTAATAATGATTGTAAACAAAATAGCAACATTTCTCTAAGCAAAAGATTGGATTCTTTGTGAAGAAATGAGGTTTGCTTATATAGAATCCATTCGAAAATGAATAGTTGAGATTGATCAGAGATAAACGATAGAGATTGCTTCAAAGAATCAGTCATTGTAGAAACTTCTAAATCAACTGGTAAGTTAACTAAACTATTTTGTGGGAATTTCCAAAATGAATAATGGAACTGGTTTTTTAGTTAACTACCTTGTTCCCAAAATATGACTTGGTTAACTAAATTGTTGCCAAAATTGTCTTCAGTTAATTGAGGATGATGGCATAAATGCATTTTTAGGATTTTTAATAGATTTAATGTATTTTCCTCAAAAAGTGATGAAATAATTAATTTAATTCCACTTTATGATTAATTGATAATTTGTTTATTTATTTAATCAAAACCTTTAGAATATTAATTAAATAAGTGATATAAGATTGATTCAATTGCCAATAATATTATGATTTTAAGAATTAATTAATTAAACATGATCAAGTGCAGTAATAGAATGGGATATAGGTCAAATCAAATTGATGAATTGGATTTCCTTAGGGAATTCATTCAAAATTAGGATTTTATGATGAACAATGGAGATTAGGGGCTTACGGTTTAGGTGATCATTTTTAGGTGATTACACTAGATTGTGTTGAGATACTGGAATGTACTGAGATGTTGGATTCTACTGAGGTATGGTATTATATTGTGGTATTGACATATGTTGGGGTGTTGGATTATGCTGAGGTACCAAGATGTTCTGAGATGCTGGATTCTGCTAAGGTATGGGATTATAATGAGGTATTGACATATGTTGGGGTGCTAGATTTTGTTGAGGTACTACTGCAAGATGAGAAGTGTTAGGCCCATTTGTTATCAATTACTATAGGAGGCTCATAATCATCAAATACTTACAATTTGTTAGAGGTGTCCCTTGATTGATTTGGGGTTGTCCTAAATTGGAAGTGACACCTGGTGGAGAAACACTAGGAGGCTTGAGTTGAGATACTCCCAATGGGGATAGCCCCTGATTAGGATGATTCATGGATCATGTGAACGAAATATGCCAGAATGAAAATCCAAGAATAAGGTATATGAAAGACAACAAGGATAGCTAGATTAGGACTATTTTGTTTTAGATTTTTAATTTTGGATGATGATTTAAACTAGGAAAGAATAATCAAATATGATGTCTAAGGTGTAAGTACCTTACCCTAAGAGAGATTCTAGAAACTTCAAAGGTAAACCATCTATGGAAATACCCAAATGATAATGAGGACTATCTTTACACCAAAAGGTAGGACCAAAATGATAACTTATGGCAATAATGTATGTCTAAGACAAATATTGACCAAAAAAATGATAAGGTGTATGTGCTTAGACCAATAGATAAAGATAGTGCTGACAATGTCAAGATAAAATGAAAGACCACTATAGGAATGTCCTAGTAAAATGCACCTTCTAATTTGACTAATGACTCTAAGAAGTGCAATATTTACTCCTAAGATATGCAAGCTATATGTTTTGTATTTTTGGATATTGAGACGAATATGATGACTATGCAAAAATGTGAGTTTCTAAGATATGCCTATCTAAGTTTGTTGATCACAAGGAACTAGGATGTAATGTTTGTAGGATGTTGTGGGACTAATTATTTTAGGACAAATTTTGTAGTACCAATTGTTGTACGACAAATTTTGTAGGACCAATTATTGTAGGAAAAATCTTGTGGGACAAATGTTGTAGGACCAATTTTTGTAGGACAAATCTTGTGGGACAAATCTTGTAGGACCAATTGTTGTAGGACAAATCTTGTGGAACAAATGTTGTAGGACCAATTGTTGTGGGAAAAATATTGTAGGAACAATCTCAACAAACTCAAAATTAGTGTGTAGCTACAAGATTGACTCAAAAGAAATGATCTGTGTATGTTCAGCAACATTTTTAAGTTGTATGTTTTCATGAAGTCAATCACAATAGAAGCAGTATACAAGAATTTGAGTCCAAGGTGAAAGTTGGCTTCATTTGAAATATTATAGGCCCATTGCCTGGGTGTCTGTCAAATCACACAACATAAGTGCCACAGAACTAGAGCTAAAAATCCCTTGAAGGTGCTTATGCTATCACCTTTTTTGAGTATTGTTCTTGTGTTAATAAAGATCTCTTTCACAACTCAATTTACTTGGGACATATATGATGGGAATCTTGGGGGAATTTTTTTTTTAGCTTTACCCTGCACTATAATAAGACAAATGTTTAGAGGTAAACTAGGTGGTCTATATTTAAAAGGGTTGTATTAAGTTCTGTGGCATCTCTCCAATTGGTTTGTATGTGTGTGACTCACTTAAGAGCCTATTTGACCATGTTGGTTGCCTAGGGATACTTCACCTAGTCTAGACTATCATCAACACACCTCGCCCGAGCTTGAGAAGATAAGACCAAAGTTTTCTCAGAGTCTTATTTATATACCAAGTAGAAGGATTTTATGGTTTGAGGTCATCCTTTGTAATGAGTTAAGTGAACCCTCCAGACAGGCTTCTCTAAAATAAAAATGGTTGCTAATCTAACAGATTGTGCAAGCCCACTAAGAACTTCAAACACCTGATTAATCTTATTAAGCACCAATAGTCAAATATGAATTGAGATATCGTCCATACAAGCACATGAGTTCAATTTGAAGTCCAAACAAGATGAGATTTTCCTTGTTCAATTTAGATGTACCAAAATTTAAAAGCATTTTTCTTTGTTCAATTTTATTTCACCAATAGCAAATGTTTTTTGCCTTATTTAATTCTTTAAACCACCATGTCAATTTTAAGCACCAAAATGAGATATGGAATGTGATGTTTGAGCATGCATTGTTCATTTTAAAGCACCAAACCAAAGGATGAATTTTTAGAATAAAAGGATAACCTTGGTTCCAAGCCACATGCTAAAAGAAAAGTTAGTACCAAAAAGACCTAGCAATTAGTTTTGATAATCATAATTGGTACTCATATCAACACGTAGATTATCATACTTATCTAATAGCTTGATTATCTGGTCTATGTATGTGTTAAAGGGCCCCTCATATCTGAATTCTACTTCTAATCGATTAAGGGCACCTATGCGAGCTGGCTCTTTGTCTTCTTCCATCTATCTATCTCTTCTTCAGTGTTCTATGGGTAGTTAGACATTGAATTTCTTATGCTTAGGCGACCCACTACATTTTTTCATTACATCAAATGCATATTTTCAATAATGAAAATATGTCATTTTACAATAGAAAATGATATTTTAGACAGAAGAGAAGCAAATGTTGTTTAGAGTTTCAAAACAATATTTTTGATAAAACGATTATCACCTACACCCATACAAAAAGAAAAGTTTATATATATATATATATATGTGTGTGTGTGTGTGTGTGTGTGTATTTATTTATACATGTACATGTACATATACATATACATATACATATATACATACATATATGTATGTATGTATATATACATACATATATACATGTACATATACATACACACACACACACACACACACACATATATATATATATATATATATATATATATATATATATATATATATATATATATATATATATATATATATATATATATATATATATATATATATATATATTCAAAATTAAATTCACAGAGAATAGACCCTCTCTAGAGTTTCAAGACCTTTCAAAAAATGTAACTTTTTAAAAAAGAAATGCTTATTTGTGTCCAGAAATAATTCTTTATGAAATCTCATAAAAAATTGAAAAAAATTCAGAAACAAATCTGAAATTTAGACTATAGCTTCCTTATTTAAAAAAAAAACCTGAAAAAAAAATTCATAGCATAATTCTTCATTTTGCGCCCTAGGGACCCAGTTTATGAGAACATACCAGTTTTAATAGATCTATTTTTTTTTGCAAATATTTTAAAAAAAATTAAAATCATAGAGAATATACCCCCTTTAGAATTTCAAGACCTTTCTAAATATATAATTTTTTCAAAGAAATACACTTATTTGTGCCCAAAATTGATATTTTGTTCAATATCATAAAAAAATTATTAAAAAAATATAAAAATTCTAAATTTTGGACTATAGCCTCCTTATATCAGCTCAAATCCGAAGAAAAAATTCATAAAAAATTCCAAGTGGTTTGAAAGATATGACCAAATTTCATGTCGAGTTCACCATTTGTAATCGAGTATAATAGGATCAATAGAAACCTACAATAACATGTAAAATCTCAACAACAAAGAGATTATTAGAGCAATTAGTATTCCCAATATCAAAAGAGGAAAGGAAATAAGAGATTTGCATGCATAAATCAAGGTATTGAAATCAAATAACATAAAATCATATGCAAATCCATAATTTCTCCTTTTTTGTTCTCCTTCTTATGTAATGTGGGCTCTCAAAAATGAGCTCAAGATCGTGCCAACATAAGAACTCAAAGCAATTGTGCTTTTTGGAATATGAGAAAAGGCTATCTATTTATAAGATTTTAGGGGTTTCAACAAAGAATTCATGATTGGAGGGTTGATTGACTGTGATTGAGGAGTTGAATTCAAAGTGAGTGAGAGTTAAACCGAGTTGATTGCTTGGTTTTATAGGATTGATTGATCTGTTAGCAAATAGATTGGAGAGATGACTTGAATAAAATGGTGAGCTAACATAATAGACTGGTGACTTAATTGATTGCATGGACGAGTCAACTGAATGCATGGATTAGAAAACTAAATTGATGGAAGATTTAACTGATTGCTAAAAGAGGAATTAACAATGTGGATTGAATAGTTAGGAGAGGCAATTATGGAGTGAACAAAATGTTAGTATGAGTTAGCTTTGGAGGAATAAATCATGATTAAATAAATAAAAGAAATATTTATTTGCATATGTGACAATATTCATGAATAAATAAATACTTATTTATTTATGAGAGGAATTTATTAATTATAATTAAATAAATATATTTTATTTAACCAAGAGAAGGAAATAGTTTGTTTA
Organism: Chamaecyparis obtusa; assembly: GCA_027943335.1. Classification (NCBI taxonomy): domain Eukaryota; kingdom Viridiplantae; phylum Streptophyta; class Pinopsida; order Cupressales; family Cupressaceae; genus Chamaecyparis; species Chamaecyparis obtusa. Next base: position 664,661 of record BSBK01001514.1, read on the forward strand.
GTTAAATAAATATCATTTATTTAATTTTGAGATATAATTTGATTTAATTATTACAAAAATGTAATAATTATGAAGGGGGAATATTAATTAAATATGGTTAATTAATTAATTAAATAGCATAGGGAATAATTAAATAATGTATAATTATGTAATTACTTTATAGATGAATACTTGATGAAATATAGATGAGACGATTAATAATTAAGGTAATTAATTGAAATCACTTAATTATAAAATTAAGGAGAAATGATGATTTTTTATTTTAGAATATAGTAGAAAGATAAATTTATTAAATAATAAAGATTATTAAATAAATTAAAGAGGAATATTAGTAATGTCACTTTGTTAGAGCAATAGGCCATTTTAACATGTCTACACCAACATCTACATTTGTGGACAAACACCTAGCTTATTCAATGTCTCCGTCTATAGAGTGACATATCTACATCATTGGACTAAAATAATTTGTCTACTACAGTTGACTTCTATAGATTAGCATCTACACTTATAGACCACTATCTACATGGATTAGCTTCTCTACCTACTTTTTGACACCTCCACCTAGGTTGCAATGAAGGCTTACTTCTTGATTTGTCTCAAGACGACGAATGATTTAAGCTTTCTTTTTATGATGGTTACTTATTTTTCTTCACCATGGTTAGTGGGTTAATTAACATGTATGCTTAAGCATGGTAAGAACACTTAAATTGGTGCTCAAAATGAACTTTTGTATAGATGGTTTAGAGGATTAACCCAGTCTCCTCTATGTGCAGCTATGTATCTTGTATCAACTTATTTTAGTAAGAAACTTGTTGGACCTAGTCAAAGCTTGTGAGGGAATTCAAGGAACATGTCCAGTCCCTTCCAGTTGTGTGATTTGGGTGTCTTGGAACCCTTGGAAGTGTGTCAAGACTTTTGCTTGTGTACGATCATGGAATGACCATCATGTTATGCTTGTTATGGTTGCAACATAACCTTTTTCTATGCACGGTTTGTATTATTAATTTTTTTTTTAAAAATGCATATTTTACCCTTAGTTTTAAGGGTTCCTTGGTGGGGCATTACATGATCTAACATATATACAATATTATGAGAGTTTGATTATTCTCAGAATCAAAGAAAATTGCAAATAAATGTCAACTCTCCCGAAAATATAGAGAGAAGATTTATTCTTACTCTAAACACTAATGAAAAGTTTAATCATTAAGAGGTGTATCACATTCCTATTAGGACTCTACATCATAAAGAAGTTAGTTATAGCTAAAAATGTGTGAAATCGAGGCATAATTATATATGAACCATGATATACCTTTACCACACATGTCTTTACATACCCACAAGTATATTTATTCCTGAGGACAACATTATTAAATGTAGAAAAATTATAAATAAACCATTTCCAAAATCTTTGACCACTTCCCCCATTATTTGTGAAAGAATACATGTGTTGTGGGTGATCATCCTTTTGCTGCAAGTTGAAATACATCCTTTACTACATGATAGTTTACTTCAAAACTATGTATTAATCATTAATAATCACAATTAATACAAAAATCTATCACATTTCATAGACATTAAAAAATACACACAACCATTTATAAAAATAATACATATCATCCTTAATGCTTTACTAGTCAAAATAATTAGAAAATTCTAGATGAAATATCAAAATTATTAGAAACATCATGAGAAATGTGATACTCAAAATAAAGAAATTAGAGAAATTTTAAGGCTCATCAAGCAACATTAATTTCCAATCACGTGAAAGAACACATAACTCACAAATACATATATTAGACATTTGGGAACAAATGGCTAACAAAAGGACATTCATAAATGTATTATTTAAGTTGGTTACATCTAAAATAATGATTTCATGCTTTTTTTTTATCGATAATAGGTTGTATAATATATTAATAAAAATAGTTTTATTACATCATCCATAAAGCTATCAAGGATTTTCTCATACACTATCTACCCAAAGTCTACATCATCTTCATATTACATTACATTTTCCAAGTCTACGTCCCAAAGTTACCTAACCCCATATACATCGTGCTTGATAATATAATATCTTCAATAAAAAGACAAAGACATGAACAAATTTCAAACCCACGAGACAAAAAACTACATTATCTTCATCTTCCATTAAATCTTTATATTGAAATCTTCCTCATCCATCTTCACATCCTTAAAATCCTTGTTGATGCAACAACATCTACTTGTAGCCAAAAAAACCTTCCATCAATAGATAATTCATTTACATGCACTTCCTACCCAGCTTACATTTCCAGCAACAAAAAGGAAAAATGTATAATTGCAAGGTATATTTCTCTATCCTTTCTGTTCTGCATTAATCTTTCGGAGTCTCACCGACCTCTTCCATTTTGGAAACCTAGCATACACACTCAATTTCCTTTCAAATTCCTCATATATATTAATGGATTTCTTCAAATCATTCCAAGATTTCTCACAATCCTCCAAATATTCTTCTTTGTTCGCCCTTTTCGGCTAGATGACAAAGGGAAAATTACCAACGTTTGCACCTTCTTTCTCATCTTTGAAACACTTGTTGTAATCAAAATCCCACCCTAGGTGAGACCATTCTAGTAGAGCCTCCATTCCCTCCAAAAAATCATCTTCAAACAGAGACTCCATCACCCTGTTAACTCTGCTTTCATCCTCTCCAAGCTCTAAACCCCACACCATTGTCATTGTCGCTATGTCAACTTGCAATTTTGAGTGATTTTTAACATTTTGAAACAAAGGCCCCAAGATTATCTGCAATGCACTAATTACTCCTTCGATGGGAATTTTAACATTATCCTCAACCTGTGATCATCTACTGGGCCATATAGACCCTTATGTTTCTTCTTAGTCGGGAAGGTGAATGTTGGCTCCATCACAAACTGCTTCTCTTCACCTTCAAAACTGCTCACAAAGCTTTGCAGAGATAACCTTCCAAAACCATCTTAATAAACCATTCCTTCCTTACTTCATCATAAATTACCTATCCTTTCAAACTGTCCTTTGCACACTTCAATCTCTTCCCTCACACACTTCAATCTATCATATCTCAATTTTGTTGCCCCTGTCATAATCATTAATTCAACATCCTTATTTTTAGGAATAAAAAAGGGATAATATAACTACCTTAATAAAACTTCCACATTCCATAAAATCATTCCTCCTTTTGATGACGTTTCTTCTACATTTAAACTTTTTGATGGCATCATTCATCCGTTATCCTTTATCCATAGTCTATTCAAAATTTATACTTTCCATTTCCTCAATCTATAATTCTCCACCCTTTGCAAAGGAAATAGCCCATTTTGAGAGCTTATCCGCTTCCATATTCCCTTGTCTCCTTATATGGGTGATCTTAAAATATTCAAAAAAATTTAAATCCTACCTAATTGCTTCAATGAAATTTTGTAAATTTCATGTGTTAACTGATAGTTTTGAGATGGCTTGCACCACAAGAAGTGAATCACCCTCCAAATTCAACTTCTTAACACCTTTCTTTCTAGCTAGATTTACTGCTAATAAAGTTGCCTAGCATTCCGTCATATTGTTTGTTCCTTCCTCTAACCTTTTGGCTACTAGTAACATCGTTTCCCCATCACAATTCCTAAAAATAATTCCCACCCCCGATTGTGCAGAGTTATTCCTAGATGCCCCATCAAAATTCACTTTTATCCAACCTTCCTCTAGTTGTTTCCACTCAATCTTCAAATCCTCAGCATTTTTCCTCTTCACTACAAGAGCCCCTGAAGCAGATTTAAATCTTATTCCAGGCTATGTCTTTTGAATTCCTTTGTCTTCTTGTGTATAAGGGATTTTAAGAGATTGCCTCCTTGTAGCAGCTAATCCCACTACCTCCTCAATAGCATGATCTATTCTTCCAAAACATATTCTCAAAAATTCCTTCTCCCCTCTAAAAATTTGCATATTTCTCTCCTTCCATAACTCCTAAATTACCAACAAAGGACTTACAAGCCAAATGCTAGATAAGGTTGATTATCTTTTTCTTCTTGGCCAACCATCAAATATCCCCCTCAAAGCATTTTCCCTAGGACCCTGCCATCCCAATTTGTGTTGGACATAATCCCAACATTTTGTTGCATATTCACATTGCACTAGTAGATGATCTACTAATTTCTCATGTTTTTCACACAAAACCCATCTAGTCAGTCCTACAAGGCCCAATATTTTTCTCCTTTTTGTCGTTAAAATCATTCCCTTTACCGCTAACCAAGAAAATGCTCCTTCTTTTGGTAAAAGGTTTCTATTCCAACATAAATCATAAGAAACCAAGGGCATACCAACAACCCTTTCTAACATCTTATAGCCCATCTTCACTGAATAATTCCCAGAGATTGAGCCGCACCAAACTATCTTATCCTCCAAACCATTCAGAAGCACCTTTCTCATCTCAAAAATTGAGCCCATTAAAGATTTTTGTTGTTTAGAAAAGTCTTTTTCTTCCAAACTCCTCCAAATCCATCTCTTGCCTTCTGAATCCTCCACCTAAGTTAGATAATCTTACTTTATCCCCCTATCTTGCTGAGAAATAGTCTCTCAACTACATATAATTTACATTCTCTTTCAGAGCAAGATTTCAATTACATGAATCCTCCCAAAATTTTGCCATTTGTCCATTTCTAACTTGCCATGATACAAGATTCACTATCACATGTCTATAGGATAGCATAAAATTCCAGATTTCAGAACCCTTACGTGGGTTTCTAATATTTAGAATTCTGTGACTATCCCTGGAGTCTAAGTATTTAGCTCTTATAATTCTTGCCTTTTATTGGTTTAGGTTAGAATACATGCTCCATATAAATTTAGCACCTAGGGCTTGATTCATAATTTTCCAATCTCTTAAACCTACTCTACCCTTAGCTTTTGGTTTACAAAGTTTCTCCCGTGCTAGTAAAGGAATTTTTTCTTCCTCATTAGCTCCATTCCAAAAAAAACTTTCACATTTTTCACTCCAAACACTTTAAAACTTTTTTTGGGATATCTAAACACATCATAGAATAAACAAGCATAACTGAACTGTCTGCAACATAAGAATTCTTCCAGCTGAAGTTAGCCATTTACACTTTCATCCTTCCATCTTTTTTAAACTTTTGTCAACCAAATCTTTCCATAGCTCAGCTTTATTTCTTCCTTTAAAAAAGGGGATTCTAAGGTACGTGTTGGGTAGTAAACCTATTCTCATACCCAAAATTCTACCTATTCTTGTTTGTATATGTTGTGGAGTGTTAAAAGTGTATTTTAGATTTCCTTCAGTTGATAAACTATCCTAACACCTTTCCACATAAATCTAAAGTGTCTTTCATTACTCTAGTCTCCTATTTTGTTGCATCCCCTGCTAAAAATGTGTCATCTACAAATTGTAGATAAGACAAGGCTTCCACCTCCTTTGTGATCTTGACACCATTACACATACCCAAATGTCTTTTTCTCCTTATAAAAAAACCTAGCATTGAAGACAAAATAATAAACAAGAAAGGGGATAGAGGGTCACCTTGTCTTATTCCTTTATCTCGCTAAAAAAATTCTCGTGGACTACCATTCACTAAAACTGAATATCTTGGGGAATCAATGCAACTCTTAACCCATCTAATCCAATCCTCTCCAAACCCAATTTTTTCCAAAACCTTCAGCAAAAAACCTCTATCTACCTCATCATAGGCTCTTTTAATATCTAGTTTTGAACCATCATCTTTTGACTATTAGAGCTTCTTATTGAATATATTGCTTCATGAGCCACTAGAACACCTTCAAACATAGATCTTCCTAGAGAAAATCTACTATGTTCTTCTAAGATGACCATATTCAGTACATGCTTAAGACTATTAGCAATTACCTTTGAGATCACCGTATACACTATGTTGCATAGAGCAATGGGCCTGAAGTTAGCAAAAGTAATGTGTGCATCTTTCTTTAAAACAAGGGAAATAAATGTATTGTTTAAATCCTTTAGCACAAACCCCCCTGTGCGAGATTCTTCCACCACCTCCCATAAATCCTTCCCAAAAAATGTACCGTAATTTCTGAAAGAACATAGCAGGGAAACCATCTCCCTAGCCCAAACAATGCCAACCTTACCTCCTCCAGGGAAACTGATGCTAATAATCCTTTGTTCTGTTCTCTAGTTACTACTGAGGGTATAACTTCTAGAGCCTCCTCCATCACCTGTTCAACCACTTTTTCATTATTTTTACTCTTTGAAAAGAATGCAACCACTTCTTCATTAATTCTCTGTCTCCATAAGGTTTTCTCTAGCCTCATTTTGAATATAAAATATCCTATTTCCTGCTCTCCTCATTTTTAAGGAATTATGAAAAAAATTAGTATTCCTATCTCCTTCCTTTAACCAAGTTTCTCTTGATTTTTGTCTCCAAAAAAATTCATCCTTACCTAGCCACCCATCTAATTCCTTTCACAATCTTTTCTCTTTCTGAAAATCAGCTTCTTCCATTCCATGTTCAAAAACTTTTAAACTTAAAATTCTAATTTCATCTTCTATCTTATTCTTTTCTTTAAAAATATTTTTAAAATGAACTCTATTCCACACTTTAAGCTAATCTTTCACAAATTGTATCTTTTTGAAGAAAATAAAAGCTTTGTTACCTAATCTCCTTGGAGCTTGGGTCCACCAGTTAGTAATCAAAACACTAAAACCTTCCACTTTGAGCCACATAGCTTCAAATTTGAAAGGGCACTTGTTTGGGGTCGAGTCCTCCTATAAGCTCAAGCATATTGGATAGTGGTCTGGTCATTTAAATGGTAATATCTCAACATCACATGTCCAAGAAGTTTTTGCCCAATTTCTGGCAAGAAAGAATCTTTCCAACTTCTTTGCTATATTCAAAAAACCTTCTCTCTTATTAGTCCATGTAAAATCACCTTTCTTGAAAGGGATTTTAATAAATCCATAGTCACTTACAAAGGTTCTAAAATATTTTTGGATATCACTACTCCATCCTCTACCCCCTTGTTTATCTTCTGGCCTTAAAATTTCATTGAAGTCTCCACCTAATATTACCACCTCATTAGCTAAACCATCTAGGATTATTGTTAGAGATTCCCATACCATCTTTTTGTGGACTCAATTATTAGGCCCATAGATATTGAAAATTGTTAGATAACAATGGATTTGTTTTGCATAAACTTCTAACCATTTCCAATACTTCCCAACATACCTCATAGTTACATCCATAACTTCTTCATTCCATAACACCCCTAAACCACCTGAAGCTCCTTGCACTTCTACTAAAGAGCACTTCCATCTTCCAAACCTCCTATAAAACATGTCAAATTCCTCTTGTTTAATCTTAGTTTCTTGTAATAAAACCAAATCTGAATGAGTTTGATCAAGACACCTCTTGATCAAATGAATTTTTTTAGGGGCATTGCAACCCCTAACATTCCATGAAAGGGTTTTCATTACTCTGAGGAAAAGGTATAACCTTTTCCTAATATCAAGAGTTTTGTTTGGTCTATTGCATTACCAACCATTTCCAGTCTAATATTTATAGATTTCACTCCTCTTTTTTTCTTTCCCCCAATTTTTGGTTTCATCAAAGATGAAGAGGACTGATCCAATGTTCTTTTCTCAAATATCCTAGGGGTCTCAAATATTCCAAATCATTTAACACCTCGTCCTCCTCTTGACCACCATATTTTGATTCCCAATCCTTTGAAACTCCTCCACTATCCCTTGCATTGTCAAAGGAATTGTCCAAGTTTCTAATGGGGGATATCTCTATATCTCTAAACTCCACATTTTCATATTTACCTTCCTTGGTTGGAGCATCAAGAAAACTCATCTCTATTACAATTTGATCCATATGTTCTTCATTTTTTTGGGCCATAGGTTGAATCTATTGGGAAACCTCCATAGGTTTACTTCTTTCAACATCCATTGTGACCGTTAGATCATTTATCTCTTTCCTTAAGAAATCCCCCAGGTGGAGAACCATCTGACCTTTTTTCAACTCACTTTCCACTTCCTTTGGAGAACCATGAGACTTCGTCCCATCTAAATCCACTCCATCAAAGCCTACAGAAGATATTTCCTGCACTCTTTGAGTAGATAAACATTCCTCACCCTATTTTGTATTGCTATTATTTCCAAAAAAAACTTCCTCTACTGCTAACCTACATTCTTTCCTCCATATGGGTCATTCATGCAAGACTCTTCCTATCCCTACAAAAATCTATTTTGCTACATCAGGTTTCTAAAACTCATGTTCCAAGACTCTTTTCTCCAACTCATCCAAAAAAATTTCCCTCTCCATACCTTTCCCTTTATTTGTAGCCACTGCTTTTTGTGAACCAACATCTTTATTTTGCTCTTCCCATTCTCATACCTCAATCTTTTGTCTCCATTCTCCTTTTTTTGTTCCTAAAATTATATAGTCTAGAATTGGGTCACATTCTTGAATCTTTATCAAAATGCACAGATGGATGAATGCATCCTTACTACTAATAACCTCCTCTGTTGATATAAATGATCCCATTATGTCCCCAATCTATTTCAGAATATCATGTCCCCAATATTCCACTGGGAGATTATGAAGGATTAACCATATTAGATATTCTTTCATTTTTTCCTTATTAGGATCAAATTTTACCTCCCAATCCTTCATATAGATTCCTTTCCCTTCAATCATATAAGGACCATGATTAAAAATCCTTTCTTTCTCTTCCTTAACAGAGCATATCCCCATATAAAATCCATTTGCTAGGGTTTTGAGTTTACAACCCTTGCCCCACACATTCTTACACCAATTTCTAACTATATTAATCAATGACCATGGTCCTAAACATTTAAAGAAAAAATTCATATCTTGTAAGGACATAATAGAATATTTCCACTAGTTATTAATAATCTTGATGGTTGACATAACTTCATACCTGATATTCTCTTCAGCAATTTCAACTGATTTGGGAGCTTCAACCATTCTTTCTTTCTCTTTCTATTGTTTGGGTTTGTAAAATTTACCTTCAGTCTTTCTGAAATCAAATCTTTTTCCATTATGCATATAATCCACTCTTTATCTATTTGTAGCATTTGAAAACTCCCTTCTCCTTTCGTTCCATCCCAAGCCCTATTCCATTATTCTCCTGGAGCCATTTCCCTCATCCGGTTTAAAACTGTATCCACTTGTTTGGAAATTCCCTTGAGATCTTTGATTAAATGACCATCAATTTCTCCCTTGAAAACTATAAGAAAACCTTTCATGGTCTTAAAATTTTTCCCTACCACCTCTCTATAAAATGCTCTGAACCCCTAAAAGTTGCAAACGACCGTTGGGGTAACCTCTCTTCCCGCTCCATCATTTTTTTAATAATTATAATAATTTCATGTTACATGCAATACAAAAGTAGCAATATATAACCTCTAACTAAAAATTCACATCTTTTGAATCCAAACAATTCTACAACATCTAATCTTGTTACATATATAAGAAAATTAATAAATTCGTAGAGTCATCCATGATGACTTCCAAGTATCCATCTATTTATCTACTCTCATTATTATATGTGGAGCTACACAACTATCTTGCGACCATAACGGTATGTCAACATGTTATATATTAGGTGAAACAATGCATATATCCATATGGATGATCACCACCCATACTAAGATATAACACTCACAATTTGTCAAAAGGCTATTAGTCTAATTCTCCTAATCTATAGGGATCTTTTCCTAAAATGCAAGAAAACCCTAATTATGGCTTTAATTATAGAGATAAATAATTTATTAAAGTGTTGGGCTTTCTTGAGAGGTCACCCACCCAATTATACCTAGATGGGTAACCTCCCAAGAAGGCCTGATGATTCACCCCTATGAGCATCACCAAGATTTAATGAATGCTAAGTGTTCCATTCATTCCCCTAAGATATGAGTTCTTGTGAACCATTACTCATGAAACACAGGTCAATGAGTTTGACTCAAAAAATACACATTTGAATATTGATAGCAATATCACAATTATGTTTGTATTATTTTGGGATTTATGTTTACATTGTCATGGGATTTGTGTTTTGTATTGTGTTGCCTTTGAGGATTGCATTCAAAAATTTAGGTTATTTCTATGAGTGTAAATTTTATTTAGTACAATGTACATTATTATTTTTTAACTATCTAGTTTGTCTTGTTCTTTTGATTATACTAGTATTTTTATCTATAAGACGTTTAAGGAATATGTCAATAGGATATTAATAATAAAATTAGTTATATAGTAAATAAAATCTAGATGTATGTTTTGACATATTGTTGGAGCATTATTCTTCATGTAGAACATCCCTTTAGAGTTATTAGACATTATTGTAGTAATATTTTGTAGTAGATAGAGCACTATTATTTTAAATTAACTTAATATTTAAATTTAAGTTATAGATACATTTATAAACAAATAAATATAATAAAAATTAAAGTAATAACTTAAATATTATAGGGTGAAAAGTAGCATATGTAATAACATTAAGGATTAATATAAATAGTGAAGAAGTGAGGTAGAGTGTATAAAAACTGAGATAGAAGATTAAAGGCTCTATTTCTTTCTTCTAGATAGGCTATGTAGGTTTTTTACTGCTAATATTTTGGATCAAACTCTATGATACATGCATTATATTAATCATTATAATATTTTTTTATTCATAAGAAGTTGTGAACATGGGCCCACTCCATTGTAAAATGATAAAATCAACAATTGCATTGACCCTCTAATAAAGGTGCATCCAATTGGTCCCCACTAAGGATTAAATAAAATGGTTATTGTTGCCACATCTAGTAACAAAACCTAAAATGAGCTAAATGCAAGAAAAAATTGCTTGAATTCATGATTATAAGAAAGATGACACCTTAATAAGTAGGATACAATATTTGTTGTTCTACCCTCCACTTTAACATCTAGTAAGAAGGCCATAATTAGCCTTCCAGCCCAGTGGTTGAACAATTGTAATTAAGATTCCCCAATTTTCTCTTTCTCAAATGACCTCAAAGGCATTTGATGTTTTAAATTATGCCTCTTCCTCTTTACCTTTGATCTCTCTTGGCATTTTGGAAGGTTTATTTAAACTCTTAAATTATCCTTTTTTCTTTCCACAACTAAAAATACTTGTGAAGCATGAGGTGAAAAAGTGCTCATAACCCCCTCTATACAAGATCCTCTAGTAAAGCTCATTGTTTTCTTCCTACACATTGTTAGTAAGTAGTTTGGGGTTGTCTTGAAAATTCTAATGGTCCTACAAGTTGAAAAATTAAAAATTCCAATTTATGAAAGAAATATTAAATAAACCAAAACTTAGAAATTATGAACTTTAGCACCATCCCTAGAAATTATGTTTAATAAATTAATGCAAAGAGACATGCATACAATGTAATAGATCAATAGGTTTTGTATTAAGAAACTCAATGAATTAATTGTGTTACATTTCCTTTTCAACCATGGAATTGTATTTTCTTGGAAGGTGTTAGCATTGTATGTACACTTGAGGATTATAAGTTATCTTATCAACTGTGTCTAAGAGACTTAACCAAAAACAATCATATTTGGAAACAAACTCAATAAACAATATATCTATCTAGGAACAAACCTAATAATGTAATAGATAATACTAGTATCTTCAACTATGTTGTAACTACTTCCATACAACTTATTTCTAAATGAATGTCAATAACAAGAAATCAAATTAACTTAAAATTAAATACAACAAGATAATTTATTTTAATATTAGTAACGTTATAAACTATGTGGAGTATTATATTTACCTCAAGTGGCCCTTTCTTGAGTAGTTTCAATCCTACAATATCTCTATCAAATCTTGACTCATAAATCCGTTGACCAAATCCACATTTTTTTCAATTTCAAAAAAAATAATACAAATTGTCAACAAAATATGACCAAGTAGAGGAATTATCAATCAAGAAAGAAGATTCTCTCTCTCTCTCTCTCTCTCTCTCTCTCTCTCTCTCTCTCTCTCTCTCTCTCTCTCTCTCTCTCTCTCTCTCTCTCTCTCTCTCTCTCTCTCTCTCTCTCTCCATGTGGTTATCAAGCATATCTACATTCTAGATCTAGGAGTGTAAATCATAGATCTATGCATTTGTGAGGGTATCCTTGCTCCTACATCGCATTCCAAGGTCAACTATTTGTATTCCAAGTACATTCAATCATCTTCATGGATTTGAGTGATTTCAACATCTGTTCATGAGGGTTTATGCAAGGTAAATTAGAAATTTTCCTTTTTGCATTCTTTCCTTTATGCAATTTCTATCACATTTTTATTCCTAAACAAGGGTTTGACCAAGGAAAACCCCTCTTCCCAACCTTTTCTTGCATTTTTCTATGTGTAGGAACATGTTGTGGAGCTACAATTTTAGATCTAGGTAGTACAAGAATAGTTGCAAATTTCATGAAAATTGCATCCGAAAGTGTAAGGAACAGATCAAATTTTGACATGTCCCCAGGTATAGACCAATTTTTTACTTGTCCTCAGGTATAGATCAATTTTTGACTTGTCCCTATTATTTTTTACTGAAATTTCTAGATCGGGTGAATTTTGTCTTCTGATTTCTATTTCTTCCAATTTTAGCTCAATATCAGTTCATATCTATCTATTTTCATCAGCTTTTTAGTGACTTCTCTATTAGATCTATTTAATCTCTTAATCATTCTCATTTCATTATAATTACTTAAGGAAGGATAGATCTTATTTCCAATCAATGCTTGAATTGCCTCTTGAGCCTATTGGAGGCATTATTCCTTGCTAATGCACAATTAATGAAATGGGGAAGTAATTTTCTTGACAAATTATATTTTGCATTGCTCTCCCCATTTCTCCATTGTACACATATATATAGGATCTTGATAACCTGATTATTCTTGGACTCAAAGAAACTTTCAAACAAATGTAAACTCCCCCCAAAAACATAGAGAGAAGATGTATTTTTATTCTAAACATAATGAGAAATTTAATCTCGTAGAGGTGCAAGTATCATAGTTCTATTAGGACTCTACATCATAAATAAGGTAGTTATAACTAGAAATGTGTTGAATCAAGGCATAAATATTGATGAAGCATGACATGCCTTTACCATAATTGTCTTGTCATTCCCATGAATATCTTTATTACCAATGAGGATAATAGTAAAGGTAGAATAATCATAAACAAACCATTTCCACAATCCTGAACAAATGCCCCAATTAGTTGTGAAAGAGTACATGTGTTGTGGGTGATCATCCTTTTGTTGCAAGTTGACATACATCCTTTGCTACAAGATAGTTTACTTTAAAATCATATATTCATCAATACAAATCTAATTAAGATAAAAATCTATCACATTTCATAGACATTCACAAACACACACAACCATTTATACAAATAATATATATAATCCTTAATGCTTTAACATTCAAAAGAATTAGAAATGTTTGGATAATATCACAAAATTATTAAAAATGTCACAGGAAATGTGAAGCTTAAAACAAGGAAATGAGGGTAATTTCAAGACTCATCAAGCAACATTAAATTTGAATCACATGAAACAACACACAACTCACAAATACACAAACATATGGGAACAACTGACTAACAAAAGGACATCCATAAATGTAGTATTCAAGAAAATTACATCTAAAACAACAATTTTATATTACATGTAATATCAAACTAGCAATATACCTCTCACTAGAAATTCACATCTTTTAAATCCAAATAATTCTACATCATCTAATATTGTTACATATATAAGAAAATTAATATATTCATAGATCCATCCATGAGGACTTTCAGGTAATAACTATCTATCTATTCTCATGGTATATGTGGAGCCACACAACTATCTTGTGATCATAACATTATGTTGACATGTTATCTATTATATGAAACATGGCATATATCCAATAGGATGATCACCACCCATACTAAGATAGTATCACTCACAATTCGTCAAAAGGCTAAATTTTTATTTCTCCTGAACTACAAGCATATTTTCCTGCACTATATGCAAACCCTATGTATGGATTGTAATTATAGAGACAAATAATTGATTTCTTACACCTACTTCTGATATCTCTAATAATTATCCAAACTATCATAATATTTTTAGTCATCATCACATGTATTTGAATAGTGTCACTAATCCATTTTTATTCTCATAGATAATTTAGTCGTGTACCTACAATTATATAGTTGTGATTTATCCCTTAGATAATGTGTAGATGGAAACACATAAAATTTAGCCTTAGATAGGTCTTAATATTTAATTATAGCACTTGAAACTCGTCACAAATTTCTCCATCTTACTCTACTTGTTTACCAAATTATGATTAGACAAGTTCATCAACTTTTATAGAATTAAATCTTACCAAAAACCCTCCCTAGATGAATATCACACCACAGTTCCAATATTGTCAACCTCTCGATCCTTCCTACATGCTCAAATTTTATAGTCATATCCATAACAAGTTGATGGAAAGTGTAAATATTTGAGTACCACCTACATACCAATGTGGTCAGCATACTCAATTGTAGGTAAACAAGGACAATTCTCTCATAATCATATCCAATAATTTAGTCTCCTTGTCGATCATACACCTTAATAGGTGTACTATCTTTAGCACATAGTTGTGTGTTGGCTCATTCAAGCCAATTTCATCCTACATCCTAGAACCTTGTTTTGTGCATTATTCATTCATGTGGATCAACCCCAAAAAAGTGAAAATGAAAATTTTAACAAAGCGAATTCCAAGGTCAAGGTTGTGTTTCTAAGGTTAATAACAAATGTAAATGTCACAAATTTAAAGTCAAGGTCTCATAAATTGTGTCAAAACCAAAAATTTGCCTACCTTATTTTTATGAAAACCCAAAGACATCTAAATTTTTTTTAAATAATAAACATAAGACTTATTCAATTTGGATACAAGGGTGAAAGTGAAAATAAATTATATTTTCACCCTTTTGCTCTCTTTATGTAACAAAGTCCCACTCACATTTTGTCATGGATTTTTTTATTAGTTGCACCATGAGTCCCAATAAACAAAATTAATATATGGCTTTTCATGACAATATACATTATTAGCCATGCCATTAACATTTGTCTAAGGGAAATTCTTTTGATTCAAGTTGTAAATTAGTGAGGCAATAGTTGGGAAACCACACCACTAACGTGAACACTCAATATTAAAACCCCAATAGGGGTTTGAACCTTGGTTGAAAGAACCATAATGCCACAAATTATGTATTATACCATTCCATTATCAGAGTCAGATGATGCTGGAGGAATTGAAAGAAAGAGCTTAGAGGAAACTATCAGAGAAGGATGCATGTTTAGTTACTGTTCCTCCCATATCTCAGAAAGCCTGAAAACTAAGTCCATTAACCTCATACATAATGTGGAGACTGAGAACAAGGTTATGTGTCTTGTCAAGGACAAGGATAAAATCACAACTAAAGGGGATTTTGGTAGATGTGGGGCTGGTTGGGAATATATTAAGAAAATTAATAAGGAAATAATAGGCATGGACAAAAGGTTTTAAGAGGTTTTGTGTTTTTCCCTAAAAGTGATGCATTGCTTGGAAAACACTTTTTGTTTACTATAGAAGGACATGTTGAGTGAGAAGGATAGTGAGGATGGCAATTTTAAGTTCCAGACCGAGGATTGGGTGCGAACGATGCTAACAAACTTTTGGTGGTTTTTGACATGTGGAAGTCATGGCGATTATTTCATTTTTTGTCTTTGTGTTGTTAATGTGCTGACAATGTGAGTTTGTTGGTTATATCCCTTTGGACATTATACTAAGGGACACCACCCTGGTTTTTGTTGCTTCTAATATAAAAAAGTATTAGCCATGACATTTAATCATTTTTGCACTTCAATAATAGTTTTCATTAAATCCATTATTGCAATGCTTCTTTCCTCTAGATAAAATATGGATGACGGGTATAAATTATTATACATTTAATTTATACATTTTTGTTGTCATTTTTATTAATTCAAGTGGCTATACATATTTGTTGGATGTATAGTTTTCTATAAATTTGTAGTTGGTTGGTCCCAAAATAGTGTATTTATGTTGTTGGACAATTATTTTTTTGTCTGAAATCATATTTAAAAAACAATAACAATTTAAGGGGTTCCATCTAAGGGGCTTGATTACATAGATCTAGATCAAACTCCCTCACATTGAACCTCACTAGGCTTAAATTAAACCCCTAGTGAAGTCTTGTGTACAATTATCAAAGTCCAAAAAATATTTTTGCTTTACACTATTAGGGATCAAATGAAGTCAATTGGAAGCATAATATTGTAAGTATATTGCCTTCAATATTATCTTTACAAAAATATAAAATGTATTATTTTTTATTTAATAATATAAAATATTTTTAAGTTCAAAATGAATGCAAGTCCATTGCAAAAAAATGACCTTTATTCCAAACACTAGAATACTAGTCCCTTCTTGCCCCCTTGATGATAATGCAAATGTCCCAAAGAGTGAAACTAAGCATTTACACAGTATATGAAAAAAAATCATAAATTAATCCATCACAAACAATTCCCTTTGTCCCACCTATCCTTCCTAACCACCTTTATTGCAACATCATGGGCCTAATCCTCATGAAGATAGAATAAGAAAGATACTTATTCATTATGTGATTCATTTTCTCACCTAGAACATATACCAAAACACTTATTCATTTAAAGAAAAATTGCAAAAAATATCACATTGATTTGTGGCAACAGTAAACTCCTAAAACTAGAATAAGATGGGCAATTATATCATACACCATTCCCCAATTTATTGATGATTGATAGTCATATTGGTGGTAGATCAATCAAAGATTGGTAGTAGTTAACATAGTGGTCTAAATTTTTAGGCAAGGAAACAATTAAGCAACATCCATTTATTGCTAGAAACATCCACCTTATAATCTCAAGACATAGAATCAATGTTTGATTAGATACCAAAAATCATCCTAATATAGAAAGTACCAAGATAATCCTAAGCGGATAAGAGTCCAAATTGGAAATTTGATCCCATGGAAACATCTTTTAAAGAATTATAAACCATTGTGTAGCCCAATCACCACTTACTCTTAAAAGGCTCAATGAGATAGATTCTTTGTTAGATCATGATTTGGTCATTGCCTTTATTGTCCCCTTTCCATAAAAATATCTCTCTTTTCAATTAATATATTATATCTAGCTTGAGAAATGCTTTGTATGATCTATAGAGGATTTCCTTTTTATTTTGCACCATTCCCCTATTTGCAAAGATATCCACAACTCTGATTGTCTCCTTATATACATGAGTTAAGAAGAAATCACCAAGCGCGTTCAAACATTTCATAATTTTACTAACCCAAAGCTTTAATTTCCATATTTCAACATAATTTTTACTGAATGTATTAATACATAATTTTGAATCTCCCTCAATCTTCACATTATTAATGCCTTTCTCAAGGCTTAACCAGAGACCCCTAGCGAGAGCTTCCATTTTAGCTTCATTATTGGTGGTTATTCCCAATTTTCTTGATAATGCCCACACACATTCTTTTATATCATGTCTCACAAGACACCTAGTCCTGAATAGGCCTAAGTTCCCCTTTTCTAGCCTGTTGAAGTTTAATATATATTTACCCACTTGGGAAATGTCCATTTGGCTTATCTCCTTTTATTTGTCTTGTTTGTTACATTCCTTAAGAGAAACATAAGTATATCCCATATTTTTCTAAACTTCATTATCCTAATTGTGAAATGAGACTTGAACTTGGAATTGATGTTGCATTTTGAATTTACCACCTCGCAAATCTTGTCCTCTTTTTTCTTAATTACCTCTCTTACAAAGAGGATTTTATAATGTGTAATTCTCCTATTTAGTTCCTTTTGCACCTTCCAAATGAACATGGAAGGAGCCAAAAACCAAATGTCCCTCCATATGAAATATACTGTTTTCCTAGGCCTACTAATTAAAAAATATAACATGTCTTCTTGTTGCAGAGTACACCACCCCACATATTGTATTAGCCAATACAAATATTTTGTGACAAAGGAACAATTTAGTAAAAGATGATTAGTTGATTCTCCATTGACTTTGCATAAAAAATATATATTTGGGCCTTTAATTTCAATTCGAGCCACTCTATGTTTAGTTAGAATCTTCTTGTGAAGGGTAGTCCACAAGAAAGCCATAGCTTTGGGAAGAATGCAGTTATGCCGGCAATGTTTATTCGACCAACACATTAAATTAATTAGTCTTCTTTGAATTTTGTGAGCTGCACTAAAAGAATTCATCATCCTCGTGTGATAATGATATTTTTCTATTGGAACTCGACTTAATACACATTAATTTGATGATTTGTTATGTCTAAATATTCAAAGACACACACACACACACACACACACACACACAGATATATGTGTGTGTGTGTGTGTGTGTGTGTGTGTGTGTGGACATATATTTATACACACACACACATGTATCTATACATATAAGAATTGGGTGAATGCAATGGAAGAAGAGCTTGATCAAATAGAGAAAAATAAGACTTGGGAACTTGTGCCTAGAATGACAAATAAAAACTTATTTGGAACAAAGTGGGTATTCTAGAACAAATTGGATGAAAATGGAAAGGTAATAAGAAATAAGGCAAGATTGGTTTGCAAAGGTTACACTCAAATCAAATGTATTGATTTTGAACAAACATGTGCTCCTATTGCTTGGATGGAAGTGATCATGATATTCTTAGCTTTTGCAGCCTTTAAAAAATTCAAAGTTTATGAAATGGATGTAAAGAACATTCTTGAATGGAGAATTGAAGGAAGAAGCCTACATTAAGCAACCAAAAGGATTTAAGTCAAAAAGTGATTTGAATGTTGTTTGTAGTTTGAAGAAAGCATGTATAGATTGAAGCAGACACCTAGAGCCTGGTATGGCATATTAGACAAGTATTTAATTGGACAAGGATTTTAAAAGGAATCTGCTAATAGTAACTTATACTATAGAGTTGACTCAAATCAAATTTTGATTGTTGTAGTTTATGTTGATGACATAATTTTTGGAGGAAATGATGATATGTGAAGAACATATGTAGATGAAATGCATAAGGAATTTGAAATTTCTAAGATTGGTGAGTTAAATTTCTTCCTTGGATTACAAGTAAATAAAAAATATAAAGAAATTTCCATTTCTCAATCCAAGTATACTAGAGTATTGTTAAAGAAGTTTGGATCGGATAAGTCTAAATCGGTTTGTACAACTATTGTTATTGGATGTAAGTTAAGAAAAGATGATGATTCACCCAAAACCGATGCAAGTAAATACAGGTCAATGATTGGAGGATTGTTATATTTAAATGCTACTAGACCAAAAATTTTGTATGATGTTTGTTTAGCAACCATATTTGTGAAATAACCAAAAGAATCAAATGTTTTTGCAATAAAAAGGATCTTTAGATATTTTAAGGGTACATAAGAGTTTAGATTATGGTATCCCAAGGATTCATATTCCACTTTGACAACTTATATTAATGTTGATTAGGTCTAATGTGTTGATAATAGGTGAAGTACAAGTGGTGGAGCTTATTTTCTTGGCTTCTGGTTGGTTGCATGGTCAAGTAAGAAATAAGATTTTGTATCATTATCTACTACTAAAGTTGAATACATTACAACATCCTCATATTGCACTCAGGTACTTTGGATAAAATAAATGTTGAATGATATTGACATATCATTTGATGAATTGAGATTAATTATGACTAATAATACCAGTGCAATAAATATTTCCAAAAATCTGGTACAACACTCCAAAATAAAACATACATGCATTAAATATCATTTCTTGAGAGTATTAGATGATGAGGTAAGACTTGAATATGTACCTACAAAAGAGAAGATTGTAGATATCTTCACAAAGCCATTATGCAAAGATACTTTCAAGTATCTTTGGCAGAAGTTAGGGGTTTTGCCCCTTGCTAGTCTACACTAATATGCACCGAGGTGAGCATTGGTCCAGAGTATTATATGATCATTCTTATCTAGATCAATACTTGGCAGATTCCTCTTAGAGGGAGAAGGGTAAGTTTTTTAGGGGGAGTTTCATCGTTTGTCTTTGATGTAAAAGGGGGAGAAAAAAAGATGTCTTGATGCTAATATTGAGTTGTTTGGTTTGTCATTGATGAATTTTGTCATCAATGAAAAAGGGGGAGATTATTTTGAACATGATGGTGTTGTTTTTGTTGTCATTAATGATTGTCATTGATGTCAACATACCTTGGTTGATTGGATGAGGATATGTTTTGATGCTTTGGTGATCTAGATTGGTGCACTTTGTATGTTGTGTTGTAATGATCTATCTTTGGGCGTATTTATCCTAGTCTCATTTATATTGTAACATAATGAGATACACTCTTTTGGGCCAGGTCCAATCTAGAAATTGGTTAACGTACTTTGGAAATATAGTATGCATTATAATGTGTAACGTACTTAGAAGATTATGAAGGCATGGAATGGTATAAGTAAAAGAGGATTTCATTTTATGTTAGTGTGTGTAGAAGGATGTGAGTCCAAAAAGAAAAATCTAGATATTATTAAGTACGTGAAAGTGTGCAATCAAAGGCAATAAATCATATGGTTCTTCTTATGTTGCAGTTGGTGATAGTTATTTCAAAGGTGGATTCCATTTCATTATTCTTCTTTTGGTAGTGAGCCTTTTTCTATTGGCTATGATAGTAGGGCAGTGAACCCACCTACAGTGAACAACTTGGAAGTGAGCCACCCTTTGTAAAAATCATCTTAATTGGCGTTTCATAATTGATAATTAGAATTATTTGTGGCTTTTCCCATCTTATATTTTCCATGTAAAAATATGTGTTCATTGTGTATGGTATTCTTATGTTCTTTCATGTTCATATCTATTTTATTTATCTGATTGAATTAAGGTTGCTCTAGATCAATTAAGATTAAGAAAAATATTTTATGATGACTGATTCAGTCCCCCCCCCAGCTCTCATGAGGAAGAGAGTCTTTGATAGAGGAATCATTGAGAGGTTCATAAAGGGGGTTGTTGTATACCCTAAATCCTTCTATCACAATAATCAAATTTTGGCAAAAATATATTTTAGGGGTGTAGAGGAAGGCTTAATAGAGATGAAGTCATCAAGGATTTCATCCATGATATCAAAGTCTTCACTACTAAATGGATCATCAAAGACACTAAAACTGTGTAGAAGGAAATCAAACATTTTGTAATGAAACAAGCTAATGCAATGAAACAAATCATAAAAGAACTAATCTAAACACAGAATAACAATGCATGAAGAGTTGTTTTTTGTATTTTTATTATTTTTAACATGTAAATACAATGCAATAAGGAACTAGATCTATGAAACCAATATGCAAATTTTAGGTCTTTTTTAAATTATTAATGAGTGCAAAAACAAGACTAAAAATCAAAACTAAATACATAAAATGTAACAATGAAATGCATACAAAACACATCTAAACACTAAATCAGAAGTGGGAATGTTATAAGTTGAGCTCATCAAAATGTACAATGGGAAAAGGAGATCAAGTATAGAGTCTAATCTCTTAATCCTAATGTACATTGGAATATAAAATGATCTCAAGACATTTGTGATTGACACCCCTTGATTGAAAGGATACCAATGCAATATCTATTCTCTCGGGGTTTCTATTCTTTTGTTGCTTAGAATAGAGAAAGAGATAGATAATGTACTTATGCTAATGACTAAATGATATAAGAAATAAGCTTATAGAATTGAAAATGAGGTATGAAAAGGGATTTAGGATAAACTTGTGTGTACCTTGAATCAAAATAGGAAGAATGATGATGCAAATCTAAATTTCTGACTAGTAGGATCTCTAGACACCTGTAGCTGCAAATCTAGAGTCTCTAAGCTGGCACTTGTCTACAAGCTAAATCTGAGCCTAAAATAGGAGGAACAAAATGCCTTGGGAATTTTGTTTTAGGGGAAAAAATGACACAGGCATTTTGTTCCCTGGGAATATGCCCATAATTTTGACTGTCGGTCCCATAGGTCCCGATCTTTCTAGATGTGTTTTGACAGTTGTACTACCTATTCATGCACACAAAAAATCAAGGAAGAAGGTTAGATAGAGGGGTTTGCCTCAGTCAAACCCCCGTCTATAATAAACCTTGATATGAGCTAAAGAAAACAAAAGCGCGTTATCATATAACAGAGGCTAAATCTGAAAAATAGAATATGTCATACCTTGGCAATGCAAATGTCTCTTTGCATGTGATCAAATATGTTGATGCAATAGCTTTGACTTAAACACAAAAATATATGTGACTATGGTTATACGCATTTATGATAGTTTGTACTTCTCATGGGTGTGTGCTAATTTATATCTTAGATTTGGTTTCCTTACTTTCTTGGGAGTATTTTCATGTATTCGCTTCCCATTTTCTGTTCTCATTTGATATAATTTAACCCACTTTTCACTTGGGCTTAAAATGAACCTAGTGCAGTTGGTCCTTGAGGATTGATTTAGAATCCTCCCTAGGAAGCCATGTGTCGTTGACCAACTTGGTTCCTCGAAGCTTGTGGCTTGTTATCTAGGCTTTCAAGATGCTATTGTGGGACATGACCATGCCATTTTGGTTGAGTGTTTCTAGTGGTTTGAGAACCCTTGGAAGTTCTAGTAAGGCTTCTTCTTGTGTTGATTGCTTGGAAATCACTGCGTGTTTCTTTATTTCTTATGCAATGTCATTGTGATTATGCATTTATGTCATTGATGTTGAAGTTAAATTGACAAAAAAAGTTGTTTAATGCATGTTTGACCCTTCGTTCTGAGAGTTCCTTGGTAGGGCATTACAAAGTTAAGCTTTGAAACATAGTTAAATTTCTTCTTTAATTTTGAATCATGTTTAACTATATATCTATAATGAGAATCAATATAAGAGGTTGATAAATAAAAGATGGGAAAGATGTATGAATCACTAAAGAAATGATCTTTGAATACTTTCAAAGGCCTTTTCCAATATAGATTCAATATGAGCCTCTTTATTATAAACAATTTAAAAATATGAATATTATGTTAAATATTGATGTAATGATGGTTGCATGTTGAATTCACTATGAACATAATCATGTTATTTACTATGTTACCTATTTTATTATTTGCAATTTAGCAAGTATGTTAAAAGGTAGTTAAAATGATTTTGGGAAAATAGAAATACCTACCTAACCTAGTATCTCATTGCTCCTATTATAATTTTACCTATACTTTAACAATCACATGGAAAGAAGGGATTCTATGTTGTGACACCCATATCCTTAACTAAGTATGACAATGCATATTTCTAAACTAAATGCATGCATACACACATACAATTTTGTATTCATCAAAATTTGAATATGCAAAAAATTAGATAGATATGGATTCCCTCAATTTGCAAAGACAAGCATAGCCCTACCTTGAACAATGATTTTGAGAGAATAATTATCTCCTAAGTGATTGGCTTAATGAAACAGGGAAATGAGTAAACTTGCATATGCATTGAAAGAAAATGAGTCAGAAACATAGTCTATCCAAGAAAGAAAAAATATTTTAGAATTCAATATATCTCACATTGATCAAGAAAATGATATATCTCATATTGATCTAGTTTATTCTTTTGTTTGTGAACTTAAAACACATGTGCACACACACACACACACACACACACATAAATATGTGTGCACGTATGCTATATATATACATCTCTCTCTCTCTGTGTGTGTGTGTGTGTGTGTACATACATAAATATATGTATGTATATCTATTTATATGTGTACACACACATACATATACATGCATGCATGACACATACATATATGTACACACACACATACATATATACATATGTATCTATTTATGTATTTAGATGTAAAATTATACACACATGAAAATTGAAAATAACAAGGTTTTACCTTTCTTAAATAACTTAGCTTTAAATAACAGAAACATATCTCATGTCATAAAACAATATAACTTAAAAAACCACACAGATCTTTTTACTTGGATGCTTGCCTTAAAATGCCATGAAACATTATAACTTAAATCCCCATTAACAAAACAAGTGAAATCCCCCCATTAACAATAGAACTAAAAACCCCATTTATAGAGTAAGTGAAATATCCATTAACAATAGAATTGAAAACCCTATTTATAGAGTAAGTGAAAACCCTATTATCATAATAAGTGAAAACCTTATTAACAATAGAAGTGAAAACCCCATCAATAGTAGAATTGAAAACCACAATAACAGTAGAACTGAAAGCCCCATCAACGGTACTAGAAATGACACTTTGAAACTTAAACAACATTTACAACACTTAAAAGACAGTGAAAACCCCATTAAAAGTACTATGTATATATAATAGAAAACCCATTGATTTCTATGAACAATGCTTGAACAAAACATTCATTTTTCTAATTTTTTGTTATGTTTATGAACACATTTGTTTAGTGTCCATAAACACCACAAAGTAAAGAAAAGAAGCAGAGAACGTCAAGCTGCAAAGAAATAAAATAGTTAAATTGCATAAAACACTAGGTGAAAGACCAAAAATGATAGGCACACAATAATGACAACCTTGGTGAGGAATATTATTCTTCACCTGGGTCAAATGGGTGAAATATCTCATTCCTCCCATTGCTCAAACCTTTCCTACTAGCTACAACAACCGACAACAAGCGAGTGGTAGAAGCAAACAATAGAACACAAAAAAACCTTACAAAAAATCAAATGTAAAATGAAATCTCGTTAACAAGCAATGCATGGTTACTTTCAAACAAGGGTGTGTGCAGGATCGTGGTATGCCAAACTAGACCCTTAAGTGGCAATGAAAATTCAGAAAATCAGGTTTAGGCAAGTTAACATAAAAATTTGTTCAAGTTATAAATATTATATCAAAAATATGTAAGAAGAGAATCTATCAAAAATTGAATTTAGTTTCTAAGATACTAATCTTTTTTTGAAAAATAATTATTCTATATGTTGAACATTTCAAATTTCAATGTAGTAGTATGAAAATTTCAGGAAAAAAAAAAGTAGTTGTATGTCTAACCACCTTAAACACAATCAAATGATAATTTTTTTTTACAAGATTCAAGATATAAGTGTTGGCAAAATGGTCAGTGCTCCCCTCGGGATTTGTGACATGGTTTAACAACCTCATGTGTCTTCTATAAGTCTAGTGGTTGTATCGGGCATTAATAGGTCGATCTTTTGGTGCAACGACAACTACTACTTGTAACAAGTGGTATCAGAGCTTGGTCACAGGTTCGAATCCCCTCAGGTAACACTGAGGGGGAGATTGTTGGCAAAATGGTCAATGCTCCCCTCGGGATTTGCGACATGGTTTAACAACCTCCTATGTCTTCTATAAGTCTAGTGGTTGTATCAGGCATTAATAGGTCGATCTTTTGGTGCAACAACAACTACTACTTGTAACAATAAGTAGTAGACTCATGTCCGGATGTGACACATATTTTTTTATAATTTTTTTCTAGTTAAATAATTAATTATGATTTTTCTTTTACAACTTTTCTAGAATACAAAAACTCTCGTGTCTAACCACGTTATCTTAGTCTAAACTTTATCAAATTAAATTTTTTATTTTATTTTTCTTGTAGTAGGAAAAGCATAGAATGTGACACATGTTTTGGATTTCAAAAATGTTATACAGTTTGAAAGTTATAACTTTTTTTCAATAAGTCCATCAATCAGGACTACAACAATAACAAGTAGGTGCATGTATAACCATATTAAACAAAATCAAATGATAATATTTTTTTATAAGATTTTAGATAAAAGTAGTAGACTCATGTCCGGATGTGATGTATATTTTTTTTCCAAGTAAATGTTTAATTTTGATTTTCCTGCTACAAATTTTGCTAAATATAAAAACTCTCGTGTGTGACCACCTTAACTTAGTCTAAACTTCATCAAATTGAAAGAATTGTTTTTTTATTATTGTATTAGGTGAAGCATAGAATGTGATGTATATTTTAGATTTTAAAAATGTTATATTGTTTGAAAGTTATAGTTGTTTTTCAAAGAGGCTATCAATCAGGACTTCTTTTTCACATCGCCACTTTTTGGCATACCAAGGTCTTGCACATACCCACAATGCAAAAGAAAATAGATTTTGGGAAAATTAAATGTAGAAAACGAAACTTGTTAACAAGTAGTGGATGGTTACACTAATTGACAACAAGGAGATGATGATATTGAGAACAATGGCATGACGAACATGTGTTTGCAAAGATGTCGATGTCTCCATGTTAGCCATAGGAAATAGCGGGTTTTGGTCCTTAGGTAACCACTTCCAATTGCTAAGGTGATGAACAATGAAGAAAAAATGTGAAATAAAGTAGGGAAAGTGGGCATGATATGCAATGAAATGAAATATTAAGTGGTTCTTGCATTGGATATTGGGCATTTTAAGAATTTGAAAATAGCAAAGATTGAACCAAGGATCTAAAGGTTAAAGAAAAGCACACGAGAGATGATATGAATACAATGATTGATATTTAATTGATCCAATGAATTCACCTTACATGATTTTCAATGTACATAATAGGCCTCCTTATATAGGAAAGGCGATATGAGATAATGATAAGGAGTTGATAAGCTATCACCTATGCTAGGTGTAATCACATGTCCACCAAATGTGGATCATCTTCCATTATGCAATGAAGTATGTGCAATAGGATTAGGATGATAATGTGATAAGAGCGCTAAAGGTGGATCTCACACCTAAAGTGGAAATTCTCCTACACAGTGTGCTTAATTGAGGTGCAAACACCTAGGTGTCTCAATGCCAAACTACTATGCAATGCATTATCCTAAGTAAGATTAAGTTAAGTTTAATTAAGAATATTTAATGACACCAACACCCCCCCTTAAGTGTAACTTAGGAGAATGTACTTAAACTCACAATGCAAGATGGGTCCTGACTACTAGGCCATGTTAGGTACCCATGTACAATATGCAATGCAATACATGAAATGCAAAAACTCTCATAAAGTGGAGAAAGAGGGAAAACATTATGGGAAAAAACCTCCCCCAAAAAGAGAGAAGATAGAGTACTCAAGACCCCCAAGAACTACATATATCATGTATATATAGAGAATTATCCCCCCATAAGAAGGATAGTTGGAGACATGATATCCCCCCCATAATGAAGAAGCTCCCATCTTGATGAAGAGTACCTACAAACAATAGATAAGCCAATGCTTACAAGAAACATGTCTCCCCTTAGGAAGAAATAGATACATAAAATGATGAAGAAGCCAATCCATGTGCAAATGGAAGTAGGAAGAAGATGAAGGTCTCCATGCATGAATCTCTAAAGACTGAATAGGTCTCTCCAAGCTCAAAGAATCTATCACCTCATGTGACAAATCAAGTGAAGAAGGAGAAGAATCAAGAACACCAATCTCCAAAGAAGGTGAAGAAGTATCCCCAACTATGATTCTAACATCAAAAGAAAGAGAAACTCCCTCATGTATATCTCCCAAATCTACACCATGAGGATCAACAAATGCTAAAGAGGCATCCAAGTAGTCATCACATTCTGCAAGATCTGAAACGCTATAATCATCCTGCTGAATAGTAGAGCCCACGTCTAAAGAAGTAGGAGGTGGAGGAGTAGGAAACTCAACACTTGTCTCAACAACAAAATGATTCAAGTGTCCAAAGTTCTCCTCACATGCATAATTATCCCTTGGCAAAGGGATGTGTACATCACGAATATCATCATCATCAACAACAAAATGTGAAAAAGAATTCAAGTGTGATGTATGATCAACAACTCCAATAGCTATGAAATCTCTAGTCTCCATGTCCCTAATGTAGACATAATCAAGAGTGAACTCAACAATTTTACCTTGGGCCCCATGTGTAATTTGGTAAATAGAAAGGAGATTAGTGGTCAAGGATGGTACACAAAGAACATCATTAAAATGCCCCCTCTCCCATAGGAATATAACCTTTCCCATAAACTCTCATGAATGTGTTGTTACCCATCAAAATATTAGGATAATTACAAGGCTCAATAGAAGAAAACATATCTATAGAAGACGCCATATGATGTGATGCACTTGAACCA
This sequence comes from Chamaecyparis obtusa, assembly GCA_027943335.1. NCBI lineage: Eukaryota > Viridiplantae > Streptophyta > Pinopsida > Cupressales > Cupressaceae > Chamaecyparis > Chamaecyparis obtusa. Next base: position 692,837 of record BSBK01001514.1, read on the forward strand.
AGAAGCCAGTTACCTTGCTTAGGATGTGTGGAAGCCAAGAATGCTTGTCCTTTACCTTTATCTTTGGATGATGATGGAGATGTAGAAGCTGCCAAATGTGTAGAAGAAGGAGTAGACACTGATGAGGGCAACTTAATATTGTGCTTTTGAATAATGTGAGTTAGCTCATCAATCTTATTTTGAAAACACTTATGCTCATCATGTCCTAGCTTTTTACAATATGCACATTTATCCCTATTTCTTCTAGATGATTCTTCTCTTAAAAAGGACTTGGATTCAATAGTATTGTGTAAAGGAGATTCATTACCTTTGTCATGAGGCTTAGGATCCTTATGTTTCTTCTTTCCTTTGCCATTAGAATCCTTTGATGGAGACTTATTTGCAATCAATGCATGATGTTTGGAAGGCTTCAATTGACCCATGTGTCCTAACTTTGCTTGTTCCCTTGTGAGTTGAGCTACAAATTCATCAGGAGAAGGCAATTTGTATGCACTACCAAGAGCATCCATAGTAGCGTAGAATGTAGAAACAAAGATAGAATAATCAAGTTCTAGCTTGGAAAGAATAGAAAAGATCAATTGTTCATCCCCTTTAACAATGCCACATGTAGAAAGCTCCAATCCAATAGAATTGAACTTAGAGAAATTTTTTTTGAATATTGTCAAAATCACTAGAATTTAGACCTATGAGCTCATTGTCTAATCTGAATTTTCTCATTCTATCAGGTTTACCAAAGAGTTCTTCCAATATGACCTACTCATCATGAGGATGTGTGCAAGATGCAATATGAAAGTGCAAATCGTGAGAGATAGATGATCTAAGAGAGCCAAGTGCTTTATCCCTTCGATCAAACCATTTTTGCTTTTTTGCAGCACTTGTAAGTGGTTCTTGATCCTGCCCAAGAGTCATTCTAATCAATCCAATACTCAACAAATGATTACTTAAAGATACTTTCCATTCATGGTAGTTATATGGAGCGAGGATTTTGACCTTTGAATTATCCATAATACAACCAAATAATGAATGATAATTACTGATAACTCTTTTAAATGACTGATGCAAATAAAAAAATGAAATCCAAGGATTAACCAAGTGCAAATATAGCCCCAAAATAGCCTATTTTTGAAAGTGATATATCCACCCCAAATCATTGAAATCTAATTGCATATCTAGAAAGTAGATGAAAAATCATGCACTTTCAAAAAAAAATTTCACCTCAAAATATTACCATATGTGCCCAAACAAAGCCCTGGAAGTTGCAGAAATCAAGAACATGCAGGACCAATCATAAAAATATGCAATTTTTGATTAATCTGGCCACCAAATTGCAAAAATAATACCACCATTAAAATCTTCAGAAAATTCTACCCAAAATAAAAAAAATTGCTCGAAAAAAGGAGCAAAATTGAGCAAGATATGGCTCTTTGAAGTTGGACTACAAATCAAAAAACTCAAATGGTGAAGGCAAAAAAATTTCAAACCCTTGCCGACATCAAAAAATACTATGTTAAATTTGATGGTCGCATAGGTGTCACTAGAAAGCCAATTTGGCCTATTTTGATGACTGGATGACTGTCAATTTTACGTTTGTGATTCGATGACGTGGGAGAAAACCTGTGGGTCCTGCTGATGTGACGATTGACTGGGCATACAAATGCTAATGTAGGCAGACCGTACGAATGACATGGATGATTGCATGACAATCTGAGGTGTCTTTAGACATGGCCTAGCTGCCACGTGGTGGGAGGTGGGTGAGCCGCGTGGGTTGTTGAGGTGTCCCAACCAACCCATGTAGATGCGCTGCGTGGTGAAGCGTTGCGAAGGTGGTGTTGTGGCTGAGCTCCAACTGAGGTATGGCTTGGGTGGCGAGATACTAGCAGTAGCCTTTGGGTTTAATCCCACATTCAACGTGGGTTGGGCTTTAAAGCCCTTTATATGTGCAAGTCAGCCGATGTAAAATAAATCACCAAGATTGGTGATCCATCTAGGACACGACCTCCAACTCGGGTCGGCTTTGTCAGATCTTGGATGCACATCGGCCTCAGGTTGGGGTCGCCTACAGATTCTGGATTCGGCTCGCCTTCCGAGTCAGGTTGAAAGCAGTGCGTTTGAGCTCGAATCGTTGTGCTATTTCTTTGTGCGCAGAGAAGACTTTGTGAAGTCGGTTGTAATTTCTTTGAACAACTGACAACTTAGTCCCACATTTGTGGGGTGAGTAACAAACAAAGTCTTTTTATATGCCGATCCACGCCGCTTATATCAAAGGAGAAGCTTGGCTTGGGCCTATGCTCTGGCTCATTCGGTCAGTCTATTGATGTGTCCAATCGGTGATGTATGAAAATGTCTGCCTACTGATTGATGATGTCACAGTGGCGACAGATGCCAGTATATTCCCTCATACAGGGGCCGTATCAACCCTGCAAACCAAAATTTTACAGGAAATTTTTATTGAAAATAGTAGAATTAAAATTTTATTTTTTTTTGTTGAAATTTTACCACAGAGGCGCAAATTAGGCCGTACAACTCGATTTGCAAAAAAAATTTGCCTTGATTTGGACATTCACCGAATATGGGTGAGTTTATAGTCGATTTTAACTGAAATGGCCTCTCGAACGCAATGGTGAGGTCAAATATGCCCCAAGACGCTTCTACAACATGCTAGTCTTCAGATTTGAGATTTGGACTTTCAACACTTGCACCAAGATCTCTCCAAATAGGCTAATCAAAATGCTCTAATGACTCTAATACCATGTAAGAATTTACAAATAAAAAAGATTGAACCAAGGATCTAGAGGTTAAAGAAAATCACAAAAGAGATGATATGAATGCAATGATTGATATTGAATTGATCCAATGAACTCACCTTACATGATTTTCAATGTACATAATAGACCTCTTTATATTGGAAATGCAATAAGAGAGAATGATAAGGAGTTGATAAGCTATCACTTATGCTAGGTGTAATCACATGTCCACCAAATGTGGATCATCCTCCATTATGCAATGAAGTATGTGCAATAGGATTATGATGATAATGTGATAAGAGCACTAAAGGTGGATCTCACACCTAAAGTGGAAATTCTCCTACACCATGTGCTTAATTGAGGTGCAAACTCCTAGGTGTCTCAATGACAAACTACTATGCAATGCATTATCCTAAGTAAGATTAAATTAAATGTAATTAGGAATATTTAATTACACCAACATGCATGAAAGAGGGCGGTGAAATGTGACAAGACATGTAATAAATGCTAGAAGATAACTGACATTCCATCATCGGTGCGACATTAATGCAACTTGTATTTCACTTGTAGTGGCAGGCTACTTCATTACTCCATGAACATTACAACTTAGACATGAACCTTGACATGCCACCATCCTCAATCGACATGCACTATGCCTTGTCATCCCAAAAATGCACCCATTTTTTGACACCTTAAACTACTTGACGTGTGACACATGACATAAGTACCGTTCCAATGTAAAAAATGATTATTTTTTGGGTGGACAACTAAATTGACATTGTGATAGAATAGTTAAATGTCTACATATACACATATAACAACCCACATAACAATTTGAACATAAGGCCCCACTTCTGATCCCTATCCCTACGACCGTCTATAATGCAACCAAAATACACCACCCTAATGTGCAAATAATATCGACTTCAAAAAAATAACACTATACATAGGTACATTCTAGTTGCCCCGTAGCCAGGGGTACTGGTAGCCCCATTGAGGATCAAATTTCAAGGTGAATTGAGGAACAAATCCACACTTGAAAAGTGATCCAGACTCGTAGAATCGATATAAATAGAATTGGAGTCCGTTAATATAAATCATTGTGCTTCTGGCGTCCAATTCTTCTGCTCAAAGCTATTTTGCTGCTTCAACCCACTACAACCAAAAAGACGTAGTATCTCAATTATGCCCAAAATCAAGCTTTTCGCAGAACCCAATGACCAAAATTTAGATAAAAATTGTTCAACCTTCGACTCAATTAGATTTTGTAACAGTGAGATATAGAGAGGGCACTTAGCATCCATGCAAATTTTGTTTGGACAAATCAGTCAGCAGTTTCAATATCAATAACAGGTAAGCGTTCTTCTTGATTTTTAGAGCTCAGACCCAGTGCTTTTTTGTCATTTTTATTGCTGGCTAGAGTTTTGTCTTCTTAGCAGTAAATGGTTTCGGTCTCACACTCTTTCACCTTAAGATTAATGCCATTTAACTTTCAGTTGTTTTTTTGGGAAAAGTTTAAAGATCAAATCTAATTCAAATCAAAATAAATTCAAACCAAACTTGCTGAGGTGAAGCGTTACATAGGTCCCGATTCCCTGTGGGTGACTAGTCAATTGAAAGATGCTCGAAATGCCTGCGCTGCCCTAAGGCTATCCGAAATAATTTAAATTCCAAAATATTGGGAAAATCAAAAGCAGTGCCTCGCTTAAAGCCCTAAAGACCATATGAACATGCCCTGCAATATACGATCCGGTTGTTTTGTGGGTTCGAAGAAACATTTGGGCCGAATGGGCATTACATTCTCAATGGGTTACTGGCCATCATCCACTTACCATGTCTTGATTCACTTACCTCAATGTATAGCCCATATACTCCAGAGTTCATCATAGAAGACAGGACGCTGTTCGTCTCTAGCTACCAGATTTTGTGGGAAAGGGCTTTCTTTGATTAGCATTATAGGCAGTTGCTTTTATGCCACTGATAGGAGTTTGCAGTCTGCAAGCAGGTTTGCCAAGGACAAGGGGATGCCCTTTGCAGTACAAATGGTGAACCATGGATTGAAAGATATGGTATCCTTCACCAGCTGTTCATTTGGATGTTTAAAGCACATGGAATTTATCAATTGTGACGTGGAAACAACTGTGGGTGTTTGGCTTCTTCAAAATGTTATTTCTTCTGTAGTATGTCTGATTGATGCAGGGATTTCCATTTTGTGCACAAGCTTTTGAATTGCACTTTACCAACCACCGCTAGAGCCCTAGAACATCCTTTTATCACATCTTAAGTAAGCTTCAAAAGTCCTCCAACTATGGTTGGTGGATTGAGTTCATCTGCTTGACCAAAAATAGCCCTTGTAACTCTCAGCATTGGCTTGGGCTTGTTTGTCTGCATTTTGAGCCTCAATAGTTAAAATGCAATAAGGGCCCGTTTGGTGCATGGAATATGAGCTCTAATTTCAAAATTTGATTTTTGGATAATTCAATTCCATGTTTGTGTCCACCCAAAAAATAGAAATTAAAATTTTGAAATTCCAATTTTGCCCACAAAATGAACATTTCATCTTCCACTTAAAAAGGTGGAATTAGAATTTGAGGCTCTAATTCTACTTTTCAAATTCCAAGCATTCAGTCTTGGGTAAGCTTTGCAACCTACCCAACTTATTTTTGTTACGTGCACAATTACCTGAGAGGAGAGAAAAGGTCGCTGCAAGTACAATTTAACAGGTATGCTATTGTTCAGGGTATACACTAAAACCAGAAGTTTTCTAAATTGTTTTCTGTAGAACGAGTGTTTTACATTAGAATTGGAGGTAGATCAATGCGTTTAAGGCCTGTAATTTGGACGACGTACGAGAAACAGTTTCTTTTTGTTGTTTTTGTGGATCTTGGAGTTTGTCTGCAAGGGATTTTGACCCCATTTTGACCTAGCACGAGGGTTTTTGATATTGTTAATTAAATTAAAGCAGCTGTAGTATTACAGATATTGCTGAGGTGATTTTGTTTTCCTTTGTTAGTTTCGTTTTAGGTTACGGGCAGCCATTAATGGCGTGTGATGTATATTCTTGGACTACAACTTAAGTTTGTAAGCGTGGGTCACTCTATAATATAGTTAATCCCAAACGCCGCTCCTTTAAGACTGCAGTTAAAATTTGAGTAGCTGAATTGAGCCCGAGTCATGCTTGTATATTCAATATTTTTGTCCACCATCATCACCATTACAGGGCACCTGGGGTCAGGCGTTGAGTAACCTAATTTAGTGAAATCTTATTTGCATTTGTAGACAAATGTTCGAATAGCTATCATTATCTAGCCATTTGAGTTGTTGTCTTTACCGTGGCCACTCTCCCTGATGAGTAAATAATTTATTTATTGTGAGAAATTAGCCACTGTGAAATGGCTCAAAAACTGATTAATGTCTAAACTATATTTTTTTTCACTTTCCACAACAATCTGTTGACAAATTATTTTCAGAAACGATCTGAATTAAGCTTGGGGAAATAGTGAATGTTTTGAATATTCCCTTTTGAGCAACCAATAACCTATCTCAAAAACTGCTATCTGTAATTCTTATTACAATATTCATGTTCAGTACATTATAGTTGTGGCCAAAATGTCTTTTCTTTGATCGTCACCATTTAATAGTTGGACTTTCTACCTGTATGTTTATCATATAAACTATTTGCATGGAAAACAAATTTAGTTTTGTTAGGAAATGTTGTTCTAGTTGCACATGGTGATCTCGATATTAATAAAGGTATGTTATCTAGATGTTGTGTAAACATACTTGTGATTTAAGTAAATTTGAGTTACAGTAGTTGGTAAGGTTTCATACGACTGGCTAAGTCTGCAATCCACTCATCATTTTTTGTTCATCTTGATGATGGATTACTCAGTGTCATCTGAAACATCAATACTAATAAAATTCATACAGGTCATTTTGGAAGCATTTCAATCATTACTAGTTACAACTGAGTTATCATTGACAAATGTTGTATTTGTTTATGTGCATTGTGATCCAAAAGCAAGTGGTGATTTGGGTGGCAACATATTAAAAGCCTAAAACCGAGATTCAAAGTGTTATGAGTGGAAATGGTTTGTGCAATTATCATTGACAGCAGTTAGAGTACTATGAAAGAGCATGAATAGAACCAAATTAAAATGTAATGACAGGTTATATTGATTTAGAAGCCTGTAATTTTTGTACAAAGATCCAAGAGTTTGAATGTGAAATCACATAAAATGGAAACTTTGGAAGATGAAGAGATGTGGTTCCAAGGAAAGCAAACTCTTGCCTTCCAGTCATTAATTTTTTAGCTGTTGTCATTTTTTGGCAGAATTGCAGAATGAGATTTGAAGGCTGAATCAGTATTGTTGGATGAGCAAGATCACCAAAATTACTACAACTAAACAAAACCTAACTCCACAGTCCAAATCAGCAAGAGGGGCCTGGAGCAAATCCTCCTTGATCAACACTTATATGCTATGCTCTAGGGAGGATCTGTTGTTAGCTTGAGAAACTTCATTGTTTGAAATGGTAGGTAAATAAAATATACTAGAAATTTGGATCCCATATATTCCTTGTGAATGATAAGCCATGGATTATCCATGTTTTATACTGAGTCTTGACAGGGCAATGCCAAGTCAGTGTTTTTTTGGATAGGTAGTGCGTAAGACAAGTAAGTTGTTCCACATCCTCAAACTGCTGGAGGTGAGCTTCAGAAGCCTCACAATCTGGCAAGATATCTTCCAATTTTTTTTCCTAGCAAAAGAACATCATCACTGGGAAGGATAATGCTAGGAATCCACCGTCTGGCAATAGTTTCAGGAATTCAAGCACCTAAATTTTGAATGAAAACTGTTGAAATACATGCCCTGGTGTGAACTGCACCCAGATATTTTCCTCCAGAATTCAACGAAGTGCAGAGCAGACATGTTGTGAATGCAGACTGTCATCTTCAATTCGTAGTCTGAAACTGTACTGCTATAAAGAAATTCAAAGACATAATAACCTCTCTTCATAATTAAAGAGCCAAGAAAATGCTGTCCAGCTGAGAAGGAACCTGGACATTAGCAATGTTCAAGTTTTGTAGCTGCGAGAGAGTTATTCTCCTTTGGTGATCTGCTGTGAGCTTTTCTGAAAGCTATCTGCCAGGATGAACTGTGACTGTCACTGTTAAACAAGGGCTTAATGAATTGAGCAGTGCAAAACATTTATATTCTCCACTAAGATAGCAATACTAGAAGAGACATTTGTTATTCCCTGATTTAGTGGTGCATCAGATTCAATCATTCAACTAAAGTCTCCAAGCCACACATCATCTGGCACACCATAATATTTTGTGGCTACTCACTACTAAGCCATGTTTCTAATGTTTTAACAGTGATAGAAAAATAAAATAAATATTCAAAAACTCCTACAAAATGTGAAAAACATAATTACATTTGAAAAAATCAGAAATTGTTTATATTCAAAGAAATTAAACAATAAAATAAATCCTTATTCAGTGCATATTCCAATTCCAGATAGTGGCACCCAAACGCGGAAAATACATCTTCTCAGTCATCTTCCGGGTGAACCAAACGGTTCCAATACATATTCCGGAAATCATTTTGAGGATATGTATCTTCCGGAATTGCAGCATATTCCAGAATTGACTATATCCAGCATTCCGTATTCCATGCACCAAACGGGCCCTAATAATTGTATAGTTGATTCCATGAGTCTTTAGTTGATCTTGTTCTTTCACCTCTGCATTTATATTCATTATTCTTTGAAGTTTACTAACCATGGTCCTGTTGGTGATATCTTGAACCTTGGTTAGTTCTGCTCTAGTAATTGTGTAACTTTTCAATGCTACCTCTATGTCTCTAAATCTTGGTTATTCTTTTTCTTGTACTTCTGGATTGCTAGTCATTAAACTTGAATGTTAGTCAGTTTTGACTATATCCTTTTTTGGACACATTAATATCCTAGTTACAATTCCACCAAATACCAATCACTATTTCTTCTCCTAAAGGTGCAATGCTTACAGTTATAGTCTCGGCAACTCTGTTGTATTCAGCTTTGATTTTAGTGTTGATTCAATACACTACCACAAGAAGCATGCAACAAAGCATACAATAGACCTGTCTAAAGTTTAAACAACCTTTGCAGCGGCGTATCAGACAGAAACATAAACAAGCAAAAAATTAACAGCACAAAACTGTCTACATGAGAATTAGACTAAGCAGAACTAACACTGCATTAACAGCCCTAAAGGGCACAACAGTAGGAGGAGCAATGAATCACTATGTTGAGCAGGAGGAATAGTGAATAGCAATGGATCAGCATGCGCAGCATAAAAAGACAAAACCATCAAAAGATAAGAAGTCACCACAGAGTCCACCACCATATGCCACGAGGAGCTGATTTCCATCTATCAAAGATCCTGCTATGTACACTATTGCCGGATATTGCAACCAAGGGACCTTAACTGCATTGGATCTTTAAAGATTTCCGCTCAGTTCACTGAGTGAAATATGATTTTATTTTCCAGATGAAGGAGCATGTGACCACTGACGGTAACCACAATGCCTTTATTGTGTGAAATAACCAAGCTTTTGATCATCAGTCTCATATCCTGGCAAAACTCTATTAAATTGTCCACCTCATGGTTAAGGTCTGGGATTTTAATCATCCATAATCTCCATCTCAAGGGTATGCTCCCCACTTTTACTTAAAAATCCACTAAAATAGATGCACTGGATCATAACATACCATTACCAGCATTACCATCTTATATCACTTTCTCCACCTTCTTTGGGCTGTGTAGGAGCATGGAATATTGGCTTCAGACAGTGGCTGAAAACTCCTTTCTTATGAAGAGGATCATAGGAAGAGCCAACACAATGCCCCTCTGTGGAAAAAAACTCCCGCAGACAACTACACACTCCTATACAACACCGACCAAGACCAAGAGCATAGTAAGGCAGCACACATGCAGTCACAACCAACCAATGAATGACAACCATCATTAAAACATAATAAACTCTACAACCCATCATGCTGTAATGTACCTTTCTGGGATCACCTTATACATTGCCCTAAATTGACAAGTCCAAAATGAGACAAATATCAAAATATAGTTAGAGATATAATCCAACTCAGAAATAAGATGAGATGAGCCTGTTTTGGAAACCTGCAACCAGATTAGATAACAATGTAGATATAATTCATGAAATACATCCAATTCTAGGGTTAGAAAATATATATTGTCTACACAACAAATCTCAATGATTAGGTGGGAGCTCAACCATAACAAGGGTTGTGATGGAAGACATGATGAGGTGCCCCAAGTGTCCCTTACCCTAGGCCCAACAGCAAGACCTTATCCACTTGGGCCTCATGTGGTCCTTAACTGATGGTCCTTAACCAGCATCATGAGGTGGTGTACCTAGTGAGGGCTGTACGCTGTTCCCTCTCCATCATGTCAACCTCTCACCTCTTATGATTGAGGATCCCTTTTGGTTCACTTCAATGACTGATCAATGTGGGGATAGTAGGGGAGCTGCAATAGGGTGCCCTTAAAATTTAAATTGACCCTCAACCCTAGGGTCAAGGGTAGAACCTTATCCTCCTTGGCTTCATATGGCCCTTAACTGATGGTCTTTAACTATCATTATGAGGTGGCCTCATGGTCCTTAACCATCTTTATGAGGCGCCATACCCAGTGAGGAATCTTTCACTGTTCCCCCTCCTTGCACTCCCTCCTTCCTTCCACATGATCAATTTTTACAGAATTTCATATTGATAAATACATAAACATTTAGATTCAAGTATTCATCAGTTGTACATAATTATGAATAAATATATAGGTATTCTTATCTATATGTATAATTATAAAGCATATACATATCTATTCTTTCATACCACAATAATTAAGAGTTTATAAATAAGTCGTTCTTCTGCGTTCTTGGTTGCTTCTGCTGCTTGTTTGATTGTCTCTGCTATATTATTGCTTTTGCTTGATAATTGATTATCTCTGTTGTATGTTTGTTTGCGTATGCTGCTGTTTGATGCCCTTTTGGAGTCTATCATGTGTCATATTTATACCTTCTTCTTGGGATGGAAGAGTCGTGTCTCTTCCAATTGGGATGGAAGAGTCATGTCTCTTCCAACTGGTATTCCCTCATCTTGCTAATCACATCCCTTTGTTAATATTGAACCGCACCTCTTATTGAAACCATTTGTAATGTCGCCAAATTATGAGTACCCAAATTTTGCCCTAGATTACTGTTTTTATATTAAAGCAAGTAGGGTTTAGGGATACCTTTTTGCTTTGATTGAGATCCTGCAAGCAAGTTAGAAATCATTTATAATCATATTTCATAATTAGACATTCTTGAGTTAGAAATAACATATATTGGAAATGTAGATCAGATCAATAAATTGCTTGAATCAGATTTAAGTTGTGTCAACCATAGAGGTGATAAGGTAAGGTGACTTGATGAGGTGACCTAGTGAGCCCCTACCCTAGGCCCAAGAGTGGATATACCATCCCTCTTGTCCTCATGTGGCCCATGCCATGCATATGAGGTGGCATACCTAGCGTGGTAGCTATCACTGTTTTCCTCAGTCTTGTCACTTCTATCTTACCTTCCATGATTGAGCTTCCCTATGCCTTTGTTCACCATGATAGAGGTCATGAAGAACATTCACAACAGGGTGCCCAGATATTCCCTCCTTCCTAAGCCCAAAGGCAGGCCCTATATCACCCCTTTGCCCCATGGGACTCCTTAGTCATCAACCATGAGGTGGTGTGCTTAGAAGGTGACATCATCACCATTTTCCCACATGTGATCTCTTTCTCCCTGTCATGGCTGGTTACAGCAGTCAGAAAGTACATATACCATTCCACATAATAAATCCTATAATAAAATATTCCTGAATCAGTAATGCAATATATCAAATTAGAGTTATGCAGATTATCTGTACACAAGTCTGTATGTTTATCTATGTATAAACAATCACATAATATCATAATTCTGAACTGCGCATATAATTCAATAGTCACAAATAGATTTCTTTTTTTCTTGGTCGGTAATATTATAGTTTTTATTGATATTTAAGCAAAAGTACATTGCATAATTGAAAAGTAAAGCAACTACTAACCAAATGCTAACCACCCATCACTGCCACCAAAATACCGCCTTGTAAGCGGTTTCAAACAACCAAGCTACCACCCGACATCCCACCCCGTTTTACATTGTTTTTCGTCTGCAGTATACAAAACATTACAAAAAAGGGGGATTTCCAGCCCCTGAGACAAACCATCCATGGCACATTACAAGGCCCGTCATTAATGGTTTCCCTGCCATTACCAAAATACAGGAAATCTTGTGCCCTAACCAAAAACAAAAAACCACGAGCTAACAGACTCAACACACCTAGACTGCGCCACCATTGCTTGGACTTGTCACCGTCTTCCCACTTGCACACTTAGCTCTTTGAGTCCTCCCCCTCCGTGGGACTAGGGGATGATCAACCACCCTATTCACCATTTGCAGTCTCTGCTCTTCAAATTCACAAATTTTTCTCTTCAAATCTTCCCAAGCCACCCGCACCTTCCTGCGATACTCTTCCTTGTCCACTAGGCCTGGCCAGCGAATGAAATGGATTAAGCTGAATTCCTGTGCTTTTTGTGGATCTGCAATACCCTCTGAGATGTTGAAATTGACACTGGGAACCGCCGATTCAAAAATGTGCTCCAGACCCAACAACATATCGTCCTTCACCAATACCTTCAATACCCATTTGATCACGTCTACGTCTTTGGCTAATTCAAGTGCTCAAGCCAGAATAATGCTGATAATGTCCACGTTAATGCGGTATTTGTGTTTGGCATTAACAAATTCCTCCCCCAACAACTACAAGACCGCCTTCAACAGCCCTTTTTTCTTGCACTTAAACAATCTCTTTAGTCTCTGCAATCTCACCTCCCCAAAAAAGGCCTGCTGCTACCGTGGCGTTAGGAGGGTGAATGTAGCCTCCATATTCACTGCAACTCCAAGAGCCGAGGCACACAATTACCATTTGTTGTCTTCCTAAAGAATACACCATCTTCAAAAGCCATCAATAATCACCCCCATCCCATCACACGCTTCATCTCATTAACTGCACCTACAATATTTCTTCTCCCTCATAAGTATGATAGGCCTTTTTGAATTGCATTAATAAACTTCTGTAGATGCCATGCTTGAAAGGATCCCACTATAATTGCCTTTACAACAACAAGAGAGTCCCCCTCTAAATGCAGATTTTTCAATGCTAATCTTCTTCCAAGCTTTATAGCCTGTAAAGCTGCCAACGCCTCATCTACATTATTTGTACCATTTTCAATTCTTTTTGCTCTAATACTCAAAATGTTACCCTCGCTATCTCTAGCAACACATCCAATTCCCAATGGTCCCGGGTTGCCTTTCGAGGCCCCATTGAAATTTATTTTTATCCAACCTTCCTCAGGTTTGCTCCATTTAATTTCTACTTTTTTACTATCAGCTGGATGCACCCAGCTCTGCCCATTAATGGGCCCACAAATAGATTTCTTATGTAATATAAATACTACACAATGTTTATAGTCATACCTAGATCGCAGATCTGAATTATTATTATAATCTGTTCTTTATCCCTTCGTGTCTTGTTTTCTCTTTTTGATGATTGAATGAATGAATGTGGGTTTGAGAGGGTGATGCTTAAATGATTGATGTTTGAATGATGAATTGATGGATTTGATAGACATGCGACTATTGATTTTTGTTCCAAGATGTGAATTAATTGATGATGATTTGATTGCTTGTTTATTCACTTTGTTGGATTGATCTTTGCTAGTAGATAGATTGTTTGATTCAACCTTTGCTGATTCATAGATTGCTTGATTGCATGATGCATTGATGGATGATGATGCATTGATCTTTGCTTGGAATGATCTCTCATTTATAAAGTGAAAGGGTCACCACCTTTCATAAGATTTGAGTCACCTGTTTTCATTGTTGCTTTTGAGAATAATATTTTATCCTCCGATCTCCCCTTTTGATGTCTTCTTCAAATGGAACTTTCTCCTCTTTAATATCTCTTTTGACTGTAGGGAGTCACACCCTTTCATTTGTTAATGCTTTTATGAAAATGTCAAACCCTTTGGTTATGAAAAGATACAGTTGTCTGACAGCAACTGCTGCCCCTTTCACTCCTTATTTAATCTATACCTATCTCTCACTTCTCGAATATGTCTTTAGTACTTTTCAAATCTGCACATATCCCATTTAAGATCTGCATATCCTCTTCTTCTAGATCTACATATCTTATTTTCTTCTTTTCTTCCCAATTTTTATTTCAGATCCCTTTTTATACTTCTGCTCTAGATCTCCTCTACTCCCTTTCCTTATTCCATTTGATCCTTCTTCCCCTTTATATCTTTTGTGAGGAAGGGTCACACCTCTTCACCATGTTTGCTCTTTTCAATGGTCACACCCTTTCACAATCACCACCTTTTGAAAGAGTCTTTTCTTCATCTTTTAAAGGAGTCACTTCCTTATTTGCTTCCCTTTCCTTCCTTCTTCCGTTAAATCTTCCTTAATTCTTATGCTCCCTCTACTTCGTCCCTCCTTTTCCCCCTCAAATGAAGTTCTCTCCTCTCCCTTTTATGCCTCATGTTTGAGGGAGACAACTTTTCCATTCATACCTTTTGACCATTTGTTTAACTTAACTAAATCTTAATTATTTTTTTAATTTTGTTCTTTTATATTTTTAATTTAATTATTATTATTCATTATTTAATCCTATTTTAAGAAGGGGATGTGACATTATTCCTTAATCTGAGTAAATGAGATTGCTGCCCTATTTGGGAGACGACCGCTGTTTATTAAAATTATGATCGCTGTATACTAGTGCAGATTTAGGAATCGCTGCTCTGCAACAATTAAATATGCTTTTTTGTATCTTGCTTCTTGTATTCAAATTGTCCTATGCATCAGCCTTATATATATGCCTTTGTTTTGGGTATGGTCAGCATGAGTCGGCCCTTAACTTATTGATTATCTCTTGCTTTGACTATTCCGCCTTCTCAAGGCTAGGTCGGCACCCAGCCATTTTATCTCCTTTGCTTTTGTTCTTATGAGGGTCGGCCAGTTTTTCTTTTCACTTATTTTCATGAAATTCAAGGAGTTCTGCTGAGTATAGATAAGACAATTTTCTAGCAGAGATATATATCAGTTTTGAGGAGGTCTAGAAGATCGATTATTACAGAATTTCATGTTGATAAATGCATACACATTTAAACTCATGTATTCATCAGTTGTACATAATCAGGTATATATATAGGCATTCTTATCTATTTGTATGATTATAAAGCATATGCATGTCTATTCTTTCATACCACAGCAATTAAGAGTCTATAAATAAGTTGTTCTGCTGCATTCACGATTGCTTCTGCTGTTTGTTTGATTCTCTTTGTTACACGATTGTTTCTGCTGGATGATCGATTATCTGTGCTGTACGTGTGTTTGCTTTTGCTGCTGTTTGATGCCCTTTTGGAGTTAATTGTTTGTCATATTTATACCTTCTTGGGATGTAAGAGTCACATCTCTTCCAATTGGCATTCCCTCATCTTGCTAATTGCATCCCTTGCTTAATATTAAATCACTCCTCTTAATGAAATAATTCCTTAATCTGAGTTTATGAGATGGCTGCCTTATTTGGGAGATAACCACTGTTTAGTAAAATTATGATTGCTGTATACTAGTGCAGATTTAGGAATTGCTACTCTGCAATAATTAAATATGCTTTTCTATATCTTGCTTCTTGCATTCAAATTGTCCTATACATCGGCCTTATATATATGCCTTTGTTTTGGGTATGGTCAGCATGAGTTGGCCCTTAATTTATTGATTATCTCTTGATTTGACTAGTTTGCCTTCTCAAGGCTAGGTTGGCCCTCAGCGATTTATTTCCTTCGTTTTTGTTCTTATGAGGGTCAGCCAGTTTTTTTTTACTTATTTTTATCAAATTCAAGGAGGTCGGCTGATTATAAATATAACAATTTTCTATTCATTTATATATATCAGTTTTGAGGAGGTCTTAGGGTAGGGGCATGACACATAATAAAACATGATGGCAAGGGATGT
This sequence comes from Chamaecyparis obtusa, assembly GCA_027943335.1. NCBI lineage: Eukaryota > Viridiplantae > Streptophyta > Pinopsida > Cupressales > Cupressaceae > Chamaecyparis > Chamaecyparis obtusa. The sequence continues at coordinate 708,738 of BSBK01001514.1, forward strand.
TGTGGGAGGTCATCACATCACTGATAGTCCAAATCCATCAAACACAAGGCTTAAAAGAGATATAAGTGAATGCCCAAGGCAGCCAAAGTAAGCACTGACAAATCATGGGGGTGATCCTCTTCAATGAGTTTAGCGAGTCCTATCCAATCAGACATGTGACAACTTTTCTCGGATGAAACCGTAGAATATTCTGACATTAACCCAAGAACATGTGCCTCCCACTCTGCTTCATTGTTTGTTTTAATACCAAGATTGTGGGATGGGCCTTGTCCTACAACTTTATGCGCAGCAAATGTCAAAGACTACTAGAAAATGATAGCTTGTTTGGCTTAGTTCTAGCCACTATGATTGCACATAAAATCTCTAAAGCTTGTCTGACATGTGCATTTTGTGCAGTTTTTGAAATCATAGAATCATAGTTTGCAAAGTCTCCAAGTACTCCCCGAGTTGCGGAGTACTCTCTATTTTTTTTGCTGGGCGAGTACTCACAAGTTTAACTCTTGCGTTTTTATAGACACAGAAATCCATGGGTAAAAATGTTAATGCAGGTAAAATGCTGGTTAAAATGTGTTTTTCACATGTTGTTTTTGCTATAAAACCATGCATTTTCTCTTACAAGATGTCAATTTTTAATTTAATACATTTTGTAATTGAATTTTACAAAACAAACATGTTTCTTTAAGAGATTTTAATTTTTAGTTCTTTCTAAGTTGCTGAGTTTTTGCCTAGTTGAAAATTTTGGGCTTGCTGAGTACTCTCCGAGTCCGAGTCTGCAAACTATGCATAGAATATCAAGAAACTAGAGTCTTACAATCCACTTTTTCAAAGACTCTCCCTGCACGCGCCACAGCCTCAGACCTTGTATACATGGCAATATGAAATTTCCGCAAAACAATATCAGACCGAAGTCTACTTTTAAGAAATTGAGTGTGAACATGTTTGCCTTGTTCTAGAGCTTCCAAGCTTGTGTAAAACTAAATTCCTGTCAATCCAGCAAAAGTAAATACATTGAGCTTCATTTGCTGGAATTGGCATGTACCTAAAGATATAAAGCCAAGGTTTTTAACCAGCCATTGTTTAAATATTGGTAACATATCTTCATTTTTATATTTTATATGTCCTTTTTTCTGATTTCTTCCTGAATATTTTTGCTGGAATAAAAAATGCATCTTATTGAGTTACCTTGCCCACGATTTTAACCACCACACATATTATCTCTTATTCTTTAAATTGGCCTCAAAGATTTCATTTTTACCTCATCTTCTGTTTCTGTACTTCCCATATCGACCATATATACCCAGTTTGCTGTTATAGAGTCCTGACTAAAAAATGTTTCTTCCTCCAGCTTTTGCTCTATTTGTATTCACAGTTTGGCTTTAGCCTAATCTGACCTATAAATACAAAATATCTGCTTTCTACTGTGCTGTTGTCTTTCCAAGTTATAATGGCATACAGTGGGCCTGTGGCTTCTTAAGTAGAGACTGCCATCTTGTTAGGGTACATGACACAGTTCTTATTGGCATTAATATTAGAAAAGTTTAGTAAAAAATGATAAAAATCCAAACCAAAAGTATTATTGTTACATTGAGCAATGGTTGATTGAAAATGGCCATGAAACAAATTTACGTGCATGGATATTCCTAAAGCCTTTATCTTATTGTTGAAGCCTGAGAATTGTTATGTTACTGTGCTCCAAAAGAAGATACAATACATAACAATTTCTATTTCATTCTCTTAAAATTAACATGAGATATTTTCAAACAAATATGACAGAAACTAGCCACTATGTGGCTTTTGGTTAACTTTAGACTCAATATGCCAATGATAAATGAAATTTATCATAGTTACCCAGAGATGTAGGGGTATGGGTACAGGTATGTGACAGGGACACCAGTAGAGTAGAATAGCCGAGTAAATGAATAGGTGTAGGGCTATATTATATATAGATGCAGTCACCAAAAATTGTGGGTATGGGGATAGGGATGTGGCCCTCACCTATAAACTAGAGTTTCTGAGTAACAGTAGAAATCATAAAGAATTTTGTAACTATTCTGAAAATTAACTTGCCCTTTGGTAAATATCATGGAGGTGGTTTCTTAAAGTTTAATCCTAATAGAGATTTGGAAATTTTGTAACTATATTTTATATTGATTTTGCCATTGTGGAAATTGTTCAGTTCAATCAGCAAAGGTGCGTCAACTGGAGGAGTACTTTCACTTCAGTGGAAAGAAGTTCTCTGCATTGGCATTATTTGCTCTGGAGATCCATTTTGAAAAAGATCTAACAGATATTTTTTGTGGGAGAAATGGGTAAAGAGGGAGACCCATTATCTTACAAGTACAGCATATTGATCCCTACATATAATGAGCGTCTCAACATTGCTCTTGTCACCTACCTCATCTTCAAGCACCTAAGGTATTTTTTTTCCTTTTTCTTATATTAATCACAACAGTAGATGTTGCATTTGCTTCAGCTGCATGTGGGAATTAGACAAGTTTTGATGCTCTGCCCTGAGTCTCCATTGCATAAACTTCAAGGGCCCCAAAATATTATTCTCAGTAGATAATCTTTGAGAAAATTTTCCCACCATTTTATGCTATGTTACCAAATTGGCTGTAAAAATGATAGTTTCCAGTTATGAGTCATACCCATAGTTACAAGACTTGTACTTGCCTCGGATTGGGCAAACTGATTTTTGACCCGAGCTTGGACTCAGCGTCCGAACTCGGCAAGGACTTGGCAAATTGAAAAACTCAAGAAATTCAAAGATTTTTAAGGATTTAAAACTTTTTTCATATATCATTTAGTCAATTAACATCAAAGACACAATAATTGAGATAAATAGAAGCTACTTTACACACATACACAAGTTTACATTGATCACATAAGTATAAATGCAATTTTTTGAAGGAAATAAGTTAAACTAAATAACACATTAGAAATATAAATAGTTTCACTGTCAAATGTTTGCAATATTTATGAAATATGAAATCCATGGAATCAAAAGTTCAAAACATATATTAAAATAAAAGCTAGAGCCCAAAAGACTAAGGCTTAGAGTAGCCTATATCTTCCTACGTGTATGCCTAAGATAGGTCATGGAAGATTCTGCAACCATCTTCTCTCCCTATGTCTGAGGCTCAACCTCAGTGGCATCCTCATGATCCTCAGATCCCTCACTCTCAGCCTCAGGGTCCTCCATTGGGTCTCCTTGTGCTCTAGCCTCCTCCTCTGCCATCCATGGTTACTGCCTTTGCCTCTCGATCCACCTGATCAACCCATTCTAAGTCTTCATCACTGAAGACAGGATCATCAATCACAGTGTTCCACTTTGCTTGTGGATTAACCTCCTCTAAAATGATAGGATATGCGTCAGTACCCAAGATCTGTCTTTGACGGAGGTGAAGGTTGTAATGAACAAACACAAGATTATTCACCCTTTTCACTGCCAACTTGTTGCGCTTCTTCAAGTGTATATGTTTGAACATACTCCAGTTGTGTTCGCATCCTGAAGCACTACATGGCTGGCTCAAGATACGAATTGCAATCCTCTGTAGATTTGGCGTCAAAGTACCAAACATCTCTCACCATGCATATGAAACAAGAAAATTTAAAAATCAATTCTATAACTTTGACTTTATCAATGTAAAATGGTAGTAGAATTAGAAATTAGAATCATATATTTTTACTTGGCATCAATAGTGTCCAATTTTTCTTGCATAAGTCTCGTGAGAATAAGTCTCCTCGTGAATTCTTATACATTTCTATCTCACAGACTACATTTGCTCCAATTGTTGAATTAGGTAACATTCTCTCTACAACATCATAGAGCCCACTCCACACCTCATCATTGGCCTTGAAACCTGGGTTGAATTGGAATGCCAAATTAAGGTAGTGGGCAGCTGCACGTATAGGCTTGTGAAGTAGATTGTGCCATTGTCAATCAATGACATCCCATATGGGACCATATTTAGTCCAATTCCCTGCATAAAAAGATCTAATGGCCTCTTTCACCCTGTCCATACCCTCATAAATGTATCCCATTGCAGACTTCTCTCCGTCAGCAATTCGTAGGAGAACAACAAGAGGCTCTATGAACTGCAATTATTGTGAAAGTTGAAACATTAAGCTTTAAGTTTTAAGTTTTACTTTTAAAAATGAACAATGAACATAAACAAGTGTGAACAAAAATGATGAAATAAAATGGAAATGAGGACAAAAAGGAAAATTTCCTACACAATCTCTTTGGCCGGTTGTCAAAAGCCACTCTCATCAAAAACCTGATCAGCCGTCTCAATCCCTGCATTGTTGTTCACATATGATGATGTGGTCCACTCCTCACTTACAAACATGCGTTTCAAACTAGCCTTGGATTGAAGCAAGGATTGCAACGTGATAAAATTTGTTGCAAATTGGGTGACCCTTGGACGACCCAACTCTTTTTTATTTGTAAAATTTCTTATAAGGTTGAGGACCCAAGTATGATTATATATGAATTTACAAATACTCCTTCCATGCTCTACACATGTTTTTATCTAGGGAAGTTTGCCAAGATCCTCCAACATGAGGTCAATGCAATGAGCAGCTCAAGGGGTCCAAAACAAGTGGGGGTGCCTCTCCATAAGAAGTTTACCTGCAACAACATAATTTGCTGCATTATCCGTGACTATCTGTATCACATTCTCCTCACTCACCTCCTTCAACACTTCCTCCAATACCTCACAAAGATACTCAACATTTTTTGTTTTCTTTGAAGCATCATTTGATTTCAAAAACACAGTGGCACCTAAGAAAAAAACGCAATTTAGTACAATCATAATTTAAAAACTTAATCACTAAATCAATAGTTTACTACTAGTAAGTACAAGTTCTACAATTCCCTGATGAGGAGACAAGAAAATTTAGTAGTGTTCTACTTTTTCTGTCTGTCTAACCATCAGTCATGATGGTGCAATCCTTCCTCCATACCTCACGCTGCTCGCCAATTGCGACTTTTACATCAGCCACCTTTCGGGTCAAAATAAGACCTTTTAGCTCCTCATCATTAGGGGCTTTGAACCTTGGTCCACAAATAGTAACAATATCTATTGCAATTTGCCAAAAAGGAGACCTAAAACAAATTAAATAAACAAAATAAGTATACTATTAAGTTTTACTTTCAATTTTAAAAATTAATATAATCAATGTGGCATATTCTTGAGTCTTGAAAGCAAGAAAATCAAGACATAAAAATTAAAATAATAAGTACCTTGCTGCATTAAAGAGATAATTTACTCACTGATATTTTGAATAAAGTGACTTTATTAAAAAAAAAGCATTGTTTAGTAAGAGGTTGAGGATGATGAATTTGCAAAGTATACACAACGATTTCCATAATGATTAGTTAGACCATGTAGCGGCTTTCATTAAAGAGACATTAATTTGTTATGATCGTAGTCAAGCATTAACAAAGAAGCACATATTCAAAGAAGGGTGTCTCTTTCTAGAAAGCAAACACTAATTATAGAGTGTCACCTCTCTTGGAGAAATCAAGTCATTTCACAAGAAGACATAAGCATTGTTCAACGATATAAGAGTGGGAATTTTACATTGTGGGGGGAATAATAACCAATATTACATTCCCACTTGAACCATCCTTAGTGGGGAGATGATTCAAAGGAGAGATGCCTTTCAAATAATCTGAGAATGTGTTTTTTGATTTGATGTAGATGGACCTTCATTGAAGCAACTTGTATCAAGGATGTTGATGCGCATGTAAGTATTTGTTGTCCTCGAGTATTAATTTATCTACTCATTGTAATCTCTCTCTTATTTGTATTTTTGTACGTACTATAAGAGCTATTTGCCTTGATCTTTTTCGGGGATGCTCTTGCAGGAAAAAGAAGATAGATATCAGATTCGGAGGGAGTTTGACTCTTCTGAGGTAACTTTGGACAAGGAGCTCAAAAGATTGATATTAGACTTAGAGGGAGTCTAATAGTTCATCTTAAGCAATCTTGGATGAAAATATCAACATATTGATATCTGCTCAATGTGTTCTTCTTTGTGAGAGAAGTTCGAGGTGAAATCCCTTGTTTCCATCCTCTGCGTTGAGGCATGATGGTGTCATATGTGTGACTCCATGTTTTTTTTAATGGGCCTACGTCCCGTGTACATCATGAGGAAGTGACGACTTCCAAATGATTATCACTTGTATTTGCAAAAGTTATTGAAAGGTGACGAGCTTACAATAACTTAATCTTCTATTATGATGGACATCCTATGATGTCTAAGTAGATATTGATAGATGATAACTTGCATGGTGGATTAAGTTCCTTAAACAGACCATGATCTTCTATTGTGATGGACATCTTATGATGTCTAAGTAGATCATGATAGATGATAACTTGCATGGTGGATTAAGTTCCTTAAACAGACAATGGCCTTCTATTGTGATATACATCTGATGGCTGAAATAGATCATGATAGATAATATCTTGCATGGTGGATTAAGTTCCTTAAACAGACCATGGCCTTCTATTGTGATAGACATCTTATGATGGCTGAAACAAATCATGATAGATGATGAATGTCCCTATGGTAAGTATTATTGAGGATACATGTGCACATTACCTATGGACATTTTTGAGTACTTGGTGAGTATCATGCGACTTGATATTTTGTGGCCAATGCTCCGGATATCATGAGATGATATCTTTATAAATTTTTGAGTACTTAGTGAATATCACGTGACTTGATATTCTGTGGTCAATGCTCTCAATATCATGAGATGATATTCTTATGAATCTATGAGTTATGGTGAATATCATGCGACTTGATATTCCTAGTCTGACCAAATCTCTGATATCACGGTAAATTATATCTTTTGATCCTAATCACGTGTTTAATCTTCCCTGGCTAAGAGGGAGTGTTGATGTTTTGTAGCTTCAGTCGGTTAAACACTATGAGTCAATACTAGTGAAGATATATATAGAATATATGAGATGTATATATATACTAAAATATATATATATATATATATATATATATATATAGATATTATTATGTAAATATTAGAGAAATTATTATAATACTCGAGATATTATATATATATATATATATATATAATCATAATTGTCATTATATTAATTATATAATAATGAATAGACATGTCCCTTGAAGGGACATGTCTCTCTTGGCTCATTCTCAATATAAATGCAAGAGATTGTTGCATTTGGAAAACACATACTATACAGGTAGTGCTATTATATTTGCAACGATCCTAAAAAACCTTAACATATTCCCAAATTGCATCACCTTTAAACCTCCTTGAACTTAGAATTTTTTTCCTTTTGATTGTTCTTCTTTGATCTTGGATTTTGGACTTCTTGGCATGAACTTTGAAATTTGGAAGATGTCTTTCAAATCTTCCATTGTCCATCCATTCTTCTTCTTGTCTTGAAATTCTTCGTAGGTGCCTTAGTTGTGTTTGTTTTCCTCATTTGTGAATGTGATCTTTTCTTATACCATTTGAATTCCTTCCTTTGATCCGGATCTTTGGAAATCCCAGGTTGTTGTAGCATCTCCTTCATCTTTGTCTACCCTTGATTGTTCATTCCTAATAACAAGCTTGCATCAAACTTGTAAAACAACATTGAGAAAATTGTCAATAACTCATTAAAAAGGCTTCACCAATCTTACCTTTAATCTGAAAATGACCTTATGAATTTTGAAAATGATGAAGTCCTATCCTTGGAAATGCACTTTCACGTTTGATTTTCAGGAAATTTCCCATACTAGGCAATTTTCACCATTGCTTCCTTAGTGATTTCACTCTCTTTTCCATGCATAAACTTAACATTTTCCCTTTGAAACTTGACCTTTTCCTCTTTCCCTCTTGGAATTTTCTCTAGATACTTGGTGATTTCAACCTCAAATGGCTTTGGACTCCACAATTTTCCAACTTTTCTATGGCTCTAGAGAGTGAATTTCATCTCTTGGTTTGCATTCCTCGCTTAGGTTGTCAACACTTAGCCAATTTTTTATCATGAGATGGTGGACTTTATCTTGGTTTGAGGAATTTCATCAACACTTAGCCAAATTTTCAAGTCATCCTAAGCTGAGAGGACATTGCTTGTGCTTGGTCTCCACAATTTTCCAACTTTTCTATGGCTCCAGAGAGTGAATTTCATCTTTTGGTTTGCATTCTTCACATAGGTTGTGAACACTTAGCCAATTTTTTATCATGAGATGGTGGACTTTATCTTGGTTTGCGGAATTTTATCAAGACTTAGCCAAATTTTCAAGTCATCCTAAGCTAGCAGGACCTTGCTTGTGCTTGTGAATTTCCAACAACTTTCCTTATTTGAAATCAAGATTTTTCACAACTTCAGGAATTTTCCACAACTTTCCATGGAATTTTTCAGGTTGATTTGAGAAATTTCTTCACTATATTTTCCTTATTGTATGGTCATCTACCTCCTGAAAAGATTAAAAAAAATTCTAAGTTAGGAGAGGGTATGAAATTTATGAATGCAATGCATGGAAATCTAAGTCTAATTAAATCTTATTCTAATTTCACTTTGCATTCCTACACCCAAAATTCATCCTCAATCCTTTAAAATTTGAATTTTCAATCAAGAATTAGGAATGGAAGTATGAAAAAGCAAGGATGAAAACATTGAATCTACCCCAATTCTGTGAATTTTCAGATTGTAATCTTGAATTTGATCTGAAAACCTCCTTCAAGTCTGCATAAAATCACTTTGAACCTGTCAATTAGATTAGAAACCTTAAGAAAATTCTCAAGAAATTTAGGAAAATTGCCTGAAAATTAAAAGAATTTGGAAATTTGAATGTAAATCTATCTTCAACTTCCAGCAAACATGAAAATTTTGACGAAACCTTTGATTTGTGCCAAGAAATATCTTCAACAAGCATGAAATTCAGTTTGAAAATCGTCCAAAGCCCTCACCTTGCTTTGAAATCAGAAAAATATTGCCAACTCTAGAGCTGTGATTTCTGACTTGTGATGAATGAATGCCAAGTCTATGTATATATAAGAATCATAGATAGCCAAGACGAGGTCGACTTGCTTGTTTTATTGCTTTCTTTTTGATTTTTTCTTTCTTTAAATTTTCATGAATTTTTGATTCCTTTATGCTTTCTTCTAGAACTCCTTCAAGTCGATCTTCACCTTGCCTTCTTCTAGAACTTCTTTAAGTCTATCCCTTTATGCTTCTAGAATCTCTTCCAAGCGTGGGCGGACTTGATGTAGGATTGAGGATTTTTCCAACACTTAGCAAAATATCAAAAAAACCCTAGGCTGGGTGGACTTCACGTCTACTCAAGGATTTTCCTTGCTTGGATGGGTGGACTTTGGTGTGAAACAAGAAATTTTCACATTTTGTTTTGAACGGACTTCTCTTGAGACCAGGAATTTTCCTTCTTCTTGGGTGGACTTCATGTTGACTTGTGGATTTTTCAAACACTTAGCAATTTTTTCCTAGCCTTGGCAGACTTCATGTGAGTTTAAGGAATCTCCTCATGGGAGAGGGCGGACTTGACCATGACTTGAGGATTTTCCTTGAACTCTTGGGCAAAGTTGAGGTCTTGATGAGGATTCTCAAGCTTGGAGGGCAAAATATAAAATATAATATTTAGTTATAAGTCACATTTATTTTAAGATATTTTATGTATACATAGTCAGGATATTTGAGAGTGGTTTCAGATCTCTAGGAGTTATAATGGAGATTTTAGATCCTAAAATTTTTCAGACTTAGCCAAATTTTGTTAATTAATATGCTTCCATCAGTGTTCCTTTCCATAGCCCTTTTTTCAAGATCTCTAATAAATTTGATAGTGGAATAAGGATTTTCCAAGAATTTTTACAACTTTTCTTGGATTGGAAACATGAATCTTCATAACTTTCCATGCTTTTTCCATGAAATTCCAGACGAATTTGGTGTTGAAAACAAGAATTTTACACTGAGGTGATTTTTCACTTTTCTTAGTTGCAGACGTAACCTTCGGCCTTCCCAAAATAGGAACTTCTAAAAATAGAAATTTCGAGAAAAATAAAAAGCAAAAAGCAGGCAAATGATTGGGCCTATAAGTTTCAAAAACATTTTTTTTTGCAAAAGCAAAAAAGCAAAAGCAACTTTTCTTGAAAGTAGTCAGAATTGACCTCAAACAATGTCGATGAAGTTGGTCTACGATGCTTATTATTATGTTTGATAATATTGGTTATCCTTCAGTGTATTAATTGTCGTCAATGTATTAATTTTCCATTGGTTGTTACTCTCAATGGTAGTAATTGTTGGTTGGTTGATGGTTGTGTTCCTCTTGGCAACCGTCGGGTCCTTTAAATATGTTGTGTGCTGCCAAGGAAAGGGGTAGTGTATAATCAGATGAATTGTAATCCTTGGCCGACCATCTTTGGTCCTCTTCTCTATAATGAATTCATGAGCTAATAAAGATATATTTTTCTCCTATATCTGGTATGCACTGCCAACTGTATCACTATTTAATGTATGCAATTTACCAGGTATAATAGTAATCATTTGGTGTTGTTGCCTTAAAAAGAGTCATGTCAGCATTGCGTGATTCATACCCTTGGATCCCAATAAAGGCGAGAAGAGGCCACAAGTTTGTTAAGACCAAGTAATCAAGCGATCTTTAAGAATTTCAGAAAAAGAATGGAGTAGAAGATTACAAGAAATTACCAGAAAACTACCGCCCCCTGAAGAAGCATACTTCGCCAACCAAGTAAGACAACCTTGTGTACATACACCGTCAGTTGAGGAGTACCAAGAAGAAGACCTTGAACTAATAGACATATTGCACGACATTGAGAATCTATCTTAGGAGAACTCATCATTAGAGGATCTAAACCAAAGACCCTCAGATGAAGGGAGTGCAAGTACGATTTAGAGCTTGAAAATACCCGAGGTGTTGAGGATGCTATAGGTGGATGTGTAGAGAACACACACGTGGTTGAGAGTGCAAGGAAAGCACTAGAATGTAGCGGTCAAAACAATCCACCCAGGTTCGAGACACAAGGGAGCAAGCAGGCAAGAAAGATGGCGACTCCTCTGACAAGTCCGAATGTGGATCGGTAGAAACTGCCAAAGTTCATAGGGAACGAGTTGGAATACCCTACGAGGCATTGGAAGACGCGCGAGACTATTTGGGTAGAAAATAGTTAGGTTGATAAGGACTATTGTCTGAGAGTGTTTCCAACAACGCTACGGGGTACGACCATTGACTAGTACATAGAATTGGATGCTTCATCCATAGTCTCTTGGGACACACTTAGGAGGGCGTTTGAGGCCAAGTTTAAATTGCTACGAGACGACAATGAGATTGTCGCCAAAATTTATAATACCAAACAAGGGAAGAACGAGAGTGTATGTGCTTACAATCGTAGGCCCAAGGAATTGTTGGGCAAGTTGGAGAATCAACCAACTGATGGGTTGAAGAAGAGGTGGTTCATTGAGGGGTTGATACCCTCCTTGCTCAAGAAAGTGAAAGTGGTGCCTCCACCTCATATGTCAGTGCCTACAATTAGGCGATGGACATTAAGAGTGGAAACGAGTCATCCTCTCGAGGGAAGAGGAAGACACATGATGACAATAACACCGAGGGTAGTAGCGATGGTGAATCAACAATAGTCTAGGCCCTACGGTGAGACATGATGAGAATGATGAAAGAACTAAAGGTTGAGAAAGGGACTAGTAAAGAAAGTAATGAACTCTGGTGTACGGAGTGCAAAATTGAAGGGCACACGAAAGTTAATTGTCCTAAAATGATGTTTTGTGAGATCTGCCAAGTGATGAGTCATTCAGTAAAGGATTGTCCATATAATTTGAAGACTAGAAGCACTAAAGTACTCTTCACACAGGGAGAGTCCACTTCATTGAAACCCCAAAATGTATTGCCGGGTGGTTATGGAAATCAATGGCAGAATCAAATATAGTACAACTCCAGAGGATGTCCTATCATATAGTGCTGAAGGTGTAATGAGTGGGGTCACTTTGCACAAGATTGCTAGAGCGGGAAAAACAACAAGGTTTTGTTGTGCAAGTGGTGTGATCTGGGGAACTATGAGGACACCAATTGCCCAAAATAGAAGGGAGTAAACATGCTGGACATAAAGGAGCCGGACGAGGAAGTACTAGTGATCACCAGACTCCAAACTAAGAAGGCAGTTTATCTCGACCCCCGTACGAAGAGGGAAAGACTTTGGGAAGTGAAGGCTGATGTTGAATGGGTGATGGCAGAGTTTATAAGGGCCTCGAATGATGCTGCTAGCACTCCACTACAATTAGATTTAGAGAAAACTATCATGAGATAGATGTTGCAAGCCAGTGTATCCGTAAGGGTATCTGACCTTTTGCAAAATATGCCACAATCGAAGATGGCCATTACCCACGTAATCAATAACAACACACTCGACCAGGAGCATGAGAAGTCGACAGAGAAGTCAATCGATACCTTGGCCATTGACCTGATGTTGCTGACAATGGGCATTGGAGGGAAGCCAACCGTCATTGAGATGGAGATAATGGGACGGAAGTGGACAAACACCATTGTCTATAGAGGCTCAAGCGTGAATGTACTACTGGAGGAGACATGGAAGGCCCTCAACAAGCCAACACTCTGGCCACCAACCTTCCATTTGGTAGGTGCCGATGAGAATGGCATTAAACCACTTGGGATGCTCATGGCACAGAAGGTCACCATTGGCTCTCAACATTTCTTTCTGGACTTTGTCATCATCCCACTGGAAAGGAAGGCATACGATGCCCTCCTTGGAAGGGGTTGGCTGATCACAACGAAAACAAACCACAATTGGAAGTAGAAAAAACTCTTGATCGAGAGTAGAGAGAGGAAGTATGTAATCGATTTGAGAAACCAGGTGGTGAGTGAGGAGTTGGCATCCTCAGAATCAGAGTCAGAAGATGGAGAGTTGGGATTGGACGAAAGAAGGAAAGGCATGGAACCAAGTGACAAAGGGGTGCTTGAGCTGGAATATTGTTCTGAAGATGAGACAAGTTCCTTGAATTGATTATTTCATTGGCAAATGGAGGACTATGAGGTATTTTCACCAACCTATAATTATCTTGAAGCTACAACTCTCATTGAAGAGAAGCCAATGAAAGCATGTAAAGTTATGGATGATACATCTGATAGTATAGAGATGGAAATTGGAAAGAAAAACGTAATGAAGACTGTGGAGAGGCCATTGTTTAATTCGTGAATGCAAAGGCTGTTGTTTAATTCACACTCTTCGACAGTTGATAGATTCCTTTCTAGGCGAGGGTATATTCGTTGTTAGAAGAAGCAATGGGAGGCAGCCTTGGCAAGATCTTACCTTGGCAGGAACTTGGCAGTACAAAGAAGAGAGAACATTGAACTAGTTTGTATAAAAGGTTGGAGCAACCATCCCGTACCCAAGTTTCCCGTATGGTCTCTACCACCTTCGTGTGATATATGGTTTTGTTGTTTTATGCAATGTACAACACTACGTGAACATTTTGTGGTTTATGTTTTCGAGCGACATCTACTCACCTTGTACAACACCTTTGTCTCAAAACCCTCCACACAACACTTTGACCATTCTGTACGATAGATTGGGGCATGGTCTTTGATGACACCTACATTTAGATTTCATACGGTGCTTGGATGACTCTGTATGACAAGTTGATCCAGTTGTGCATCACGAAGTACCATCCGTATGACCATCCAAGCTATTTTCAAATCATTGTCTACACTCTTGCCATTTGTCTTCCTGAATATTACTTGATGTATACTTGTTATCTAGAAGACAACTTTTTCTTTTGGGGGGATGTAGTCGGCATGCAATGTCTATTATTATCTTTGATAATATTGGTTATCCGTTAGTGTATTAATTGTCGTCAATGTATTAATTGTGTATTAGTTGTTACTCTCGGTGTTTGTTAGTGTCGGTTGGTTGACAGTTGTATTCCTCTTGGCAACTGTTAGGTCCTTTAAATATGGTGTGTACTACCAAGGAAAGGGGCAGTGTATAGTTGGATGAATTGTAATCCTTGGCCAACCATCTTTGGTCCTCTTCTCTGTAATGAATTCATGAGCTAATAAAGATATATTTTACTCCTATATCTTGTACGCACTGCCATCTGTATTATTATTTCATGTATGTAATTTACCAGCTATAGCAATAAACAGTTGATCTTCGTCCCTTGGCCCTTCTGAATACCTCAGTGGTATCTAAATACTCTTTTGGTCATGCTTTCTCCCTTTTACTTTTTGACATCCCTGAATTTGGATTGAACTCCTAAACTTTACACTGGCAAGAGACCAGAGACTGAAACTGAAACACCTAAACAAAAGCCTAAAAAGCAAAAAACTGGGGGTTCCCATTTTCAATGTGGCGATGTGTGATTATGTCACAACTTGACCCTTTCACCAATAATGTACAAAGGAGAAATCATTCCAAGTATTCAAGGATCATTTATCCATCATCACTCACCAATACATCAAATCAGCACTCTCTCAATCATCACTCCTCAATCTATGTATTTCACATTCAATCAATCATCATTCACTAAACATCAATTGGGGATCAAGCAAACAGACCTGCAATCAATTCTTCAATCATTTCAATCATTAAATCATTGAAACAGAAATGACGAACAGTCATTGATAATAAGGAAAAACTTATCAGTTCATTTACATAATCAGCAGTATCTGGTGTGAATATCTAGATATGTGTATACAGCATAATGAATCTATCTGTGACTACTTATCTTGTGACATGTGCATACAGTTCATGCTTATAAATGACTTCTTTATTACTCATAGACATACATAGTGGCATTATTCTGAAGCTAAATATATTGTTGATTATACTTAGCAGCCATAGCATATTAAAGACATTTCTGATCTAGTCTATTATATGGACATATGGAATATGTGACTTGGAATGTGCATTTAACTGCTGCAACAAACCATGGTACTGGAAATGAGGTAGTCATAGAAGGGAAAATGGTGATGAGGTCGCCTTCTAAGCACGCCACCTCATGTTGGACTAAGGAGTCACATGGGGCCCAAGGGGGACAAGGGGACTACCTTTGGGCTTAGGAGGAGGGACTTTCCGGGCACCTTGCTGTATATTCTTCATGACCGTTACCATGGTGAACAAATGCATTAGGATGCTAAATCATTGGATACAAGGTAGAAGTGACAAGGATGAGGAGACTGGTGATAGGACACCACACTAGGTACGCCACCTCATTTGTATGGGAAGGGCCAAATGAGGCCAAGAGGGATGGTATATCCACTCTTGGGCCTAGGGTTGGGGGTCTCTCGGACACCTCATCAAATCACCCAATCTTAATACCTCCGTGATTGAGACATCTTAAATCTGATTCAAGCATTCTGTTAATCTCATATATATTTACTGCTAACTTAAGAATGTCTAATTATGAATTAAGATTATAATGTTCCCTAACTTGTTGCAGGATCTCACTCAAAGCAAAAAGCTATCCTAAAAACCGACTTATTTTTATATAAAAACTATAATATAGGGCAAATCTGGATATTTATGAGTTGGCAACATTACATTTTCTTTTGCAATAATCACACTATTTTTTATCAAAAGGTTATGATTGTTTTTAAAAGAAAGTTGTGTGAGTTTTTAATGGAAATAATCCAATTTTTCATTTCAAAATTCACATTTATTTCTTGTGATAGCTAGGGTTTTTGAGCAGATTTTTTTGTAAAAGTTACTTTTGTGCAAGGGTCTCATGGATAAGGCTTTCTGTTGTAATGAAGGCACCCTAGTGGCAAGTGCTCTATTTTTTTAGTTTGCTATTTTTAGCATTCAGCGAGTCATGTCATATATCTTGTTTCATGGTTTCATCCTCTATTCTCTATATAAGGTGATGAACCTCTTTGTAATCGATATCCTGCTATATAATAAAATATTAAAATATTGCGATCTATTAATTTTTACAATATCCTTTAAATAATAAAATATAACTCTCAATTATAGAAGTTTGCACAATTAGAATAAATGTGAAATCCATATAATTCAGATATTATTGCTAATGACGAATTCTGTTAATATTTAGAAAATAGATTTTAATGATCAAGTTTTCTATTTCCAGTAGCTGATTAATTAGTCTTTTTATGTCAATTTATTTCTCAATGAATTGCCATTTCTGCCTATAAACCTGCTTGATATTTGATCTTAGAGGGTCACAATCTGCTGCAGATTGTAAAGGTATTTTAGTTCAAACTTAGATTTGCACAAATGGTGATTCTATGTGAGATGACCCTTAGGAATTGTGGGTTTTCATCCTCCAATTCCACGCCTATAGGCATTTCATCTAAGTTGGTTGAATTGTAGTTCTTGCTCGAGGAGTAATAATCACATATAAAATGAATTCTTCATATGGTGCTTACTTGTTTAGTGCCTCTCATATATATATTTTTCCTCCAGTAATTGTGATTCTTCACATGCCTCTTGACTTCTGATTAAATTAAACTTTAATTTTTAATTTTATTATTATCTCATTTAAAAAAATAGTGCCCTTTCCAAGATTGCTTGTTCTCAAGCAATAGCATACTAGGATACTCTTAAGAGTTTTTTTTTCAGTTGATCAAGTCTTTCTTGGAGATACTGGGATCCCATATAAATTTTGGAAATATTATGAATCTCTAATGATGCAGTGCATTTCCTGTTGAACAACTTTGTCTTTCATGTCTTTTTAGTCAGCATGCAATGTCTATTATTATGTTTCAATAATATTGGTTATCCGACAATGTATCATTTGTTCATTTTAAGTGTTTGTTGGCTTCGGGTAGTTATAGGCATTGGGTAATTACAAGCAGTTGTGTTCCCCTTGGCAGTCATTGGGTCCTTTAAATAGATGTGTATCATCAAGGAATGTAGTATTATCTAGTAAGAATAAGATCAACTCCATTACCTAGCTGACCATATCTGGTCTTCTTATGTAGTAATTATAGGCATTGGGTATTCACAAGCAGTTGTGTTCCCCTTGGCAGTCATTGGGTCCTTTAAATAGATGTGTATCATCAAGGAATGTAGTATTATCTAGTAAGATCAACTCCATTACCTAGCTGACCATATCTGGTCTTCTTATGTAGTAATTTATTTTACTCTTGTATTTGGTATGCATTGTCATCTCTTGTATTAATTTACTTATTTATTTTATTAAATAGAGTATTAAATGTTTGATGCCAATGCCTTAATGATATCGGGTCAGATTTGAGTGATTCATGCCTGTAGATCCCAATAAAGGTGAGAAGAGGCCACAAGGTGGTCAAGACCATGAGGTCAAGCAATCTTTAATGATCATCAAGAAAAGGGAATGGAGAAGATTATGAGAAACACTTAAGGAAAATACAACCAAATGATTCCCAAGTTGGAGCCCTTCTCGAGAACGTAGTCGAGTTTAAAAGTCAAGACAACCTTCTCTACATGAGGGAAGTTGGGAGACAAAGTCACATTCCTTCATAGAATTGTATAGGAGTAGCCATCAAGGAATTGAAAGCTTGTCAATCAAAGGAGAAGTTGAGCTAAGGGTGTATGAAAGAAAATTTGAAGGCGAAACAAGTGCATGGAAGGCTGAAGGTGAGGATTCCTACATGGCTGAGAGTGTGAGAGGAACATCAGAATGTCCAAAACAAAACTTTCGAACAAGCAGATTCTATGTACTAGGTTTTCATTACAATAAAACCATGGCAAGCCCTAGTGGATAAAAGCAAAAGTTGACCAAGTTTGCAAGGAATGGATTGGAGGATCTTGTTAGGCACTGTAAGACTTGCGAAACAATTTGGGCAACAAATGGGCAAGATGATAAAGCTATTTCGATACAATCTTTTCCATCCACCTTGTGTGGTATAGCGATTGATTAAGTTGACTAAGCCTCCATAAATACATGTGAGAGATTAAATAAGGTCTTCGAAGAAGAGTTTAAATTGCTTCATGATAATGAAATAGTGGTAGAAATTTACAATACAAAACAAGGTAAGAACAAAAATTTACGAGCTTATAATTTCAGAGTCGAAGAATTACTGGTAAAATTGGAGATGTAAATGAGGTTTATGAGCATATCAAAAAGGAGTTTATAAGCAGATCCTCGAAGTATATTAGAGCAGATATTCAGAGCATATTATAACAGACCTTTAAGCATATTGGAGTAGACCTTCAAGGCAGATCTATAGTAGATTTTGGAAGTGATTGAAGGCCGATTTCGTGAAGGGTTTATGAGAAGACATATAAGAGGAATTATGAGCAGATGTGAGGCAGATTTAAGGGAGAATTATGTAGCATTTTTGAGCAGATTTTGAAGCATTTTTTAGCAGATTTATGAATTGTATTGGACCAGATCTGAATCAAAGTTATAAACAGAATTAAAGGATACTTAGGATTAGAGATTGTAGCAAATGTTTGAGTAGAAATTAAGAGCAAGAAGAGCTTGTGAAGACAAATCAGATGTCCATCATCCATTGAAGAAGCAACATCCTAAAGGTGGAACTTACTCATTTAGAAGTTGGTGCATCCCCAAAGAAGAGACTGGCGTCTCTTGCTGAGTTGGTGCTCAATGGTTGGGATTAGTGTCTCTAGTGGGTTGGTGCCTTGCACATTTGTAAGAAGAGTTCTTTATATAGTCAATATTTTACCATGGTTTTCTGCCACAAGGGTTTCCACGTAAAACGTGTGTTCATCTTGTGTTCCTTATTGAGTACAATTTTCGTTTTTATGTTTTGACAATATTGGTTATTTATTTGACTATGTATTAGTTGTTCGTATTAAGTGTTTGTTGGCTTTGAGTAGTTATAAACGTCACTTGGTTGACCGTTGTGTTCCTCTTGACAACCATCAGATCCTTTAAATAGATTGTGTATAGACAAGGTTAGCAATATGATCTAGTTTGATTAACTTCGATCCCTGGCTGACCATCTCTATTCTTCTTATATAATTATTTAATGTGCAAATAAATATATATTTTATTTCTGTATCTGGTATACATTATCATCTCTATTGTTAATTCATTTATTTATTTTATCAAATAGACTAGTAAATGGTTTTGATACTGAAATGTAAATTATTACCATTTATACTAAAATATAAATTATTTCATTTTGCAGACATTTGTTAAGAAAATTATAATATTATCTGTGTTTTCTGAATGTAGTTATGTATCTGATTAACATTTAAGGAAACACTATATGAAATTTTGGTAACATCTGAAGTAGATGACTAGAACTAGACTCTACTATGCCAGTTTTCTAATTCTAACAAGATTCTACAATATCTATATGCTGAAAATCATTTTTTATTAGAGAAATATGATAAGCCTCTTTGCACACAAAGGGGAGCTGCCAGGAGAAAAAGTGCCAGCTCCATTTTCTAACCCACTTCATTCTTGAAGCTTTTTCTTGATTTGGGAGAAAAAATTATACCCAATTATATACTTTGCAAGTTGGAGTTTTATTTATTTGTAATCCTTCCACAAAATGTAAATATGTTTGTTTCCCAGAGAGTCTACTTCACAATTTTAACGTTTTCCAAAGAAATAAATTGTACATATTGTTTGTAATATTTGGATATTTGGACTCTGGAGGATCCCAGATGTTATTAAATGCTGAACAAAAGAAGAGAAGGAAAAACCAAAATTGCAACTGATGTTTAATATGTAGTCTGATAAATTGACCTGTGAGGTTGCTGTATTTCTTTTCATATATTTCACTTTTGCCCATCTTCAAAGTGGGAGTGTAATATCTAGATTCTTTTCATTTCTGCAGTGGCATGAATTTTGAGATTATTGTTGTTGATGATGCGAGTCCAGATGGCACTCAAGAAGTTGTGCAACAGTTGCAAAAAGTTTATGGGGAAGACCGCATTGTGTGATTCCTAACCTTGATTATTACAGTTTCCATGAGTTTAAAAGCAGTTTGATTTATATTTTGGCTTCTCAAGTCTTCAAAACTCACAATTAATGCCATTCTTTTCTTTTTCCCTATGGCTGGGTTTTCTTACAGCTTCTGAGACCACGGAAGGGCAAACTTGGTTTAGGTTTGTATGCATTGGAACTTTCATTTGAGGGAAGATTTTATTTATTAATATTTTGATGTTCTTTATAGTGTATGGATATTCTGATGTCTAACAAATAACATTTTGAAGTTCTTGAAATACTTTCTCCACTATTGTTAATTCTCTTACACTTGTATGTGATGGTTGAATTTGGGAATGCTTACAGGAACTGCATATGTGCATGGCCTAAAGCATGCATCAGGAGATTTTGTTGTCATTATGGATGCAGATCTTTCTCATCATGTAGGCATTCAAAAGTTTAATTTGTTTAGGTAACATTTGTGAGATCTTGTTTGTAGTGGGATATTATCTGACAGTGGCAATTTTTCCTTTTCACTGCAGCCAAAATATTTGCCAAGTTTCATTAAGTAAGTTTTTCTCTGTTTTATATGTCTAATGGTTTATTAATTTACAATCTTTTCATTGCACATGATTGTTATGTAGTGGATGATAAGCCAATAAACCACATAGGCATGATGTCTCTGTAGCAGCTGTGCAAATTTCAGTTCATTGGTATCTTTTTAGTATTTTGCCGATTTTCTGTTATCCTTTCTGAGGTCTATTATGCATGTGATTCTAGGAATTTGAGTTATGAATAATTTTATGTCAAGTGCATCTGGGGTTTTATCTTTGCTTTCTTTATTCTGTTCATTATAAGAAAAAAATTCTGTTTCAGAAAGCAGATGGAAACTGGTGCTGATATTGTTACTGGGACACGCTATGTAAAAGGAGGTGGTGCACATGGTTGGAATCTTATGCGTAAACTAACAAGCCGTGGAGCAAATGTGCTTGCACATACACTCTTATGGCCAGGCGTTTCTGATTTAACTGGTTCATTTCGGTATGTAATGTGTTCGATGATTTTGTCTTGAACATCTATGTAACCTTTTGAAACTAATGGGTACCTGACTTTTATCATATCTATTTTTGCTGCTGTTTACAGTCTTTACAGGAAACCTGTACTTGATGAACTTATTAAGACCTGTGTCAGTAAAGGATACGCTTTTCAGATGGAGATGATTGTTCGGGCTTCAAGAAAACATTACAACATTGAAGAGGTATCTTGTCCTTTTAAGGATGGTTATAGCAGTTCAAATTACCATACAGTTACATTTGTCATATTGTTTAGCCATTAAAACCTTGTGTAGAATTGTTGTACGATATTCTTAGGTTTGGCTTCTTACACAACATTTTGCATGTTGTGTTATTGGGTAACAGTTTCCTCAGATACTTTGGCAGTTTGGCCCTTAAAAATCTGACATGACTAACATTACCTGGATTGTTTTCATGCAGGTGCCCATTACTTTTGTTGATCGGGTATTTGGAAGCTCCAAACTGGGAGGGTCTGAAATAGTTCAATATCTGAAAGGGCTTGTTTATCTGTTTCTAACCACTTAATGGAATTTTGTTGATGCTAAATTTTATGTTGAATAATGGCTGTTCTTTTCATGCCAATCTAGATTCTCTGATTAGTCACATTAAATATAGCCGAGATAAAATTTTAATTCTTTACCTGGTAATTCAGATGGCAAATGAGTACTAGCAAAATATACATTGAGATGTCCTTGGACCGATTCAGGAGAATAGGGGAAAAACCATAGATGATCTGGCATTCTCAATAATTTCTAAAAGCCTTATAGGGAAAGAGAGAGAAAACAGCAGGAAACAGAGTTTACTACACAGGCTGAAACAGTGAGGAATTCACAAATATTATTTTTTGTCGACCTCCAAGAATTGAAAGACATTATAGATGATTTTTGAATTTTCATTCTAATAGGGTGCATGTGTGTTTCATTTTGTGAAATGTGGATCAACTTGCAAAATTGAGACAATTAATGTAGTTGAAAGGTAATTTGCTAATGACAGTCAGAAAATGACAGTCATTAGCAAATTACCTTTGCCTATAATTTGCTAATTCACAGATTTGCAACTGTTTTTAAATGACAGTCAGAAAATGATATGGATGTTAGAACCCCTTCTGCTAATATTAGTATTCAGAAGATTTTACAATTGCCTCTGTCAAATATGGATTGTAGACTTGTGTGATTAGGTGTAGGTGCAAGGAAAGTGTTTTGTAGGAATTCTGGACTCATTAAGAGTATTGGCATTCACAAGCTTCAGGTGAGAAAATTTAATAACTTTTGTCACTCTGGAAGCCGGAAGCCATAACTCAGGCTGGTATAAGACTTGAAATGTTTGACATGATTAGAAATATTTGATTTTTCAATATCAAAGTTGGGGAATCCACAACATTATTTTAGGTTGGTAGGAGAATCAACAACATTATGTGAGGTTGTTAGAAAACATGTGGAGGTTATCCATAAGTTTGTATTACTTTGATTTTGGAAGGAAATTATTAGAGAAGCAATGCAGATGTAAAGTCAGTAGTATATCAATATTGTTTAACTTGGGGTATCTATGGAAAAATTCAGCAACAAAAACACACTTAAATATTATTATTCAAATAAACAAGGTTATAGTAAAATGAATTTCCGTGCTGTCAATGAGGACTGGAGACAATCTGACAGGACAGCATGTATCGGCAATATAAAATGTTACAATCACCATTCCAAACATTCAAACCAAGGAGACTCATGAAAGCTCCAATAGTTTTCTGAAGTCACATGGTTAAACCATGAGCCAAGTCCAAGTCAAATTGGTCCGACACCATAAGGGATGAGGCCGGAGTCGTGCCCCGAGCAGATTTTGGTGGAATGGATACCCCTCAGTCCTTGGCTCTTAGCTGAAGAGGTTCTCCGAACCTTAAAAAAAAATGGTCCAATTTGGATCCACACATTTCTCACAACATAGCATCCAACTTCTCATGGAGAATATGGATTTATCAAATTAAGAGGGGTCATTTTGTTAACCTAAATGTTTCACATTGGAACAATATTTGCTTTTATACCCTCTCGTGCATGGTTATTAATAGCACGTCACACACATATACCCCACTTAGTCTATTGTGTAACCCACCCACAACTTCAATGATCTCTTACATATGTCATAATGTCATTCAAGAAATTTCATGGATTCCTCTTAAGATGGTCCCACTCTATGATGGCCTAAGTATTAAATACATTACAATTATTAAACATTTGCATTGTTCATAGAATTTGTAAGATTTATATCACCTAATACTAACAAGTTTTTATAAAATTTGAAATAATATGAAAATTAATTATTGTAATTTATTAATTTGAAATAATTTGGAAAGTAATTATTTTAGTTTATTATAGGGTATTGGCCTTTGATATAAGTCTTGTGGTTATGCCTCACAAATAATTTTAAGTAAATGTGGTGGGAGAAAAGTATTCTATAGTTTGAAGGGGTATTGGAGTTGAATAATTGAATATTGAGCATTGAATTGTTAGCACATTAATGTTGAAATTTTGATAACAAATATTATAAAGTATATTTTTTTATATAGGTATTTATGTAAAAAATGTAGTAGGCAAAATGAACCAATACATATTGAATACACTTGTTATGAATCATGAAAAATATACTTGGTTGGGTATACAAATTCTTTAAAATAATGTACTTTGATTAATGAAAAGTTGAAGTGATTATTGTATGGGAGGAGTGATGTAAAAGTAGGTGTGTGTACTATGATGCAATGTGCCACTCAATCCATCTACCCTCGTAATTTGAGGTGGATATAGTAGTTGTATCCACAAATGTGATACATTGAAGAAATTATGGCCTAAGGGTTGATTTCTGTTTAAAATGATTCGAAGTGCAAAATAGTTTCCCATGGTTTTATAATTTTCTACAATTGGCTTAGTGAGATTAGGAACTCATCATGACCAATACCAAAGATCTTCATAAATTACCTCATTAACCATTGTATTTATAATAAATAATAGTGCATAATGATTAGTGGATTTGGGATTTATTGATCTCAAACTTGAAAACTCAAAGTGATTTTTGCTAAATAAAATATGCTAATGGTAATGGATAATGCACAATTGTAGAGTTTACCCTATTATTGGAATTAGCTGTGCAACAAATTTAGGATATCAAAGACATAATTCTACTTAGTGATGTAAATGGTAATACCAATTCATTGTCACTTTTATGTTTAACATCTCTTTTGGTGACACTAGGTAGGTAGTTGTGAAGAGGCAAAGGATGATTGAGATATAGCATAATGAAGCTTTTATGGATGTTTAGGGTTTATGTGGTTAGCAAACCGTATACCTCTCTTTGTATCAAAATCTTTTGTTATTTGTGTTAGTGAGATCTTGGAAACTAATTTACATCAATTGCACTCTTGGTGTGATGCAAATATAGATGAAAAATTACCTATGTTTTTATAAAGATAGATGTAATGCACGTTAAAAAGGTTTAGCCAATGCTATTCTAAAGGCATTGTTATGAAAGCAATTGAGAAAAAAGATTTGAACCATGTCAATTTACCATGCTATCTCTTTGTAGATACTCATATGTATTAGCTATTGTTAGAACCACCAATGAACTCAAGCTCCCAAGATCACTCACAAAACCAAAAGATACCCTCCATTATAGATTAGTAAGAGAAAAATATTCCCTAATTATGAGCACAATGGATTGATTAAAAATGAAATTGTACATACGATGCTTGGTTTACAAAGGCAAGGCTTAGAGATAGGACCAAATAGGATGATGCCAAGTTTCCTAATCTTGTGCCATGTGACTAGAGATAAGGTCACATGTTAACTAGAGACTTCTTTATGTAGTCAAGGTTAGAGGGTCTAGAATGGACTGTCCAACCTTGCAATTAAATATACAAAACAAAACACAAAATTGAATGTGAAAAGAGAATAGAAAATTTAATTATTGAAAATAAAAAATCAACATGCTCGCAAGCTTACATTCGGTCCATTGGCCCCACATGCATGCTTGAGGCTGCCATGAGTTTATTACAATAGTTGTATCTTAACATAAAACTTCTTGACCTCCTTTCTCCTAACTACTATTCCTTAACTACTCCCTAACTACCACCAATGATATTCTATGCTTCTTTACACGATTATACATCATATTCAATTGTTTGGAGTGGTCCATGTTAGTCTCCAAGGCCCCAAGTTGGTGTAATGTGTATTCCAACTATGGCTACTTGAAGATGGCCCGAATTAGTTAAGTCCAGTTATCCTACAGTCCCAAATACTCCCTGATGTATAAAACAAATATTTCAAACAATTTAACCAAGTTGGTAATATATCAACTTGTGCCTTTCTGTTCATCTACCAAATAATAGTAAATTAATTAGTGTATTTACCGATCAATCCACTTATAGTAATGTGTAAAGTAAAATAACAATTCACCACATCCATACACATATAATACTTTGATTTTTAACATGGAAACCTTGTTAGGGGAAAAACCACCTAGGACCGGTAACCCAAAATAATTCACTCTTTTGAAGTGAGCTTGGTTAAGAGCCAACCTTGTTAAAAGTTATAATAACACACTGTGAGGTGTGACCTAGTTAGAGGATTTATCACTAACAGTTCTCCCTTGACCAAACATTCACTATGGGGTCAACAAGAAAACAATCAACATTCATTGAATGTCGTATTGAAATATAAAGACTGTTAGGTCCCACTCAGTTAAGAGATTTATCTGTAGCAATGGTTAGAATGTTACAGTAATGATCTGATTCAAATACAACTTAATTTGCAGATTTTCATTACTATGCTAAGCTCAAAATACCTCTAGCCAATAATCTCAATTCAATGTCTTTGTTTTCTCCAACTCTGTTCTACTTGATAATTGCTTTTCTAATGCTCGGTGTTGTCTGCAGAATTGCTCAGTTATGTCTTCAACCTGTTTGGCCAGCTTTGCATGAATGCAATCTTCTCATGTGCATTCAAGAATTTAATCTGAATATCTTGTCTCCTTTTATAGACATCATAAACCATTTTATTTTCATCCATAGATTTTACCTCTTAATCTTCACCATTGATTTTGCCGCTTTAACCTTCCTTGATAGTTGTGTAAGTAACACGTTTCAATCTCATTCATTCAATCATCTTTGAATTTTGTCAACCATTTGATCATCATAACAAACATTATCTTTTACCACATAATCATCAACAATTGTCCATCTCATCATCTTTAGTCGATAATCATTAGTTCTATTTATTTCTTTCACTTGGTCAATACTACAGTGTGTCAGTGATAACTAGCTTGGTTAACATTGTACTCGGTATACACTACACTTTCTCAGTGTACACTGTTTCAACTCGGTGTATACTAAATTCTTCATTTACCGACCACATAAACTTGTTCAATCTTGATCTTTAATCCACAGTAGAATCATGTAATACAATCAAATCACTAAGATGATGTCATAGACTCATCAATAAGTAACCCAATGAATACCAAATCCATATCTTTCTCATACATCTCATCTTCATTTAGATATCTCATTCCTTTATCATTATTTTCTTCTTAAAATGTTTGTAACCATCATGATAAGTATAGTCAAAACTTGTTGACATCAATGACAATACATTAATTGATTTAATGTCTTACATATACCTTAATAGCTCAGTGATCATCAATCACTATATTTTGAAGTCTATCAATCTCTCCTTTAAGATATCCAATCAGTTGTAGTCTATCAATCTCTCCCTTTGGCATTGATGGCAATACAATATAAAATATGCCATAGAATACCAAACATCTGTTCTACAACTCTGTATGCAAATGCTGTAACTCAGCAAGCTTTCCCTAGCTTATGCATTTAGTATGTTTAATCACCACACATCATCAATAGTCTCCATTTCGGTTAGCTTCCTTTTGTGTTCTCTCCCTTACTTCATGCAGTCTCTCTCCCTGCAGATTTAGCTTGAATATTTCATGCAATCTCTCCCCCTTTGACAACAATGCCAAAAAGAAAATAATTAGCTCTTCAATAGCTAAAAGAATATCTCTGTTATTCAGTTCAGATCTAGTACCTTGCATGTATCAACTTGTCTTCCATTTTTCAGCTTTCACAACCTTCAGAATCCCAAAGTGTCAACATTATGCATCAACATTATTAGATATTCTAATAAAGTATAGGTTGATGCAACCTCCTAATCACCTTAGTGACTGAGAGATAGGGGATGGACCCCTAGTCTACTTCTCAAGTATTCAAATGTGTCCTTCGGTAAGGGTTTAGTAAACATACTCCAATCTTACTTTCTTTTCTTGAACTTGTTCCCTCAAGTAGTGATACTTAATACAAATATGCTTTGTCTTTGCATGCATCACTCGGTTCTTAGAAATATTAATTGCACTTGTATTATCACAATAGATTATCACTGGGTTATTGATCTCCTCATTTATACCTTCCAATAATTGTTTTATCCATGCAATATTCAAACAATTAGCAACAACAACAACATATTCTACTTCCGCAGTGGACTGAGAAATGCATCCTTGTTTCTTACTTATCCAAGTAACCAATCTTTCTCCTAAACAGAATTTTCCACTAGTAGTGCTCTTTCTATCATCAATGTTTCTAGCCCAATTTGTATCTATGTAAACTTTCAGCTTAAAATTGCCTTCTTTCTTATACCATTAACCATAGTTTTCAGTATTCTTCAAGTATCTCAAAATTCTTTTCACAACAGTCATGTGTGATTCTTTAGGATTAGTAGAAAATCTTGCTACAATTCCAACTGCATGTGCAATATCTAGTCTACTATGCACAACATACATCAATTTACCAATCATAGATCTATACAAGGTCTGATTTACCTTGGTTGTCTTGTCATCCTTTGTTAATTTGCATCCAACGACCATAGGTGTACCGATTGGTTTTGAGTCCTCCATACCGAATGTCTTCAATACTTCTTTGATATATTTTGATTGTGTGATGTATATGCCTTCATTCTGTTGTAATATTTGCAAGCCAAGAAAAAATTTAATGTCTCTGAACATTGACATTTCAAATTCTTTCCTCATTTCATCAACAAATGATTTGCATAAGTTATCATGTCCTCCAAATATGATATCATCAACAAAAATTTCAACAATAAGAATCTTGTTATTAGTTTCACTTTTCAAATACAAATTGCTGTTGTCACTTGTTTTAACAAATCCAATACTGATTAGATAGGAATGCAGTCTTTCATACCATGCTCTCGGTGCTTGTTTCAATCCATATAAATCTTTGTGCAACTTACATACCATATTCCTCTGATTAGGATCAACAAAACTTTCAGGTTGTTCAATGTGGACCTCTTCCTCAAGTATTCCATTTAGAAATGCAGATTTAACATCCATATGATAAAATTGAAATCCTTTATAAGCAGCATAAGAAAGCAATATCCTTACTCCTTCAAGTCTAGCAACTAGTGCAAAAGTCTCACCATAATCAATAGGTCTTCTTCTTATGCATAACCTTTGCATACTAGTCTTGCTTTATTCCTAGCTACATTTCCATTCTCATTCAATTTGTTTCTGAATATCCATTTGGTTCCAATCACATTCTCGTCTTTGGGTCTTGGTACCAATGTCCACGTCTGATTTTTCTATATTTGCTCAATCTCTTCATTCATTGCCTTGATCCATTCATCATTTTCCAATGCATCTCTAATAGTTTTAGGTTCAAATTGACAAACTAAGCAAGTGTTTTTTCTCAACATACTTCGTGTCATCATTCCTTCTCTTTTATCTCCAATTATTTGATTTTGTG